>CM066034.1:829636785-830245793 GCA_033557465.1 Ichthyophis bannanicus
TCTGATGAGGGACCTTGTCAAAGGCTTTCTGAAAGTCTAGATACACTATATCAACCGACTCACCTTTGTCCACCTGTTTATTCACACTTTCAAAAAAAAATAACAGATTAGTAAGACAAGATCTTTCTTGTGTAAAGCCATGTTGGCTGTCTCCCATTAGGCCATGACTATCTACATGCTGAGTAATTTTATACTTTATGATGGTTTCTACCATTTTTCCCGGTACTGACGTGAGGCTCACCGGTCTGTAGTTTCCCGGATCACCCCTGGTAATGCAAAACTCGCATTGTGCGAGTAAGAACAGAGTTGGCTTCTGGAGCTGTGGGTGCTCGAATGAGCCAGTCGTCCAAGTAAGGGAAGACGAATATCCCCAGAGTCCATAGGAATGCAGCTACTACTGCCATGCATTTTGTGAAAACTCTTGGGGCAGAAGCCAGACTGAAGGGAAGAACCCTGTATTGGAAGTGTCTTCCCTGAAAAAGGAATCAAAGGAACTTCCTGTGATCTGGATGGATGAGTATATGAGTATAAGCATCCTTTAGATCTAGAGAACATAGCCAATCCTGACTCTGAAGGTATGGCAGAAGTGTTCCGAGAGAAATCATTTTGAATTTTTCTTGGAATAGGTATTTGTTCAATTCTCTGAGGTCCAAAATGAGTCTGTGTCCCCCTGTTTTCTTTGGGATGAGAAAATAGGGGGAGTAGAAACCTGTACCCTGTTGAGGTATGGGTACTTCTTCTATTGCTCCCTGGGCCAGAAGTATTGTGACCTCCTGAATCAGAAGATTGGCGACAGGGGTTTGAGAATTGAACTGTCTTATGATTGTAGGAGGGGGCATGCTGTGAAAATGAAGTCTGTAACCCTCTCGTACAATGGACAGAGTCCAGTGTTCTGATATTATTTGGTGCCATCTGGTGGCAAACTGACATAATTTGCCGGGGATGGTAGAGGGTTCTGGACCCTGCAGGGGCAGGAAGGTTAAATTCTCTAGAAAAGAGTCAAAGCCTCTGAGGAGGCTGAGCCTGCTGAGCTGGCTGAGCTCTTGGGACTTTTGGTTCCTTCTGTTGTCTAGTTTGTTGCTGTTATCCCTTTTGGGCAGCATGGACTGGACAGAAGGATAAAACTTCTTTTTCTTGTTGAAAAGGGTTTTTTTATTAGATATTTTCTTTGCTGGGCTGGCTGTAGACTTTGACAACCTGTCCAAGGTAATATTGTCAGTCAATCTCATTAGCTTTTTCTTGCCAATTCTTGCCAAAGAGATTTTCTCCTGTGCAAGGAATGTTTCCCAGTATATCTTGTACCCAAATTTCCAAGTCTGATGCCTGAAGCCAGGCAATATGACTTGCAGCAATGGAGATAGCAGAGGTTCTGCTGATGCATTCAAAGCAATCAAAGGCTACACAGTTGACAAACTTGGAAACATCTTGGGCATGTTTGACCAGAGCAAGAAAATCCTGTCTTTTATCATCAGGAAGAAGGGGGCTCATAAGCTCCAAGTCTCCTGTAACCTCTTTGAGGAACATCCCCATGTATAGGATGTATGAGCTGATTCTAGCTGAGAGCATGGAAGCTTGGAAGCATTGACGCCCAAAAGTATCGAGAGTCCTGGACTCGCGGCCTGGATTCCACTGCCATTGAATGGTGTGGTAACTGAGTCTTCTGAAAGCCAGGACAAGATGGAACTCGGTACATGGTATCGAGTCTGCGAGAGTGTGGAGATGTGGTTAGAGTCTCCCACATTCTCAGCATTAGATCATGCAGGATCTTTTGAATGGGCAAAGTAGCTGCCTCTTCAGGAGTTTTAGGGTATTGAAGAATCTCTAACTCTTCTGCCCTAGGCTCCTGATTAGGAGCCACTGTGATTGCAATGCCTTGAGCCACATCAAGAATAGAATCCTGGAAGGACATATCCTCTGGAGGAGACATTCTATGCTGAGGAGAAGGAGATGGATCCTCTGGAAGAAGTGCTCTGGTATCGGCAGAGTCATCGGAATCGGAAGATTCAAAATATCGCTGATCCCGATGTTCGTGCAAGGCATGGTACTGGTATAAATCGAAGTCGGTATTGAGGTGTCTCGGTACCGATCCTTCAATACCGGGGATGGACTCTAGACTCGGCATGGGGGGTATACATGCCGAGGCCGGTGCCGATGGTACCGGTACCGATGATGGTACCGATGCCTGTTGAAAAGTCTGAAGCGGTTTCAACGATACCAAAGCCGTTAGAAGAGCTGCTAGACTGCGTTCGATAGCGAGAAATCGTTGATCTATCGCTCCTGCTGATGCTTGTGTGTCAGTACCGGTAGAAGTGGCTGAGACCCTAGAGCATGGCACCAGTAGTTCTGCAGAGGTGGAAGCCTCGAGAACATCCTGCAGCCCCGTTAGTGCTTTGGAAGCTGAAGCCTCCCGCTGGGGCTGTTTTGCCGGTGAACTTTCCTCAAGGGCAACGCCGATGGCATCTCGATACTTTGAAGGAGATCTACCCTTTGGGGACCAGCTAGTCTTTGCAGACTTATGTTTAGTTACCTGAGATCCATGGGAGGAAGATGAAGCCCTGGAAGATGTTGATGCAATGGACATCGCATCTGCAGCACAAAGGGTACCGAGTTTTGCAGCTCTATTCTGCAGGCCCCTTTTGATCATCTTTCTACAGGAGAGACTCTCCAATGGAAAGTGGTCAGGTCCTAAACATTTGAGACACCAGTCATGGGTGTCGGTGACGGATATGGTACCGCCACACTTAGAACATTTTTTAAAACCAGTTTTTCCATTGTAAAAGAAAAATGGGCCTAGTGCCCAAAATGGCGCCTAGCACCAAGAGGGAAAAGGCTTCTGAAGAAGTACTTCAGAAAACATTTTTTTTTTTTTTTTTTTTTAGTAAAGAAGAAAAGAGAACCAGCTGTACTGGTATGCATCGAATGAAGGCAGACGCGACCACAAAAAAACAAAGAAGTAAGAAAGAATTTTCTACGGTGACAGGGTATGTGACCTGTCAGCTCCACAGAAAACGAAAAACTGATGAAGGAGAGTGAGAAAGGCGGGAAGGCAGCATGCAGGCGCTGTGGGATGCTCCCAAAAGCTTTCCTATTGGACGCTGGGAAGCGTTCCCACGCAGGCTCCATCGGTACCGACGATACCCATATGTGAAGACTACATTCCTGCTTGTTCCTGGAGATAATACTTTACAGAATGGGTGGTGGATTCATGGAACAGACTCCCAGTTGAGATAGTAAAGAAAAGAACAGCTATGGAATTGAAGAAAGCATTGAAAAAGCGCTGAGATCTCTGAGGGAGAGGAGGGGATTGTAGAGCTCAGAAGCTGGTGTGGATGGGTAGACCAGACAGACCATTTGTTTTTTTCCTGTCATCATGTTCTGTTGTTTTATTTTTCCATTTTTTTTAAACAAGAAGTTTTATGCTGAACTGCTGGAGCTATTTTCTGAATAGGCACAAGGAAATCAAACTCACAATCTTTTAACAAATAAACAATTTCACACAATAAGTTCTGGTTCCAAAACAAAAATAACTTTTACTAAAGATAAAAACAGAATCAATTAAATGGTACCAATATAATTATTCAGTATTTCAATAGATAAAAATAACCACATCACAATTAACCATGCCATTGAGTAGCTCAGTTGAAATGTGACTTCCTGCTAGTTCTTGCATGCATCTTTTCTTAGAAGTCTGATCATAAGAACACAAGATATGCCATAATGGGACAGACCAAAGTCCACTGAGCCCAGTATCCTGTTTCCAACAGTAGCAAATTCAGATCACAGTTACCTGTCAGATTCCCAAAAGGTAGACATATTCCATGCTGCTTATCCCAGGAATAAGAAATGGATTTCCCCAGTTCACTTTAGTAATGGTTAATGGACTTTTCATTCAGGAACTTGTTTAAACCTCTTTTAAACCAGCTACACTAACAGCTTTTACTACATCCTCAGGCAGCAAATTCCATAGTTTGATTACACTGAGCAAAAAATATTTTCTCCGATTGGTCTTAAATGAGCTACATTGTAGCTTCATTGCGTGTCCCATAGTCGTTCTACTTTTTGAAGGAGAAAGCAAAGCAATTTACGTTTATCCATTCCACTACACTCATTATTTTACAGACCTCTATCATATCTCTCCTCAGCCATCTATTTTCCAAGTTGAAAAGCCTTAACCTTTTAAGCCTTTCCTCATAGGGGTATCTTTTGATCCCCCTTCATCATTTTTGTCGCTCTTCTCTGTACTTTTTCTAATCCCGCTATATCCTTTTTTTAGATATGGTGACCAGAATAGCACACAATATTCAAGGCACGCTGGCACAATAGAATGATACAGAGGCCTTATAATATGCTTGGTTTTATTCTTCATTCCTTTCCCTATGATTCCTAGCATTCTATTTGTTTTCTTGACCACTGCTATACACTAAGCAGAATTTCAACGTATTATCTATGATGATGAATAGATTCTTTCTCTCAGCCCAAACTGATCTCATAATACCTAGTTGTTGTAATCCACCTCCCAGACAAGTCTCCTTTCCCCAAGAAGATCACTGAATTTGGATTTTAGATTAAATACTCACCTTTCCAAATCCAAGGTCAAGGAGAGTTAGATTCAAGTATACATAATGAGCCCAATTCCATCCCCGATGTCCAGGCTGTCTGTGCGCCTGGTCAGAACAGGACACACAGAAGTCGTGATTCTGATCCTGCAGGGCACATCTAGCCTGCAGGATCAGAATTGCAAACAGGCCTGTATGTGCAGGCCGGGATCCCGATTTTATCCCGTCTGCACGTATAGGCCTTGCCCGACTGACTCAGTCAAGGCTTTTCAATGGAGCCACTGCACCATGGCATCTGGTTGCCATGGCACCATGGCTCCACTGAAAAGCTGCAGTCCCCGGCTGCCAGCTCCCAAAGTGCTTTCCCCACAGCCCGACCCCCAATCTGGCCTCCCACGGCCAGGGTCGGGCTGCGGGGAATGCTCTCTGTCCCCTGCCGCCCCTTCCCAGCCCTGGGCCTGCCATTCCTCCCACATCGGGGAACTTATTCTACCTCAGAGGTGGAATAAGTTCCCCATCCAAGCCATCAGCCCCAGACATACAGGGCCAACACTGGAATCGACCCTGTACGTCTGGGGCTGACAACCACCCACCGCCTGTCCTAACACCGCTCCTGATCTTCCGCTTCCCTGCTCCTGTCTAACTTCCCTGTACAATGAGCGGGGAAGTTAGATGGGGTTGGGAGGGGGAACGAATAGGGGGGACTGGATGTCCAAACAGGATACCCATCCCCGCTATTCGTGCCATGGAATGAGCTTAAATTTCTCTGCCCAATAGGACTTACAAATTAAAGACTCTATTTACTAACCCATGTAAGATGTTTAACATGAGTTTTATTACATGTTAACTGTTAAAGTGCATCACTTGCATTGTCATGCCGCAAAGGCTCGTGTGAATTAGTGAGGCAGAAAGCTATGCTATTGGTAGCTTAAATACTGGCAGGGTCTCCCAAGATTGACAAGGCTCAACTGAGGTGCCAGACTAAGACAAACCACCCATCTAGGCAGCAGAGGTCTGGGACAGTGTTGGTGATAGAGCATCATTTCTATGATAACGGCAACAACAGTGGCATTACCTGCATGGAAAAAAAAAGGTCTATTTCCATATCTTGCCATAAAATTCCAGTGGATAATCACACCAAAACAAATTGTGATATAATGCTGGAAGATGAGCACCCCAGGCAATAAAACACTCAACAGGCTACTGGGGAAGAGCTAAAGATTCTTCAGAGTAAAGCCAGCATTTATGATGTACTTAGAACAAAGCCCTCGGGACATCTGACTGCTGATGCTGCTGCACATGAAATGAGAGTCAGAAGCTGCATAGATGCCTTACATATTGGGACATGAAATATACAAAGAATGAAGCAAGGGAAGCTGGAGGTGGTCAAGAACAAAATGGAAAGTAGACAACTCAATTTATTGGGTGTCAACGAACTGCAATGGACTGGCATCAGGTACTTTGAATCAGATGATCATATGGTCTACTATGCTGTAAATTTAAGACAAAGAAGAAATGGTGTTGCATTTATAAGTAAGAAAAAACTTGCAAAAAGTGTAATGAAGTAAAGTGCTATCAGTGAATGCTTAATTTCTATTTGTCTACGAGGAAAGCCCATCAACACAAACATTATTCAAGTAGATGCACCATCAACAGATGCAGAAGAGGATGCAGTTGATCAGTTCTATGTACAAGTAAGAGCTGCAATCGGCAGAATATGCAAACGAGATATACTGATAGTTAAGGGCAACTGGAATGCAAAAGTTGAGAAAAAAGAAGGTAAAGTGGTTGGAAAATATGGGCTTAGCAACAGAAACTAAGCTGGAGAAAGTCCAACAATCTATTCATCTCAAACATCTTCCAAAAACAGAAGCAGTGACTGTACACACGGACTTCACCCAATGGATTGTACAAAAATCAAATTGACTACTCTGTGGAAGTCGGCAATGGAAAAGCTCAATATTAACAAAAAGGCAAAACTTGGAGCCGATTATAGCAACATAGTAACATAGTATATGACAGTAGATAAAGACCAGTATGGTCCATCTAGTCTGCCCAGCAAGGCGGCAAGAGTAGGTACACCTGCCACTCTGTGCAGGTCACCCCTCCCCATGCCTTTGTTTAGGGATGTACCCACCGCTCCATGTAGGTCACCCCTATTTGTTGAGATTATGGTACAGATCACCAGCTACTAGTATGCAAACTCAAGCTAAAGCTGAAAAAGAGCAAGCCACGCATGCATATTGCAAAATATGATCCTGAAAATATACCACCTGAATTTAAAGGCTGCCTACCTGTGAAATTGATTTGCTGCTTTGCATACAAATGCCAGAGCATCAGAAGAATTATGGGATCAAGAAAGCTAAGCTCAAAGAAAGTGAAATGTTTTTGCAAAAAGTGAAAAAGCAAAAAGCGGCCAAAATGGATGATGGAAGAAACTCAGAAAATTGATCAGAAACAGGGAGAAGCTAACGCCAGAGGAGAAAGCGATAATCATGGAACCTGATAGAAATTTCCAATGTGCAGCAAGGCAAAACAAAGCAGTACTACAATGGTGCATGCAAGAAAAATAGAATCAGAAACTAAGAGAAAGAACAAGCTCATCTTTCTTGAAGCTGTGAGAGTTAGAGAGAAAAATCCAGCCTCAAATTGGAATGCTAAAAGATGTTCAAGGATCTATGTCCAATGATTCCGAGGTGGAAAGACTACATCAAATCATTATAGCATAAAGAACATGCAGATCAACATTTGTTTCAAAGTATATCTCATGATCAAGAACCATTGCTAATGCAGGAACTTGTCAAAGCAGCATTGAAAGTATTATCAAAGAAAAAAAGCACCGGGCATTAGTGGCTTTCCCATTAAAGTATTACAGCAATCAGATGCAGCTGTTATAATACAAGGTTCTGCCAGGAAATGTGGGAGGCAACATCATGGCTGACTGACGGGAAAATATCTGTGTTCATACCAATATTGAAGAAAAGTGATCCAACTGACTGTGGAAATTATCATACAATATTGTTGATCCCACAAGCCAGCAAGATTCTACTCATAACTATTCCTGGAACAAGATGTGCATGAAGTACAAGCAGGGTTCAGGAAAGGGTGAAGACCAAGTAATATCATGGATATGAGATGAATCCTTAAAAAGAATACCATGGCCTTTGTTTGTGTAAATCATGAAAAACAATGGGCCACATTAAGAAACAAGGGTATACCAAAACACCTTATAGTTGTCATGCACCACCTTTACATTGACTAAGGAGCTACAATTCAAACAAAACAAGGAGAAACAGAATTGTTTAAAAGGTGTATAAGAAGGCTGCATACATTCCCCATACCTGTAAAACTTATATGCAGAACAACAAAGAAACATAGAAGCACAGAAACACGATAGCAGATAAAGACCATATGGGCTTTCCAGTCTGCCCTTCCATAACAATTACAAAGCTCTATAGTCCCTTTTTTTCCTTTAAAGATCTTCTATGTTTGTCACATGCTTTCTTGAATTCAGATAAAGTCTTTGTCTCTACTACCTCCAGTGGGAGACTTTTCCACGCATCTAGCACTTCATCCGTAAAGAAATATTTCTGCAAATTACTCTTGAGTCTATGCGTCCTCATTGCAGAGCTTTCTTTCAGTCATCAAAGTAGCTAGATTCTATGAAGGCAACCAAGGTGTGAAAATTGGTGGAAGACTTAACAACCTTCACTAGCTGATGATACCATTTTACTAGCTAAAAGTGAAAACAATCTGAAACATCTGCTTATTAAGATCAAAATAGTCTTAAAATGGGCCTGCACCTTAACATAAAGAAGACAAAGATCCTGACAATTGGCTAAACCAATTTCATCTTTGATAGAGAAGAAACAAAAATTATAGGCAACTTTTAGCTGTTTTGATCAATAGTCAATAATAAAACAACAAGCAGTCAAGAAATCAGATGATGCACTGTTCTTGACAGAATGACTGTGAAGGATGTAGACCAGATTTTCAAGTATAGAGATGTATTTCTGCATACAAAGATTTGACTTCTCCAACCCATTGTATTTTCAATAACATCATATATATGTGAAAGCTGGACCATGAAGAAAAATTAAAAAATACAATAACCTAAATAGTAGAAGGAGTAAAATTGCCAATATTCAAAAAACTCCTCCAATCCAGAATACATCCACATATTCAATATAATTCAGAGGACTTTGAATCACCTTTATCAGGTATATCAAGCCCAAAATATACAGACTATTGGGCCAGATTAACAAGATTCATCATCGGTTCAATGAACTCAGTCAACAACAGTTCATAATAATTCCAAAAATAGCGAGGCAGTATACAGCTTAAAGCATAAATACATCCAGACTTCCAACATCCAACACAGTATTGCGTTTCAATTCACTTATCTGCATCAGGGATATAGCTTAGTTTAGAAGCCTCTTCAGGATCTTTCTAAGCACAAGAATAACCAGCTTCATACACTCTATAATATAAAGACAGCATGACTCCATCCAAGAAGAAGATGTAGACCAATCACATCGACATACAGATTCAAATTCACCAATCAACATCCAACAAGCCATCTCTGTACCACTAATCAAACCCAACAAAATCAGATCTACAATCAACCAATCACCAGTAAAACAAAAAAATTTAAATCCACCAATCAACAGCACAGCCAAAAAACTCTCAAGGTTCCATAGTGAGCTAATCACCCAAACAGCAGACACCACTCAAATCACTGTCATCCACTCTGCCTCCTGATTTAAACCATATGGCTCGAAAGAAGGCAATCAAAACATCCATTCACATTCTTTTTTTATTAATTAGGGATAATCCATTCCCTCTCTTCCAGGACATTCTCCACCTCTATCCTAAGTTCACTGATATCCCTATGATTGCATATAAATGAGGTTTGAATTTGGGGGATATTGTGACCGGTTTATACCTAAAGAGTGTGATGTTGTGGAATATGGTCATGTTCAATGTAGTCATTGTTATTGGTGCCAGTTTACTATCTCTGGCCCCTTCTGCATCTGTCCTAGAGGGAAGATGTATCATAGCCATTTTCAATTAGATTGTGCATCTTCTTGAGTGATTTACATTATTATGTGCCCTGTATGCAGGACGTACTAAGCATAGAATACTTCTCTGTTTGAATGAGCATAAGAGCCATATTTCTAATGCTGTGTTGATGACCCCTATGGCCACTTATTGGGTGGCTGAGGGCCATACATTTTCTGATCTGAGATGGCGAGTGGTTGATTGTGTGTAACTATCCTGGAAGAGAGGGGATGGATTATCCCTACTTAATAAGAAAGAATGTGAATGAATATTTTGATTGCGTTCTTTTGAGCCATATAGTTAAAATCAAGAGATAGAGTGGATGACATTGATTTGAGTGGCTGCTGTTTGGGTGATTAGCTGATTATGGAACCTTGAGGGTTTCTTGGCAGCGTTTTTTATTTTGAGTTGAATGGTTGATTAGAAGTGCTATGCTAGATGTTGATTGGTGGATTTTAATTGTTTGTTTTGCTGGTGATTGGTTGATTGTAGATCTGATTTTGTTGGGTTTGATTGGTGGTACTGAGATGGCTTGTTGGAAGTTGATTGGTGGATTTGAATCTGTATGTAGATGTGATTTTTTCTTGGGTGCTGTCTTTATATTGCAGAGCATATGAAGCTGATTATGCTTGTGCTTGGAAGGATACTGAAGAGGTTTCTAAACTAAGCTATATCCCTGACGCAGATAAGTGTATTCAAATGCAATATTGTGTAGGATGTTTCGATGTATTTATCCCGGCGGGGATCGAGAGTGCCGGGAGCAACAGGACCTCCTCTGCAAGCCCCTCTGTCCAATCGGGGCAGCCGGCGGGGCCTACAAAAGGGCCTAACACCAGGCATGCCCGCGCCTGGCGGGCCCGTGCCTCCCTTAGGCGTTGGCCATCATCCAGCAAGAAGACATCACGCTACAAGGACCTGAACCAACAACTTTCAACAGACGATTGATCTCCCCCGCTTCTTCACAAGTATAAGTCGTCAAACATCATTGCCACATAATTACCACACCCCTGGCTGTAGTCTTACTAGTAATACCTACCTATGTTTTGATGCCAGTAGCCATATTGCATTCTCTATTTTACTGTCGTCAGTAGCAAGACTGATACATAATTATTACTTATGTTGCCAGTAGCCTTTCTATTGTAACCTTACTCTTGCCAGTAGCCATACTGTTTCCTAATTACCACACTGTTGCCAGTAGCTTTTCTATGAGTACCGCGTACCATAGCACTGTCCCAAGCAACTTTTTTGCTCTCATACTACAGTACTATTGTCAGTAGAGCCAGTTTCTATTTCTCTATACTAGCATCAACAGACATATCTCTATCAGCCACAATATACAAAATTATAAAGTGTGTCTATTTTAATTTGTGATAGTCAAGAACTGTTTCTACACATCAAGTGTTTACTAAGTATAGCAAACGATTATGTACCTTTACCTCTGTTGCAACCTAAGCACTCGCTATATTAATCAACACGGCTGTTTATCCGTGTAGATACTCACTCACACACAAATTGGAACAAAGAGGTCATAGTTGTCAGTCTGCATAGTAACATTAAGCTATTTCCTATATAGTGTCTTCTATTGGCGCCCCCTTTTCACCTCAAGAACCTCTTCAACAGAACCTAGCTGAATCAATTAACTACCATGCCCGGCATGTGCATTTCCAACATATCTCGTGCCCTCCTATACACCATCCTCATCACCATTTTCATCCAAATATCTGAAGCACTTTTGCGTGACTTCAATCCCATACCTATACTGTATGAAGCAAGCAGAAAAAACCACTGCAACCATCACCAACATACGCCGTATGTCCATCATAAGAGGCAGTCTCACCTACTCTACATAACCTTAGACCTAGCTTCCACCACAACAATCAATAAAACAGAACCTAGTTGTGAAATGAGGTGCGCTCTTATTAATGCACGCTCTGTTCGCAACAAATGGCCTATCATAACAGATTTAATATCTACCCGAAACTTAGATATATTAATGGTCACCGAGACTTGGTTATCAGATTCAGACTCAGTGATAGTAAATCAAATGACTCCCCCGAACTTCTCCAGCTATGCATGTAACAGAGAGAACAGAAGAGGTGGTGGAGTAATCATCCTCGCTAAATCCTCCTTACAATACCGAATAAGTCTTGCTAGGAGCACTCATTGTCTTGACACATTAACCATATCCAATAAGAATAACTCAATTAATCTTATCTATGCTTCTCCGAATGCATGCCCAGAGGACATCTCAGATGTAATTAGCCTTGCATGTAACCCTGATAACCCCAACAAGCCCAATTGGCTGCTAGGCGATTTTAATCTCGCCTCTTTGCCACCTGCCATGGCCAACGCCTTACTTGACGCCATGGAAAACCTTGACTACAAGCAAATTGTTGACTTCCAGACGCACCAACGTGGCAACATCCTTGACCTCATCTTTGTTCCTCCTACAATAACAGGCAACAATAGTCAGCTTGACCTCACCATCACCCCGGTCCCTTGGTCAGATCATAGCCTGATAACCTTCCAGATACCTTCAAACTCGAATCCGCCAAACCTACCCAAAAATGTGCCTCCACCGCATCATAGACGCTTTAAACCACTGGATATCAAAGTGTTCAACGCACACGTACTACCTAAACTGTCAATCTCAACGACCAACGTAAATAAAATGGTTGACAACTGGAATGATACACTCCAACAATATGCACAACTACCTACTATGCACAATGAGATTGCTCCTAACAAGGATCCTAGCATAAGGCATAACGCCCCCTGGTTCTCTCCAGATATTCGAACTTCGCTGCTCCAACTGAGAAGACTAGAAAGAAAGTGGAGACGCTCTCATGAAACCATCATCCATGATGAATACATGGCGCACCTCATAAGTCACCGCGAACTAATGTGGTCCAAAAGGAAGGAACATCATGCAAAATTACTTAGTCGTTCACTAAACAAACCTCGCGAGCTATTCAATTTAGTTAAATCACTTTCTAAAGAGCCTTCACCGCAGCATCAAGAGTATATCCATCCTCAACAGTATGCGAATTACATCCAATCCAAATTAACAAGAACAATTTCGGATTCATCACAAGCGTCCCCTCAATTCACGCACTCTCAAGCACCACTCCTCAGTATCTCACCTCCATCAGCTAAAACCATCAAAGAACTAATTGCTACTTTGAACACCACTACTGCAGCCAACGACCCATGCCCAGCACACTGGATCAAATCAATGCGCACAGAGCTCAGTCCATGCATAGCGAAAATTGCAAACCTCTCCTACTCCTTTGGAACTTTCCCAGCTGCACTCAAACAGACCAATATGTCCCCTATTAAAGAACAACCAGATCGACCCGAAGAAGGAAAAATCATACCGTCCAATCTAAGCATCCCGCTTCTTGCCAAAATACTGGAGAAAGAGACTCAACGCCAAATTCAGCAATATATTGACACATCCTCCCCTCTTGATCCATGCCAACATGGATTTAGGGAAATGCATGGAGTCGAGACTCTCATGACCTCCTTAATCAACATGCTCATCTGTGGGATCAACAACATAAGGTCTGGCGTTGCCATGATCTTCCTCAATATATCCGCAGCGTTTGACTCAGTAGATCACAAGATACTACTATCGCGACTCTACGAAAAGGGTATACAAGGCCTAGCATGGAACTGGTGCAAATCATACCTCGAAGATCGTTGGCAACATGTTCGCATTGACACCAGAACATCGGAACCATTCCTCCAAACGCAAGGGGTTCCACAAGGCTCCTCCCTATCGGCATTCCTCTTCAATATATATATGCAGCCAATTTGCCAAATCACCAAATCTTTTAATGTTTCCTGCCTTATTTACGCGGACGACGTGCTTATCTATACCCCGATTGATATAACGAGTCCAAATTATTCTAACTTAACCAACTGTTTCAATGCAATAGCAGATTGGCTTTTAGACCAAAACATGCGAATCAGTTTCAAAAAGACTGAAGTTTTATTGGTCACAAGAAACAAGCTCTTCTCCCTCCCCTGCATATCTCAAGGTATGGGACGCTGAGCTCCCAATCAAGAATACAATTCGTTACCTAGGTGTGGTCCTTGATCAACGACTGGATTTTATCTCCCACATAAAAAATGCTGCAAAAACGATTTACTTCAAGATAAAAACATTACGCCACCTAAGACCCATGTTAGAATACAACGACTTCCATTCAATATTCCAAGCAATAGTCACCCCTCACTTTGACTATGCGAATATTGTATTACATGGGCTTCCAAAGAACACCATTAACCCCCTGCAACTAGCAATGAATGCTGCGGCCCGCACCCTAGTTGGAGCATCAAAGAGAGACCATATTACACCAATCCTTAGGGACCTTCACTGGCTCCCTATAGAATGTAGAATTAGCTATAAAGCTCTCCTCATTACATTCAAGGCCTTAAACAAATTATCGCCAGCAACGACTTCAGACCTTATCAGTCTAACTCCCAAGACAAGATCTAGGAGATCACTCGCCGAAAACACCCTAGTCGTTCCGAGTGAATCCACAAATTGGTCCCAATCAACGATCAACAGAGCATTTAAATCCTATGCGCCTAGATGTTGGAATAAACTTCATCCAGATATTAGAGCAATACGAGACATGAAGCAGTTCAGAAAGGCTATCAAGCACTACCTCTTCACTGAGTACTTCCAGCCACCGTAATGCTATCTAATATATCAAAAGACAGACTCATAGCCATAAGCATAAACACTCCACAAGACATACACCCTTGAACTAAGAAATTTTGATGTAATTACATCTGTACACTCTATTCTCTGTTAGTTGATTTTATGCAAATAGTCAATCGTTATGGTATTGTAGATAGTTGCCCTTGTTAACCAAGTTTTTTGCCCTGTTATCTGTAACTCATACGTGTTTCAAATGTACTGAGATTGTTTTGTTCTATGTAAACCGCGCTGATGATGAATAGCGCGGTATATAAGAAACTTTAAATAAATAAATAAAATAAATAAATAAATAAACTATATTCTATGTTAGCAGCTGCACTGTTAACAAACAGGCAGGTGATAGGACCACCCTAACACTTACTGGTAGCAGTACAATATAGGGAGATGAAGTATGTCTGTCCATGAAAGAAGAGCAGGACCTGGTTGTGATTGTTCCTGATGATCTTAAGGTGGCTAAACAGGTAGGAAAGGTGATGGTGAAAGCCAGAAAGATGCTTGGGAAGATAAGGAGAGGAACAGCCAGTAGGAAGGAGGTGGTGATAGTACCTATGTTTGTCTATGGTGAGACCTCATTTGGAGTACTATGTGCAATTCTGGAGACCACATCTTCAAAAGGATATAAACAGCATAGAGTGAGTGCAGAGGGTGGCTACTAAAATGGTCAATCATCTTCGTCATAAGGCATATGTACACAGAATTAAAGATCTCGATATGAATATTTTGGAAGAAAGGCTGAGGAGGGGAGATAGAATAGAAATGTTTAAAAATATCCATGGCATAAATACACAGGAGGAGAGCCTCTTTCAATTGAAAGCTTTGCAATGAGGGAGCATAAGATGAAGGCGAAAAGGAATAAACTCAGGAATAATCTGAGGAAATATTTCCTTAAAGAAAGAGTGATGTTCTTGTTAAGTGCCGTTAAGTCAGTATGGACTCATGGCAACCCTCTGGAAAGCTGTCCTAAACTGTATTTGGTCTTCAGTCAGGCGGCTCATTATTAATAGAATGACACCCATAGCTGCTGTTATTGTATCGATCCATCTCATCGCTGGCCTTCCTCTTTTGTACTGACCTTTAACCTTGCCAAGCATGATGTCTTTTTCTAATGATCTCTCTCTTTGCATGATGTGTCCAAAGTATGAAAGTCAGTCTTATCATCTGAGATTTTAAGGAAAGCTTTGGTTTGATCTCTTCTGGTACTGACTGGTTTGTCCTTTGGACAGTCTACGGTATACACAGTATTCTTCACCAGCACTATAATTCAAAGGCATCAATTTTCTTCCTGTCTATCTTTTTCACTGTCCAACTTTTGCATCCATAAGATGTTACTGAAAATACCATGGCTTCATTTTCAGCCAGTATTGTAGTATCATCAGTCTAGTGAAGGTTGTTGATGAGTCTTCCACCAATCTTACACTTCAGTTGTCTACATATAGTCCTACTTCTCTGATAATTTGTTCTGCATATAAACTAAATAGGTAGAGGGAAAATATGCAGCCTTGTCATACACCTTTGGTGATGTTAAACCATTTCTTATTTCCTTATTATGCTTTCCAAAGCAAAAACCACTGCAAACCTTATCACAAATTAATCTTTTTGTAAATTAAGGGGGTTGACATTTAAAGGAAATCTACTGGGAGTTATCCAGGCAAATGCCTGCTCTTGAAAGTGTCCCCCACACAAAATGTGACCAGTTAAAAGGAGGTGGCACTTGGAAAATTCCAGGGATATGGCTGGAGTTTAATGAGACAGCATAGTTTACTGAACTGTTTTCTGTATTAATGATCTATCCAAGACACTATGGGGTCCGTTCCGTCCCACGAATAGCAGGGATGGACATCCCACTGGGACATCCATCCCCAATATTCACCCCTCTGCTGTCCACATCAAAAGTCTCCCCGTATGAACAAGGCATTTGTATAGGGAGGCTAGAAGGGAGTGGGAAGGGTTGTTCTGGAGGCGAAGCAAGGGCAGGTTATGGGCGGTCCGCAACCCTGGAATTTCTGGGCCAATTCTGAGGTTGGCCCTGTTCTTCAGGGATCAGCAAACTGGATGAAGGACTTATTCCACCTCAGAGGTGGAATAAGTCCCCCTGTGGAATAAGTACCCCTGGACGTTGGGAGACAGAAGGCCCAGGCAATGGCAGAAAGGTGAGGGGAAGTAGGGGATTCCCTGCAGCCCGACCCTGTCAATGGAAGGCCAGATAGGAGGTCAGTCTGCGGGGAAAGAAGATTATGGTTGGTGGCCGGGGATCACAGCTCCTGAATGGAGCTGCAGTGCCATGGCAATGGGAAGCCATGGCACCATGGCTCCATTCGGGAGCCTCACTGAGCTAGCTGGGCAAGTGGATATACGTGCAGGCCGATCGGAATCGGATCCGGCTTGTACATACAGACCCTAGACCTGATTCTGATCCCACAGGGCACGTCTAGTCCCCGCGGGATCAGAATTGGCTCTACCCCTGGGCATCCCGATTCCGATCGGAGATACAGAGGCCTGGACGCACATATTGGAATGTGCCTCCACAAGGCATGAAATACAGTCTGTAGAAACTACAATGATATGTAAAGGAAAAGGTAGTTCACTAAAGTCAATTGTACAAATATTGATCAACATGCCAACTTTCCAGATACAGCTACTAATGCCATGAGTTTGTGAATATTCTTTGGGACATGTTTACTAAAGCTTAACATGCACGAAGTAAAGTTAATGCACGTTAGGCGCTATCACTGCTCATTCATTCCTGTGGGCCATTCCAGCACTTAATGCGCATTAACTTTACTTAACACGTGTTAAGCTTTAGTAAACATATCCCAAAGAATATTCACGAAACTCATGGCATTAGTAACTGCATCTCTGTATGTTAACATGCATTAAGCTTTAATAAACATGCCCCTTTCAGTCATCATGAAAAATGGAAATAAACTATATTGAAAATACAGATTCTGAATTACAGCAAAAAAATATTTCCAGTTGGACTTTCTTATAAGAACACACATTTCTGTGAAATACATTATGGGACCCTTTTACTTAAGGGCAGCAGCTGGCAACGCATGTTCTGGCGCTGAATGCACATCGAGACACACAGCTAACGTGGGGCCAAAACAGCACGTGGAGATTTTCGCACAAACTGTCTAACGTGCATTAAGGGTGTGAGTAGGCAGAGTTGGGGCGGAGAGTGGGCATGGTGTGCTCTGCACTGTTAGCAAGGGGTTCACACTGTGCACTAACTGCATTAGCGTGGGATCACCTAACACCACTTCAATAGGAGGAGGTAGGTACGCCCATGCTAACACCGCACACACTATGGGAAAGGGCTTCATATTAACTAGCAGGGAAATGCTTTCCATGCCCTGACAGTTAATACGATGGTATTGCACCTAATGCCACATCATTTCTGCAATTTTAACACATTAGACGCAACACCATAGAGCCCTTTAGTAAAAGTGCCCCTTAATACCTGTGTTTGTTTGGATTAATCACCCAAATGATCACTATTAGCATTTCTATGCAAAAAAATATTTTACTGACAAATTTGTTATGGAATTTCAAATCTCTTCATGGTATCAAGCCCTGGTATATTTGGGAATAACATACAGTGTGGACAATATTATTTTTCTGTGTCCCTAAAGAAAACAGAGAAGAAATTACACTTTCGGCATCCATTGGGATGGTTCACCAACCTCAGCTAAGTAACTTTTAGGATTTATTTCATCTATCCAGATGTCTAAAGTGATTGGAGTCTATTGATCTTGAAAGAAAAGCATCATTGCTGAGAAAAGGTACTGGGACTCCTTAAATCTTATATCTGGAATTTAGAGAGTGACTATTGAGCTGTCATATGCGATGTTCTGCAGAAAGCTGGCTGTAAATGTAAAAAATGGAAAGAATTTATTTTACAGTGAAACCTCTGAGGTAAAACCATATCCTTCTATCTTATCTATCTAATAAGGACTCAGGAAGGATAAGGTGAATAAATGAGAGCCTTCACAGAAATACTGCCTGCTTCAAATAACATTCTTGTGGTCAAGTCATGCTTTTCTCCTGAGGGTCTCTCAAGATTGATTCATCTTTGACTGGTGTGACAGTTCATTGACTAGTTCCAGTCACTGAGGCATTAGACCTAGGAATGGAAAAGATAAAAAGTCCATCTTTTGGAAGTTTATATATTTTTGTAATGAACTGTTTTATAATCAGCGACACATCATTCATCTTTATCTTTTCGTCTGTTGCAGGATGTACCTGAAAGAATCCTAAGAGTTTTGGTGTATGCACTAGAAAAGAATGTCTTTAAATAACTTGGGGCTCCTTTATTTTCTCTGGAATCAATGTTAATGAAACATGTTTAATTTGATGTTTTGCAGAAAACTGAATTTTTGTAGGTTGTGACATCTCTTATTCAGTCACATCTCATAATGTTTTGAAGGAATCACTGTGGACCTAACATAAAACAGTTCCTAAAGATGGTTTACATGCAATTATTTTTATTCACTGGCCTTGATGCTGGATGTACTAAAGGGCTTTTTTCTTTTGTGAAGGTAATTTTATAAAGCACTTTCCACATAGAAAGCATGATAAAATGGGGGTTACCTGCATGGAGCAGTCGGTATAACCCAAAGTAAAAGCATCTTACTGGGCAGACTGGATGGGCCGTGCTGATCTCTGCCATCATTTACTATATTACTATGAATATGTACATTTAAGTACACATGCCAACAAGAAGATATATGTCTGCACATAGATGTTCCCTGAGGTGCCATTTGGGTGGAGCTGGGGCAGATCTACATGGTATATGTGTATATTAGAAAATATCTGCATACACAGATAGTGCACATACATAAGTGGGTGGAAATTTGTGGGAGAGCACTTGTGTGCTATTGCGGATAGTTCTGGGAGTCTATTTTATAAAGACAATGAGAGAGTTTTAGGCCAAATTAAACAAGATACGCGCTTGATTATTATGAAAGCTGATAAATGGGCCACTATTTTTATTCAGAATCATGATCAATATTTTACAGAGACATTTAGAAATTAACAGACATTAAGGGGTATGTTTACTAAAGGACATTAAGGGAGCCAGTGTGCCATTAATCCCCTTTAACGGCACACTTGCACCCTTAACGCAGCGAAAAACTGCTTTAATGAGTGTTAAAGACTCCAGCAGCATAAAGGGCGCTGTAGGTGGAGAGAGAGCATTAACAATGGGTGTTCCCTTTAATGCCTGTTGCGCTAACGTGTGCTAAAGCCCTTTAACACTGGGCACCCTAACGCAAAATAAAACCTCGCAGAAAGGGTGTATTTTGATGAGAGAAAGCCTCTTTTAACATCTGCAATGTGATGCACAGACAGGGAAGCCCAAGATAGTGATAGTAGTGCTCCATTAGCAGCAATGACATAGTGTCCAAATATGAAAGGGCAAATGGGCAAAGGCGGTGGCACGTGGGTCATGCAGTGGGGGTTGCTGGTGCACAGGGCGGACCAGGCAGCTTCCCAGGTAGCACATAAGAACATAAAATCATAAGATATGCCATACTGTGTCAGACCAAGGTCCATCATGCTTAGTATCCTGTGGCCAACTGTGGCCAATCTAGGTCACAAGTACCTAACACTTTCCTCAAAAGACACACATGATCCACAATGCTTGTACTGGGGCAAGCATTGGATATCTTTAATAATGGCTTAAGGACCTTTCACCAGGAACCTGTCCAAAGCTTTTTAAAACCCAGTTACACTAACAGCTTTTATTACATCCTCCGGTAATGAATTCCAAAGTTTGATTACACATTGACTGAAAAAATATTTTTTCTTAGTAGTCTTAAATGGGTTACACTGTAGCCTCAATGCGTCTTCCCTAGTCTTTCTACATTTTGATGGCGTAAACAATTGATCTATGTTTACCTGTTCCACTCCAGTCATTAATTTATAGACCTCTATCATATCTCCCCTCAGCCGTCTCTTCCCCAGGTTTTTAGCATCTCCTAATGGGGGTATCCTGCCATCCGCATTACCATCTGTGATGTCCATCATGATCCCACAGTGACAGTGGCAGCACATAGACAAACTACTGCTGTGAAAAGGAGATGTGCCACGTGGGGCGGTCTAGGACATGGCTTTGGTCTGCTGCAGGCGGGTGCTGCTGCCCCCTCAGCCAACACCCCCACACCATGCTGACATGCCCATGTGCTGTCTGTGTTGGTGGTATGCAGTCCCAGCCCATCCAACATGCGGATTGTCAGGTGCCTAGGGCACAAGGTCCATATGAGAGGGGAAGAGGCATACATGAAAGGCCACACAGCCCCCCCCCAATCATCTGTCTTTGCAGGGACCCCATCACCACCTGCCAATCATACATCTTAGGGGAAGGATGACAGTCTGTGGAAGTTCCCTGGGTGCCCCCCTGGCAGAGATCCCCACTGGGCCCCCCCTGCTACTGCTGAACCCAGCTGTGGGATAAGAAACCAATAGTGTCAGCAGCTGTAGCCCTCCTGGTAGCTGCACCATGCAGGTGCCCAGGGGACTACCACAGTAGTGGCTGTCATCCTTCGCCCAATACATATCATTGGCAGGCAGTGATGGGGTCCCTGCAGAGGCAGATGGTTGGGAGAGACTGTGTGGCCATCCATGTATACCTCTGCCCCCCCCCCATTCAGACCTTGTGCCCTAGGCACCTGCCAACCCACATGTTGGATGGGCTGGGACTGCACACCACCAACACTGACAGCACATGGGCATGTCAGCATGGTGCAGGGGTGTTGGCAGAGGGAGCAGCAGCACCCCCCTGCAGCAGACCAAAGCCATGTCCTGGTCCTGTGTGCCATGCGCATTGCAACACGTGCTAAGATCTGTCTGATGGTAAGCATGTCAGCTCCAGGGACTCTTGTAACCATATGGCAGCACTGTGGTTCAACACACACATTTGGCGTGTATATGAGTGGAAGGTCACAGGTTCAGGTCCTGGCTGTGGCTCATGCATTGCATGTCCCTGTGGCTAAACTTTAGCCTACAGTGCAGGTACAACAACAGCATGTACAACCCCCAATGAATCGGCTAGCAAGGGTACAAACACCCATCAGCCACACAGATAGGCTCCTCTATCCACAGCTGGATGGAGAGTCGGGCTGATAGCACCAGCACACTGAGCGGGCATTAACATCTGAGCGCGCTACAAGCTCTTGCACAATGAACACACATTAACAATGCTTGAGCTGATATCAAGACCAAAGTGGCAGGCAGGAATGTTAACCATCCCCATTTTTGCACAGCACAGCGATATGAGTGTGTGTGTATATCTCTCCATTGTTTTGTGGTTTTCTACATCTCACTGAGACTCACATTGCCTAAGCTGTTTCCAGCATTAGTCTGCAAATGTGCATGATTTTATTTTATTTAACAGTTTTTCTATACAGCCCCTTCCTGTGATCAGGGGTGGTTTAAAATGAACTCTAAATGTGATGATACATGGAACATATCAACTGTTTTACATTGAAAATAAGGACTTGGGTAAACAATGAACTATGTACATACCAGTGGTCACTTATACCCATGCATAGTAAGCTGGTTCTCTTAGCTATTTACAATGGGTTTGAGGTAGGGGGAAAGGGGAATTCAGGGGGCGTGGGATGGAGGTAAGGATAGGGGGAAGTTCAGGAGGTATAAGATGCTGTAGAGGAGATGGGTGTATGAGTTGTATTATTGGTGTCGGAGGTATTGTAGTATTCTGAGAAAAGATGTGTTTTTAATTCTTTGCAGAATGTGCAGAGGTCTTTGATTGCTCTAATTGGGTCAGGGAGAGCGTTACAGAGTGTCAGAGCTGTATATCTGAACGCTCTATTACTTGTAAACTGCTTAGTTTAGCATATTGCAGGTGGCATTATTAGGATGTTTTGCATATTTTTCCACCTGCTTCTGGTATCTGTTTGTGAGTGTATCATGGAGGATAGGTATGAGGGGGAGATATTGTTGAGTAGTTTGAAGACGGTGACTATTTATTTGTATTTTATTCCGGTTGCTGTAGGGAGCCAGTGGAGTTTGAATAGAATTGGGGTTATGTGATCTGTTAAATTTGCTTTGGTTATTACCCGGGCTGCTACATTCTGGGCAATTTGAAGTGGGTGAATGATTTTCCTTGGCAGACCTTGCAGGATTCCATTGCAGTAGTCCAAGTGAGGTGTGCTAGTGCTTGGACTACCGTTCTAAAGTCATGGTGGTCTAGAATTGGTCTGAGTTGCTTTGTGGTTTTTAATTTGTAGAGATTCGCTCTAGCAGTATGTCTGATTTGGGATGTCATATTGAGGGCTCTATCAATTATAACCCCTAGGTATTTTACTTCTTGTTTGACTGGTAAAATGGTATTGTGTAGCTTGATAGTAGTAGGGGATGTGAAGTGTTGGTTCCTTGTAGTAAATAGGATTTCCGTTTTTTTGTAGTTGATTTGTAAGTTGTTTTCGTTTAGCCAGGATTTGGCTTCATATATGCAGTCAATTATTTTCCCGAATTGAGGGGTTTTTATGTTTACTGGTGTATAAACCATTATATCGTCTGCATATATGTGATAATTGATTTTGTGTTTGTTGATATGTCACATATCGGTTGAATATATAAATTGAACAGGAGGGCAGAGAGGACTGAACCTCGGGGTATTCCTTGTTCCTGGGAGAAGGTGGTGGATGACTCCTGATTTATTATTACATTGCTTGCGGTTGGATATGTATGATTGAAACCATTTTAGTGCAATTCCAGTGATGCCTATGTGAGTTAGTCTGGAAAGGAGGATAGAGGCGTTGACATTATCAAATGCAGATGATATGTCCAGGAAAATCATGATGAAGGCTTCTTTTGTGTTATCTAAGCCACAGATAAGTGTGTCAAATAATGCTAGAAGTAGGGTTTCCACTTTGTGGTGTGGTCGGAAACCATACTGGTGGAAGTCTAATGGTGCACTTGTATCAATGAAGTTTTGTAGTTGAGACTGAATATTTTTTCTATTATTTTTGCTAAAAACGGGACACTGGCTATTGCTCTATAAGCAGTGGGATCATTTTTGTTGAGGATTTTGTTCTTTAATATTGGGCAAATAGCAACGAGTTTGAGTGCATCAGGCATAATGCTGTGGTGGAGGGATTGATTTATTATGTTGAGCATCACCGGGGCTAGTTCTGCAATCGTTTGTGAGCTAATTTCTGAGCTGTTTGTCTGATTTGTGTGAGATTTAGTTAAAGATTTTACTATATCAAATAGCTCTCTTGGATGATTGATAGCCTTGCTAAGTATAGAGGTGTGGTGGTCTTTTTTCGCTTTAAAGATAGCTTCCTTATAGGTATTTAAGAATGTCATGTATTTTTCTCTGTTTTCAGGAGTTTTATTTGATCTCCAATTTTTTCCAGCCTGGGTAGTGCTTTCTTGAGTTTATAAAGATCTTTAGTAAACCACTTTTCTGATTGTTTTCTGTTGAGTCTCTTGGGGTGTGAAGTTGGCTTTTCTGCTTTGTTTATTATCATGGCCAGATTTCTATTGTGTCATTAAGGTCATGAGTTTGTGCATGGAGTAGTGAGAATACTTCAGAGAGGAAGGTATCCTTGTCAAATTTTCTTAAGATCGGTAGTTGGGTGTGGGGGGGGGCGTATTGCTTGTCTGGGTCACTATGGGAATTGTGGTCGCCATTCTTATGATGAAATGGTCAGACCACGGTACCTGGCTGGCAGAAGGAAAGGTGAAATGAGGATGCAGGGTTAGATACCTTGGGCAAAATATGAGGTCAAGTGTATTGCCTTTTATATGTGTGGGGTGTTTCATTATTTGTATATAGTCTAACTCTGCCATGGATTCCGGGAAGTCTGTGGCTTGTTGAGGAGGGAGGAATGCTTAATTGAAGTCTCCCATGATGAAGTGGGGCTTTTTTGTTGGGGATGTGCAGGCTGATTCCAGTATGGTAGTGAGGTTGAGGTAATTGTTGCTAAGGGGCCTATAAAGGAGACAGATTGCTACAGACTTGTTTTCAATTTTGACTAGGTCTATGAGATCAGTGTTTGTGCAAATAGTTGCCTTCATTTTAAGGTTAGTTCTCACCATGATAAGTACTCCGCCTCCTCTCTTGGTGTCTCTAGGGCAGTTAAATAATGAGTATCCTTTGGTATTCAATATATTCATTAGGACAGAATCCTGTTCAGTGAGCCTGGTTTCTGTGACACATAGGAAGTCTGGGGACTCATCAATGAGTAGATGTCAGATTACTGGTATCTTATTGCTTCTCCATGGACTAGCAGGATTGCGTCAGCCACACCTGGTGACGTATTCCGGGCGGCGCCATGGATACGGAAGTGCTCTCCAGAGCTCAGAAAGGTAAACCTTTCTGAGCATGCCCAGGTAGCCCACCTTACCGCTCCGCCCCCTAGCCCAGCCAGTATTCTTCCTTCCGCCTTGCCAGCAAGACGGACCCTGCTCTCCATCTATCACATCAAGAAATTCTCTTCAAGACAACCGGCCGCAGACATGACAAAGCCTGGTTTTAAAAAGTGCCATCAATGCAAAAAGAAAATGAGTATCACCGACACGCACGATGTCTGCCTGCGTTGCCTGGGCTCCGAGCACAACATGAAGGACTGTGAACACTGTGAGAGAATGTCCCCTAGAGCTCTTAAGCTCAGAAGCCACAATCTCAAGGACTACCTGTTGGAAAACGCAAGTACCTCTGCTCTCCCTTCTGTGCGTGCTCCGGCTCCAGCTCCGGCTTCTGTGCTTGCTCCGGCTCCAGCGATCTCCCCATGACTTGTCCTGGCTCTGCAAGTGCCCGTTGCGGCCTCCATCCACTGCCGCGGTGCTGAGGCTTTCCCTGCGGGACTTCCGCCGCCTTGCCTGTCCCCCGCTGTGATGCTCTCTTCGGGGGAAGTGTTCCATGCCAGTCGGACTGCAGAAGAAGCCTCAGGAAGCCATGTGGACCCCAAAGATGGTGGACGGCTTCGGTCCTCCACGTCGGGGCTTCAGTCCTCCAGCCCTGCCCACTCCAGGAACACACCTTCAGCACAGCCCTCAGAGGCACGCGGAGGGCGGGATCACTGTCGGCGCCGGTCCTCTAGCCCCACCCACAGGCCTCCCTCTCATTCTGAGGCATCAGCGAGCCAGGTCGGCGCAGTTTATCTGCTGGGCACCGGATCCCCCACGCGCCGCGTCCACGGCCACAGCAGCTGTCTCTCTAATGGATCTACTCGCGGGGGAAGAGAGAGGACCCGCGATGGAAGCACAAGTAGCAGCCGCAGCAGCTCTTCAGACCATCGGAGGCGACGATGCAAACGCTGCAGGAACAAAAGGAAAAAGTGCAACAGTTCCAGCAGCAGCTGCAGCGGTAGTTCTTCTAGCCACCGGCGCCGAGGATCGAAGCACCCTAGAAGCAGCCACCGCTCACGATGCCGCGGTAAGGGCAGAAATAGACACATGAGTTCCTCAAGCTCCTCCAGCCCCGGCTACAGACACCGGAGTAGATCTGGATCCAGTTCCGCAGCCATTAAGAGCCTGCTATCTCAGCTTATTAAGCAACCCTCATCCACCGCGGCTCCTCCGCCCCGGCCTTGTCAGGCACCTCCCTCAGCAGACATTCCAGCAGACCCACACATCGGGGATATCCAGCCTTCAACTCTAGGCAACGGGCCCCCCAATAGTCTGTTCCCTGTCACTGCGGAGGAACATGATCTCGAGGCAGCGATTGTGGGATCTGCAAACCACGAACATGACCACACCACCCTGGATCAAAGATGCTCCCCGGAGCCGGAAGAACCCCCCCCCCCCCTCCGGAGGATCTCACATATCCAAAGTTCTTAGACAAGCTTGCCTCCACCCTAACCCTAAGGGGCCAAGATGACAAAAAGGAGCCAGTACCGGAGGTTTTGAAATACCTCGCAGCTCCCAAGCCTGCCTTTATGATGCCTATTTACCAGACACTTTGGGACAACCATCTAAGGCTATGGCAGACCCCGGCGTCTGGACGCCCCTTTCCCAGGAGGCTCGAGACTAAGTACCAGGTGCAGCCTGTTCCAGGATTTTCATCTGCACAACTGCCACATCAATCCATCGTGGTGTCTTCAGCTCTCAAGCGCATTAAATCCTTGCGCACACATGCCAACAGCCCGCCGGGTCGGGACCACAAGCTCCTTGACAATATCGGGAAGAAAGTTTTCCAAGGAGCTATGCTTAACGCGAAAATAGCGGCACACCAGTTTCAACAGGTCCTCTTCCAGGACGCATGCATGGCGAACCTCAAGGCCGCCTTAGCATCTCTCCCGAGTGAATCTCAAACTTTGGCATCCAGTGCACTGGCGGATATGTCTGAGTGCAGCAAACACCTTGCCAGCACTACCTTCGACTCTTTCGACACAGCGCTGAGGACCGCAGGCACAGCCATTTCAGCAAGACGATGGGCATGGCTGAGGGCCTCCGGCCTGCGCAACGACACCCACGACAGGATCGCAGATGCACCCTGCTCGGGCGAGTCGCTCTTTGGGGACAAGATCAGGGATACAGTGAACGATATGAAGGAACATTGTACCACATTACAGACCTTGGCGGAGGATGGTTTCGAGCGCCACAGCGGCACTCAGAGAAGCAGCTTCCAGAGGAAACCATACTACCCTTCCAATAAGAGGTACTCCTCCAGTCGGAAATGACATAATAACACGTATAAGAACAACTCTTATCACGGCCGCTCACAACAGTGCAACCCCCAGAGGGACTGTTAGCAAAAGAAGAACAGCAAAGCGCCCTCCAACAAAGTGGGCCCTCCTTTTCACGCCAGATCACAGGCAACCCACAGGATTGGGGGTCGCCTGACATATTTTCTTCCAGAGTGGCGAAGTATCTCCTCGGACTCCTGGGTCCTACAGATCATCCGGGATGGATCCGCATTCGCTTCGTGGCTCCACCCCACCAGAATGCCCACCCTGTCAGCGACACACCTCCACACCTGTGCCTCGCAATGGCCGCGGAACTGCTACACCTGCTGGACTCTCGAGCCATAGAGGAGGTACCCCCAGCCGAAAGGAACTCTGGTTTTTACTCCAGGTATTTTCTCATTCCCAAAAGGACAGGCGGCTTCCGCCCTATCCTGGACCTCTGCCGACTCAACATGTTCATCAACAAGGAGAAGTTCAGGATGTATTCCTTAAACACCATCCTCCCTCTGATCCAGACCGGCGATTGAATGGCGTCCCTTGATCTACAGGATGCCTACACCCACATCCGCATCCACAAGTCACACAGAAAGTACCTCCGTTTCCAAGTGCTAGGGCAGCACTACCAATACAGAGTCCTTCCCTTCGGTCTGTCACCTGCACCACGGGTCTTCACGAAGTGTGTGGCCGTAGCAGCAGCGCATCTCCGCAAGAGGAACATCTCCATTTTTCCATACCTCGACGACTGGCTCCTAACAGCCCCCTCCGCCCCGGAGCTACAGACGGCCTTGCAGACTACCAGGACGCTACTATCGTCCCTGGGCTTTGTCATCAATTTAAACAAGTCACATCTCACGCCTTCCCAAAGGCTAGAGTTCATAGGAGCTGTGATCGACACCAAAGTCTCAAAAGCCTACCTCCCCGAGCGCAGACTGACCACCATCACAGCCCTGGCATCCAAAGCGGTCGAGGCGGCGAGTGCCTCAGCAAGGTCCATACTGCACCTGTTGGGGCACAGGTCGGCCACTACATCAGTCCTCCCTACAGCGAGATTGAAGATGCGCCCACTCCAGTGGCACCTGCGCACCCACTGGAACCAACATCATCAACCCCTCTCCGTCTGTATCCCAATGACTCCCCAGATCCGTACCCAGCTCCGCTGGTGGATGGTACCGACGAACCTTTCAGTGGGCAAGGACTTCCACCCCCACGAACACCAAGTGACCCTCACTACAGACGCATCAAACACGGGCTGGGGTGCTCACACCCGACATTTCAACACCCAAGGGGAGTGGTCCCTGCAGGAGAGGACCCTACACATCAACCTCCTCGAGTTAAGGGCCATCAGATACGCCATGAAGGCGTTCCTCCCGCAGCTGTGCGGGAAAACCATCCTCGTCCAGACGGACAACCAGGTGGCCATGTTTTACATTCAACAAGCAAGGGGGCACTGCCTCGCGCTCCCTCTGCAGGGAAGCGCTACAGATATGGACCCTGGCCCTAAGGAGCGGATGCCACCTCTGGGCCTCCTATCTCCCAGGGGACCTGAACGTCCTGGCGGACAAGCTGAGCAGACAACTGCAGCCGCATGAGTGGAGTCTTCTCCCGGAGGTCTCCGCAAGTCTCTTCCGACACTGGGGGTCACCGAGCATCAACCTATTCGCCACAGCACAAAATGCCAAATGCCCCCTATTCTGCTCCAGGCACCCGTCAGCCAGGAGGCTGGCGGCGGATGCATTCGACGTGTTCTGGGGGGAGTGGTCTCTGGTGTATGCCTTCCCACCGACCCCCCTCATCCTGGCGACACTGCAACAGATTGTCCAAGACAGAGCCCACGCCATCTTGATTGCTCCCCACTGGCCGCGCCAGATGTAGTTTTCCCTGTTGCTGCGCCTAGCTCAGGGAGCCCCGAGGCACCTGCCCCTCAGACCAGATCTACTAATGCAGAACGGCAGCAGCACACGACACCCCAACCTCGAAGCCCTATCTCTCACTGCATGGAGGTTGAGCGGCAGGGCCTAGCCAATCTCCAACTACCTGTTGAGGTGCAGGACGTGGTGCTAGCAGCCAGGAGGCCTTCCACCAGAAAGTCCTATGGTCTCAAATGGAAGAGATTCAGCATCTGGTGTGCAGCGCAAGGCCTTGACCCCACCACATGCCCACTTCCCAGCGTACTGCAGTACCTCAATTCGCTGTCTAGCCTCGGACTGGAAACACAATCCATCCGAGTCCACCTCTCCGCAATAGCGGCCTTCCATGCACCTCCTGCAGTGGCCATTTCTATTGGGGCCCTGCCCCTCACTACACGCTTCATGAAAGGCCTGTCAAATCTGAAACCCCCGATCAGGCGTCCGGTGCCGCCTTGGGATCTCAACACTGTCCTACAGCACTTGACACAAGAGCCCTTTGAGCCGCTCCTATCAGCAGACATGAAATTTGTCTCCTGGAAAACCCTATTTCTCGTGGCCATCACTTCTGCAAGGAGGATCAGCGAGCTGCATGCTCTAGTAGCACACCCTCCCTATACGCAGCTACACCAGAACCACGCATCCCTGCGTACCAATCCGAGGTTCGTGCCAAAGGTGTCTTCGGCTTTTCATGTCAACCAGTCCATTGAACTTCCCTCATTTTTTCCGGAGCCTCATTCTTCGGATGAGGAGCGACGCCTGCACACCCTCGACTGTCTCCGGGCCCTCCGGACCTATTTACAGAGGACGCAAACCATCAGGAAAAGCGAACAGCTGTTTGGATCTTTCGATCCGAACAGACCCGGCAAACCTGTCAACAAGAGGACCCTTTCACACTGGGTGACGGCATGCATCTCCTGTTGCCTCGACCCATCAGGCATCGGGGACCAACCGAGAGTGGGCCCTCACCAGCTCAGAGCGCTTGCCATTTCAATTACTAACCTCCGCGATGTCCCACTAACTGAGGTCTGCAGAGCTGCCACTTGGTCCTCCCCACAAACCTTCCAGAAGCACTACTGCCTTGACCTCAGGCCTCAGGAGAGCTGCGCCCTCGGCGTGGCCATCCTCTCTACTGCTACGAACCCAGTGAAGCGCTGAGTACCCGGGACTCTTGCCAGCTCCTGCAACTAGCCTGATCGTCTAGCCTGTCATGCTTTTGCATTGCATTACTGTTTGACCTGTTACTGGCACTGTTTGCACTGTTTGTAATGTTTGCACTGCTTGCACTGTTTGCACTGTCTGCACTGTTTGTACGGTTTGCACTATCGCAATTTGCACAGTTTCACCGGTTTAATGGTAATAATAAACAAGCAATCTGTTGTTCCACAACTGTCCCAGGTCTCTGGATGTATCAGTACTCTGGCCTCCTCCCCGCAGCCTGCCCTGCAGCTAGGGAGATACCAGGTGTGGCTGACGCAATCCTGCTAGTCCATGGAGAAAACGGGGTTACTTACCTGTAACAGGAGTTCTCCGTGGACAGCAGGATAAGTCAGCCACACAATCCCACCCACCTCCCCTGGAGTAGGCCATACCTATGTGACCGCTCCCTAGCCAAGGCAAATAGCTTGGAACTCACTGGCTGGGCTAGGGGGCGGAGCGGTAAGGTGGGCTACCTGGGCATGCTCAGAAAGGTTTACCTTTCTGAGCTCTGGAGAGCACTTCCGTATCCATGGCGCCGCCTGGAGAACGTCACCAGGTGTGGCTGACTTATCCTGCTGTCCACAGAGAACTCCTGTTACAGGTAAGTAACCCCGTTTTATGGAATGTGTATTTATCAGTATACCATTGAGAGTGATCACAGTGTTTGTTGATGTGTGGAACAATGGAGTAGTGGTCATTGCTATATGGATTACTCTACGGTGCTGTCTGTTTTTTGGGGGGAGCGAGTTCTAGCACTGGTTGTACCTAGGAAAAGATAAACTGTAGAATATGTGGGGCTGACTATGTGGAAAGAGGTAGGTTGGTCGAGAAACCTGGTGTGCCTGAAGAGAATTAGAGCTTGCTGAGAGGATTGCTATGATGAGGTATGCACATGTTAATTTCCTAAAATGGTTAATTTTTGATCAAGTGGCGGGAAGGATGCAGTTAAGAACATTCAGAGAGTATTGTTACAACACTTCCTATTGTTTACCGGGTATCAGCATGGATAAATTAGGCGGGTAATGCAGTCATAAGGGAAATAGGGAGCACTGGGGGATGGTATAGGTTAGATCAGTAGGAAGAGTATCATTTACTACAGATTCCTGGCACATTTAGAGGGTTACGGTTTGTGTACAATAAAACAAGTATAGTATTATGACAAACACGGAGGTTACCAGTGTTTCTTTGGAGCTGTCCCGAGTCGTATACTTAATCACTGCTTGAAGATTGTAGGGATGCTGTGGTCATGCCAGAAGCCCACGCCTTAAGGCCCTCTGCCGAGGCCCTCCGGCATGGGCCCACCAGGCGTGGGTGCACCTGAACCGCGCTGCATTTTAAAGGGGGCTGAGCCAGTCAGTGCTGATGCTTTGTGGGCGTAGCTGATCGACCACGTGCTACAGATTGCTCAGGAGAGCTGCAGGGAAGGAGCATGGCAGCAGCTGGAAACAATGCAGGCTCACCTCTGTGGCTCCCAATCTGTTGTTGTCTGTTCTTTCTTGACTTGGAGAGCTGGTAGCAGGCTGATCAGGCTGAGCATATGTTGATGCTTCCTTCAGGGGTCTGTGATCGCAGTCCCCAGGTCCAGAACAAGAGAGAGATCTCTACAGCCATGCTGCTTTTTAAAGGGAGCTGAGCTGGTCAGTGCTGATGCTGTGTGGGTGGAGCTGATCGGCCACGTGCTACAGAGTGCTCTGGAAAGCTGCAGGGAAGGAGCAGGGCAGTGGCTGGAAATAATGCAGATTCACCTCTGTGGCTCCCGATCTGTTGTTTTCTGTTCTTTCTTAAGTTGGAGATCTGGTAGCAGGCTGATCAGGCTGAGCAGATGTTGGTGCTTCCTTCGGGGGTCTGCAATCATGGATGAGGAGCATAGTATTGTGGATATGGCCTGAAACAGGGTGGATTGGTGAGGATGTGTCTGCATTGGAGGTAGGGTGAATGGCTGAGACGTCATAGTGCTGTCTGCCATGTGCATGGACTGGGTGGCCACAGCATGTCATGCTGGGAGGGTACTCTCACTGACTGAGTAGTGACTATGGCATTGCTATGTATCCACATAGTGCTATATAGTGTCTGGCTCCAGTGATATGCATGCACTTCCTGCCTGGGGGCCTGATCACTGAACCAAATGCTGGGTGTCTATACCATTTATTCCAAGCCTGGGTGCACATGGTTGCTCGGTGTACATGCAATGTGTACTGACTAGTGGACTGTCCGCAGTTGGTATGTGCATGGTTGGAAAACCCAGTGGTGGGCAGCAGGTGCAATCTGACTGTGCTTGCTGTAGGTGAATGTTAAACCTAGGTGGTTGGGACATGAGGTGTTCCAGGCCTACTCCCTGTGGTAATGATAGGACCATCAGAACTCTAGAAACAACCTCATGGAAGCCCAGACACATCCATGGCATCAGTAGTTTAACACTGGGCATTAATATGCACTGTTCTAGGAGGATCCCTGTCCAACAGAGGCAGGACACATGGCCAGATGTGACTGGTGCATACAACATGCTGCAATTGTGCAGGAAACAAGGTGACAAGCACAACACACTGGCAGTGATGGGGATCTGCAACACAGGCAGCAGAGACCAATTCTAGTGCTGCATGTTCTGGGGAGCAGGTGCTGGGCACCCATTCTCACCCTCAGGGTGACCACAGAAACTGTTCAGTAGCACGGTTTGTAGCTGCTCTGTGCTTGTATCATACAGTCAGTGCATTTTACTGAGCTGAGGTGATGGATCAGTGCATTCTTCATTTGGTGATCAGCTAAAGACTGCTGTTCTGAGTGTGCACTACATCATCGATACTGGAGGGGCTAACTTGTACCGGCATACACAGCAGACATTTTAGGCAGTGACCTGCAGTCTCTTTGTATCCATCTTTCTATATAGAACAGTGTGGAGGTGTAGCCTACTGGTTAGTGCAATGCCCTTATAAACAGGGGACAGGGGTTTGAGTCCTCCTTGTTCTTTTTGTGACTGCTGCTCAGATCATTTTCATGCTTGTAACAGTCAGGGTTCTGCTGTGTCTGGCAGACACACAGTCATATAATTCTTTCCACAATTTGGGCCAGCAAACAGGCTATTTTCCATCATGCCCATATATAAGAGCATGGCTTTATTGGCTGTGCTACAGCACATTGCAGGAGGTCATACATTTTCACCATGCAGATGTCAAGCAACCACTCAGAGGTGTAGTGTGGCGGTCATAGCACAGGCTTGTGACCCAGGATACCATGGAACAAGGCCCACCAGCACTCCTTTTGGAAGGTTTTACTGTGCAGTTTAATGTATGCAGCATCCTTCATGGTTTGCCCACACCTCCTTCTGACCTCGGGCAGGTCACCTAACTTTCCATTGCCTCAGATGACTGCTGGTTCTTACAGTCCCTGTTTTTTTATCAGACATTACAACTTTTGCTGTACAAGGTATCCCAACGTGACTGCACTGATGCAGCGGTATACTATCAGGCAGTTACATGCATACAGCTGTAACCTAGTTGGGTAACATGAGTCATGTATGACATCATGACTGTTACTGTACAGCTTTTGCTCCATTACATCTCTGCAGTACATGCGGAAACATCTTACCCCTCGGATAGCCACCTGCAGGTATCACCTCATATCCATACATGCCCGATTTGCCCAGTTTGGTTGACAACGGTGCAGTTATTATCTGCACATTTGTTTGAGCTGTTGTATGGTGGCTGTGTGGCTGGGACAGGTGTGAGTCCCACATGTCTAGTATCAGGACTTCCAAGTGGCACAGGTGCACATTTTCACACACAGTACAAATACGTTGGGGATAGCACCTATGGCACATCAGTGCTGCCAGCCCATTCCATCCTCTCCTCAGCCACCATCCTTCCTGCAGCCCATCCATCTGCCTCTGTCAGCTGTGTACAGTCATGTCTTCTTGTGCAAGCTGCTATACCATGGCCTACACTAAGTACTCTTTTCCACATTTTGCATCTTCACACTCACCTCTCCTGGGCCTGATCTGCACATCACCACTCCTACTCTGTCCTCCTGTCGCTGCACACATCCTGCCGCTTCTGGCTCCACTGGGAGACATGTCTTCCCCATCCTATGCCACACACTAACATTGCACCATTTTACATTGGCACACCCCCCCCCCCCCCCCCCCCGTGCATCATTACAGCTGCCTCCCACATGCTCATCTACTTTACTGGCTGCCACTTAGGATGCCCATGGATATGGCAGATCCATCAGCTCCCACCTGTCCTTTCATCCATCCATCACCTTTACTTTCCTTGGTGCTCCTTTATCCATTGTTAGGTTTACAGCCATTTTTGGACATTAAGGTGCATGCCGCTTGATGTCCTGTTAATACACATTAAACGGCGCATAGCGCCTTTTACGCCAGAATGCCTCCTACCCACCCAGCGCCCTTTACACATGTAACACCCCTTATCACTGCTGTTTATGTCTCTTACCTTAATGCTCTTTAGTAAATTTACCCCCAAGAGTAAATTTAGCATGCCAGCACTAATTTCCAAAGCTCACACAACAAGGACTCTAATTAGGAAATGCTAGCACCATAAATATTGCAGTGAGTTCTTTTTGTATGGTGCAGAGGTGAAATGCCCATGTGTGTGTGTTCTGGCGCAGATGTTTGAGGTGCTTGTGTGTGCATGGCTTGGAGGTAAGGTGTGTGTGTGGCTTGGAGGTAAGGTGTGTGTGTGTGTGTGTGTGTGTGTGTGTGTGTGTGTGTGTGTGTGTGTGGTCTCTGTCATGTGGAAGTGGGGTGTGAGTGTGTGGTATGGAGGACAGCTTTCCTTAGTGCTCCATTATCCAGCATTAGGGTTATAGCCGTTTTCGGACATTAAGGTGCATGCTTGACACCTTAACACCCGATATCCTGTTAATGCACATTAAATGGCCCATAGCGCCCTTTACGCTGGAACGCCCCCTACCCACCCAGCACCCTTTACACATGCAACACCCCTTATCACTGCCATTAATGCTTGTTACCTTAATGCCCTTTAGTAAACATACCCCTAAGTGTTATCACCTTTTTCAGGGGGATCAGACTACGATGCTGCAGAATGTCATCAAAGATAAAATTCAAACAGCTGCAGAAAAGAGTATCCTGACTTCTAAAGAAACTGAATTTTTAATTGAAAGAAGCCCATGTGCTGTATATATTTTTTTTTTTACCAAAGATGCATAAAAGCCTCCCTTGTCCTTCAGGGATTCTTATTATTTTGACTAGGCAATCAGTTTTGGAGCCCATTTCTCAATTTGTGGATGCGGTTTTACGTTTACGGGTTCAGAATATTAAATCTTATGTTCAAGATACTGCCCATGTTTGATGTTTTTTGAATGAGACTGAGGATCAGCCACATCTTGGTTAGTGACTTTTGATGTGGTTTTTCTTTATACTGGAATCCCATAAGAGGAAGCATTAATAGCAATTAGAGATGTCTTGGATCAATGTGATGGTGTTTTAAAAAGATTTGGCAAAATTGATCTTGAAGAAAAATGATTTTTGGTTTGATTCTTTTTATTTATGAACAAACTAGTGGAGTGAAAATGGGGGCCACTTTGGCCCCCTCTGTGGCAGCTCTCTATATGTCTGTATTTTAAGAACATTGTTTGTATTCCTCTCCATTTTTTCAGAAAATTAGAATTTTGAAATTATTTTTGTATGGCCTTTTTTTGCAACTGGCAAGGTTCAGAGTTTGATTTGTTGATATTTGGGAACTGGTTGAACTCTCTGAACCCTCAACTGCAATTTACGAGTGAAATATCATGGGGATCATTCTGTCCTGGACATAGATTCCCTCTGTATGCCCAGTCTGAGCCGGACATAAAGAAGGGATAGAGATTCTGATCCCGTGTGGCACATCTGAGCTAAGCCATCCCCCTCCCCCACTGCCGTTAATTCCATCGGTACAGAGGGGAAGGCTTGGCATGGCAGCAGCCCACAGCAGGCCATGTGCTTCGGTACACATGGCCTGCTGCTTCTGACCCCGCTCCTACAAGAAGTTGCATCAGAAGGGAGTCAGAAGCAGCAGGCCATGTGTGACAAACCACATGGCCTGCCGCAGGTGCCGTGCTGTGCCGCTCACTGAGGTCTGCCAACCTAGGTGGCTGTCTAGCTCGCCTACTGGATGGGTTGGCCCTGATCATAGTCACTACTGAATGATGCTGCTAGTATGAGCCTCACCATATTTATTTATTGTTTAGATTCTGAAGCTGCTTTTCTGTAGGACACCTGAGGAAGAGCAAAGGCAAAATGTATGCTACAAAATCAAGCTAACACTTATCTTACGGATGTGCTTAGATACAAACATTGCGGCTAGTTTTCATTTCAATTGACTTTTTACCGACTTTATGTGTGGGGCTTTTTTTTTTTGTTTGTTTGTTTTGCATCTCTCACACATTTGTTTTTATAACTTTTTTATATGTTAGAACTTTTTATTACATGCACATCAACTGTACACATATTAATTCGTAGCCTAATGGGTGTTAATTTGTTTTTGCATGCCTTACGGTTGGCAGAACCAAACAACGTTACCCGCTATACAAAGGATTGCTGTTAAAACTAGAGAGTAAAAAACTCCAGCATCCAACAAAACAGGGTAAACAATAAGCTTATTTTTAAATAAAACAATATTTTTACTTTAACAAAATACACAGCTCAAAACACCAACAGCACAGCATTAAAAACTGCACACAGTCACTGTATGGTTTATTTCTATGCCCTCCTCTTCGTTTCATGAAAGAATCACTCACTGCTATTATTTCTCTTAGTAAAAAGCAGATGAACACTTGTTACAATGTTATTACAGTATTGTTATAATGTTGCTATTTTCTCCTTTTCAAGAAAGAACACTCATTGCTATCATTTCTCTTAATAACAAAACAAAAGAACATTTGTTACAATGTTGTTATAGCATTGCCATTTTGAGCTTCTTCACACATATACTATTACAAACTAGACAGCATTCTTATAACTTATAATGGGAGGAGGAGTGGTCTAGTGGTTAGGACAAGGTACTTCAGACCGGAGGGCCGGGGATTCAAGTCCCACCTGGGGAAAGCAATCTCAGGACGGAGGGACTGGGATTTCTAGTCCTATAGGCACTCCTTGTGGTCTTGGGCAAGCCACTTAACCCTCCATTGCCCATGTTCCCTGTTTAGTATTAGCATATGTGTCTCATATCCCCTCATGTTAAATGTATACCCCAATTGACCGCTTTGACCCAGTGAAAAGCGGGATATAAATACAGCTAAATAAATAAAAAAATAACTGTCCAATAGCTTCACCAGTGACAGCACAATCAGCACAGGTAAAATTCACAAAACAACCAGCTCAATTCAAATTTATAAAATTACTCCGGTCACTACTAGAGTGTCTTAAATCAATAAAGTAAAAAAACACTCAATTTTAACAAAAAATAGGCATATATCCAATTGTGGATTCAATTATCAAAACATTTGCTGTTAAATACCATCAAAATATTCATTATAGAGAAAGGTCTCAGCATTAAACGGGCCAGTGTATTCTGTGACATATAAATCACTAACACTGATTCTTACATGCCCCAGTCACATCAACGACCTTCTCTATAAAAAACCCAAATAGGTCCAGGAATACCACATAAAAACAAACTTATCTTGAAAACAACATCGTTTGACACGGTCATTCCAGCCCCAATGCCTCACAACAAGCGCTTACAAGCTTTTTGTATATCTTCTCGCTTCTTCAGGGGGACACTAGTACCAAAACAAGCCTAGGTACCACACGCAAATAACCAGCTGTAGAACTCACAAATCAGCTTCAAACTGATGTGGGTTTGTTTGAAGCTGATTTGATATGTGGTAGTCCTGGACCTATTTGGGGTTTTTATAGAGAAGGTCATTGATGTGACTGGGGCATGTGAGAATCGGTGTTAGTGATTTATATGTCACAAAATACACTGGCCCGTTTAATGCTGAGACCTTTCTCTATAATGAATATTTTGATGGTATTTAACAGCAAATGTTTTGATAATTGAATCCACAGTTGGATATACGCCTATTTTTTGTTAAAACTGAGTGTTTTTTTTACTTTATCAATTCAAATTTATAGCACCAAAAAGCTAATTGTCAGAAAGTTCATAAGTGTATCAATTCATCCATATATTAATCCAGAAGATTCACATGGCAATCCCAGTGCCCCAATATCCTCACCGCAATCAGCACTGATGGAATTTGTTCAATAATAGCAGAGTTGGAATTAATGATATAACTTAAAATTCAAAAACAGCCACAAAAAAAGTAAACAATACAACCAAAGGCAACACAACAATAAAGAGAACCATAACAACAAATGCTAGAGTGCAAGCTGGTTAATTAGCCAATTTAAATTTACTCAAAAACCCTCAAAAAAACTTTCATAAAAAATAATAAATGACTGGAAATGAAGCTACAGTGCCAATAAAGGCTCAAGTGAAAAATATTCCAAATTGCTGTGTCAACAAAGGCTCAAGCCCAAAAAATATACTTCGACACTAAGCCGCCAAAAAGTGTTTCACTCAAAAAACGAGTTTCATCAGGGAATACTCAAAAAAATTCTTCAGAACATCAGGATCCAATCCACACTTCTTAAACTCCAGTCCAGGGAAACCATCAATCACCACACACAATACAAATGTGAAAGACAAACAAACACCCTCATAACCAACACCACAAACTCATGTTTAACCTGACACACCAAATTTCATTGCATTGCAATATCATGGCAGAAATGTGGGAGTCACTCACACACCACCGTCAGCAGCCAAACAAGCACTGACACGCCGTGCCGGTTGCCGGTGTATTATGTAGCTCAAACAGAACCAACTGGCCCCAACAGTAGCCAACTGATCTAAACAAATCTTCACAATAGTAGTCAATAGATCTAAATGTTTGGCAGAGCCTCTTGTAAAATACTAGGGGAATTCTCCATGTTCCATCCTAGATGTGGGAATGCCCCTCTCTATGTCCTATCTGAAATCTGCCTTTATACCAATAAAAGATCTAAGGCAGCTAAAAAAAAAAAAGTTGAAAAGGCAACAGGAAAAGCCAAAAGGATGCTTGGGTGCCTAGGGAGAAGAATGGCCAGGAGGAAGAAGGAGGTGATAGTGCTTTTATACAAGTCTCTGGTGATACTACATTTGGAGTACTGTGTGCACTTCTGGCGCCACACTTTCAAAAAGGATATTAATGGGATGGAGTCGGTGCAGAGGGTGGCTACCAAAATGGTCAGTGGTCTTTGTCATAAGGCATATGAGGACAGACTTAAAGATCTCAGTATGTACACTTTGGAAGAAAGGGAAGATATGAGAGAGATGCTTAAATACCTCCATGGCATAAATGCACAGGAGGAAAGCCTCTTTCATTTGAAAGAAATTGCTGCAACAAGGAGTCATAAGATGAAGGTGAAAGGGGGATAGACTCAGGAGTAATATTAGGAAATATTTCTTTATGGAAAGAATGGTAAATGCATGAAATATCCTCCCAGTAGAGACAGTAGAGATGAGGATTGCATCTGAATTCAAAGAAGCATGGGACAAACACAGATGATCTCTAATGGAAAAAAGGGACTGTAAAGCTTAGTAGTTGGTATGGCAGGGCAGACTTGATGGGCCGCGTGATCAACTCCTGAAAGCTATCAGGCAACATCACTTGGTCTTCCTCCTCTGTCAAGCCTGGCATTGTTTGTTACTCCCTTGCATACTACTTGGCTCCTTTTTAGGATTAACCAAGAGTTTGTTCTGGGAATACTAACACAAGTTATTCAATAGTCGGTGAAAATACTGAATGTATTGGATGAAAGTGGTTGAATGCAAACTTTTCAGGATTTACAGACTGAGTATCATATAGCTACCAGAGATTTTTATGCCTACCTGCAAATCCATCACTATGCACAGGGATGTCCCAATTCATCATTTCTTCCTGATAAAAAGGAAGCTCAGAAAGAATGTGTGATACTTCTAGAGGATGCCAAGCCATCAGTGATGAACTACCATTCCCAGCTGCAAGGTTCTTTTCAAGGCTAAATCCGCAGATAGTAGTAGATAAGTGGAAAATAGAGTTAGTCACATAGGTATCTCTCTGGGTAACAGCTGGAGAAAATCCTAGGGAGGGGTCACACTGTCACAGTTAACAAGCAGTTTCAGGAATTCCAGTATAAGAGAATTCGGCCTGGGAGGAACACCTCCAGACATGGATTGGAGGCAGCTCACAAACAGATAAAAGTAAGTTTGCACACTGCCGTTTAAGCCCCCTTTCTGCCCAGCCTCCCTCCGTGCATTGTAGGGGATGCTTGGACAGAATTTATGCCATTGGCCCAATGGCAAAGTACATGCCATCAAGCAACGCAGGTACTTTTTCGCTGGTTGGTATTAACATAAGCACTCACACACTTCTCCTTTCTTAATTCAAACTTTAAATCAGAAATCACATAACAAAATAAAACCCCAGGCTCAAAGTCAGTGGCAAAACCAGGCCACAGCTTTAACCAAACCAAACACATAACTCAAAGAACCATGAATACATAAAATACCACTCATGATCGGCATCTCACAACTCGACTACATGGTGACATCCTGATTATGTGGTTAGTTATGAAACTATTGTTTTTCACTTTAGCTGACAACATGTGGTGGGACCAGACTGAAGGATAGCATTGTACAAGCTGAGCATCTCCCAATCCCCCTCATGTCCTATAGTAGTCCTAGCAGTAATCACCATTTTTGAATCCTTCCCCTGGAAGTCGATCATGGACCAGCAATGTCAGAAATGTAGCTTTCAACTAAACTCTGCCCATATCAATGACAAAATCCCCCCCCCCCCAATATCCTAAACCTAATCCCCAGTGTACTTACGAAAGGCACATGGAAGGGAGGGAGGGAGGGAAGGTGCCTGAACAGCACAAGACTTACACTCCCCTCCCCCTTGCTCTCACTGCTATCAGAGACTCAGCTGAGGTAAGCAGCTAATTAACTTCCTGTCCAACCCTTCACAACCCCCCTCTCCCACTACCTAACCAATCAACAAACATAGTATATAGTCTAATGGCTCGGCTATACTAAGTCGCCGCCCCCTCCCTCCCCCCCTTACTCCCTGCAGGACAGAGGGGCGGGTTGTCATTATAAGAGGTTATTAACATGTGTATGTGGCTAGATATGTCTGTTAATCATTAGAATAACCCCAGTTAGGCACATCTAAAAGGATGCTCCTCTGTATAAAATTATCACGACAGTGCTGGCAAAGTTTGTTTTAAAAAGGCACTTATATGTTTGGCACAGGCGCAAAATGTATAAAGATCAGTCTGCTTAGTTATAATTTCAGGGCCCTTTAACTAAAGAGCGCTGTGGTGTTGTGCCAAATGCTCCCATAACATGCAAATCCATGGTGCGCTAAGGCAACACCGCAGCATTAACTGCCGGGAGCACGGAAAGCATCTTCCCAGCAGCTACTGTGGTGTATGTGGCCCTGCTACGGCATAACAAGATTGTGGGTGCAACTGCAGAGGTAATAGTGAGTGCACCCATATTATTAGCCCACTGCACAGGAAGTACAGCACTCCCCCCTCCCCCCCCCCCATTCTCTAACCTTAACCCGCCCACGTGCAACCCTAGTGCACCATGGATAGTTAACGCCAAAATCCAGCAGCTCTAATTGTCATGGTCCCGTGCTAGCTGTCAGCTAGTGCCCTTTAGTAAAAGACCCCCTTAATATTTGTGGCACCACAAAATGTTATGTTGTACAATTCAGCACTTAGAATTGTGTTAAGCAATATTTTGCCTTTTGTTCTACTAGGACAACTGCAATATCTTTTTGTGTGGGCAGTTACAGCTTACTGTAAGGATAGCTGTTTAATTCCCTCTCCGTTTCTATTTAACTGTACAGCCGTTCAATCACTGAACTGGATGCAAAGTAGTTGCTTTAATTAAATCATTTATAATGAAAAGAAATGTTTTATTTATTACAGCAGGGCATTTAAAGCGTAAGCTGAATCGAACTGAGCTGGATAAAAAAACAGTCTGATTAGAAAAAATTGTATTGCCTAGGGCTACACTTGTCCTGTTGGACAAGTGACATTATTTTAAACATTGGCTTTCTGACAGATTGAAAAATAGCTATAATCAATCATAGGTGCATGTGAGTGCAAAGGAAAGAGGGAGAAGGGAGCCAATCAGATGCATTGAACATACTTTATCCTCTCCATTGGGTTTGGTACACTTTCTATCAGTGACTGCAGGATAAACATTGACTATTCTTACTCTGGAAACCACATAGGCAGTGGGATAGGGTGGATCACTAGGGCCGCAGCTCGATTAATATTTTGCCCAACACAGCATCAGCAACTAGAGAGCTTAGGAGGATGACCCCTCCAACCAAAAAGGTGTTCCTCCATCCTGGAAAACCACATTACCCCAGTGCTTTTCAGTGGGCAAGACTATGTGCAAGAAGGCACAGGCAAGTTCATCTCCTTTGCCTTCGGTCAAGACACAGTTCTGAAGATTTTTCACCCCCAGTTTTTACCCACGGCATAATGAAGAAGAAACATATCCCAAAATAGTGATTCTGCTTGCTGTAAAGGAAATAAACAGACCACGCATCTTTGACACAAATCAATAGCTAGACAACCAGATACAATGGAGGAAATAATTACTGGAGGCTAGTGACTTGACCAAAGGAAATGGCGACTCATGACTCATGGGACTTTGACCCCGAAACAAGAGTTACCTGAAACTTTCATTTCCTCTAGGGACAGCATTAATGTACAGTAAATGTCCTCTCCATAGGACCTATAAGCATTATATACTGTAAGTTATAAAGTCTCTCTCCTAGAACTGGGTAGCTTGGCATCTGTATAACTAGGGTACGGTGTCTTCATATTTAAAGAAAAAAACAAAAAACAGGTTTGGCCATTTCTACACACTGTGTTGCAACTACTCAGGCTGTTTAGAATCCCAGTATTCTAAACAGCTTCTAATGAAGCAATCATTCCCAATGGGCCGAGCATATGCTGTGAGTTAATGCCCTCTCTGCAGCAGTTAAACCTTTGCAGCAATTCTCCTCTTTCCAGAGATTACTATCATTAAAAACCTATTTACTTATTTATTTATTGCATTTTATATACCATCTTCCTGACAAAGTCATTCAAAATGATTTACAAAATATTTAAAACAATTGGACTTTGTTACAGCTAGAAATTTTGGGGGAGAAGGCTGCTCTCTTATGCTTAAAAGCTAAGCAGATGGTCTAAACATTTGTGGGGCATTAAGACTAAGAGCTCCAACCAAAACTAGCTGCTTGATCTCTAATTAAACACTCAGTATGGATGCTCATGGGGTAATTCTTCATTTTTGTTTGTTTCGTATTAGTTACCATTGCATTTAATTTTCATATTCTAAAAATCTTTTTCATCTGATTCCATTAAAGTCAACAGGAGAAGCAATTTGGTAGTCTAACAGTGGGGTATTCTAGCTATTTTATTGGAACGTACTTCAAAATTGCTGACAGACATCAAAATCGAAGGCCAGAGCACTCCAAGATACCAAAAGTGGCATAAATACGTCACAGTGCCAAAAAAGGCAAAAGCAATAATGATGACATGAACAACCCAAGCCTCCAAGAGAGGGGCAAAGTAGCACCAACAATGGTAGAAATACAATAACCTGAGGCACTAGCAGAGAGACAAACAGTGCCAGCATTATCAGAAATACCCCAAGGGACTGAAGGGAACATAGCAGCAACAGCATCGGCAGGAAGACCCCATCTTCTCTCAGTGTAGGGCAAAGAAGCACCAACACAGTTAAGTTCGACCTCTAGTGCTACTACCACTAGGGGATCATGGATGCTATTTTAAACCCCACCACGAAAAGGCAAATAATCACGTGAAGTAACCAACCCAGTCCAGAGCGTGATTATAAAAATAGGTTTTATTAATTGACTTTTGCTGCAAAAGTCAATTAATAAAACCTATTTTTATAATCACGCTCTGGACTGGTTTGCTATTTTAAACCCGGCATCAGCCAGAACAGGAGCAAGTGCAGATTGTCCCGTTTAGGACCTACTATACCGCCAGGTTTCCTATGAAGTAGGCCTGGGGGGCCATAGGGGGTGGGGGGTTTCCCCAACTGCTGTGGAGAGGGAGGTTAAGGGTCGGGCTTCCACTATGGCTTTGGTGGGAGAAGAGAATCAGAGGGGAGGGGTTTGAGCTTGTATGAGGGGAGGGAATGGAAGGCAAAGACTCCTAGGTAATGTCAGGAGGTGGGGACTCTCCAGCCCACCAGTTCAACGTTACTCTCATGGCTCCTTTTACATGGCAGCTGGGAGCACTGGGCCATATGTTTGTGGCCCAATGTTCCTAGCAAAAAAATAGCGCCAACTCAAGTTTCCCCTGGGAATACATGACTTGTATTGATTTACTGCAAGCTGTGTTACTCCTTTACCATGGGAGTCCCTACCTGTAGTACAGAGTTACTGCAGATTAATGACTCCCACGGTAAACTAAGCTGCAGTAAAATGTCTGATTTACCCCAGTTTAGTAACTATCCCCCTCAGTGTATGCAAATATCTCCAGGAACAAGCAGGAATGAGTCTTCACATATGGGTACATCGGTACCGACGGAGCCCACGCGGGAACGCTCCCCAGCGTCCAATCAGAAAGCTTTTGGGAGCATCCCTCAGCGCCTGCGTGCTGCCTTCCCGCCTTTCCAACTGTCTCTCCTCAGTTTTCGTTTTTCCGCGGAGCCAGCAGGACGTCTTCCTGTCACCGCAGAAATTTTTTTCTTTAAATCGTTTACTTTTTGTTTTCTTGTGGTCGCGGCTGTTCCCCCGACTCCACCGGTACCGCCGGTGGGTTTTTTTTCTTTTCTTTTTCCTAAAACTCAGGGAGTTTTTCCTCAGTTTCTGTCTTGAATTTTTGGGCCTGTAAGGCCTCTCCATTATGGAGCCTTCTTCTCCTAAGAAGTGCCTTAACTGTGGAAATACAGTTTTCTTTTTAGACTCCAATAACTGGTGTCTAACCTGTTTGGGTCCTGACCCCTTTCCTCCAGAGCCATCAGGCTACAATTTTATGAGAACAGATTCTCCATTTTGAGTTTCCCTCGATACAGTTTTCCCTTCCAGTGTAAGGGCACCGACCATTTCTTCTCTACAGGATCAGGTAACCCACAAACAGTCTGTTAAGACTAGCCAATCCTTGGGTGGTAGGTCTCATGCCAAGCATGATGACGGCTCCAGCCTTGCCCTCAAGACCTCATTGGCTTCAAAACCCCGGAGAGAGTCTTCAGTCTCCAAAGCTTCTCAGGGATTTCAGGTTGTTCCTGGGGCTCACCCCTCACAGAACATACCTGAGCCATGCTCGGTGGTGGCATCCGCTTCGAGCGGTACCGATACCCCGGCATCGGCACTGGTGTTGCGCGATCCACTCCTCACCAGGGATCGTCATCTGGCGTACTCGGTACCTTCGGGACCGATCGATACGTCCCAGATTGACTTTCCAGTATCGGCAGCTCTGCCGATATGACCACTGAAGTTGGTACCCTCTAGACATGCATCGATAGATTCGCTTCCTTCGATGCTGAGTCTAGAATCGATATCTAGTCTGGAAGACTGGGTACCGACGCGTCTCGGAACCGACACTCACCGATTCCGGATGCGCGGTACTGAGGATAATCACCAAGACTTTCGAGTTACCTCGGTACCGTTTGAGCAGCCTCCGATGACTGTTTCGATGTCGGTATCGCCTTCGATTCCGACTTAGCTACCGGTATCGGTGTCGATGCTGGTACCTGCAGTAACATCGGGACCAGCTCCATCCATGCTTTTTTCACCAGGATCGCTCCTTTCTATACCTAGTTTGGAGTCGATACCTAGCATGGACGATACAGTACTGACTGTCTCAGGTCATAACCGCCAGTCCCAGTATCCATCCATTAGAGATCCTGTTTTGCACCGGACAAGTACATCCTCCGGTGCCCAGGCTAGTTCTTTGAGTTTAGCCTGTCCAGGGATTGTTCCCATTGGAGATCCTTCTTTTCAGAAATTTCTCCTTGACATGGCAACATTCCTGGCTATTCCTATCCCTGGCTATGATCCTACACAAGGCTCTTCTGGGGAAAAGGAAAATATAATGCTTCCTTTACATCATTCTTTACAGGATCTTCTTCTGAAAATATGGGAAACACCTTTAAGGGCTTCCTCACCTTCTACAGTAACTGCTCTTCTGTATCAGGTGCCCCCCTCTCCAGGGTTTCAAAAGACTCAACTTCCCCATCATTCCATTGTAGTGGAATCAGCAATAAGGAAGGTAAAAAGCAAGAAGAAGCATTCTTCTTTCCCGCCAGGTCGTGCATCTAGAACACTGGATGCCTTTGGACGTCAAACCTTCCAAACATCTATGCTGGCAACAAGGATTCCCTCATATATTTTTTATATGAGTCTATCCCTTCAGGAGGTCACAGAGAAATTATCTCTTTTGACTCCTTTTCTTTCAGAGCTCAAGGCTGCAGACTATTCCTTGCTTCTTAGTCATAGCCAGAATATCTCTAGGTTTCTTTCTCGTGCTTCCCTAGACTCCTTTGAGTCTGTTAGCAGAACCTCTGCTATAGCCATAGGAGCACGACATAGAGCCTGGCTCCAAGCTTCAGACTTGAGCAGATGGGCACAACAAAGACTGGGTAACACTCCTTGTACTGGAGAAAATCTCTTCAATAAGGAGTCTTTGTGTCAGGCTGCTCATTGCTCCACTGACTTCCCTGTTTCTGAGGGCCATCCTAAACCTTCTCCTTCCCCAGCAGGTAAGAAATGCCCTACCAAACCTCCTTTTCCTAAAAGAAGAAGGTTTTATTCTCCTGCCCATCATGCCGATGTTCCCAAACAAGGGAAACCTCGCCCTGGTCTGAAGAATCCAAACTCAAGCCAGGAAAATTAACCCTCAATAGGGTTCCAATTAATATGTTATAACCTACAGTTCACTTCTTCTCATTAGAAGTTTTTTCACTGTTTTTTCATTTAAACCTCTACACTTGGATTCCTGTTTCCAGGACATCCACATGCTCTTAGGTAAGCTGAGCTGTCAGGATATTCATGTCTATGGGTCACAGGGTTTTCCTCCTCTTCCTACAATGAAGAGAGGTTTGCCAACTATCTCATAATAGTTTTTCTGTACCACCATGAATTTTTCCTTCTACAGACTTACCATATGGCAAGTCTCCCCTCAGCTCCTATTTTTTCTTTACCTTCTTTTCCAGGGTTCCCCTGTAAGAGTGGTACCATACCAATGGAAGGCTTTCTTAGCCTTTCCAGTCTTCCTTTCCATTCCAGTGTAGAGTTTTTTCTCTTGAGTAAACCCCCTTTTCCTCATCTGGGCAGCTCGTCAGACAGGGACAGGATATTCTCCTCTTGTTCTGTCTGTTCTCTCTGTTAAAAACAGAAAGATCTCTCTGCTGTGCCATTCAGCAGCTGCCCATGCAGGAGCTTCAGTGATTGGACTACTGGTACTTTTCTATAAGTTCCAGTATTGTCTTCCACTACTTTTTGTCTAACCTTAGTAGTGCTTCCAAGATTGTGCTCATCTATCTTGGATAATCCTTATAACTTCTTTTCTGCCATCTCCAAATCCTTGGAGTTGGCAGCATAGTTGAGATAGCAGCTGGCTGTCTCCAACAGCCAGTTTTATTTCCCAACTCTCCTGCATAATGCTCTCTGCAATCCTACAGAGAAGCTTTCCACTATGGGCCCTTGCTAGAGAGCATGAGGGTTTTTTCTCTAATGACTATCCTATATGGTTGAAAAAGGCTTCCTCAGTCACCTCCCATGACTGTGAGGGTTCTTTACACCCTTCTATTTCCTTTTAATAAAGGACATAAGCCTTTCCTACATGACAGTCTAAAGAGTTACCAAATTCCTACAGGAAATATGCTCTTTTTCCTTGCAGCTTGTCCTCATGGTATCCTAATCCTTCATGGACAGCACATATTTAACTAAATAACGCATGATACCCCACCCCTTGTCCCTCAAGTGGGTCTACCTGGTGTCTCTTCCTATGCGTATTCTGTCCCTTCACCATGTTAGAGTTCTACTGGACTCAGGACTTGCTGTTTACAGACTAATATTATCCTCTGTTTTCTCGCAACCATCCTGGTTATTTTACTGGGTAGCATTTCTACTCCATCTTAACCAGAGGGAATAGATTCTCTATATCTTCTCAAGTAGGTTCCACCTTCTTGTTATGAGATGAATCATTCCTCTTCACATCTCCCATGTGAAGATTCCTGTAGACATATCTCTTTCTGCTTAATTGCAGACATTTATCTTTAGACCTATATATATTTATATATGTACATATGTCTATATGCTTTCTTTAGATGCATATGTCTGTCAGCCATGTGTGCATATGCTATGCCCATATATATATGTGTGTATCTGTCTAGATACTTCCTTTAGGTAGATATTTATTCACATACTTATCTCTCTGTCTGTGCTCATAAAGGTTTTTTTTCCTTCCTATCTGTTCCAGACAGTGGGTTTTCACATGTTCATACTATTTCACAGTATGTTTCGGCTCTTATGCACACAACCACTGCTGTGGTACTGACAGCTCTTACCATAACCTTAGGTTCAGGTATCCCTGAAGCTCCCTATTCCTTTATCTTCCTACCTCTCGTCAGTTAGGAGAGACATGGGGGATCTTCAGTAGTTCTGAGGTTTCCAACTCCTCAGACATCTGTCCTTCCTTGGGATTACGGGGTTTTTTTCCATACCCCTTCTTCCCTCAAGGACTAAGCCAGTTTTGTCCAAATCGGTCAGTCTTCCCCTTTTGCTCCTAACTATAATTAACTCTGTAGCCAAAAGAGTTTTCAGCTTTTTCCATAAAGCTTTCTACTAAAGACCTACCGTTTTTGTACTTCCCCAGTTGAATCCTGGGGTCACCTGTCAGTTCCAGATTTTGACCTTCAACTCACTTCAGTGAGGTCACCTTGAAGATTCCTCTACTGGATCCCCAGTAGATTCCATCAGCCTCTCTACTTCCTGCAATCCAGTAGGTGAGGTCCATATTGTGATTGTTCATTTCAATATATTTCATGATGCTTATCATATATACAGGGACTCCTTGTCTGTAGTCCTATCTTAGGTCAGCTGTCTCCTACAGCTCCTCTCTTCTTCAACTCCTACCCTCCATCCTCGGGATGCCTGGGCATATGAGGTGTAGCATGTTTCAATCACCAACATGCTAGGGCTCCAGGCATCTTAGCTTGGGAGTCCCCATATTGTGAAGACTCATTCCTGCTTGTTCCTGGAGATAGCACAGTTACTTACCTGTAACAGGTGATCTCTGGGAACAGCAGGAATAAGTCTTCACAACCCACCCACCCACCTCCCCTAGGAGTTGTATCTCTCTATCTCTCTTTCCTTTCCTCTTTCTCTCTCTCTTTGTCTCAGCTTAAAACTCAACTGAGGAGAGACAGTTGGAAAGGCGGGAAGGCAGCACGCAGGCGCTGAGGGATGCTCCCAAAAGCTTTCTGATTAGACGCTGGGGAGCGTTCCCGCGCAGGCTCCGTCGGTACCGACGTACCCATATGTGAAGACTTATTCCTGCTGTTCCCAGAGATCACCTGTTACAGGTAAGTAACTGTGCTTTATCTTATATGCATGCATTGTGGATATCAAAAAACTTGATTGACTGTTTAGCAGCCATTTTTTGAAAATGATTAGGGCTGCTGAACTTGTGAATTCAACACAAATTGTGCCACCATTAAGCAATTAGAAAAAACAAATCATGGTGGGTTAAGAGTGTGACTGATCAGACCATATATCAATATCAAGAGTGGAGTAAGTAATGCAGACATGAGGAAGGCCTCATGTAATGCCTGTAAAGTTATTTGAATTTCATGTCCTTTTCAATTTTCTCAGGAGTCTCTGATGTGGGACTTTCTCAAATGCTCACCTTTGACTTTTTATCAGCTGGTTCATCTTTATCCACATTTATTCATGCCTTCAAAGAAATGGAGCAGATCGATGAGGCTAGAATTCCCTTGGCTAAATCCGTGTTGACTTTGTCCCATTAAACCATGTCTGCCCATGTGTTCAATTGTTCAAGAATTCTGTTTTTAATAATGGTTGCCTCCATTTTGCCCAGCACTGATGTTAGGCTCACTGGTCTGTAGTTTCTGGGATCACCCTTAAAGTCCTTTTTAAAAATAGGTGTAATTTTGGCCACCCTCCCATCTTCTGGCATTGTAGAAGATTTTAATGCTAAGTTTAAGATTATTAATAGCAGCTCTGTAGTTTCATCTTTTAGTTCTCTCAGTACGCTTAGGTATATACCATTTGTCCAGGTGATCTGCTGTTCTTTAGTTTATCAATTTGTCCTACTACATCTTCAAGGTTCACTGAGATTTGATTCAGTTTTTCTGACTCATCAGCATTAAAGAGAAATTAGACTTACCTGCTAATTGTTGTTCCTTGAGGAACTCCAGTCCAGTCCCGCACCTCTGGGTAGTGTACCTCTTCCAGCATCTTGGAGGCTGAGCCTGTCATCTTTTTGATGACACTAGTGTGCATATGCAGCTGGCACCGCCCACCAGCCCCAGTACCTATTGACAAAGCAAACTCTGAGAAGCAACAAATAAGTAGTTAAACATGCAACAAACGCTTCTATGTCTAAATAAACTAGTACCCCCTCCATCCCCTGGGAAGGATACCCCGTCCCCCACTCCAGGATGAAGAGGCCTACCTGTTGAGGCGCCTAAGCAAATGCAACCAGCAGGATGCGAGCAACCAACAGCTCTTCTGGTCCACCCCTCGCCGGCTCTTCCTGGCCACTTCCTCCACCAAGGGAACCAGCTTCAGGACCGGGGTGTGCACAGATCATCACAGGAAGCACTCAGGGAAGGTTCCGGGACTGGACTGGGGTTCCTCAAGGAACAAAAATTAGCAGGTAAGTCTAATTTCTCTTTCCTTATTGTCCCTCCAGTCCAGTCCCACACCTCTGGGATGTATCAGAGCAGTAAAACTAATGGGAGGGACCCACACAACCAGCCTGAAGCACTGCCAATCTGAAACAAGTATCCCCCGCCACCTGGACATCCAGGCAAAAATGTTCAGAGAAGTATGCCACCCTACAGATCTCCACCAGCGGAACTAATGTAAACTCTGCCCATGAGGGTGCCTGAGCCCTCATGGAATGCGTCTGCAACCCCGCCGGCACTGCTCTACCCTTCAAGATGTATGCCGACGTGATTGCCTCACTGATCCATCTGGAAATGGAGGCTTATCTGCCGCCTCACTTTTGCACGACCTGCCAAACAGAACCAACAGACTGTCTGATCTCCGAAAGGACAATGCCCTTTTGACATACCTTTGCAGGACTCTCTTACCATCCAGGTGGCACAGCTGTGGAGTGGCATGGCCAATACCCGCTCTCACCCACATCCGCGCTTGCCAGAGCCGGTAAGGAAACATCCTGATCCACATGAAATGCTGACACCACTTTGGCAAAAATGAAGGTACTGGGCACCGGACCACTTTCTCCTTGGAGAAGGAAAGGAATGGCTCCTGGAATGACAGGGTCCGAAGCTCCAAAATCCTGCGTGCTGAGCAACTTGCCACCAGGAATGCCATTTTCAGAGCTAAATCCTGCAGAAAAGCTCAACTCAATGGCTCAATGGGTTCCCCAGACAGCACCAGATTGGCAGATGGAGGTGGGTCACCACCACTAGAAAGCTCAGCAAGTCTGGGTGTGTACCCAATGGCACCCCGTGGACTTTCCCGCGATAACCGGAAAATCGCTGCCAGTTGCATCCTCAAGGAACTGGCAGCTAGACCCTTATCAAAACCGAATTGCAAGAATGCCAAGATGCCCAGGATGGAGGCAGTGGAAGGGCGTGGCTGCCTCTCTCCGCACTATGATTCAAAGATGTGTCCTACGCAGATGCACGACAGGTTCGTAGACCACCTCTGGGCCTGTAGCAAGGTCGCTATCGCCGAGCCTGATTATCCTTTCTTCTTCAACCTTGCTCTTTCACGAGCCATGCCGTAAGCGAGAATTGATCCACCTGGGGCATCAAGAGGTCCTTCTGAACCGGAAGCCACTACAGTCAGTCTGCCAGTATCCGAATCAGGTCAGCATACTACGGGCACCTCGGCCAGTCTGGTGCCACCAGAATCACAAATCCCCGGTGCGCCTCTAGCCATTGCACTAACCGGCCTATGAGCATCCACGGCGAAAAACAGAGAAGACCCTCTTCGAGCCACTGCTGAAATAGAGCATCCAGGCCCTTGGACTTCTCTTCTTCTACTGAAAAACCGGCAGACCTTGACTGACTTGAACATTGCCATTAGGTCCATGAACAGTGTGCCCCATTGGCAGACCACCTGCTTGAACACCTCCTGATTGAGCTGCCACTCTCCGTGGTCCATGCGCACTTGGCTGAGGTAGTCTGCCATCACGCTGTCAACTCCTGCTACGTGCGCCGCTGATAATGCCTGGAGACAAATCACTGCCCATCCGAACAGCGATGCACTGCCCATGCCTCCTTGCTGGTTGATGTAAGCCATCATGGTCACATTGTCTGAGAGGACTTGGACCACCTTCCCCTGCAACTGTGGCTCGAAACTTTCTAGCGCCAAGGTCACCTCTTGCATCTCGAGCCTGTTGATCGACCACAGAGCCTCCTGCAGACTCTCGTCCCTGAACAAAGCATTCTTTGCAATGGGCTTTCCAACCTGACAGGCTGGTCATCTAAGGAACCTACACCAGGAACTCCTTCCACATGCAGCCACCAGCTGAAGACTCTCCTGGCGCTCCGTGGGCAGGAGAGTACTTGGGACAGGGGTTGACTCTGATGGGACCATCGACGGAGCAGAGCCCTCTACAGCAATTGCATATGCACCCTTGCCCATGGGACTAGCTCGAGAGTGACCGCTATGTTCTCCAGAACCTGCAGATAATGCCACACTGATGGTCTTGCCCTCTTCAGGACCTGCTGTATCAACTGTCGTAGCTGCTGCGCCCGGCAAACTGGCAGGAAATTCCTGCCCACGCAGGTATCAAAGCACGCTTTCAAATACTCTAGCTCCTGGGCCAGCCGTAACTGGCTCTTGGCCAGGTTTACTTCAACCAAGACTTTGAAGGAACTCTCCCACCCATGCTGTTGCTCTTTTCGCTATCATCCCCGGACTTCACCTGAATCAGCCAATCATCTAGATACGGGTGGACGAGAACCACTTCCTTGTGGAGAGCTGCCGCCATCACCACCATGACCTTGGTGAAGGTACGGGGGTGGTCGCCAGACCGAAGGGCAATGCTCAAAACTGGCAATGGCCCCTTGGCACTGCAAAGTGGAGAAACTGCTGATGTTCTGGATGGAAGGAAACATGCAGATATGCCTCTGTGAGATTGAGAGTCACAAAAAATCTCTGTTTCCTACCACCATTACTACTGTGAAAATGTGGTATCTGGAGACCGTAGTTCATGCCCTCAAAGTTGAGAATTGGGTGAAAGAATTATTTTATTTATTTATTTTATTTTCATTTCTTATATACCGCGCTATTAAAATCAGCGCGGTTTACATTATAACAGAACAGTGCAACAATGCGTTAACATCACAATGTGCTTACATAGAACAGGGAGACAATCTTGAGGGAGAGAACTGGGGAAACTATTTACAACAATATTTACACAATATTTACAGAGAGCTATATACTTATGATCTTCGGGGTGAAAGAAACCTTCCTTTTGGACAAAACAAAATACATGAAGCATCGACCGCAGACGTACTGGTCTCGCGGAACCAGTTCCACAGTTCTCAGCTGCAGGAGACAAGTCAAGATCTCTTCTATTGCTGCCAACATCGCTGCGCCCACTTTGGGCAATCAAAGGAGCTCATTCTTGCTCTGGCAGTGGGTATAGGGGCGTCATGGATTGCACCACTTTAAGGCCAACCTCTGGCAGATCCCACACATCCTGGATCATCTGTCCTACTACTCCATGTACTGGTAAGTATTTCTGCGATTTCCGTACCGCCTGGAACAGCAGATCCTACAGCGCCTCTTCCTCTACCGGGAGCTTAGCAGGCACATTCAGGGCCTTGAGGGTCGCCAAGGTACACACAGAATGTGAGCCCTTTGGGAATGAGGAATTGTATCAGTACCCACTTGTAGTGATTGTAAACCACCCTGTTAGCCTTCGGTCTGGGCGGTATATTGAGAAATTGCATAAACATAAGCATAAAGATGAGCGCTGGTAGCTCCTCCCGGTGGAAAACCCGAACAATTCGGCCCTGATCCTCCTGTTCTGGGCTCTCTCCTTCTTCCAACTCCTCCAGCAGATCTAACTCCATGTGAAGGTCTTCCCCATCCAGTCCCCGACAGCGGCGATTGCTGCCACTCTTCTAAGCCTCTAGCCCGCTTAGATGCCACTGCTCCTGACTCGTGCTCTTTTGCGTCTGACATCCTCTTAGCCCTGTGTTCCGGGGCCGAGGAACCACTTGGTACACAAAATGCCTTATGCAAAAGTAAGACAAACTCCGGTGAGAACTCCCCCGGGAGCCCTATCGCTCCCTGGGCTTGAGGGATGGATGGTCCGGGCATCATGCAGGGACCAGGGGCCGGATCCGTTGAAGGTAACATGGCACCCCCCCCCCCCACCCCCAGAGTCTCTTGCAACTGGGAGTGACTCTCCTGCCTCATCTCATCCTGCAGGTCCTGCTCCCATGACCTCCTCTTGCGTGCAGTTTAGGAAGATACCTGCCTCCGAGATCACACCACATCGGGGACTGCACATCTTGAGGATTTTTAGATTGCACTGCAGTGTTGTATCTTAAAGATATGAAATGGACCTTGCCCTGATCCTATAAAACTGACACACTCTCCGAGTAAAATTTACATTTTTATTCTAATACTGCTAATGGCTATAAGGGAGAACAGCTTCCCTTATAAGCAATATTACAGATTAATAGGTACATAATCTGGGCTAAGGGACAAGAGATGATCATGTCAGGTTACTCACTGACCATAGACAGATGGAAGGATTTCATTTGCTTCCTCTCCACTATCTTTCAAATTACATACATTTCTTGCATTCAGGTACTTCCTGTTTTCCAAAGAGCTGTAGCTGCTACAAACCTATGTGCAGTGTTTTTTTTTTAAACACATCTTTATTCCTGTCCCTGACTTTCTATCAGACCCTTCTCAGGAGAAAGGCAGTTTTTTGATACATTGGGGTATGTTTACTAAAGGGCGCCAACGTCGCAGCAGTGGAATTAGCGCACAATAACATACCTTATTGCACGATAACGCGCTTGCGGCTTTAAGGCACTCTAACGCTGCGAAATCTGGCGCTGAAGGGCGGAGGAAGGCTTCCCAGAGGGCGGAGAGAAGGGGTCAATGGGTGGAGAGTGGGAGGGGAAAGGTTCCAGGCACACTAACACTGTGGAATCCGGGTCTAATCACTAACACCAGTGAAACCCTCGCGTTAAGGCACATTTGCAGGAAAGAGAAACGATTTCCGTCAGCAATGTACAGCAAAGCCAGGGAAACCTAAAAAAAGTGATAGTTGTGATACATGTACACGGAACAAAAGGGCAAATAAACATGGAAAATGACCTGAACACAATTTAAAATCACCATAACCAAGCTGGCCAATAGTGATATTAATGGGAAAAATAAAAAAAAAACACTACTGAGAAAGTTCCAAAAAAAGATATTAATTTTGGAAGGGTCTATGCTCTGTCCCCCTACAAGGTGAATCATCCCACATTGAAATAGTGCTGATCAGGGTTTTCCCTTTTTATTGGACAGGTTTCTTATGGCATGCACATGTGCGGCAACAGCAGGGTGGGCATGTTGGAAAGGGCAACTGTACAGATGCTGGAAAATGGGATACAGAGGGCTGCAGGCGTCACATGCTGTGGTGCAGCTCGGGCACAGTGCGGACTAGGGAGATGCCTAGGTGGCACATAGGAATGCTGAAACTGTACAGCAGCCAGACAGCAACTGATGAGGGCCCAACATGGGTACGAGTGTGTTTCTCACAGTGTCACAGGGGATAGTACCCAGCAGGTACCCCCAAGGGCACAGAACATTGGCAGGCGGTGGTGGACGTCTATGCAGGCACCCCTACCCCAGATCCCTCACCATAGGCAGCCGCCTACCGGCACACTGGATGGCCTGAGACTGCGCACCCCCAGCATAAGGGCATGTCAGCATGGTGGCGGAGGGGTACTGGTAGTGGAGGGGGCAGTGGCATCTGCCCACAGCAGACCATGGCCTAGCCCTGTTTAGGTGGGTGCCGTGCACTGCAACAGACAGGCTCTGTCTGATGAACAGTCATGGTATCCCCAGGGAATGAACTGTCCCTGTGGCAACAGTGTGGTGCAGTACACACAGCCAGTGTGTTCAGGAGCAGAAGGTCACAGGTTCAAGTCCCAGCTGTGACTCCTGCCAACCCAGTCCCCATATTTTACCCACTACTAAACCATGGTAATAAAGGCGGAACCTTTATTGCAGATAACATAAACATGCCTGAAATGCCTATATTTTACCCTACAGAGCACAGACACCATAAACATGTGCAATACCTAGAGCAGAGTTTCCCAAATGCAGTCCTGGAGGGCCAAAAACCATTCAGGTTTCATGCTGTCTCAAATAAAGATGCCTGTGCTGAATTTCTATGCACCGCCCCCATGGTATGCAAATGTATCTCATGCATATTCATTAGGGACAGCATGAAAACCCAAACAGTGTTTGGCCCACCAGGACTGGAGTTGGGAACCTCTGCCCTAGAGCAGTGGCCAACAGGGGCAGAAACACCCGCACCCACAAGCTCCATTATCCAAAGCCTCATGGAGAGGCAGGATGTTGGGCCCTGCGCGCAGCAGCATCTCCCAGTACTAGCACTTGCATACCTTAGCAATGCCGCCCTAAACCTGGGAATACGTTACACATATATCAAAAGGTTGCTATGATTAATGGCAGATAGAAATTCCTAGGTTCAGCACAATTTGTTGATTGAGCTGCATCATAGCAACCTTTCTGATGTCTGTGAAGTGTGTTTCAGTTCTGGTTTCTGACAGTACCTCGGGGAGTGACCACCTCGGGGAGTGACCCCAACAGTATTGCGTACCATAGCCATGCCTGCACTTTGCCCAGGACTGGTGCAATGGCCAGGACTGCCAAAAGCCTCTATATTTGCACAATGCTGGCATAGGTGTGGGAGTGTTTGTCTGTCTATCCAGTGTGTGGTGGCTGCCAACACCTTACTCAGCCCACACTGCTTGCACTGTTTCCAGTGTTAGCCTGCCAATGTGCATAATGAGGAGGAAGGTACTGTGGGTATAGCCCGGACAGGGTGGCCTGGGCAGGATGCATCTGCACAGGGCATAGGGCAATGGCTGGGACATTGTAGTGCCCGGCCACCATCTGCACGGACAGGGTGGCCACAGCATGTCCTGCTGGTAGGTCACTCTCACCCTGACTGAGCAGTGACCACGGCATGGCTAAGTTACCCCATAGTGCTATGTAGTATTTCTTTCAAGTGATATTTATGGGTTCTCTTTTCTGGGGCCTGTTCTAAGGAAGCTTATCATAGCTCAGGAAGGAGCTATAGTAAAGGTGAAGTGACTCTGAACAAGCAACCTGTCAGTTCTGGTAGAAATAAGAAAACAGAATTTTTCCATAAAAGACTACCAGTCCCAGAATGCACCAGGTTTCCAACAGCCATTAGAGGAGCTGAAGTGGGGAAACGTGTGTTCAATCAGGAGGGCTATGAGGTAATCCCTAAGCACTCATCTCAAAGGGCAGGGCCTGATTCAGCACAGCTGCGCTGTGTTAGGGTGGAGCACTCATCCAAGCAGAATAAAGGTAGAGTTTATTCTACAGAGAATCATCTTCATGATCTTGGACAGCTTCATCATCTGGAGGATCATCAGAAGCAGAAGCCAGAGCGGACGGACAGAAAGGGCAAGAAACCCTTTGGAAGAAAGAAGAGAAAAGCATTTGGGAGGTCTAAAGGAGTCCAGAGCAGTACGTATACTGGGAGACATTCAAAAGGCCAGCATACACCATTGGACTGGGGAAAGCCAGAGGAATGGTGCTGCAGAGCTAGGAATCTCCAGACGGTACCTGTGAGGGAGACGGCTGCACTTGGAAGGGACCCTAGGACCCGGGCCAGAAGGTATGTGAAGAGAGATCCAGTGTCCAGGGATCTGGATTGGAAGGCTGGACATAAGAACTGGACTACATACTGGCCAGGCTATTTAGAGAGGAACTCTAACAGCAATGGAAGCTCAGGTATGAACACTGATCTATGCCCTAGCTATACCCTTGAAAGACAGCAGGCAAACAAGTATTCTCCTGAGAGTGCTCCATTGAGGAATTCCTCTGTGCCAATCCATGATATTGAACCCATGATTGTTGAAGAAGGGGGAGGGGTTGCAAATGCAGGCTGTGAATACATAGATTGCTCTCTGTCTAAACTCCTTTGGTAATTTTCTGTTACAAAGTACAGCAACCATCACAAAGAAATACAAACTTGTTCTTTAATCTACTCAGAAAAGCTCCTGAGTAGGATTTTGGGCCACACAGTAGAAAGCAAGCCAGCTAAGGGGTTTCAACTGGATAACTGCTAGCAATTGAGCCTTACCTAATTGCTTGTGAGCTCTGAGGGAATCACTTCTGAGTCTATGTGTGAAGATATAAGAAGTTAACCTGAAAAGAACAGTTTTTTCCCTTCTTTGTGGGTTTTGCTTGTTGTTTGAAACACTGCTAAGAAAATATTAGCTAAAGCCTACAGAAAAGACCAGTTTGTTACCAACCAGGTCTTTATTCTTTTGCTTTGATTGCCTGACAAGTTCAACTGTTGTTTTCCTGATTTTGTTTTTCCAAGTTTAACACTGAAAGCAAGTATCCTGTTTTATGTGCTACCAAGCATATCTGTGTTGGGAGAAATAACCCCATAAATAAATATCTTATTGGCTTTACACTCAAGCACAACTAATTATTGTGAGCAGCTGTGTCTGGTGTGAATGGACTGCATTTCCCACAATCCCTTGCAAATCATATTGATATATGCACTTGCCAAGACTGTGAACATTCTCACCCAGGCAGCCGTCTGACAGGCCTAATCACTGACTTATCTGCTTGGTGGGTGTGCTCACATTTCCTCCAGGCACAAGCACTATGGACTAGCTAGCAGACTGTCTGCAGTTATGTGTGTATGGTTGGAGCACCTTGCAGGGTGCAGTGGTTGGAAGCTTTCTGCTGGAGAGTGTCAGATGGTGGTGGGGGCAGCTGAGCATTTCCAGGCCTACTGTCTGTCTGCTGTTGCCTTATGGATGTGTACAGATCTGCACTGAGTGCCCTGTAGGGTGTCTGTTCCCCAGCAGGACTGCCACCATTGCAGAGAGGTCCTGTTTCCCACCCTGAGCCACAGAGGGTGAGTTGGGTGGTGGTACATAATCTGCCTATGGGTCCAAACAACCCCCCTTCACCTACATCATGTGACCATGGCACCAACACAGGATATGCACTATTCTGGGTGCATCATAGCCCACAAGGGCGAGATGTGACTGAGAAATACAGATGAACACAGATGTATCCTAGGTGTGTCTGCAGGAACTACCTATCACACACACTAGCACTGATAGGGACTTACAACATGGCCTAATTCAGCCATGAAAGGCTCTGTACCCGCACAATGTGACGGTCTGTAGCTACTCTGTGCCAGTAACACACATGGTCAGTACCCCCTACCAGGCTGAGGTGCTGTTGGGGTGCACACGGTCAGTTCTCCCCACCAGGCTGAGGTGCTGTGGGGGTGCATACCCCATCTTGTGATCATCTGTAGACTGCTGATTTACATGTGCAGTGCATCATGGGTATGTCTGGGTTAACCCTATCCTGGTAACCCTTTTTAAAAACTAGCATTACATTAGCCATCCTCCAATCTTCAGGTATTACAGATGATTTTAATGATAGTTCACAGATTACTAATAGTAGGTCTGCAATCTCATATTACAGTTCCTTCAACACCTTTGGATGTATACCATCCAATTCAGGTGATTTGTTACTCTTCAGTATATCAAGTAGTTGTAATACATCTTCCTGGTGTATCGATATTTCTTCTCTCCTCCACCTCCACACCACGATGATCAGACATCCCTGAAGGGAGCGGGAAGGTAAGCTCCTCCCCGCTCCCCACTGGCAAGCCCAATCACCGCAGAGAAGCTGAAATTTAAAAAGTCCCGCCGGCTGAAGATCAGCTCTCCTCCACCTCCACACCGCGACGATCAGACATCCTTGAAGGGAGCGGGAAGGTAAACTCCTCCCCGCTCCTCACCGGCAAGCCCAATCACCGCAGAGAAGCTGAAATTTAAAAAGACCCACTAGCCCAGGCAGCCTGTGCCTGGCAGGCCTGCACCTAACAGGCTCGTGCCTAAGGGCCTCGCCAAAGGGCCCTTTGGCATGGCCCTTAGGCAAGGCTCCTGGACGATCCTACTGCTAGATGCACAATAACTTCAGCAACATCTCTTCCGCTCCAACCAAAGGAAATCGCCACCACAGCACGCTAATGACCTTCTCAAACAGTGGAGTAGCGCTACTTTTTTCATGGCGAATAGAACACGATCCACCCAACAACACCTCAGGAACAAACACAAGCCTCATAAAAGGATGTATCTCCATACACTATATGCTACAGTCTTTACCCTTGTCCTACTCCTGCATCTTACCAAAGCTACCTGTTACTACACCATTCTCACAACAGTCTTACAAGCACCAACCAGTTACCTTACACCTTACTTTCCACCCTGACTGCCCACAAGCACTTTAGCTACAAAAAGCAAAACAAGAGACCAACTAGACTTATTCGAATACAACCAACTTCCTATACAACTCACAATCCACCCACTCGACCCCACCCCCCCATAACAATAGGCCTAATAAATGCAAGATCAATCCACAACAAGACAAATACTATAATTGACCACATACAAGAGAACCACATTGATATTCTTTGCATCACCGAATCATGGTTAAAGAGTACAGACCAAGTAATACTGAACCAAGTTACGCTCCCTACTTTCATGGCTTTCAACTGCCTCCGCCCTCACAAAAAAGGAGGTGGAGTCTTTATCCTGGCCAGAGCAGACCTCGAGATAAAGACATCCAGTTCCATCAGCTCCGACTGCTGTGACATCATCAGTATAGAAAATAAATACTTATCAATCTGCCTAATATATACAGCCCCAAGTACCCACTCAGCAGACACATCCAATATTCTTGAATCTGTATACATAATAAACTCTCCACACAAGCTTCTTATAGTACTTAGAGTCTTGAACCTAACATCAGCAACTAACAAGGATGAAACAATCTTTCACAAAACGATGGACTATTTCATTAAAGCAAATACTCACAGGTCCTTTGTTAGCTTACATCCTTCTCATCGCTCTGGATCCACCCCAGACCTTATATTTGCCCCTGACAGCATACTAGAGCAAGGTCACATAACATTACCAACCACAACTCCAATACTTTGGTCAGATCACCATGCCATACTCTTCAAACTTCACATCAACAAACAGCACAAACCTCAGAAATCTGACAATCCAACCAGGCGCTTCAAAGTATTTGATAAGGAACAAATCCTCAGAGACACCCTACAACACTTATCCCAGGACTCAACCAATCTTGACAATTATTTATTTATTTATTTATTATTTAACCCAAGGATACATGCCCACTTAGTAACATAGTAACATAGTAAATGACGGCAGATAAAGACCAGTATGGTCCATCTAGTCTGACCAGCAATATGACAGGAGTAGGTGCACCCCTTCCCATGTCTTTTAGGGAGTAGGTGCACCCCCTACCCATGTCTTTGCTTAGTGGTGCACCCACCAGGAGCAGGTGCACATCACCCCATGTCTTCACCCCTCCCCATATCTTTGTTTCTTTGTTTGTTTAGGGGTGAAAACACCGCTCCTCCCACGACACTCAAGCAAGCCACCATCTGCCCTGTGCCAAAGAATAATGCACTACACAGCAACAACCCATGAAACTACCATCCAATATCTAGCCTCCCGTTCCTCTCCAAAATCATTGAAAAGATCATTCAGATACAGCTACAAGACCACATAGATTTAAATGCCCCTCTTTATCCCCACCAACATGGATTCCACCCAGATCACAGCGTGGACACACTACTCATCCATCTTTTTGACTATTTGCTTAAAGGAATAGACAACATAAGGAGAGGATTTCTGCTCATCTTTATTGACATCTCGTCCGCCTTCGACACAGTATCCCATAATATCCCTCTGAAGCAACTAGCTACAATTGGCCTCCAAAACACAACCCTCAAGTGGTTCCACTCGTATCTTGGCGACAGACAACAGAGAGTCAAATCTGGCCCCCTTACCTCATCTCATTTCTACACACACCAGGGAGTTCCTCAAGGGTCCTCACTATCTGCCCTCCTCTTCAATATTTATGCACAACCAGTATGCAATATTTTCAAGAAACACAAGATACAATACGCCATATATGCAGATGATATTATGGCCTACACCCAAATACAGTTAGACGCCCCAGACTTTACCAATATGTCAACATGCCTCAATGAAATTACAACCTGATTTTCCAACAACAACCTCAGTGGCCTAGTGGTTAGGGCAAGGTACCACAGGTTGGAAGGTCAGTGGTTCAAATCCCACTGGAGGATAGCAACCTTGGGCTGGAAGGACTGGGGTTTCTAGTCCAACAGGTGCTCCTTGTGGTCTTGGGCAAGCCACTTAACCCTCCATTGCCCATGTTCCCTGTAAGTATTAGTGTATGTGTCTCATATCCCCTCATGTTAAATGTATCTCCCAACTGCTTTGAACTGGTGAAAAGCAGAATATAAATGCAGCTAAATAAAATAAACATCAAGAACACTGAGGCAATAATCTTCACAAGGAACATAGACTTCACCCCTCCTGCCACAATCAAAATTGCCAATAACTAAATAATAAGGACAAAGTCTACTACCTTGGAATAATCCTCAACAAGCATCTCAACCTACAAGCCCACATCAATAAGACCTCCAAATCTACTTTCCACAAACTTGCAACTATAAAAAGATTAAAGCCTCTCCTTAGTCAAGAACACTTCTGCACTGTAGTTCAGTCCATCATAACACCAACAATGGACTACTGCAATGCCCTCTTTCAAGGACTGCCCAAACAAACTATCTGACCACTGCAACTAGTCCAAAATACTGCCACATGAACCATCATGGGATCATCTCAAAATAACCACATAACTCCCCTCCTATCCCAACTCCACTGGTTACCAATTTCTTCACAAGCCAAGTATAAAACAGCCCTTACCATCTTCAAAATCAAAAACAACATAACAGCCAGTATATTGCAGGAACTCATATGTACTGTGGCGGTCGCGCCTCTACCAGGCGGTCGCCTAGTAGGGACGGGAAGCCATCTTGAATTCCTCTTTACCAAGGATTGTAGTTGTGTATAGAGATAAATGAACCAAGTGGTTGTTTCAAAGCACACAGGAATTTTATTAGCTTCCGTGGCAAGCGGGTAACAAATCTTAAAAGCAGTTGTACACTCAAGTCAAAGAAAATAAAGGATAATCTTCTCCCATTAAAGCAAAGCTTACAACCAGTGTTGTAGTAGAATTATTTACACAGGCTTTCTTTTCTTTTCCCTTTATGATGCTTCTCAATTCCGTAATCATAAAGCACATGTATTTACAATTCCTAACTTCTCACCGCTCTCAGGCTTTCATTACTTAGCCACAATGCACATATCACAGTCCATCTCAGAACAAGCTGAAGTCAGGTCACTTTCTTTACCTTCTACCTCCATGCTTTCTGCTGAGCTGTATCTTGGCAAAGTTTGAAAACGCTCAGGCACTTTATGCTTAATGTTCTTTAACAGGTTAAACAGTCTATTCCACTGAATGGCCCCTTCTCCTCTAGGTAGGACTTCAACGGACTTCTCCTGTTCAGTTTCTCCTGAAAACTCCTTCTTCCTAATCCGGGTTTTCTCAGGCCTAAACCTCTCTTCAGAGTCAGAGCAAGAAACACAGGTTTTGGGTCTACTGCTTTCTTTCTCCTACCTTGGAGTCTTGTTGCAGCACCTTCCTGGCTGAGGCTTCTGTGACTTGTGACTCTCTCTGCCTCTGAGCTAGACAGGGAATCAGGGTAAGATCTCCACTTCCCTTCCTGGGGCTTCTGCTGCCTGAAGACAGACCCTTCATCAGAGGAGTCTAAGCATTCTTGCCTTAGCCTTCTCAAAGCCAACCTTTTCTCTCTCTCCCTCTTGCCAGTCTGTTTGGTCCTCTGCCTGGAACCTTCTCTGTAGCTTCCTTGGCTGCAGTGCTGGCTGCTCTTGTCTCTGCTGCTGCTCTCTTTATGGCTGCTTCTCTCTTGACTGCTTCTCCCCTGACTGCTTCTCTCAACTTTGTTTGTTTTCCCAAACTTAAACGTTCAGCAGGGCACCTCCCTCTCTGACTCCACCCACTTGTACCTCCTACTCTTACCTGAGGTTGTCATGGAGTCTGGGAGTGGCTTGAACCTAGCTCTACCCTCTTGGTTTCTCTCAGGGATTTTGCTGTGGTGTATGTGTTCTAGTGCACCCATCCCCCGAAAAGAAGAAAAAGTTCTTCTTTCTCTTTTATTTCCATGCTGAGCTGCACTCTCCTTACCACAGTACGAAACCCAAAAGCAGACCTGAGAGAAGAAGCAATATCAACACCATTCCCACACCTAACCTGTTCACAAAAACCAATAATTCCACCCCAAGCAGGGCCCTTTCTCTTTCCACCTCATCCATCTGGAACTCCCTCCCGGCCAGATTAAGAACAACCACAGACTTAAAAGACTTTTGAAAATAACTCAAGACCCTCTTCTTCACTGAGCACATCATATAACTCCTGAGCACTACCCAGACATAGTGCCTATACCATATGGACTATTGCTTATACATCACCTGTACATGATTCATGTGTTAAAACTCCCAGTTTCCCCCATCCCTTTGCATGATATAACGTTCTCCAGTTACGTTTAAATTGTTATCTGTAACTATTGCAAGTTCTTTGTAAAATTGAAGTTATAATGTAAACTGTCTTGATTACAAGATAAGGCGGTATAACCTGTTAAATAAATAAATAAATAAAAATAATTCTTCCACAGCATCACCTTTAAATACCATTTCAGTCATGAGTAACATCCATATATCTTCTTCAGTAAAGACTGAAGCAAAGAATTCATTCAGTCTTTCCGCTATGGCCTTGTCCCCTCTTAGTGCCCCTTTTACCACTCTATCATCTAATGGTCCAACTGACTCTCTCACAGGTTTTTTGCTACGAATGTACTTGAAAAAGTCTTTATTATGCGTTTTTGCTTCCACAGCAAGCTTCTTCTCAAATTCTCTTTGCCTGCCTTATCAATGCCTTGCATCTAACTTGCCAGTGCTTATGTTGTTTCCATATTTTGTCATTTGACTTCTTTTTCCATTTCCTAAAAGATGCTTTTTTGGCAAAAACAGCCTCCTTGACCTCACCTTTAAAAAATTCTGGCATTTTTTGGACTTCCTTCCACTTTTCTTAAAGCATGGAATACAGCTAGACTGGGCTTCCAAGATACAAGCTTGATGTAAATCTTTAACCTTTGCAACTGCTCCTTTTAGTTTTTCTTACCTATTTTCCTCATTTTATCAGTCACCCTTTTGAAAGTTAAAAGGTGTTGTTGTTGTTAAGTGCCGTTGAGTCGGAGTCGACTCATGGCGACCCTCTGGATAGCTATCCTAAATTGTGTTCGGTCTTCAGTCAGGCGGCTCATTGTTGACAGACTGGTACCCGTAGCTGCTGTTATTGTATCGATCCATCTCATTGCTGGCCTTCCTCTTTTGCATTGACCTTCTATCTTGACAAGCATGATGTCTTTCTCTAATGATCTCTCTCTTCGCATGATGTGTCCAAAGTATGAAAGTTGAAGTCTTGTCATCTGAGCTTCTAAAGAAAGCTTAGGTTTGATCTCCTCTAGTACCGACTGGTTTGTTCTTCGGGCAGTTCATGGTATACACAGTATTCGCCACCAGCACCATAGGAGGAGGAGGGGGGAGGGAGGGAGGAGGGGGGAGGAGGGGAGGGAGGGAGGGAGGGAGGAGGGGGAGGGGGGAGGAGAAGGGGGGGAGGGAGGGAGGAGAAGGGAGGGGGAGGGAGGGGGGGGGAGGAGAAGGGAGGGGGAGGGAGGGGGAGGAAAAGAGGGAGGGGGAGGGGGAGGGGGGCAGGAGGGAAGGAGGGGGGAGGGGGAGGAGGGAGGAGAAGGGGGGAGGGGAGGAGAGGGGAGGAGGGGGAGGAGAAGGGGGGAGGGGGGAGGGGGAGAGGAGGGGAGGAGGAGGAGGGGGGGGGAGGAGAAGGGGGGAGGGGGGAGAGGATGGGGGGAGGAGAGGAGGGGGAGGGGGGGAAGGGAAGGGGAGGGGGAGGGGGGAAGGGGGAGGAGGGAGGGGGAGGGAAGGGGAGGGGGAGGGGGAGGGGGGGGAGGAGGGGGGATGAGGAGGGGGAGGGGGGAAGAGGAGGGGGAGGGAGGGGGAGGGGGGGAGGGGGAGGAGTAGGGGGGAGGGGGGAGGGGAAGGGGGGAGGGGGAGGGGGAAGGGGGAGGGGGGAAGGGGGGAGGAGGAGGGGGAGGGGGAGGAGGAGGGGAGGAGGAGGGCGGAGGAGGGGGGAGGAGGGGGGAGAGGAGGAGGAAGGGGGAGGGGGAGGGGGAGGGGGGAAGGAGGGAGAAGGGGGGAAGGGGAGGAGGGGGAGGAGGAGGGGAGGAGGGGAGGAAGGGAGGAGGGGGAGGGGGAGGAGGAGGGGAGGAGGAGGGGGGGAGGGGGGGAGGAGGAGGAGGAAGGGAGGGGGGGAGGGGAGGAAGGGGAGGGGGGAGGAGGGGGAGGAGGGGAGGGGGAGGGGAGGAGGGGGGAGAGGGGGGGAGGGGGGAGGAGGAGGGGGGAGGGGTGGAAGGGGAGGGGGGAAGGGGGGAGGAGGAGGGGGAGGAGGGGGAGGAGGGAGGAGGAGGGGGAAGGGGGAGGAGGGAGGGGGAGGAGGAGGAGGGGGAGGAGTGGAGGAGGAGGGGGAGGATGGTTGGAGGAGGGGGGAGGGGAGGAGGAGGGGAGAGGGGGAGGAGGAGGGGAGAGGGGGAGGAGGAGGGGGTGAGGGGGGGAGGAGGGGAGAGGGGGAGGAGGAGGGGGTGAGGGGGGGGGAGGAGAGGGGGGAGGAGAGGGGGGAGTGGGGGGAGGGGGAGGAGGGGGGATGAGGGGATATTCCTTCCACCTTTTCTTGATCTTCTCAGCATCATTCAACATAGAACTTTGAGCATCTTGTAACATTCCAATTCGAGGCTGGAACTTTTTCTTTAACTCTCGTAGCTTTTGGAAAGCCGATCTTGTTCTTCCTCTAATAGTTTCTGCTTCTATTTCCTTGCATGCGTCGTTGTAGTACTTTTCCTTGTCCTATCTTGCTGCACGTTGGAAATCTCTGTTGAGTTCTGCGATTGTCTTTCTTTCTCCTCTGGCTTTAGCTTCTCTGCATTTCTAGGCAATTTTCAGAGTTTCTTCCGTCATCCATTTTGGCCGTTTTTGCTTTTTCACCTTTTGTAGAGACTTCTCGCTTTCTTCCAACACAACCTTCTTGATGTCATTCCATAAACTCTTCCGGAGCTCTGTCATTTGTATCTAAAGCAGCAAATCGATTTTGCAGGCAGTCTTTAAATTCCAGTGGTATATTCTCAAGGTCATATTTTGCTGCATTCATGAGTGGTTTGCTCTTTTTCAACTTTAGCTGGAGTTTGCATACTAGTAGCTGATGATCTGTACCACAGTCAGCTCCGGGTTTTGTCTTTGTTGATGTTATGGAGCTTTTCCATCGTTGACTTCCACAGATGTAGTTAATTTGATTTTTATATAATCCATTGGGTGAAGTCCATGTGTACAGTCACCGCTTGTGTTGCTGGAAGAAGGTGTTTGAGATGAATAGATCATTGGTCTTGCAGAATTCTATCAGTCTTTCTCCAGCTTCATTTCTGTTGCCAAGTCCATATTTTCCATCTACTTTGCCTTCTTCTTTATTGCCACCCTTTGTGTTCCAGTCACCCATGACTATCAGGATATCCTGTTTGCATGTTCTGTCAATTTCAGCTTGTACTTGTTCATAGAACTCTTCAATTTCATTCTCTTCTGCAGCTGTTGTTGGGGCATATACTTGAATTATAGTTGTGTTGATAGGCAATCCTCATAGACGAATAGAGATTAAGCGTTCGCTGACTGCGTTGCATTTCATTACAGTTCTTGCAAGTTTCTTCTATATTATAAATGCAACACCATTTCTTCTTTGTCTTTCATTTCCAGCATAGTAGACCATGTGATCATCTGATGCAAAGTGCCCAATGCCAGTCCATTTCAGTTCGCTGACACCCAACAGATAAAGTTGTACACATTCCATTTCATTCTTGACCACCTCCAACTTCCCTTAGTTCATGCTTCGTACGTTCCATGTTCCAATGTGTAAGACAGATTCACAGCTTCTGACTCTCATTTCATGTGCAGCTACATCAGCAGTCAGACTTCCTGAGGGCTTTAATCCAACCACATCATAAATGCTGGCTTTACTCTGAGAAGTCTTCAGCTCTTCCCCAGTAGCTAGTTGTGTGCCTTCCGAACTGGGGGTCTCATCTTCCAGCACCATAGCACAATTTATTTTGTTGTAACTATCCATTGGGTTTTTATGGCAAGATACAGAAGTAGATTGCTGGGCCTTTCTTCCGTGCAGTTTAAGTTTGGTGTTGTTGCCGTTGTCACAAAAATATGATCCTCTGCCGTCAACACTATCCCATTTTTCTGCTGCCCAGATGGGTGGTTTGTCTTGGTCTGACACCTCAGCTGAGACCTGTCCATCTTGGGAGACCCTGCCAGTAGTTAAACTACCGATTGTTTAGCTCTCAGCATCACTGATGCACGCAAGCCCTCACAGCACGACAAGCTGCAAACCAAGTGCAAACCTATTTTCCTCATTTTATCATAGTCACCCTTTTGAAAGTTAAAAGGTAGTACTGTGGATTTCCTTACCCTCCCTCCTCCATTTATTAAATCAAACGTAATCATGCTATGATCACTATTGCCAAGTGACCCCAACACTCTTATCTCTTGCACCAGATCTTGTGTTCCACTAAGGATTGGGTCCAAAATAGCTTCCCCTCTGGTTGATTCATGAGCCAGCTGCTTCAAGAAGCAGTCATTTATTTCATCTAGAAACTTTATCTCCCTAGCATGTCCTGCCATGACACTGACCCAGTCGATACTGGGGTAATTGAAATCACCTATTATTATTACTGTGCTGTAACATTTGTTTGTTTCCCTGATTTCTTTGAGCATTTCATCATCCATTTGTTCTTTTGTTGTTCAGGCATTTTATTTTTCATTTGCAGGTTCCCCAGTCTCTCTCTTCTGCATTCTTTGTATCTTCTCCTAACTCTCCATTGTCTGCTGTCCATTTGTCCTTTCTTCTCTCTTCTATTTTTTCCATTTTCTGTCTACATCCACCTCTGACATACTGATCTTTCACTTTTGGTTCTTTTCTCTATTTCTTTCTTTACTCATTCATCCATTCAAATTTCAACCCTCTGTCTTCAGTCCTTTTTTGACTTTTCACCTAGCAACTTTCCATCTCCTCTTCTAACCTCCAACCCAGCTCCCCCATTTCTCATCTCACTCCTTCGCTAGCCTTTTATTCCCCTCTGTCTTTCACCCACTCCCCATTACCACATTTCAGCTCTCTGTAATCACCAGCCTCCTCTCATTCATCTCCTTGCCAACTTCCCATGGCCTCTGTTGTGTAGTTTCATCATGCCTACCTTTTCCCCTCTCTCTCTCTCTCACCACCCCAATTCAGCATCTCCCAATCCCCTCACCCTTCTGCTTTATCCCCAAAGTCCAGCATCTCATGCTTTCTCTTCCACCTCCCCAGCCCTTTTCCCTCACCATAGACCACCCCCCTCCCAGAAACCATCTGCTTTCTACCCTTTTCCCCTTCTTCATCCTCTCCCCCTGTAGTGGTCTGACAACTCCTATCTCCCCTCCCAGTCCAGCATCTTCTCTCCTCTGCTCCTCCCCATCCCAGGTCAATATATCCCTTCTCTCTCATAAATTAAAATCTCCATCTCTCTTGCTTTATATACAGTATATATCCCACCCCCCACCCCACTCCCCATCCAGCATATCCCATCTCTCTTTTTCTCCCTCTCTCTGTCCTCCCTCTGGGAAAAAATATCATGCAACACCATCCTTGGCATCTTCTTTATTTTTCTGAGTCAGCGGTAGAAAGATCTCATAGCACCATCCTCAGCTTTATCTTTCTTTCTCTGAGTCAACACACAGCAGCCAGTGCTGCCTCTAGCATTCACATCCAGTGAATGGCCCTGTGCACTGGAACTGAATGCTATGGGTAGCATTGGCTGCTGTTGCTGACTCAGAGAATGAAAGATGAAGCTGCACAATGCCGGAGCTGCATGCACAGTGAGTTGTGGGTTCCCGGGCTCACCAATGAGTCCTCGTTTATTCTCGCAATAACCAGCCAGTCTTAGATTCTGTCTTTTTCTTTTCTCCCACCCAAATTTAAAGTATCCACCTAAGTCCCAGTGCCTGCTGTCCCCCATCTCTCTGTCCCCAACATCGCCTCCTACATCCCTTACGCACACCCACCCAGCTACTTTCTTCTCCAATATTCATTAACCTTTATTTATTTAGTTTTTTTTTTCTATACTGTGCTCTTTAGCATCAGCTCGGTTTACATTATAACAATTTTGTGCAGTGCAGACAGCGTCTGAACTGTACTTACAAGGAACAGGGTTTACAACTTGGCTAACTGGGGGAACTATATACAGGCTACATATCAGCAGGCTAATTGAATAAGAGACTATATACAGGCGGGATAGTCAGGTCAGGTGAGGACATACATAGGGGACAGGTTGTGAGCTATATACGGTTGCTAGCCAGGTGTTTGGGGTATTATTGGTCTGGAGTGTGATTGCACACCTTGCCTTTCCTCCTTCTTACCCCAGCATTCATTCTTATGCCCCTCCCTCTCAGCTGTTCCCTCTATATGATCTTTTTTCGCAGAGCCCGAGGAAGTGATGTCATGGGGGCGGGCTCCTCACAGGCTGTCTTTCCTTTTCAAATTAAAGTTAATTTGAAAAGGAAAGACAGCCTGTGAGGAGACCGCCCCCATGACATCACTTCCTCGGGCTCTGCATGATCGGAGGGCTCCTGACACAGTTTCTCTTTACTTTTCAATGTAAGTGTAGTGCAGCTGCTGCTCTGTACAAAGCAGAACCAGCGGCTGCACTGCTATAGGGAATCGCGATCGCATTCGCGCCGCGGACTTCAGCACAAAAGCCGGTTTTTTGCTCTGGCCGCTCCGATCTTGCGGCGCCAGAGCAATAAACCGGCTTTTCAATGGCCAGTTTTACAACTGTGCTGGCAGCCGGCCTGGCCATGGAAAAAAACCGGCCAGGCCGGCTGAAAACCGGCCGGTTGGCAACCCTAATTTGTGAGCCGAGGCCACATGTTACGGATGAAATTGGAATTTTTCCCACGGCACACCAGACAATATCTCACGGCACACTAGTGTGCCGCGGCACAGTGGTTGAAAAACGCTGCTCTAAGGTACACATTGCATTGTTGCACACTCTCTCTTACTGCCAAAAACTAAGAATTTAATGAAAACAGCAAGTGAACATATCATCCAAGTAACAAACCATAGCACATACTGTATCAGTATACTTCTAAACAGAGCCTAGGGAATTATGCAATTATGCACCTGCACAATTCAGCACACAATTTGTCACCACACAGATAATTATGCTAATTGCGTAATTCCCTGACCTGGGACTGCAAGCCACTTCAGAAAAGGAAAAGATCTGTAGAACAGTGCAGAGACAATGAAAGTCAGCCAGTGATTGCAGCTCTCCTTTTCCTCCTCCTCGTTTTTCTCAGGCACTGATTGCCCCCAAACAGCTCGCCTCTTCCCCCGCTTTTCCCCAAGGAAGAGGAGAGAGGAGAACACCCACTGGCTCAGTAGTTCCTGGCTTGCATTTTTCCTCATTACTCAGTCAGTCCTCTTCTGTTCTAAAGTCAGCTGAGGAGATGTTCCCCTTCCTGTAGCTTAGCAACATCAGAGGCTCGTTTTCTGAGGAGGAGAAAGAAGTCATAAAGCCAAAAGACAAGACAGAGGACTGCAGAACGGGTAAAGCAAGAGACTGAACAGGAAATCTGCGCTGAAGAGGGGGTGAGAACCTCAGTTTGAGAGATAAAAGAAGAAGCAATTTCAAAAGGTATTTCCATGGTTCAAAAGGTGCTTTACATGCAGAAATAAACTTTTGTATGTAATATAAGGGGTTCCACTGATCCTGGTTAGCATTAATGTGCCTCTTTTACTGAGGGCATTGGTAATTAAATCAGGATGAGGTGAAGTAAAGGAAAGTGTTTTCTAGTTGCCCCCCCCTCCAGTGGAGAGATCTGAGGGGTAGTTTTCCGCTGTTTTGAAAACGTTGGGGGTACATGAGCTCTAGAAGTGGAGAAGGAGCTAGACATCCTGTCCTGAGTTCCCAGCATCTATATCTAGCACTAAGCGCAGAGTTAAGTGGAAAAGCAGGGTGTGAAGGAGGACTAAGAGCAGCGGCCTGCTGCTTCTAATCCAGGAGGCTACAAAGGGATATTCTGGCTATCTCGGTTATGATGAAGTGTCCAGGGGCATAGAAACCTTGGAGAAATTGAAGAGCTACAGGAGGAGTTGGATCCTCAGCAGGGACCTAATGTCTGCAGTTCCCACAGAGCTGATACCAATATGAAGATTAAATCAAGGAGGGGGATACAGAAGAAACAGAGGCACAGTTTCCAGTGACCTTTAAAATTGTGTGAAATCTAAATCTGGACCCAAGAGGTATATTTTGCTCTAGAACAACAAGGGAAGGAGGGAGTGCCTCCTTGAGAAAGGGCCCTAAAGTGTGAGGGCCCAGAGGCAGTTCTGCCACCAGAGCATATGTGTGCATGTTTATATTAATGTTTTTTATTGTGCCAATAGCCGGTAAGTCATAAAATCTGCTGCAGTCATAAAATCTTTGTTCTTATAGGTTTAATGTTGCATGTGACCTATTCCTTCCAATCTTCTAGAGACCTACTGAGCTTCATGCTCTAGCTCAAGAGCATGGAGTTAGGGCACAACTCTATTGGCCATCTCCAGAAATCCTAGTCCTTATGCATAATCTATTTCACCTCTCCTATGGGAAAAAATGTCCATCTTGGGCTCAAAAAGCAAGCCACTTCACAGTTTTTCTTTCCCTCTTCACCCCTGGAAATGGTAACATATGAGTTCTCTGTGGACAAGCAGAATATCAAATCCTCAGAAGTGGATGATGTCATCTAATGCAGCCCATGTGAATAAGCCTCTTCAGCTTAGAAAATAATTCTGGAAGCCTTTGAGAGCACTATTACACATGCATGCAAATTCCCACTTTGCATTGTTGCATGGAATCTCCCCCATTTTCATTATCTGCAGAACTGGTAGGGCATATCTGCTCTCTCCCTCTCTATTTTGAGAAGATTTTGATTCGCTGATGTTGTTGTTGCATGAGGACTTCTTGTTAGGCATATTTCACTAAGGTGTAGCGCCTATTATTGAGGGTTCAAGTGGTAGGCAAATTGAGTCTGTCTGTATGCAAGTTTGTTTGTGCATCTGTAAGCATATGCAATCGGCTCTATGCAAGTTGAAGCCACATAGTGCAGGAACGTTTGGCTGATCTAGCAGTTTGAAGTCTCACGAAACTTTAAACTGGCAGATGAGCCCAAACTACCTGCACTCTGTGAATCCACCATGCAAAAGCCGATCGCGATGGGAGAAATGTGATCCACCATGTTTTAAAGGAGCTGAAGCCAGGGAATTGGTGATTGAAAGAGGACTGGATGGAGGGGGTGGGTCTGAGAGAGAGAAAGAGCGGGAGAGGCCTGGGGTTATAAAAGAGAGAGAGAATGAGTGAAGCCTGGGGGATAATGGGAGAGAGAGGCTGGGGGAAGGCTGGTGGTGGGGAGGCTTATAAGAGAGATAGACTTGAGGAAGCCCGGGCATGAGAGAGAGAGACACACACACACACAAAAGTACACAGCCCCCAACACTTCCCATCATATACAGACACAAACATGGATGAGCACACACAGTCCTTGATACTCCTCATGACAACACATATGCAGCCCCCAACACACACACACACAGATGCATGTAGTCCCCAACACTCCCAAACACACATATCCATGCAGCCCTCCACACACAAACACAAACATGCAGCCCCTGGCACCTGGCACTCTCCATGATACACCCACACATGTACCCACCTAGCTCCTGATACCATCCCAGAACACACATACACATGTGCGTGTGCACTCCCTGACACTTCCTATGAGACACACATTTGAAGACGCCACATGCCTGATTCTGGAAATGGGGGTAATGCGCCATTGTGTCACACTGCTAGTGTACACTTTTCAACTTGTTCCTAATTAGTGTGCCAACTTAAATTTTTCAGTCATTTTCAGTTTTCCTTAGTTTTTTACACTCACCATCTTACACTCTTTTTTCAAGTGACTGGGTTCCCAGTGAGGCCTGTTTTTCAAAATCAAGTCATTAGATTTTGCAGTGGCAACATGTTCAGAAAAAGGCCCCCCAGCAGCTTCGAAAATGTGGGAAGTAAAGCAAAACCATACCCACTGCAGATACTCACAAATGGTGCTTGCAGTGCCTGGCGCCTGATCACAAACCCTCTACAAACCATTTCAATTTCATTTGTGCTTATAGACTTTTGGAGCCATGAAATTCAACATGAAAAAATCTTTGGCATTTATAAGGCCAGTCCATCAATGTTGGGATCAGAGACGTTTGTCAGAAAAGATCCAAGAGTTATATCGGGCACCAGGGATGCTTCAGGCTCAAGAATGCATGAATCTTTCTCAGTGTCAAGTGTCAATTGTGGTAATTGAGAAAGGATATTCACGAAATCACATCCAAAGAAGAGGAATGTTCATCCTCTTCTTCATTGATACCAAACTCATGGGATGCATTAGCAGGGCCGGTGCTACCTTTTTTGCTGCCCTTTATAAATGTGCTGCTCCCCTACCTGTCCCCACTGTCACTGCTGTCCCTACGCCCACCAATTCCAATGGAGCGCTTCACAAGCCTCTCTTTTATCCCAACATGTTGAAAATTCTCAGAGGGAAGCCATGTTAATCTGAAGTAGCAAAAATAACAGAGACAAATGGTACTTTTTACACTAACCAATTTATTGAGGTATGAACTTTTGAGAATAAGAGTCTACACCAAAGAGGATTCTTGTCCTCAAAAGCTCATACCTCAAGAAATTGATTAGTCTATAAGGTTTAAATATGGATGAAGTAATAAATGCAGCATGTCATCAATGCCTCTAGGATCTGTCTTAACTTTATTGATAAAATATGTCCCTTCCTATACATCTGTTTTGGTACAAGAAAGAACGGTGCCTGAGTGGAAAGATAATTTAGAAAAATAGAACTATGACGGCTAAAAAGACCACATGGCCTATCCAGTCTGCCCTTCAATAACAACTACTATAATCCTTTTTTCCTTTAGAGATCATTTGTGCTGGTCCCATGCTTTCTTGAATTCAGATAGTGTCCTAGTCTACCACTGTTCCCGTAAAGAAATATTTCTGCATATTACTCCTGAGTCTATCCACTTTCACCCTCATCGTATATCCCTTCATAGCAGAGCTTGCTTTTAATTGAAAGAGACTCTCCTCTTATGCATTTATGCCACAGAGGTATTTAAATGTTTCTATCATATCTCCTCTACCCTGCCTTTCCTCTAACATATACATAGTCAGATCTCTAAGTCTGTCCCCATATGCCTTATGATGAAATCCACTGACCATTTTGGTAGCCACCTTCTGCACAAACTCCATCCTGTTTATATCCTTTTGAAAATGTCATCTCCAGAATTGCAACAACACTCTAAATGAGACCTCACCAAAGACTTATACAGAGGCAGGGGCGGCTCTAAATGAGGCCGAATGTGACAAATTTTGGAGGCAGCAAAAATTACCCCCAAAAAGAACGCCTCACTCAGCCTTAAAAAAAAAAAAAAAAAATCAGAGGAGCTGCTGCTGCTGCTGCCGCCGCGGCAGCAGCAGAATGAAGTGCCCCACGGCCCCCCGCCTCCCCAGCAGAGCCCGCCTTGTATTTCCCTCAGTGCCGGCTGCTTTTCAGAGCCGCGAAGGGAGAGTTTCCCTTTCCCGTAGCTCTGTTAGTTGAGCCCACCAGTGCTGATGGTCCAACTCTCTGATTGCCTAATCAAAGAAATTAATTTGATTTGTCTTACAGGACCTGCCCCTAGAAAACCCATGCTGCCTCGGATCCTGCAGAATGAGAGTGAGGGTAAACTCAATTATTTGTAAAACAAATAGCAAAGACTTGGCTGATGAATGTTCTCAGTTATTATATGCAAACACTGAATATAATCGGGTCCAATTAATTTGATGTAATTGCAAAGCATTGTAGATAATATTCCAAGTTATGATTCTCATGTTATGTTTTTCTATTGGATTGTGGGAGGTAAGCTAAAGACAAGTGGACCTTGATGTCGAGAAGCTTCATCATGTCTCACCAAATTTGCACAGTGAACTGCATATCTCATTCAGAGCCTATTGGTGTCGTAGCATCCCAGACTATGTGGGAAGGCAGTCTATTGTTCTGCATGCTATCGGTAGGACAACAGTGGCAATGTATTCAGCCATCTTAGAGAAAAAAATCAACCAGTGCCAAGATTGTGGATTTCCCTTGAGACACAGAAAAATCCATAATAAAGTCTATACAAATCCATTCCCAAGGATTAGAGGGCATGGGTAGGGTCATTAACAGTCCTTGGGGTCTTTCTGCCCCATTTCATGCATAAACGTAGAAACATAGAAATATGATGGCAAAAAAAGACCATATGGCCTGTCTAGTCTGCTATTCCTTATCAACTACTATAGACAGGCATCTATATTTGAAAAAACATAGAGAAGCTAGCAAAGTAGTCAGGAAAGCAAAGGTAGAAAAAGAAGAAATTGCCAATGCAATAAAATGCAGGGATAAGACATTTTTCAGATATGTTAGTGAAAGGAGAAAGGGCAAAAGTGGTATTGTCAGTCTCAAGGGTGCAGGGAAGGAATATGCAGAAACTGATGAGGATAAAGCAGAATTGCTTAAAAAATATTTATATTCTGTGTTTATAGATGAAGGGCCTGGAGCAGGACCTCAGAAAATACCCACAAATAGGAACAGAAGTGACAGGGATCTCGAACAATTTTCAGAAGACTGTGTTCATGAGGAACTAGCTAAACTAAAAGTAGACAAAGCCATGGGTCCGGATGGGATACATCAAAGAATACTGAGGGAACTTGGGGACATTCTAGAAGCTCCACTATCGACCTTTTCAATGCCTCTTTGGAATCGGGAATGGTGCCAGAGGATTGGAGAAAGGCAAATGTGGTCCCTTTGCACAAAAGCAGATGTGAGGATGACATTAGGAACTACAAGCCAGTTAGTCTAACTTCTTTGGTTAGTATATTATTGGAAAGGCTACTAAAAGGATCCTGGAGTCCAACGGATTGCAAGATTCGAGGCAGCATGGATTCAGCAGAGGCAGTTCTTGTCAAACAAATCTGATTGATTTTTTTGACTGGATGACTAGGGAATTTGACCAAGGGAGAGCCCTAGATGTGGTGTATTTAGATTTCAGTAAAGCCTTTGACAACTTTCCGCACAGGCAACTTATAAACAAATTGAACACCCTAGGGATGGACCCTAAAGTGACTGACTGGGTTAGAACTTGGTTGAGTGGGGGGCGACAAAGGGTACAGGAAAATGGAGCTCACTCTGAGGAGGAGGAGGTTACCAGTGGTATACGGCAGGGATCTATCCTTGGTCTGATTCTTTTTACATCTTTGTTAGTGCTATTTGTTACTGTTGGGTAAGGTTTGCTTGTTTAAGGATAATACCAAAATCTGCAGTAGAGTAGACACCCAGGAAGGAGTAGATAATATGAGTGATCTAGCTAAGCTTGGAGAATGGCCTAGAATTTGTCAGCTGAAATTTAATGCTAAAAAATGCAGGGTCATGCATTTGGACTGCAAAAACCAAGGAGCGGTACAGTGTAGGGAGTGAAGTACTTCTGTCCACAAAAGAAGAGTAGGATCTGGGTGTAATTGAGTTGATGATCTTAAAGTAGCTAAACAGGTAGAAAAGGTGACTGCAAAAGCCAGAAGGATGCTTGGGTGTATAGGGAGAGGAATGGCCAACAGAAAAAAGGAGGTGATAATAATGTCTCTGTATAAGTCTTTGGTGCGATCTCATTTGGAGTATTGTGTGCAATTCTACAGAACACAACCTTCAAAAGAATATAAGCAGGTTGGAGTCAGTGCAGAGGGTCGCTACTAAAATGGTTAGTGGTCTTCATTATGTAACATTAGAGGATAGATTTAAGATCTTAATATGTATACTTTAGAGGAAAGGTGGGATAGGGGCGATATGACAGAGACATTTAAATTTCTCCGTGAAAAGCATGGGACAAACACAGGGGATCTCTAAAGGTAAAAAGGGAACTATTGTAGTTTATATGGAAGGACAGACTAGATGGGCCATGTGGATTTTTCTGCTGTCATGTTTCTATGTTTCCTTTTTCCTTTAGAGATCTTTTGTGTTTCTCCCATATTTTCTTGAATTCAGATACTGTCTTCGTCTCTATTACCTCCACTGAGAGAGTATTCCATGCATCTACCACTCTTTCCGTAAATAAATATTTCTGCCTATTACTCCTGAGTCTATCCCTTCACCTTCATCCTATGCCCCTTCCTTGAAGAACTTTCTTTCAATTGAAAGAGGCTCTCCTTCTGTGCATTTATGCCACAGAGGTATTTAAACATCTACATTACATCTCCTCTCTCCCGCTTTTCCTCCAAAGTAGACATATTGAGATGTTTAAGTCTGCCCCAATATGGCTTATAATGAAGACCACTGACCATTTTGGTAGCTACCCTCTGCAACGACTTCATCCTGTTTATATCCTTTTGAAGGTATGGTCCCCAGAAATGCACATAATACTCACCAAAGACTTATACAGTGGTACCTCCTTTTTTTCTGCTGGCTATTCCTCTTCCTATGCACCCAAGCATCCTTCTGGCTTTCACCATCAACCTTTCTATCTGTTTAGCCACTTTAAGATCATTAGAAACAATCACGCCCAGGTCCCGCTTTTCTTTTGTGGACAGAAGTAATTCACTCCCTATATTGTAGCATTCCCTTGGATTTTTGTAGCCCAAATGCATGATCCTGCATTTTTTTAGCATTTTATCTCAGCTGCCAAATTCTCAACCATTCTTAAAGCTTAGCTAGATCCCTCCTCATGTTAACTACTTCTCCTTTGGTGTCTGCTCTATTGCAGATTTTGGTATCATCTGCCAAGAGGCAAATCTTATCAAATAGCCCTTCAGCAATATCACTAAGAAAAATGTTAAAAAGAATCGGACCAAGAACAGATACCTGCGGCACACCACTGGTAACCTCCCTCTCCTCAGAGTGAGCTCCATTTTCCTGTACCCTTTGTTACCTCCCACTCAACCAAGTTCTTACCCAGTCAGTCATTTTAGGGTCCATCCCTAGGGTTCTCAATTAATTTATGTCACCTGCGCAGAATGGTGTCAAAGGTTTTACTGAAATCTAAGCACACCACATCTAGGGTCACCCAGTCAAAGAAATCATTCAGATTTATCTGACCTTCCTCTAGTAAACTCTAGAAACTTCACTATCCTCTGTTTAAGCAGCATTTCCATTAATTTACTCACCTCGGAGGTCAGACTAACTGACTTATAGTTCTCAACCCCATCCTTACTTCCACTTTTGTGTAAAGGGACCATATGTGCCTTTTTCCAGTCCTTTGGGACCACTCTCGATTCTAAAGAAGCATTGACAAGATCAGACAGTGAAATTGCTAGACCCTTCCCAAGCTCCTTCAGTACTCTCGGATGTATCACATCCAACCACATTGCTTTTGTCCACTTTTAGTTTAGCTAGTTCCTCATGAACACAATTTTCTGAAAATAGTTCAAGATTCCCTTCATTTCTATTCCTGTTTGTGGGTGTTTTCTGAGGTCCTGCTCCTGGATCTTCATCTGTGAATTCAGAACAAAAATATGTGTTAAGCAATTCTGCTTTATTCTCATAGCTTCTACATATTCCTCCCTTTCACCCTTCAGTCTGACAATACCTCTTTTGCACATCCTCCTCTCGCTAACATATCTGAAAAATGACTTGTCCCTCCATTTTATTGTATTGGCTATTTCTTCTTCTTTTTGTATTTTTGCTTTCCTTATTACTTTCCCATCTTCTCTAAGTTTTTCCAAATACTGATGCTTGACTTCCTCTTTCTATGATCACTTCTATTTTATGAAGGACACCCTCTTTTTCTTCACCTTTTCAGCTACTTCTTTTGAGAACCATAGTGGCCTCCTTTTCCTTTTTCTTTTTCATTTATTAACTTTTCTAACAAATAGGTTTGTTATCCCCTTACAATTTTGACCATTGCTTTTCTACATCACCCAGCTGTTCCCATCCCGCTAAACAACTCCTTGAGGTATTTTCCCATCTTGGCAAATTTAGTTTTCCTAAAGTCTAAGTCCCTCACTTTTGAATAGCCCTAGTCCTATAACTGAACCACAACTTAACCACCATCTGGTGATCACTGGATGCAAGATGATTTCCCAATATAGCATCAGAAACACTCTTCCCATTGATAAGCACCAGGTCCAATATGTCCCCCTTCACTTGTGAGTTCTCTCACCAGTTGCCAGAATAGTTCTCCCTGTAGAGAACACAGGATCTCCTTACTTCTAGATGACACCACAGCGGGATGTGCCAATCAATATCTGACATATTGAAATCACCTATCAGTAGCACTTCTCCTTTCATGGCAATACTGAATATGTTTTCTATTAGATCGCTGTTCACTTCTTCTCCCTGTGAAGATCTGTATATCCTATTCCTTATTTCTAGTTTAACCCACAGTGCCTCCTCACTCCTTTTAAGACCTGTAATTCTACAGCTTTACTATTGTATTTTACATATAGTGCTACTCCTCCTCCCCTTCTTCCTACCCAATCCTTCCTGAATAAAGTATAGCCTAGTATAATTACATCCTAGTCATGGTTGTCCATGAACCATGTCTTTGTAACTGCCACTAAATCTAAATCAGCCCATTAAAGCCTCAACATCTGTGATCTTATTTCCCATACTAGGGGTATTTATGCACACCACTTTCCAGATGCTTTACTTACCTAAGGGATTTTACTTAGCTGGGGGTTTTCTTCATCCAATCCCAACGGAAGCTAGTTTAAAGCCCTCTTCAGCAGATTAGCCACTCTGCTGCAGAAGACACTTTGACCCTTCTTGGATAGGTGGACACCATCTCTGCTCTGCAGCCCTTGGAATATCATCCCATGGTCAAGGAAACCAAAATGCTCTTGATGACACTATCCATGCAGCTATGCATTCATCTCCAGGATGTGAGCTTCTCTGCCTCAGTCTTTACCCTCAACGCAGATGATTGAAGAGAACACCACCTACACAGCTATCTGCTTCACCCTCTGGCCCAGAGATATAAGTCACTCTTGATACGCTCAGAGGGATACCTAGCAGTATCATTTGTGCAAACATGGATGAGCAATATCGAATAATAATCAGTAGGCTTGATGAATCTTGGTAAACTCTCCATAACATCTCAGATTTTGGCACCTGGCAGATAGCACACTTCCCCAGACATCAAGTTTTGTCAGCAGATTGATGCCTCTGTACCCCTCAGAAGAGTCACCAGCCATTCAAAGGTTTGGGACTAGACTGGAGGGACGAGAAGGAACCCTTTTAAGAGCTCCCAGTCAGAGAGCTAGCAATTTAATAAAAATAAACCCTCAAATTCCTTACCATTGTTTGACCTGTAGATCTTCTGTTTGGAATGCCTCAACAGGGCAGGGTTCTGAAGCCTTTTATGCAGGCCTCAGCTGCTCTCTGTTCATTCACAGGCTAATAAGGCCCACTAACTCCTGATTAGGTGTCAGCAGTTCCCAAAAGCTGAGAAGCCTGTGAATGAACTGAGAGCAGCTGAGGCCTGCATAAAAGGCTTCAGAACCCTGCCCTGTTGAGGCATTCCAAACAGGGGCTCTACAGGTCAAACAACGGTAAGGATTTGAGGGTTTGTTTTTATTAAATTGCTAGCTCTCTGACAAGTGCAAAGTTATGCACCTAGGGAAGAACATCCCAAACTATGGTTACACGATGGAAGGTTTCACATTAGGAACCACCACCCAGGAAAAAGATTTAGGCGTCATTGTGGATAACATGTTAAAACACTCAGCCCAGTGTGCAGCGGCGGCCAAGAGAGCAAATAGAATGCTAGGTATCATAAGGAAAGGAAAGGACAGAAAATAAAACAAAGGATATTATAATGCCTCTGTATCGTTCCATGGTGAGACCGTATCTTGAATATTGTGTGCAATTTTGGCTGCGTATCTTAAAAAGGATATAGCGTTATTAGAAAAGGTTCAGAGAAGAGCCACCAAAATGATAAAGGGGATGGAAGGATACCCCAATGAAGAAAGGCTAAAAAGGTTAGGGCTCTTTAACCTGGAAAAGAGACGGCTGAGGGGAGATATGATAGAGGTCTATAAATTAATGAACGGAGTGGAACAAGTAAACATAGATCGATTGTTTACGTTATCAGAATATAGAAAGACTAGGGGACATGCAATGAAGCTACAGGGTAAACTATTTAAGACTAATAAAAGAAAATATTTTTTCACTCAACGTGTAATCAAACTCTGGAATTTGTTACTGGAGGATGTAGTAAAGGCTGTTAGTGTAGCTGGGTTTAAAAAAGGTTTGGACAACTTCCTGGAGGAAAGGTCCATAAACCATTATTAAGAAGGGACCCAGGATATCAATGCTTGACCTAGTACAAGCATTGTGGAACCTGTGTCCCTTGGGGAAACTGCTAGGTACGTATGACCTAGATTGGCCACTGTTGGAAACAGGATACTGGGCTTGATTGACCTTGGTCTGACCCAGTATGGCATCTCTTATGTTCTTATGTTCTTAGTATGGCACTGGATATGTTCTTATGTTCTCTCTCAATAATTAAAGGCTATCAATAGACATAAAAAAACTGGAAGCTTAGTGAAGCAGAAAGAGAATAAGAATAGAATCAGAACTATTACTACTACTACTACTTATCCTTTGTATAGTGCTACAAGGCATATGCAGCACTGTACGTATAGCTGTAAGAGAGAGTCCCTGCTCATCAGTGCATACAATCTAATCAAGATGAACATCACAAAACTGGGGACTAGAGTATGGTAAGATACACATAAGTGGTGAACAAGAGAATGAGGGCATCAGAATCTAAAAGCAGCTTAAAGAGGTGGGTTTTTTGCCTGGATTTGAATAGGGCTAGAGAAGGAGCCTGACATACTGACTCAGGTAGTTTTTTCCAGGTATATGGAGAAGCAAGATGGATTGAAGGACATCTGCAGTTGGCAGTGGCAGAGAAGGGAATAGATAAAAGAGATCTGCCAGAGAAACAGAGTTCCCAAGGAGGGGTGTAGGTTGAGCTAAGAGAGGAAAGTTAGTGAGGAGCTGCAAAATCAATGCTATAGACACAGCCATTCCAGCAACCAAAGATGATATTATTCCAAGTCAAAGACTTGACCAAACAAGTAGGCATTAAGGCCTGTCTTAAACCTTGCAACTGAGCTTTCAAGCTAAAGGTAGGATGGTAGAGAGTTCCATAGAAGAGGAGCTAGGATGTAAAAAGTGGAGGTCTGAGTGGACTTGAAATGGACACATGCTACGGTGGGGGGGGGGGGGTAAATAACTTGTCAGCTTGGGATTGTAGTATTCAGAGCATTAGCTAGGCACTGAGGCAGACCCACTCTAAGGACCTTAAACGCAAGTAGAAGGACTTTAAATTTGATGTAGTATGCAACAGATAACCAATGGTTTTCTATCTAGCGCATACAGCAAAACAAATCAATCCACATCAGGACGAGCCTTTTCCCTGGCTGCCCCAGCTCTATGGAATGCCCTCCCACACTCTCTAAGGAACACGTCAGACTATAAGGACTTACGGAAGAAACTAAAAACAACTCTCTATGTGGAACATTTTGGAGACACACAGCAAGACCCCATAACACAGCCCCACTCTATTGATTAACCAGCATTGTACTATATTGTAAATAGCTCATTCTGTAATAGTTGAAACCATTCCCATGCAAGCCTCCTCCCCCAATGTTTTATGTAAAAGTTGAAATGTTGATCTGTAAACCACTTTGATTACAAGAGAAGGAGGTATAGAAAACCTACTAAATAAAATAAATAAATCTATAAATCTATAGTGGAGAAACATGGTCAGAACTCTTGGCAGCTTCACTGCAGTGTTCTATATACTTTTCAGTGGTTTAATGGCAGATTGATGCAAACCATTGTAAAGGGCATTGCAGTAATTGAGATGAGAGATAACCATAATATAAATAAGGATGAGTACAGCATCTTAATTCAAGTTAGACCACATGCAATAAAGATTCTTTTGGTCACCTCAAATTTTAAAATGCAATCAAATGCCTTATAGATGTGCATACCAATGGATTAACATGGGTGTAATCAATCCGAGCACGTAAAGTTCTAGAGTGCATATAATGCATGCACAAAAAATGAATAGGTGGAACGAAAACAAAAAAACTCCAAAAACTGGGAAAAGTTTGTTTAAAATGAGCATAAACTGAAGTACATATATATACTTTTCTTTTGCTATTCATGTAGAAGAGATTAGGTAGGGGAATTACACACATGTGGAGCCTGATCCCAGATAGGGCATGTCCAGGCCTTCTGGATGCCCCTGAACAGGATGGGCTCCATTGTACCCGATTCTGCACCCGTGGGAGCAAGATGCAGGATCAAGCAATGGGATGGCTCGGTGTGCCCCTTTAGCGGCCACAGGAGATATACAGCTATCAGGATGGCCAGACCTCCCCCACACCTACTGCTGTGCTGGGGCTGGACACCCCCTCCCCTGCCCAGCTCTCCCTCCACCCAACACTCAGCGGGGTCTACCAAGGGCCAGGACAGCAGGGACTCACCTCCCTCACCCTGATGCCTCTGGGGGGCTGCCGGGCCAGGGTGCATGGGTGCCCTGTGCTTATTCCACCTCCGAGGTGGAATAAGCCATGCATCTCCCCAGTGCATCCCGGATGTATAGGGCTGTGACCTGAATTGGCCCTGTACGTCTGGGTGCCTGGCCCGTCCACATCCACCCTTGTGCTGCCCCCCTCCTGCTCTCCCTGCATAGCGGCTCTGTAAGTGCAGGGAGAGAGGAATAGGGACTCACAGCAGGACGGCTAGTGGGGCTGCACGTCGCACTGGGACATTCAGCCCCTCTAGTCGCCCCACAGAATCGGGCCCATAGTGAAGTATTCTTACCTAACTGAGAAGCCAATATAATGACCAGCAAAGTTCTTCCTCAAAACTAAACAGTATGATGAGAAATGTTCTTAGTAATAGCAAATGGCTTCACAGTGATTTTCTCTGTGAAAAACTCCATATAAAAACAGATAAGCCATGCTGATTCAGTCCAAGGTCCACCGAGCCCAGCATCCTGTTTCTAACAGTGCCAGTTTGGATCTCAAATACCCAGTAGATCCCATTTCAAGGGACAGGTGATGGATTTCCCAAGTCTACCTGGCTAATAGTTTTTATATACTTTTCCTCCAGGAACCTGTCCAAACCTCCTTTGAATCATGCTCTGCTAGTTGCCTTGGCCACTTTCTCTGATAGCAGATTCAAATCATGTATATAGTTAAGTTTTACAGAATATTGCACTTGGTGTGATTTTCCATGAGAAAGTTTTCCATTTTTCTGCTTTTAATAGCACTTGGGAAGCACTTCATCCCTCATTTAGCAACAGATACTAACTTTGCTGATTTGTGCCTATGGAAAATGCTGCGCACATCTGGCCTTTCTAGCAGCTAACTAAACCTAATCTGCATAGAGTAATGTTCAAAGAATGGATTTAATTACAGAATCCAAGGTTAGGTATCACTATCCATTTTGATAAATGTCCTCATTTTACATCTAACCAGGACATTTGGAGGGGCATTTTACAAAGGACATATAAGTGCAATCTAAGATGTCCAAGCCAGACATTCTGAAAAATAAAATAGGCATGTCCAGATACAGACACTATTTCACAAACATGGACGTGCCTGATATGGACGTCTACGGGGGCATCTACATAAACATCCTTAGAATAGTATTTCAGGACCTGGACATCTAAAAATAGCCTAACGGCTAGAGTAGTGAGCTAAGATTAAGGAAACCAGGGTTCAAATCTTGCTGTCATTGTGATTGTGCTGAGTACTGGGGATGATGGAGTATTATCTTCTCTATACCCTCTGGATGTTTTTCAGTCAATAAAAAATATTTCCCCAGTCCTTATTCCTGCCTGGAGCAGGTCTAAACTTAGGCAGGACATTCCTGAGATCAGGCAGACGTTCAGGTTCCTGGGAATGCCCCAGCCACACCTCCACCATATCGCTGTTCAGACTTGTACGTCCTTATGCTTGAGACTTTTAAAATAGCGCTGGAGATGTCTCTTTGCTTTGGATGTCTCTATGCCCCTTTTCAGATGTCCAAAGCACAAATAGGGATTCCAAAATAACCCCCACTCTAATGTAACCAGTAGGCTACAAAATATTTTTTTTTAAAAGAAAAGAACTATAACCACTGTAATTTCCCTTACCTACTGAGGCTGTTTTGCAGTTTGATTTCTGGCAGTGGAAGACTTCATTCCTGCTTGTTCCTGGAGTCTGGAGAAAGAGTAGTTACTCACCTGTAACAGGTGTTCTCCAGGAGCAGCAGGAATCAGTCCTCACATATGGGTGATGTCGGCGCCGACGGAGCCCCCGTGCAGAGCATTTCCCCAGCTTTCAAAGAAAGCCTTTGGGAATGCAGCACGCTTGTGCGGTCCCCTTCCCGCCCAAGGGTGCCATCTTGCTCAGTCTGATGACATAGCTAAAAGACAGCAAAAAAACAAAATGAAGTATATGACTGCAACTCCAGGGGAGGAGGGAGGGTTGTGAGGACTGATTCCTGCTGCTCCTGGAGAGCACCTGTTACAGGTGAGTAACTACTCTTTCTCCAAGACCAAGCAGGAAGTCAGTCCTCACATATGAGACTCCCCAGCTCTAGGCTACCGGGAACCCAAAGCTGAAAAAATGGTTCCCTCTCAAGAGCCTCAGCATCCGTGATAAGAATATCCTTTGAGAACGCCCCCGTACGGTAGCCCAACACAAGGGCCGGAGGGTAGGAGTTGTCTAAACCTCAAAGAGATTACGGAGTACTGCCTGTCCGAAAGCACTGTCCCTTCGGGACTCTCTCTTGAGGCAGTAGTGGGCTGCAAAAGTCTGGCTTGAAGACCAAGTAGCGGCCTGGCAGATGTCTGCCAACAGAACAGAGCGGAGATGAGCTACTGACACGGCTTTTGCCCTGATACGGTGGGCCGTGACTCGACCCTGCAAGGGGAGGTTGGCTGCCTTGTACGCCCAGGTGATACAATCTGCTACCCAAGCGGACAACATACGCTTGGAGACAGGTAACCCCAGTTTATTAGGGTCAAAGGAGATGAAGAGCTGAGTAGCACTTCGATGCCCCCGTGTACGCTCTATGTAAAAAGACAATGCCCTCTTACAGTCCAGGGTATGCAAGACTGTTTCAGCCTGGCTGGTATGCGGCCTGGGAAAGAAGGTCGGAAGAACCACCTCCTGGTTGAGAAGGAAAGAGGAGACGACTTTTGGAAGGAACTTCGGGTGGGTCCGTAGGATCACCCTGTTCCTATAGAACCGTGTGTATGGCCTATCAGAAACCAGAGCTTGTAGTTCATTCACATGTCTAGCCGAGGTAAGAGCTACCAGGAAGAGCGCTTTCCAAGAAAGGAAGCTTAAATGGCAAGTAGCCATCGGCTCAAACAGTGGGCAAGTAAGTTACTGCAAGACCACGTTCAAATCCCACTCAGTTGCCAGTGGACGAACCGGAGACTTCAGCAGAAGCAGACCTCTGAGGAAGCGGGACACCAAGGGGTGAACCGACAGAGACTGTTCCTCCACCGGTAAGTGGTGCGCTGATAGAGCACTGAGGTGGACCTGAACAGAGTTGGACTTAAGGCCTAGGTCTGACAGGTGAAGTAGACACTGCCATACTACTGGCAAAAGGCAGGAGAAAGGATCTTCATTGCGCTGAGCACACCATATTGTGAACCTACGCCACTTGAGGGCATAGGACTTTCTGGTGGACTGCCTCCTAGAGGCCAAAACCAACTCTTCAACCTCCTTAGGTAAAAGCAAGGGAACCAGCACTATCCTTTCAGCAGCCAGGCCATCAGATTGAGGGACCTGAGATTGGGGTGCAGAAGGGAACCCTGATCTTCAGACAGGAGATCGTGTTGCAACCCCAGAGGGAAAGGAGGTTCCACCGCCAACTGTAGCAGAAGTGGAAACCACGGTTGCCTCGGCCATCTGGGGGCTACCAGAATCACCGAGGCCTTGTCCCGGAGAATCTTGAACAGAGTTCGGGCCACCAGGGGCGTGGGAGGAAATGCATACAGGAGGCCCGTAGACCAAGAGATCAGAAAAGCATCTGCTGCCACTCTCAGGGGATGCGGCTGTCTGGAGCAAAACCTGGGTAGCTGACGGTTCAGTGGACTTGCAAAGAGATCGATGGATGGAAGTCCCCATCATAGAAAGATCTGCTGGACCACCAATGGATTCAACTGCCATTCGTGGGGCTGGAGAATCCTACTTAGCTTGTCTGCTAAGAAGTTCTCCTGACCGGGTAGATAAACTGCTTTGAGAAACATGCCTTGTTTGACTGCAAAGGAGCAAAGGGCCTGCACTTCCTGACATAGGAGCCGGGACCCTATCTCCCTTGCTTGTTCACATAGAACATTGCTACCTGATTGTCTGTCTGAACTAAGACAAACTGGTGAGAGAGGGCATGAGAAAAAGTCTGTAGAGCTAAGCGGATTGCTCGCAGCTCCAAGAGATTGATTTGCTGTGTGGCCTCCCGAGGAGACCAGAGGCCTTGAGTACACGTTCCCTGGCAATGTGCACCCCAGCCCTTTAAGGAAGCATCGGTCATCAGCACCCTTGTGTGTGCTGGGGCCTGAAAAGGTACTCCCCTGAGAAGTTTTGGGAGATGTAGCCACCACTGCAAGGAGTCCAAAAGTGGTTTGGACACCTTTACTCTGTCTCGGAGGTCACCTGTGGCCTGCACCCACTGAGCTCTGAGGCACCACTGAGCAGCCCGCATGTGCAGACGGGCATTCGGAGTCACATGTACCGTGGATGCCATGTGGCCCAGGAGCCACAGGAAGTGCCTGGCAGAGACCTGAGAATTGCTTTCGAACTGGTTGGCCAAGTCCATCAGTCTGTGGGCCCTGTCTTTGGGCAAGTAAGCTCTTGCCTGCAGGGTGTCTAATCTTGCCCCTATAAACTCTAGGTTCTGTGAGGGGAGCAAAGTGGACTTTGCGTAGTTTATGACAAAGCCCAGATGCTGAAAAAGAGAGACAGTGCGAAGAGTGGCTTGTCTGGCCTCCTGGAGAGACTGGCCCCTGATGAGCCAATTGTCCAGGTATGGGAAGACAAAAATTCCCTGATTCCTGAGATAGGCCGCCACCACTGCCAGGCATTTGGTGAAAATCCTGGGGGCAGAAGTTAGGCCAAAGGGAAGTACTCTGTACTGGAAATGGTTTCCTCCCACCACAAATCTGTGATATTATCTGTGGTCTGGATGGATGAGGATGTGAGTATACGCATCCTTTAGGTCCAAGGAGCATAGCCAATCTCCCTGCTGGAGGTAGGGCAGCAGTATCCCAAGGGTAAGCATCTTGAACTTTTCCCTCTCCAGAAACTTGTTTAGGTTTCGCAAGTCTAGGATAGGCCGGAGGCCTCCTGTCCTTTTTGGTACCAGGAAGTAGAAGCCTTGCCCTTTCAGGTGGTGAGGCACCGGTTCCACCGCCTGTTCCTTTAAAAGACTTGCCAACTCCTGAAGGAGGAGGTTTCTGTGCAGAGGGAGTCTTGGAGGCTCCCCTGGAAAGTAGGAGGGGGTAGCTGGTGGAAGTGGAGCATGTAGCCCTTCTGGACTATGCTGAGAACCCAGGTATCCCCTGTGATGACTGGTCACCTGTAGGTGTACAGGGTCAGCCGACCTCCTGTGCTGAATGGAGCCAGCTGTGGAGAAGAGGCTATGCTGTGGGAGTCAAAACCCCGCTCCCTGCTGTGCAGGAGCTGGAGCTGGCGGCTTGGGAGTCTTCTGCCTATGGGACCCATGCCCCTGCCCCTTGACCTGCTGGCCCTGTTGGAGAGCTGGAGAGGCCTGATATTGAGGGTAGGATTTTTAGGCAGCACCCTTCCTCGGGAAAAAGGGCTTCTTTCCCGAGCTCTTCTTTTTCTGAGAAAGGGCAGAAGTCTTCCTGGACAGCCTTGTCCTGGTGAGAGTCTCAGTCTCGATTTCCGCAGCCTTCTCAGTCATGGGCTTACCAAAAAGGTTTTCACCTCGGCAGGGGACATCGACCAACTTGTCCTGCACCCATGACTCCAGGTCTGATGACTGCAGCCAGGCCTGATGGCATGCACCGATGCCAGCCGCGGCTACCCATGCCAAAGCCTTGAAGCCATCATAGGCTGCTCGAGAGATAAACTTCGAGCACTCTCGAATCCCTGTTGACAAAGCCTTAAACCTCTGCAAAGGTTCCTCGGAGAGGCCAGCTGAGAACCCGGCAATCTCCTTTGCCAGGTCTCGTAGGTACATGCCCATGTACAGCTAGTAGGTCTGGACACGGCAAGATAGCATAGAGCCCTGGAAGCACTTTCTACCAAGGGCATCCAGGTTCTGGGCCTCCCGGCCGGGGGGCACCGAGGAGTGCATCTAATGACTCTTCAGGCGGTGCATGGCCGATTCCACAATCATGGAGTTGTGTGGTAGCTGCGCCTTTTGGAACCCAGGGCTCTTACGGACTCGATAAATGGAATCGACCTGTTTGCTAAGAACCGGTGTCGAGGCAGGTGCCTCCCACATACGGAAGAGCAGCCATTCCAGAATCGGAAGAACCAGTACAGTAAAGGCTTCCTTCAGAGGAAAGTCATACTGGAGGGCATCGAGTTCCTCGGCTTGAGGCTCCTCCTCGGCATCCGCAGGGAAGGCCAAGGCTTTGGCTATGTCCCTCACAAAGTCCGAGAACTGGGTATCCTCTGGGGGGAACCGTCTCCGAGGCTCAGACTCTGGTGAGTCCGAAGGGATGCACCGGGTCCGGAAGGTGTCCAGGGACGCCTCGTCTTCCGTCTCCCCCGCCGACTCCTCCGAGGAGGAATCAAGCAGCTCTGGCCATGTGGGCCTCGGAGCCACCCGCCCCGATGCCGAGGGTATCAGTGTCGATGACCTCGGCCCCGCACGGGAGGTCGAGTGGGACCTTGACCGAGGATCGACTCGAGACTTCATTGACTCGAGGATTGGCTCGGTCTCTGGGATCGACGTCGAGGTCCCGGTGGTTGGGGCAGATGCACTGGTCAGACCGGCGATCAGCACCCGCTGCTATTCCATGAAGGCAGCCAAGCTGCTCTCCAAGGCCGTCAACCTGAGTCCAAGCTCAAGAGACTCAGCAGCCCCCGACTCAGGCCCCAATGGCGTCGGGCCCGACGTTGGCTCCCCCAGAGGAGAGTCCACGAGGACAACTGCATTCACATGACTTGGGGACTCTGGCTCCACACGAGGTAACTTGGACGGCCTCTCCAACTCCGAGAGCCCGTGGCGGCGGTCAGGGCTATGCGACATGGCCCTCGAGGAACCAGGAGCCTCCACCGACGCCGCCCTCATGAGCTTCTTCTTCCTTCTGTGCTCCTGGGTGGGAGACTCCCTCTCAGAGGAACCTGACGGCGCTCGGGGTCAGACTCCCGAGATGTCGAGGCCTCTGATGAAGTCTAGGCCCGGCCAGACGCGGAGTCAGAGAAAATTCTCTCATGTTGATGCTGACGGCTCCGAATCGCCTTCGACAACATCTTGCCGCACGGGCAACAGGCCAGCGGGTCATGGTCGGGCCCGAGGCAACGGATGCAGCAGTCATGTGTGTCGGTGAGAGACATAGGTTTCTTACACCGATCACACTTTTTGAACCCGCTGGCAGCAATCGGGGGAAAAAGGGCCCCTGCAAGGTCAAAATACCGGGCTGCCAGTGAAAACAGAAAAAGAGCGCGAACGCTAGTCACGAAGGACAAAAAGCAAAAATCAAAACTCTGGACTCAATACCGGTGTACCGAGCCCAGGCGGAAAGGGGAACCGGCATCGAACCGGATAAGACAAAGCGAAAATCGCAGAAAAAAAATCAACTTTTCCCGGGTGACATGAACTCACTTCCATTGGGCTCCGCGGAAAAAGAAAGACTGAGCAAGATGGCACCCTTGGGCGGGAAGGGGACCGCGCAGGTGCGCTGCATTCCCAAAGGCTTTCTTTGAAAGCTGGAGAAATGCTCCACATGGGGGCTCCATCGGCGCCGACGTCACCCATATGTGAGGACTGACTTCCTGCTTGGTCCTGGAGAATGGAGATAAAATGCTCTTGCTGTAGGCACAGATAGGTAACTGGCCAATAAGGTGTCAGCAAAGTAATTGGCCAATGAAGAGACAGTAAGGAAACTGGCCAATAGGGCGCTAGAAACTCTAGGAAGTGAGTCAGGTTAGACTGGATAGGCTGAACCTGGCCATTAAAAGATTAGAGGTAGAATAAAGGCTATTCTGGCTAATCAGAGGTCAGAATTAAGTTGGATAGATGAAGTTAGCCAATAAGAGATCTCTGACACTGTAAAGAGATAAAAGGGACAGTATGAATTCTAATTTAAAGTTGAAAAAGCAGCAAAATAAAAGTCTAAAATGAAACATTTTAAAAGATGAATTCAGGTGCAGGAGGTGTGCTCTTCTCAAATATGTATTTAGTTTGGGATAAAAATAAACAGTTTAGCTGTAAATTGCTGTGCTTTCCATTGGGGTTTGGATAAATAGAACTCTAAGGAGCAAAAAGCAGAGTTTTCGCTTATAAATAAGTTGGTAATAATTAATATGGCTATCTAAGCTATAAAAGTGTAATTTATTTGAAAAAGTAATGCTTATTTATTTAGCAGGTTTTATATACTGCCTTATGATTTCAATCAAAGTGGTTTAAATTGTAACTTAAACTGGGTTATTGATAACTTGGATTTTTTTGAGGCAATGGAGGGTTAAGTGACTTGCCCAAGGCCACAAGGAGTGTTGGTGGGAATTGAACGCTGGTCTCTGGGTTCCCAAGCCAGTGCTCTTAACCATTAGGCTATTCCTCCAAATTGGAGTCTGCTGAATTCAGTTAAAGCCTGATTCTTTGCAGGATTTTAAAGTGACTGAGCAGTCAAAGAAAATTGACTTTTGAGTTTTAAAGGAAGGAAAAGATATCTGATTCCTTGATTTAGTGGATACTTGATGTTGTGACAGATTTTTTAAAAGTTTAATGTTGTGGTATTTTGCCAGTCTGTTCTGAAGTTGATAACTGGGTGACTGGAGGGAATGAGAAGAATGAATGCAGCTAGAGAATAATTAGGTAGGGTTAATTAATTATCTTTTATTTTGAATAGATAGGGACTGTGTAAGATATGGAGTTAAGGTTTTCTTTTATTGAGTTTTTATAATTAGGTAGTAGGTGCTGAGCTGCTCATCAGGGACAACAGGAACTAGACAGACAACCCAGTGGATCACAGGAACAGCAGAAACTTCTCTCCAGGATTCAACACCAGGAACGAAGAAGACTCACATACTGGGCCCTAAAGGAAATAATTGGAATTTTCAAGGTACTGCTGTATCACACTTACAAAACCAACACAAATTTGAGCTCAAATATCTAAACCATAGCACACAATATGAAAAGAAAATTTGGAACTCTCACTTGTTAAAAACTTACAAGAAGAAGTTTTATTTTGCAAATACAGAGAAAGATAGTGTTTAATGCTACTTCCCTGAGTGAACAAGTAAAGTTCTTGGGAAGAGTTTTATTGTAAAAAAAAAATGGAGAATGTATTATTTATACTTATATTGAAATCTTAAATATACAAAAGCTTTAATTCATGAAAATATTGTATGCTTTGTTTTTTCTGGTGATTAAGAATTGAAGTTTTTGTGAAGCCCTCCACTGACACAGGATACCATTGTCAGTCCTTTGTTAGTTTATTTTGCCCTTATGATTCTTACTACGTCATTGTAGGAGAAACATAAGGCAAGGTTAATGTATTTTTTGATAGCCCTCCCCTGTGGGGACATTTCAGACTCCGAAGCAACCCTTGGGAAGACTACACTGGCAACATCAGTAGGAGTCTGTCTTTATTTAAAATAATTATAAGTGACATCATCATCTCTCCCCCCTCCAGGTGTCTGGGGGCTACACTAAACTGAGTTAAATGAAAGGGAAGCATAAAGAAAGATGAGTTCTAATCATGTTTTGCCACAAAATCTCTTCACAAATGTTTTGTTATCCTGTGTTACTCACATGTTGTGCATGATAAACATGTAAGGCATTTTAGAGAGATATAAGGGATAATATTATAGTAAGATGACTATGTGAGAAGTCCAAAAAGGCCTATTTTATAAAGGAAACATAGATTCCTATGTGCTTTATACAACAGGATCTCAGATCCAGCTCCAATGCACATACGGCACACAAATGTATATCTTCAGTAAAGAACATGCATATTTGTGCTTGAACTCTAGCAGATATTTGTACATTTTATAAAATAGACCCGTACATCATAACTCGACCTCTACTCTACCCCAATTACACCCACAGAAATGTCTACATGTAGACTGCATAAAAGTAGACACACACTTTCTCTGCGCATATTTTTGGGCACATATATCATCATGGAATTTTATTTAAAAAAACTCTTTTCTGCATGAAAATCAGGTTTCACATACAGAGAAAATCTTTATAAAACTACCCCATAGAAAATTTAGAAGCTGGGTAAAAGACATGTGAGGATGGGATGGGGAAGTGGAGTTGATTTAAGTATTAGAAATCTATAGACTCGTCCAGAGAACGCAAAGAGAGGAGATCAACTAGTCTTTGTATTTACTACAGTATATTACTTTTTTCATAAATGCATGATGTACCATTGTTCGCTAGATTTTTATTTGTCTGCAGGTCATTGTAATCACTTTTAAGGCTCACCACAACATTTTTCTACATTCCCAAGTTTGAGCCTTGAGCAGCAGACAATAAAGCTGCCAACAGACTAATGACATAGAAGACTTAACTTCAAAAAAAGACTTCCTTATCGTCCCTCCAGTCCAGTCCCGCACCTCTGGGTAGTGTACCTCTTCCAGCAGCTTGGAGACTGAGCATGTCACCTTTTGATAATACTAGTGTACATATGCAGTTGGCACTGCCTACCAGCCCCTGTATGCTCAGTCTCCAAGCAGCTGGAGGAGGTAGTGATCCAGGGTGCTGGACTCACTGAAGGGACAACTAAGGAGATAGGTTTAGTTTGCTTTTTATTTCCCCTGTTAATGTGCAGGTTTCTTTGTTTTTAAAGGCAGAAGTAAAAAAAAAAAATCAGAAGGAACAGAGAGAACCCAGGGGACAACAGGGCTGAGAGGAGGATATTCCTTCTTCCCCCTCTTCCCCCAGGATTTTGGGGGTGGGGAAGTTCTGTGGGGGCCTTCCTCAGTCCGAGACTTCTGGCGGCTTCCGAACCCATTATCAGGTGAGGAGCCGCCACAGGGGCTGCAGTTGATTGGCAGGAGTGAAAGCTGGCAGCCCAGAGTCGCCTCCCTTAGCATCGAAGCCAGGAAGGAAGGCTGATCGCGAGGGGTAGAAAAGCCATGCGGCAAAGAGGCTCCAAGGTAAGAGTGGCTGGGGGGGCGGGATGACAGCAGGAACCTCTAGCAACTGCCAGAATATGAGGAGACAGAGAGCAGCCTGCAGCCACATGTTTGGGAGCCTGCAGCGATGCAGGAAACTCCCTCTACTGCATTTAGGCGCAATTTCTTCTTATTCAGACCTGCATGTGTTTAACCCCCCTGCTGTGTTTTGGGTGCCTGGGAGAGGCAGCCACCGGAGAATAAAGCAGGTCAGAGCAGCCTCTTCTAGGGGGTCATTTGCAGTTTCTTTTTAGTTTCACTAGGAGGAGTGGCCTACTGGTTGGGGCAAGGTACCACAGGCCAGGAGGTCAGTGGTTCAAATCCCACTAGAGGACAGTAACCTTGGGCCAGAAGAACTGGGGTTTCTAGTCCCATAGGTACTCCTTGTGGTCTTGGGCAAGCCACTTAACCCTCCATTGCCCATGTTCCCTGTAAGTATTAGTGTATGTGTCTCATATCCCCTCGTGTTAAATGTATCCCCCAACTGCTTTGACCAGGTGAAAAGAGGGATATAAAAGCAGCTAAATAAATTTCAGTTAATTAGATTTTGGTTTTATTTTATTTTAGTTCAAGTACTCTAGTGCTCTGTGCCTCAGCCCGTGGAGGTGCACTGTGCTAGAGATCCTTTTACCTACCCGGGTACAGATCGAGGGCATTCCTGAGGAGTGCCTGCAGCCCTTCCCACCATGCCGGCCAGACCGCAGTGCCTGGTAAAGGATGGTATCAAGGGTGGTGAACCCCACTTACTCCTTAAGCATTCCTTGTGTTGTACAGCTAAAAACATATTCAGTGCACATTGACTTGATGCAGACTTGTGGGAAAAGCCTAATCAGATATGCCATTGTTGCTGGGTGGATTTCAGAGTGCTGTTGTGCCTGGTCAGGTGATGTAAGTGACATTTGGTTGAGACATTGTGACTTTCTCCTGAGAAGGGTCAGATAAAAAGTCAGAGACAGAACTAAATGAAAGATAAGTGTGTGTGTGGGGGGGGGGGGGAGTGCTGCATATAGGTTTGTAGCAGCTACAGCTCTGTGGAAAACAAGAAGTACCTGCATACAAGAAATGTATGTAATTCGAAAGATAGTCAGTGGATAGGAGGCAAATGAAATCCTTCCATCTGTCTATGGTCAGTGAGTAACCTGACATGATCATCCCTTGTCTCAGCCCAGATTATGTACCTATTAAATTTGTAACATTGCTTGTAAGAGAAGCTGTACTCCCTTATAGCCATTTGTAGTATTAGAATAAAAACATAAACTTTACTCGGAGAAAGTGTCAGTTTGATTGGATCAGCGCAAGGTCCATTTCATATCTGTAAGATTCAACACGACAGCACAATCTAAAAATTCTCAAGAAATGCGGTCCCCAATGGGGTGTGGTCTCGAAGGCGTCTGCCTAGACTGCACGCAAGAGGCTAAGTCATGGGAGCAGGGCCTGCAGGATGAGATGAGGCAGGAGAGTCCCTCCCGGTTGAAAGAGACCCTGGGGGTGGGGGGTGCCATGTTACCTTCAACAGATCCGGCCCCTGATCCCTGCACAATGCCCAGACCATCCACCCCTCAAGCCCAGGGAGCAATAGGGCTCCCGGGGGAGTTCTTTCTGAAGTTTGTCTTAATTTTGCATAAGGTGTTTAGCCTACATCAACAGGGCTTGGCAAGTGGCTCCTCAGCCCCGGAACACAGGGCTAAGAGGGTGTCAGACGCAAAAGAGCATGAGTCAGGAGCAGTGGTGTCCAAGCGGGCTAGAGGCTTAGAGGAGTGGCAGCAATCGCCGTTGTCGGAGGGGCTGGATGGAGAAGACCTTGAAACGGGGCTAGATCTGCAGGAGGAGTTAGAAGAAGGAGAGAGCACAGAACAGGAGGATCAGGCCCGGATTGTTTGGATATTCCGCCGGGAGGAGCTACCGCCACTCATCTTTATGCTTATGTTTATGTTTATGCAATTTCTTGATATACTGCCCAGGCCGAAGGGCATCAAAGCAGTTTACAATCACTACAAACAGGTACTGATACAATTCCTCATCCCCAAAGGGTTCACATTCTATGTGTACCTTGGAGTCCCTCAAGGCCCTGAATATGCCTGATAACCTCATAAGAACATAAGATATGCCATACTGGGTCAGACTAAGGTCCATCAAGCCCAGTATCCTGTTTCCAACAGTGGCCAGTCTAGGTCATACATACCTAGCAGTTTCCCCAAAAAACACAGGTTCCACAATGCTTGTATTGGGTCAAGCATTGATATCCTGGGTCCCTTCCTAACAGAGGAAGAGGTGCTGTAGGATCTGCTGTTCCAGGCAGTATGGAAATAGCAGAAAGTCTTCCCAGTACATGGAGTAATAGGACAGATGATCCATGATGAGTGTGATCTGCCTGAGGTTGGCCTTAAAGGGGTGCAATCCATGACGTGCCTATACCCACTGCTGGAGCAAGAAAGAGCTCCTTTGATCTCCCAAAGTGGACGCAGCGGTGTTGGCAGCAGTAGAAGAGACCTTGACTTATCTCCTGCAGCTGTGAGCCGAGGAACTGGTTCACCGAGACCAGTACGTCTGCGGTCAATGCTTCATGTATTTCGTGGTGCCCAAAAGGAAGGTTCCTTTCACCCAATTCTCAATTTCGAGGGCATGAACTGCTGTCTCCGGGTGCTGCATTTTCACATGGAAACGCTGCAATCAGTAATAGTGGCGATAGGAAGCAGAGAGCTTTTGGTGACTCTCAATCTCTCTGCACATTTCTATCCATCCAGAACATCAGCAGTTTCTCTGCTTTGCGGTGCCAAGGGGCCATTTCTAGTTTCCAGTGTTGCCCTTTGGTCTGGCGACCATCCCCCGGTACCTTCACCAAGGTCATGATGGTGGTGGTGGCAGCTCTCCGCAAGGAAAGGGTTCTCGTCCACCCGTACCTAGATGATTGGCTGATCCAGGCAAAGTCCAGGGATGATAGTGAAAGAGCAACAGCCCGGGTGGGAGAGTTCCTTCAAAGTCTTGGTTGGGGGTCAACCTGGCCAAGAGTTAGTTGCAGCCGGCCCAGGAGCTAGAGTATTTGAGAGTGTGCTTTGATACCCACATGGCAGGGTTTTCCTGCTGGATTGCCAGGCGCAGGAGCTACAACGGTGGATACAGCAGTTCCTGAAAAGGGCAAGACCATCAGCATGGCATTATCTGTAGGTTCTGGGGACCATGGAGGCCACTCTCGAGCTAGTCCCATGGGCAAGGGTGTACATGCGACTGCTGCAGAAGACTCTGCTCCGTAGATGGTCCCATCAGAGTCAGCCCCTGTCCCAAATACTCCCCTGCCAGTGGAGCGCCAGGAGAGAACTCAGTTGGTGGTTGCATGTAGGGAGCCTGGAAGGAGTCCCTGGTGTGGGTTCCACTGATGACCAATGCCAGCCTATCAGGTTGGGGAGCCCATTGCGAAGGATGCTTTGTTCAGGGATAGGAGTCCACAGGAGGCCCTGTGGTTGATCAACAGGTTCGAGATGCGAGCGGTGACCTTGGCGCTAGAAAGTTACGAGCCCTGGTTGCAGGGGAAGGTGCTCCAAGTCCTCTCGGACAATGTGACCATGGTGGCTTATATCAACCGGCATGGGCAGTGCAACCCTGGAGAAGGCCAAAAGGCTGTTTGGATGGGCAGTGATTTGTCTCCAGGTGTTATCGGCGGCGCATGTAGCGGGAATTGACAATGTGAGGGCAGACTACCTCAGCCGAGGGCGCATGGACCCCAGAGAGTGGCAGCTTAATCAGGAGGTATTCAAGTAGGTAGTCCGCCGATGGGGCACATCTGTCATGGACCTAACGGCAATGTTCAAGTCGGCCAAGGCCTGCCAGTTTTTCAGCTGAAGAGAGGATGTCTGAGGGCCTGGATGCTCTAATTCAGCAGTGGCTCGAAGAGGGTCTTCTCTGTTTTTCCCCCGTGGGCGCTCATAGGCCGGTTAGTGCAACTGATAGAGGCGCACCGTGGATTTGTAATTCTGGTGGCACCAGACTGGTGACAGAGGTGCCACCTCTGGTGACAGAGGTGCCCGTGGTATGCTGACCTGATTTAGAAACTGGAAGATTGACTATGGTGGCTTCCATTTCGGAAGGACCTCTTGACGCAGGGGCCGCTTCACATGCCCCAGGTGGATCAATTCTCGCTTACGGCATGGCTCTTGAAAAAGTGAGGTTGAAGAAGAAAGGATAATCAGGCTCGGGGATAGCGACCTTGCTACAGTCCAGAGGAGGTCTACAAACCTGGCGTGCATCTGCGTAGGGCGCTTCTTTGAATCATGGTGCAGAGAGAGGCAGGCAAGCCCTTCCACTGCCTCTGTCCCAGACATCTTGGCATTCTTGCAATCTGGTTTTGATAAGAGTCTAGCCGCCAGTTCCTTGAGGGTGCAACTGGTGGCTATTTCCGGTTATCGTGGGAAAGTACACGGGGTGTGCCATTGGGATACACACCCAGACGTGCTGAGCTTTCTAGGGGAGGTCACCCACCTCCATCTGCCAAAGAGGGAAGTGGTACTGCCTTGGGATCTCAATCTGGTGCTGACAATGCTGTCTGGGGAACCCTTTTGAGCCACTGAGTCGAGCTTCTCTGAAGGATTTGACTCTGAAAATCGTATTCCTGGTGGCAATTTGCTCGGCACGCAGAATTTTGGAGCTTCGGACCCTGTCATGCCAGGAGCCATTCCTTTCCTTCTCCAAGGAGAAAGAGGTCCTGCTCCTGGTACCTTTATTTTTGCCCAAGGTAGTGTCAGCATTTCATGTAAATCAGGCCATTTCCTTACCGTCTTTGGCGAGCGCGGATGTGGGCGAGAATGTATATGGGCCTTGCCACTCCACAGCTGTGCCACCTAGATGGTAAAAGAGTCCTGCGAAGGTATATGAAAATGGAATTGTCCTTTCGGAGATTGGACCGTCTGTTGGTTCTGTTTGGCAGGCCACGCAAAAGTGAGGCAGCAAATAAGGCCTCCATTTCCAAATGGATCAGTGAGGCAATCACCTCTGCATACATCTTGAAGGTTAGAGCAGTGCCGGCGGGGTTACGGATGCATTCCATGAGGGCTCAGGCAGCCTCGTGGGCAGAGTATAGTTTAGTTCCGCCGGTAGAGATCTGTAGGGCAGCATACTTTCTCTGAACATTTTCGCTTGGATGTCCAGGCGGCAGGGGATGCTCATTTCGGATCGGCAGTGCTTCAGGCTGGTTGTGCGGGTCCCTCCCATTAGTTTAACTGCTCTGATGCATCCCAGAGGTGCAGAACTGGACTGGAGGGATGATAATGAAAGAGAAATTAGACTTACCTGCTAATTCTTGTTCCTTGAGGAATTCCAGTCCAGTCCCGGAACCCTCCCTGAGTGCTTTCTATGATAATCTGTGCACACCCCGGTCCTGAAGCTGGTTCCCTTGGTGGAGGAAGTGGCCAGAGGGAGCCGGGGAGGGGTGTGTAATCAGCATTTGGGGGGGGGGGGACCAGAAAAGCTGTCGGTTGCTTGCTACCCGCTGTTTGGAGTTTTTCAGGCGCTCAACAGGTAGGCCTCCCCATCCTGGAGGGGGGACTGGGTATACTTCCCTGTGGATGGAGGGGGTACTAGTTTATTTAGATGTAGAAGTGTTTGTTGCATGTTTAACTACTTATTTGTTGCTCCTCTGAGTCTGCTTTGTCAATAGGTACTGGCGCTAGTAGGCGGTGCCAGCTGCATATGTACACTAGTGTCATCAAAAAGATGACATGCTCAGTCTCCAAGCTGCTGGAAGAGGTACACTACCCAGAGGTGCAGGAATGGACTGGAGTTCCTCAAGGAACAACAATTAGCAGGTAAGTCTAATTTTTCTTTCTTAAATTCAGCATAATTCACTAAACACGTGGAGGCACATTCCGACATGTGTGTCCACGGGCAATCAGGACGTCTAGACATCCGGACGGCCCAGGGATGCACCTGATTCTGCTCCAACAGAGGCTAGATGTCCACGCGGGAGCAGAATCACAGCACAGTAGCTGGACATCCGGGAGTTGGCCCGATTCAGGCACCCTGGATGTCCAGCCACTTCCCTGGCTAACTCAGCCAAGCTCATCCATGGATCAGCAGTGGCATGGCGTCCTGTTGCCATACCACCGTGGCACCATGAAGGAGCCATGATCCCGGCCACCCCCCCAAAACATTCTTTCCCCACAGCCCAACCCCCAGTTGGGTCTCCCATGGCCAGGGTCGGGCCACAGGGAATCTCCTGCACCCCTCCCCTCTTCGGTCCGGCCCAGCTCTGCCATTTCCCAATGTCCAGGAGGACTTATTCCACCTCCGAGGTGGAATAAGCCTCCTGTCTAACCTGCCAACCCCGGAAATACAGGGCCGACTTCAGAATTGGCCCTGTACGTCCAGGGTCGCTTTCCCTTCCACCACTCACCCTCTCTCCTCCCCTGGCCCACCCCCTCCCACCCATGAACAGAGCTCCCCGCACAAGTCAGCTATACGTGGGGGGAGCTCTGTGGCTGGGAGTGTGAACTGGACGTTCGGATTGGACACCAGACCTGCTAAATGAGGATCGGAATCTACCCCATATGTTCTGCTAGAATCATTGGGAGATGTTTAGTACCATTATATTTTATTCTGTACACTGCTAGTGTTACTCTGTTGCAAGCGTTCTCAACCCAGTCCTTGGGACACATCAGGTTTTCAGGACAACCACAATGAGTGTGTATGAAAGAGATTTGCATACAATGGAGGCAATACATGCAAATCTTTCTCGTGAAAATTCATTTGATTTTCCTGTAAACCTGACTAACTAGGTGTGTCCCAGGGACTAGGATGAGAACCTCTGATTTACTGTATTTGTAAACCGCAACAACAAAATAAAAAAAAACAGCAAGATAGTCTGGGATGTTGGCATAGCTGCTGAAATTAGAACTCAAATTAATGGATCATGACAAGAAAATTGAATGAAAGAGAATGTAATCTATTCCCTGTAAAATGGTACTTAGGAGGAAAGACAAAATCTGAAAACAGTGAGTGGGTTACTCGGAACCAGAGCACTAAGACTTTCGTAACTGCTATTTCAATTCAAACCACAGCAAGTAATGCAATAAACTTTAAATGTCTTAAAATCTCAGTCTTTAAAACTATGAAAGGTCAAAGCAAACTGCTGCCTTACTGAGAAGAACCAAAAACACGGTCTTAAAGAACTGCAGAATTTCATCTACCTGAGAGCAAATGCTTGTTTCTTTGATAGCTATAGCTGCAACATCCCTATCGGTGGGGGATGCGGGAATAGAGGGGGAAGAGGGTCAAGATTTCCTGCAGGGGGGACAGGTATTTTGAGGGATTTGGGGGAGTCGAGTGCTGTCAATCATGTAGAAGGGGTTATTTATATATTTGATTCAGTTTGATATTCCATTTTACTATGGTAACATAAAGCAAGTATGCATGCAAATTACAGTATTTTAGAATCTGCATGCACACTTGCCCAAACTCCATCCCTCTGCACACCTACAATGAAAGTATTACTACTACTTATCATTTGTATAGCACTGCAAGGTGTATGCAGTATGCAGTCCCTGCCCAATCAAGCCTACAGTTTATGAAAGACAAACACAACAACCAGGAAACAAGAGATAGGGGCCATACTGGATCTAGAGCTTACCAATGGGGAAAGTGTTTCTGATGTTATAGTGGGAGATCATCTCCCATCCAGTGATCACCAGATGGTGTGGTTCAGTATTAGGACTAAGGCTGACAAAATACATTCAAAAGTGAGGGACTTGGACTTTAGGAAAGCTAACTTTGTCAAGATGGGACAATACCTCAAGGAATCATTAACGGGATGGGAACAGGTGTGGGATGTAGAAAAACAATGGACAAAACTAAAAGGGGATATTTTAAGGGCAACAAAATGTTTTTGTTAGAAAGATAAATACATATAAAAGGAAAAGGAGGCCACTATGGTTCACAAAAGAAGTGGCTGAAAAGGTGAAGAAAAAGAGGGTGCTCTTCATAAAATACAAGAGATCACAGAGTGAGGAAGACAAGCATCAATATTTGGGAAAACTTAAGGAAGCTAGAAAAGTGGTCAGAAAAGCAAAGACACAAAATGAAGAAATAGCTAATGCAATAAAATGGAGAGAGAAGACATTTTTCAGATATGTTAGAAAGAGGAGAAAGTGCAAAAGTGGTACTGGTAGACTCGGGGGGAAGAGAAGGAATAATTAGACGCTGATGAGGAAAAAGTGGAATTGCTTAACAAATACTTCTATTCTGTGTTCATAGATGAAGGGCCAGGAGCAGGACCTCAGAAAATACCGACAAATAGGAACAGAAGTGAAGGGATCTTGAATGATTTTTGAAAGACTGTGTTCCTGAGGAACTAGCTGAACTAAATTAGACAAAGTGATGGGGCCTGATGGGATACACCTGCGATTATTGAAGGAGCTTGGGGACATTCTAGCAGCTCCGTTGACTGACTTTTTCAATGCTTCTTTAGAATCTGGAGTGGTCCCAGAGAACTGTAGAAAGGCACATGTGCTTCCTTTACCCAAAGGAAGTAAGGGCAAAGTTGAGAAATACAGCTCAGTTAGTCTGACCTCTGTGGTGAGTAAATTAATATAAATACTACTAAAACAGAAGACAGTGAGGTTTCTGGAGTTGAATGGATTGCAGGATCTGAGGCAGCATGGGTTCACTTGTCAGACAAATCTGATTTCTTTGATTGGGTGACCAGAAAGCTGGACTGAGGGAGAGCCCTAGATGTGGTGTACTTGGATTTCATTAAAGCCTTTGACATCATTTTGCACAAGTGACATATAAATAAATTGAGCCCCTTAGGGATGGACCCTAAAATGACTGGGATAGAAATTGGTTGAGTTGGAGGCAACAAAGTGTACAGGTAAATAAAGCTCACTCTGAGGAGAAGGATGTTACCAGTTGTGTACGCAGGGATCTGTCCTTCTCTGATTCTTTTTAACATCTTTGTTAATGATTTTGCAGAAGGGCTGTCGGGTAAGGTTTGTTTCTTTGTGGATGATACCAAAATCAGTACTAGAGTAGACACCCAGGAAGGAGTAGCTAACATGAGTAGGGATGTAGCTAAGCTTGAGGAATGATCAAGAATTTGGCAGCTGAGATTTAAAGCTAAAAAATGTAAGGTCGTGCATTTGGGCTACAAATGCACGACCTTGGGGCAAAGGACCTCTGTCCATGAAAGAAGAGCAAGACATAGGTGTGATTGTTTCTGATGATCTTAAAGTGGCTAAACTGCTAGAAAAGGTGACTGTGAAAGCCAGAAAGATGCTTGGGTGCATAGGGAGAGGAATTGCCAGCAGAAAAAAGGAGATGATAGTGCCCTTGGATAAGTCTATGGTGAAACCTTATTTGGAGTATTGTGTGCAATTCTGGAGACCACACCTTCAAAAGGATATAAACAGGATGGAGTCAGTGCAGAGGGTGGCTACTAAAATGGTCAGTTATAAACCATATGGGGACAGATTTAAAGATCTTAATATGTTTACGTTGGACAACAATCAGGATAGAGGAGATACGATATAGACATTTAGAACATAAGAATTGCCATACTGGGTCAGATCAAGGTCCATCAAGCCCAGTATCCTGGGGTAGGCAGTGGATTTCCCGGGTCCTCTTTAATAATGGTTTATGGGCCTTTCCTCTAGGAACTTGTCCAAACCTTTTCTAAACCCAGCTACACTAACAGCTTTTACTTCATCCTCCGGTAACGGATTCCAGATTTTGATTATGCGTTGAGTGAAAAAATATTTTCTCTTATTAGTCTTCATTGCATGTCCTCTAGTCTTTCTACTTTTTGATGGTGTAAACAACCAACATACGTTAACCCGTTCCACTCCATTCATTTATAGACTTCTATCATATCTCCCCTCCAGCCTTCTCTCTTCCAAGTTGAAGAACCCTAACCTTTTAAGCCTTTCCTCATAGGGGTATACTTCCATCCCCTTTACTATTTTGGTGGCTCTTCTCTGTACCTTTTCTAATTATACTATACCCTTTTAAAACTACGGAGACCAGAAATGCACACAATATTCAAAGTGTGGTCAAACCATGGAAAGATACAGAGGCATTATAATATCCTTAGTTTTATTCTCCATTCCTTTCCTTATGATTCCTAGCATTCTATTTGCTTTCTTGGCCGCCACTGCACACTGAGCGGAGGGTTTCAACATATCATCCACGATGATGCCTAAATCTTTTTCCTGGGTAGTGGTTTCTAAGGTGGTACCTTGCATCGTGTAACCAAAGTTTGGGTTCTTCTTTCCTAGTTGCATAACTTTGCACTTGTCAACATTAAATTTCATCTGCCCTTTAGATGCCCAGTCTTCCAATTTATCGAGGTCCTCTTGCAATTTTTCACAATCCTCTTGGGTTTTAACAGCTTTGAATAATTTTGTGTCATCTGCAAATTTTATCACCTCACTCGTTATTCCCATTTCCATGTCATTTATGAATATGTTAAAAAGCAGTGGGCCAGGCACAGATCCCTGAGATACTCTACTATTCATCTTTCTCCAATGAGAAAATTGGCCATTTAGCCCTACTTAAAAACCTCCATGGTATAAATTTATTTATTATTTAACTAGTCTTATATACCGCTTTTCTATGAGTCAAACTGATGTACATTCAGATACTGTGTATTTACCTTGTCCCTGAAGAGCTCACAATCTGTTTTTGTATCTGAGGCAATAGAGTGTTAAGTGGCATGTCAAAGGCCACAAGAGCACCTGTTGGACTAGGAAATGCACATGAGGAGAGCCTCTTTCGACTGAAAGTAAATTCTGCAATGAGGGGATATAGGATGAGCGGTTAGTGACCTGCAGGTAAAACTAGGTAAAGCAATAGCTGGCCTAGTTTTACCTGTGAGAGCTAATTGGGTAGTAGTTCAATATTGCTGCTACCTGGTTAGCTTCTGCGGCATTGGGGACTGTGTGGTGACCTAAGATATTCAATTCTGGGGCTGCATAAGTCCCCAGCATTGAATATCCAGGGTTAGAGGTTGGCAGTGACAACTACAGTATGTGCCGCAGTGGTGCATAGCCGACCTAGATTAATATTGGGCCCTTAGGGTTTAATATAGCAAACCAGCTTTCAGTTAAATTAAAGTCATTTAGGGCTCAGTATTACAAGCCAGCTTTCAGTTAACTTAAAATCAGATAGGGTATAGCCTAACAGCAGGGCCAGTGCAAAGAGATGAAGCACCCTAGACGAACCTCATCCCTTGTGCCCCCTTTTCCCCTCTTCCCCACTGCTACTGTTGCCACCCCTCTCTGAGATGTGCAGCAGTGTCAATGGACACAAACTGCTTTGTAGTGCTTACCTTTAAACTTCGGTGCTGTGGGGATGGTTGCTTCTACCCCCTTTCTGATGCCCGATGCCAACTTCCTTTTTGCAGCAGGAAGTTGGCATTGGGCAGAAGCAAACAGCACTGCTGTGCCAAAGTGTAAAGATAAGTGAAGTGGTGCTGTTTGCAGCCATTGCTACTGCTGCGTGTCCCGAGAAGAGGCGACAGCAGTGGCAAAGGACACCTCTGGAGGGCTGGCGCTCTAGGCAACCACCTAGTTTGTCTAATGTTAGCGCTAGCCTGCTTAACAGAGAAATAGTATAGGGTAAATATTCTTTGAGTATACAGAGATACTGTAAATTGTTCTCTAGAGACCTTTTACAAAGAGACCTTCCAGTAAGGAGGCAAGAGAACAGTGAAATTGTTTTAAATAAATGTTAAAGCCAAGTGATAGATCAAAGGGACAACTTGAAAGACTTCCTCTCTCAAACCAAGAGCAGTGTGAATCACCCAGGGAATTGAGAAATTGCCTTAGAAGCACAGATATAAACAGGTCAACCTTCCTACCTACCCCAGGTATAATCCTTGATTTATAGCCTCCTAAAGCAGTTAAGGGGAAAAGGATGATCTTACTTTCAGGTTTAACTGATTATCTTCATCATCTAGTTATTAGGCCTTAGGAGTAGATTATTAAAGTCCTTGCAGTTCACCTTGAGGTGAACAATAAAAGTCCCTTATACCTCTTAGGTATAATTATATTGATTCAAGTATCCCTATTCCCCTAGCAACTTTAAACAACTGAACTTTAAATAGCTAGAAGGCATGTAGACAGCTGGTTGGCTGGTGGATGTAAGGATCGCCTGATTACCTGCCTGCCTGGTACGAAGGTAGCAGACCTCACGCACCACCTAGATAAGGTTTTAGATAGTGCAGGGAGAAACCTGCTGTCTTGGTACATGTTGGTACCGATGACATAGGAAAATGTAGGAGGGAGGTTCTAGAAGCCAAATTTAGGCTTTAAAGTAGAAAGTTAAAATCCAGAACGTCTAGGGTAGCATTCTATGAAATGCTTCCCATTCTATGCGCAGGAGCAGAGAGGCAGGCAGAGCTCCAGAGTCTCAATTTGTGGATGAGATTATGGTATAAGGAAGAGGGTTTTGGATTTGTTAGAAATTGGACAACATTCTGGGGAAGGGGGGGGGGGGACTATTGCGAATGGATGGGCTCCACCTTAACCAGGGTGGAACCAGGCTGCTGGCATTAACCTTTAAAAAGGGGATAGAGCAACTTTTAAACTAGATAATGGGGGAGAGCCGACAGTCGCTGAAGAGTGCATGTTTCAGAATGTTGTATCTTTGAAGGATACTAGGAAAACAGTGAAGTTAGGGCATCTCGAAAGAGAGGTTCCAATAAAGGTAAAAGTCACCCAGATGACTTTAAGTCAAAATCGGATGGACATGAAAGATTCCAAATTACCCCTGTCATCCAATAGCCAGACCAATAATATGAGAAGAAAACAAACTTTATGCAAATTCTAGAAGCCTACAAAAATATGATAATAGAGTTAGAATATATAGCACTGAATGAAAGCTTAGATATAAATGGTATCTCAGAAACCTGGTGGAAGGAGGATAACCAATGAGACACAGTGATACCAGGCTACAAACTATATCACAATGATAGGGTAGATCACATTAGTAGAGGGGTGGCTCTATATGTTAAAAAGAGTAATGCATCAAACAGGATAAAAGGTTTGCAGGAAACAACATACGCTGTAGAATCTCTGGATAGAAATTCCATGTAAAAAGGGAAAGGGAATGGCAGTGTGGATATATTGCCACCCACCTGGCCAGAATGAACAAACAGGTGATGAAATGCTAACAGAAATTAGGGAAGCTAGCAAAGTTTACAATACATTATTAATGGGGGATTTCAATTACCCCAGATTTGACTGCATCAGTGTCATATCAGGACATGATAGGAAGATAAAGTTTCTAGATTAAATAAATGACTGCTTCATGGAGCAGCTGATTCAGAAATCGACACAAGGGGAAACTATTTTAAACTTTGTTTTGTGACCGCTTGGTAATAGTGGTCTTAACATGATAACTGAAGGGAGGACAGTTAGGAAATTCACTGCACTAGTGTTTAACTTTCATAATGGAGACTATGATAAAATAAGGAAAATGGCTAAGAAAAAACTAAAAGGAGCAACTGCAAAGGTTAAGAGTTTATATCAGGCCTGGACATTATTTAAAAATACTGGTGGCGGGACCTCTCAAGATGGCCGCTACTATGTGAGCTCTTTTACCTGGTGTAAGTTTTCCAATAAAAAATAAATAAATAACCAGTGCAAACAAGCATCCATAAAGGCACAAAAAAAACCCATATGAGAGGTAAGAAACCTCAGTATAAGTTATCAACAAGCCAACCCAATGGCTCTTCAGCGTAGCTAGAAATACAAATATAACACATGCTACGCCACTTACCAACACAGGTCTCGATGCAGCCCTCGTGGTTGCACATGACTGCATAGCATGTAACAATCAATGGCAGTAACAACAGTGATAGCAGTAATGGCAGTCATAGCAGTAATGGCATTGATGGCAACTGTAACCAAAATGAAACAAAATACTTATGGTGCTTAATAACTAAACAACACCAAGCCCATCTTTTGATGCCAGGCGTTTTACCCCAAGACTGCTTCAGGGAGAAGGACCGCACCAACACTGCATACCAATATCTTTCCACAACTACCGATCGCTTTGTCTGCAAAATACAACACAAGCCACAATATCAAAGTACCAGTCAAGCTAAACAACACCATGCCCCAAATCTAACAACATACCTCACCAGTAGCCAACACCCGAACCGTTCATACCATATCCCCCACAAAATACGCGTCTCAGCCGTCCTCACCTATTTGTAATGGCAGAGATAAAGTCAGGCTTGTCAGAGAGGAGTTTGGATAAGGTCAGGCTTGTCAAAGAGGAGTTTCTCCAAACTCCTCTCTGACAAGCCTGACCTTATCTCTGACATCTCTGCCTGTCTTCTGACGTGGATACATCTGTCTCCAGCCGCACGGATGTCACCACCAGGGGAAATCCTCTCAGACCCGTCCAGCTCAGAGCTGTCGGCACTGAGTTTGTCTCCGTTTGAGGGGGGCTGGCAGGGGATCTATCTGTTGTGGCCCCTGGAGCTTACGCAGTTTTGGCAGAGGAGGAACCGGTGGTGAGAGCTTCTCTACCTAGCGGTCTGTCGGATGGGGATAAGCAATTTCCTTCTCAGATTGTGCATGAATCTTCGCCACATTGTTTGTTTATCTCCATCGGACCAAATAAGTTCACGCTAGAATCCATATGGGAAGCTATCGTTCAGCTTACTGATGTTATTTCAACACAAGATATGGACTTATCTCACAAGCTGCAAAGGAATTCTGAGAGAATTGAATTAAATGCAAGTGATGTTGAGACTCTCAAAGTGTCTTCACAAGAATTCTCTCACAAAGTATTGGATATGACTGATGTTAAGGCTGCGTTACTGAAGAACAATATAGCTTTAAAATCCAAAGTGGAAGCGTTAGAAAATGTATCTCGGGCGGTGAATCGCTGTTTAATTAATTTTACAAGATCTACTGTAGTATTACCTCATGATATATTTAGAAGGTACTTAATTGAAGCTCTTCAGATATCTCAGGAGTTAATCCCTCCTACTTCAAGAATCCTATTATTTGCTGACATCTAAGAAAGAACTTTCAGTTTCATCCTCTGAACAAGCAATGGATATTTTAAACGTCTCCCAATTGTTGGAATCCTCAGCTTCAGAAGTTTATCATCTAGCAATGTTATTCGTATCTCTTGCCCTTGTTTCTGATAGAGATTGGTTACTTCGGATATGTTTAAAGAAGAGAATGGTATCCTTTTGTGGTTTAAATGTGTAGATGTTTCCTGATCTTATGAGAGAAACACAGAAACAGCACCAACAATTTATGTTACTAAAACCTGGTATGTTCCAGTTGGAGCAACATACTATTTGAAATTTCACTGTAAGTGTTTGATAACTTACAGAGCCATTCATTATGTGTTTTTAAAGCCATCAGATCTGGTAGTTTTTCTAAATGCAAAATTGCCAGAACCACCCACCGGCATATATTTGGTAGAGAATGTATGACCATGCTTTGTTTGCTCCCTATTGCAGTAGCTGACCTCTTAAGTTTGTATATGATAATTTTTCCTATTTTGTTCCTCCTTTAAATCCAACTGCTCCCTTGGTTTATTGTGGACTACTGGATAAACTATGTTTGGATGGGTAACATTTTCTTGAAGTTTATTTCCATGTATTTAATTTTGCTATGGGGGATCCCTTTCCTGTACAAGTTTATCTCTTGATGGTTGTTTTGAAAATTTCAATAAAAATAAATATACTATCTTCGAAGCCCAGAGCAGATATATTCCACACTTTTAAAAAGGTGGAAGGCATGGGGGGAGCCCGATTTAAGATGGCGGATTGATGGGAAACGGCTGCAGCGGTGTTTTTTTCCTCATGGGTAAAAGAAAGGCCAAAGGTGTTAAGAAACCCTCCCTTACCCTGGCAGCCTCGTCTCCGTTGCCTTCACGAGTGGTGGGTCCACTCGATGCTTTTTTAATGTCGCAGCAGCAGTGGGGAGAGCCGGCGGTGCAGAGCCCCTTGGATGTCCCGGCGGAGTTGAACAGCTCAGCGGGAGGTTCCGGGCCTGACATTTCGCCACCGGAGCAGTGGCGTCCTCCCAAGGATCCTTTGCTGGGGCAGAGTCCAGTGCAGTTGGAGGAGGTGCTCCCCTCCAGTGCGGTGGGGGTGCTGAGAGTGGAGGGTCGACTGCAGTGAGGAGTAGTGGAGTGGCTGTGTCATCTCTCCCCTGCAGCACAGGAATTCCGGAATCAAGGAGGTTTTTTGGCAGGTCGACGGATGCCATCTCTGCTGCTGGGGCTTTGGCAATGGAGCAGTGGCTCTCGGAGGACAGCACAGTGGTAGCACAAGCTTTGGTAACTTTTTCCTTTGAAAGACCAGCTGAATTTGCCTTAGAATTTATATGGTCAGCCATTGTGAAGCTTGGGGAACTGTTTGCTCCTCAAGTGTTTGCTTTGGCGGCTCAGTCTCAATCTCATACTAATTTGCTTCAGCAACACACTTTGGAAGTTTCTGCTTTACAATCTTCCATGACTGATCTTCAGCAGAAAGTCTCCCGTAGTTTTTCCTATCAGAAGGACGCATTGGCTTTAAAAACAAGTATTGAAATGTTGGAGAATGCATTAAGATATTCAAATCTTTGTTTGATAAACTTTCCGTAGGCTCCGGGTATTAGTGCTAAGGAGATGTTCAAGAAATATCTGGTGGAAGTGTTGGGAGTTCCAAATGAATCCCATCCCCCGATGGTTAAATTATACTATCTTCCTTTGGGTAAAAAGGTGGTTGGTGGTGGGATAATTCCTGGAGTGGAACAGGGTGATTCATTAGATGTCTCTGCTATTTTGGAAACTTCTTTAAGCGATTCTGTTTCTCCTTCTACTTTGATTGTAACGTTTGCTCTTTCCTCTGATAGAGAGGTTTCTGCATATGTTTTTTCGTAAGCATAATGTAATATTTCAAGGGTTAATTGTAAGAGTTTTTCCGGATTTAGCTAAGGAGACTCAGAAACGTAGGAAGGAATTTTTATTGCTTCGTCCAGGTGTTTTGCTGTTGGGGGGGTCAGTTCTTTCTGAAATTTCCCTGTAAATGTATGGTCAGGTTGAATTCTGTTTCCTTCTTTTTTTTTTTTTTTTTGAGCCATCAGTTGTTGGCCTTTTTGAGTGCTCGCCGCCCAGTTGAGGAGGCCTCGGTTTCACTGCAATAGGTTTTGGCCTGACTGTTACCCGTCAGTTTTTTTTCTTCTCAGGTTTTGTTTATACATGATTGTTGGGTCTCCCTCTGGTGTAGTGGGCTATAATAGGGGCAGAAATTGCTTAGGTTTTCTATTCATTTTTTGTTTTAATAATATTGATGTATCAATGTTGTTATTTCCTTTCTGTACCCTAATTTCTATTCAGGTGCGTTGATCCTTGGATTTATTGTAAAATGATAAAGATTAAATTTAAAAAAAGGTAGAAGGAAGATCAAACAAGCATGGCTTAAAGATGAGGTGAACTATAAATAAATTTCATTGGAACCTGAAGACTGGAGAATGGCCACTGTAACATCAATTTTTATAAAGGGTTCCAGGGGTGATTCTGGAAAATACAGACCGGTGAGCCTGTCAGTACCGGCCAAAATGGTAGAAACCATTATAAAGAATAAAATTACTGAACATGTAGATAGTCATGGTTTAATGGGAGAAAACCAACATGGATTTAGCCAAGGAAAATCTTGTCTTATTAACTTGTTATATTTTTTTGAACATGTGAAGAAACTGGTAGATAAAGGTGAGCCAGGTGATATAGTGTATCGATTATTCAGAAAATCTTTGACAAGGTCCCTCATGAGAGACTCTTGGAGCAATTAAAAAGTCATGGGTTAGGAAGCCATGTACTACTGTGGATTAGGAACTGGTTAAAATATAGAAAACAGAAAGTAGGGCTATATGGCTAATGTTCTCAGTGGAGAAAGGTGAATAGAGGAGTACCTCAGGGATTTGTGCTGCGCCTGCTGTTTTTTTTTAACATATTTGTAAATGACCTGGAATATCAAGTGAGGTGATCAAATTTGCAGAGAACATAATTATTCAAAGTTGCTTAATACACAAGAGGATTGTGAAAAATTGCAAGAGGACCTTGAAAAATTAGATGACTGGGCATCCAAATTTTTAGAATGGCTGTTTTGTTTTAATTTATCTGCACAATGTTAGAGCATGTTGATTATTGGAGATTTTAATTATCATATGAATCAGGCTGATAATCCTTTTGACCAGGAATTTAATATTTTAATCAGCTCATTAGTTTGAAACATTTTAATTGACTCCCCTACTCATATAAATGGTCATATTTTGGGTATTGTCATGACCTCTAATCAGTTTAGAGAATCATTGAAGGTGACTAACATATTGGGTTCGTTAATCCCTTGGTCAGATCATTATTTAATTTCCTTTAATATTGAAGGTGTTATGAAGCAGGTCTTTGGGGAGGAGGAAATCTTAATAGTAAGACTGATTAAGGAATTGAATGTGGATGATTTCCAGAACTAGTTGAAACAAGCATTAATGTTGCAGGAGAATAGTAGTTTAGAGCAGAAGTTAGACAATTGGAATGAAGTTCTAACTAATGCATTGGAAGCTGTAGCTCTTCAGGTTAGAAAAAAAGAGGGGGAGAGGTAGGAAATTGGCCTTTTTTTTTTAAAGAAGCCAAATAGTTAAGACTAGAGGTTCAGAGGTTAGAAAGTAAATGGAAAAACAACAAAGGGAGGACATAAAGTTGTGGAAAGATAAATTTAAGAACTATAGGCAGGTATTACGATGATTGAAGAGAGATTATTTTACCAAATGGATTTGGGAGGCAAAAAATGCAAATAGAGAAGTATTTTCTATTGTTAGATAATTGTCTTGTGAAAACTTACAAGATAAAGTGTCTTCAAAGTTGACTGGTAAAGAATTAGCCCAGTTTTTCGTGGATAAAATTAAGAATATTCAAAAAGACATTTTGATAGTGCCAGTTTCCAAAGTGGAGGAAACGGTTATGGAAGAGAAGGCAAATTTGTTGGAGTTTTTTGTTCCTGCAGATGATCATCTGTGGAAGTTAATTAGATGGTTTATGGTGCAATGTAGTGCGGTTGATCTGTGCCCAGCACAACTTTTTGAGAACTTTATTGGAAAGTTGTTTTTTGCATCTCTGGGCAATAATAGCTCAGCCTTTTCAGGAGGGTATATTTCCATCAAAATTGAAATAGGCCTTGATTTGGCATGTACCAAAACCCCACTCTTTGCCAATAGATGATGTGAATAGTTAAAGGCCAGTGTCTAATTTGCCTTGTGTTGCGAAGATCGTGGAATCCATAGTGACTCTCAATTGCAGGAATTTATCTAAGAGATTAGAGGGTTGGACAAAAGTCAATCAGGATTTAGGGCTGCTTTTAGTACTAAAACTGTCGTAGTGGCTTTACTGGATGAGATGCAGAGATGGAGAGATTCTGGAGGCTGTGGTTTTTTTTGTTTTGATAGACCTTTCATCAGCCTTCGACACTTATTTGACATGTTTTGCTTGTAGCCAGATTGCCTTTATTGGGAGTGCAGGGGTCAGCCTTAAAATGGTTTGAGTCTTTCATGCCTAACAGATCATTTAGAGTCAAATTTAATGGCAACATGTCCAAACCTAAGACCTGCCGTTTCTTTCTCTATAGCATCAACAAAATCCACCCATTCCTTTCTGAACATACTACTAAGACACTTATCCACTCCTTAATCACCTCCCGTCTTGACTACTGTAACCTACTCCTTGCTGGTTTCCCTTTGAATCATCTCTCTACCCTTCAATCTGTTCAGCACTCTGCTGTGCGGCTAATCTTCCGCCAACCTCATCATGCCCATATTACCCCTCTTCTCAAGTCACTTCATTGGCTCCCTATCCGTTTCTGCATCCATTTCAAACTTCTCCTACTGACCCATACGTGCATTCACTCTGCAGCTCCTCACTACATTTCCTCTCTTATCTCTCCCAACACCCCTCCTCGAGAACTCCCCTCTTGTGGCAAGTTGCTTCTACCCGTGCCTATCTCTTCTATTGCTAACTCCAGATTTCACTCCTTTCACCTTGCTGTACCTTACGCCTGGAACAAGCTACCTGTGTCTGTATGCCAGGCATCTTCTCTGACCCTTTTCAAATCCAGGCTGAAAACTCACCTCTTCGCTGCTGCTTTTGGATCTTGACTCACCTGATCTCCTTGTTTCTTCACCATTCCCTCTTGTTTTATCTCTGTCTACACCTTCTATGTTGTCTAGTCTTGACTAGATTGTAAGCTCTGATGAGCACGAACTGTCTCTTACATGTCTGTGCAGTGCTGTTATGTCTTGTAGTGCTATACAAATGCTCAGTAGTAGCAGTAGTAGTTGTACAAGAGGGGTACCTCAAGAGTTACCTTTATCCCTTTACTATTCAGTATCTATTTCAGTCCTTTAGCTCAACACATTAGAAATCTGGGGGTTTTCTCTATTTATTTATGTGGATGATGTTCAATTCTTTATACCAATGAAGAGTTTTTATCAGGCTTTGGTGGATCAATTATGTTCTGGGCGTTGTGTCTTACGGGATTTTTGAAGGCACCAAAAAGGTGCATGCTTCTGCCTCTTGTAGGACCATAAACATGTATTGGTTCAAAGAGGTGGCACTGTGGTACTATGGTCATCTTCTGCTTCTCTTCTAGCTCTTCAATGTTTGGGATCTCTGACACCCTACACATGCCCTCCAGACACTCTGGAATCTGCTGTCTGGTCTTGCCCTTGGGTGCCAAAAATGTAAATCCAGCCCTGTATGTATATTTAATGGTTCTATTTAATTTGAAAGCACTGCTAAATACTGTATATCTGCTGATATATCTGTCATTGAGACAGGTTTTATAGATGGAACGATCACATTGAATTATGATCAATTGATAACTTGTCCAATATATAATGGTAATCATGTTTTAGATTTACTTTTAATGCACATTTTAGAACTACTGAAATGCATTGGGAACAGATTTGAGTTTCCTCAGTGCTGTGGTCTGGCCATCACTTAATAGTTTTTGTTTATGCCTTTTGCAATCGAGGGTAGTGCAAGACACTCAGAAGAGGCTAGATATCAAACTTTTTTGCTTTCCATCCAAAAGGCTTTCCTGGAGAATTGAGAGTTTAAACAAAGTGCCCCTGCTGACAAAACTGAGTGTGAATTAATAAAATTGTGCCAGGATTCTTTGGTACAGCATTGTTCATAGACTATGAAATCTTTGAAGAGGGAACACGATAACTGAGCTCCCTGGTTTACTGAAAATTTGAAAAGTGGAGAGGAAATGGAGGAAGTCTCCTTCTTTCAAATTTAAGCAATTATATTTAAATGCCTTCAGTGATGATAGAATTATATATGATGAGGTTAAGAGGGGCTGCTATACTGTAAAGATTCAGAAGACATTGTCCAAACCCAAAGAACTCTAAACCGTTGAAGGTCTCAAAGAGTTTATTCTGATACTCGGTCTACTACTTCCCAGTTTAAAACATACTTGAATACAAAGCCAAGTAGTTATAAACAGTCTTTATTATTAATAAACTCTAATGTGACTTGTGCAGGTAAAACTGATGTATGCTCCCTCCACCCCAGTCTTAGAGAGAGCACCATAACATACTCAAAAATTCCAGGTTTACATTAAATAAATAAACATGTCCAAGCTACACTTCAAGCAATGAGGGAAGAGGGGGAGGAGGAGTCAGGGCAAATTAAGCGCAGTGCTGGAAAAGGTGGACAGGCAAGGGAGGAGGACACAGAAGGGCATCAAATGATTTGGCTGGTTAAGGTGGGGAAGTGGGAGATCATTTTGCATCCAGTGATCACCAGATGGTGTGGTTCAGTATTAGGACTAGGGCTGTTAGAATCCATTCAAAGGCGAGGATCTTAGACTTTAGGAAGACTAACTTTGTGAACATGTGCCAATACCTCAGGGAGTCGTTAGTTGGATGGGAATAGCTGAGGGATGTAGAAAAACAGTGGGAAAAACTAAAAGGGGATATTTAAAGGGCAACCAACCTATTTGTTAAAATGGTAAATAAAGGTAAAAGGAAATGGAGACCGCTATAGTTTTCGAAAGAAGTAGCTGAAAAAGTGAAGAAAAAGAGGGAGGCCTTCATGAAATACAAGAGATCACAGAGAGAGGAAGACAGGCATCTGTATTTGGAAAGCTTAGAGAAGCTAGCAAAGTAGTCAAGAAGGCAAAGATTCAAAAGGAGGAGGAAATAGCCAATGCAATAAAATGGGGGGATAAGACATTTTTCAGATATATTAGTGAGAAGAGGAAGGGCAAGAGTGGTATTGTCAGACTCAAGGGTGCAGGGGAGGAATATGTAGAAGCTGATAAGGATAAAGCGGAATTGCTTAACAAATATTTTTGTTCTGTGTTCACAGATGAAGAACCAGGAGCAGGACCTCAGAAAACACCCACAAATAGGAACAGAAGCAAAGGACATCTTGAACAATTTTCAAAAGACTGTGCTCGTGAGAAACTAGCTCAACTTAAAGTGAACAAAGCGATGGGACCGGATGGGATACACCCGAGAATACTGAGGGAACATGGGGACTTTCTAGCAGCTCCACTGACTGACCTTTTCAATGCCTCGTTGGAGTCGGGAGTGGTGCCAAAGGACTGGAGAGAGTCTCATGTGGTGCCTTTACACAAAAGCGGAAGTAAAGATGTGGCTGACAACTACAGGCCGGTTAGTTTAACTTCGGTGGTGAGTAAATTGTTGGAAACGCTGCTGAAAGAGAAAATAGTGAGGTTTCTGGAGTCCAGCGGATTACAGGATCCGAGGCAGCATGGATTCACCAGAGGCAGGTCTTGTCAGACAAATCTGATTGATTTCTTTGACTGGGTGACCAGGGAGTTGGACCGAGGGAGAGCCCTAGATGTGGTGTATTTAGATTTCAGTAAAGCCTTTGACACTGTTCCTCACAGGCGACTTATAAACAAACTGAGCACCCTAGGGATGGACCCTAAAGTTACTGCTTGGGTTAGAAATTGGTTGGGTGAGAGGCGACAAAGAGTACAAGTAAATGGAGCTCACTCTGAGGAGAACGATGTTATCAGTGGTGTGCCCCAGGGATCTGTCTTTGGTCCGATTCTTTTTAACATCTTTGTTAGTGATATAGCGGAAGGGCTTTCAGGTAAGATTTGCCTCTTTGCGGATGATACCAAAATCTGCAATAGAGTAGACACCCAGGAATGGGTAGATAACATGAGGAGGGATCTAGCTAAGCTTGAAGAATGGTCTAGAACAAGGGTGGGCACCTCCGGTCCTGGAGGGCCGCAGACCAGTCAGGTTTTCGGGATATCCCTAATGAACATGCATGAGATATATATGCATTAGAGATATCCTGCCAACCTGACTGGTTTGTGGCCCTCCAGGGCTGGATTTGGAGACCCCTGCTTTACACCTCTGTCATTTAAGATCGTGAGTGGGCAAGGTACAGATGTCCTAGACATTGAAAGGGTATATAGAATGTGTCACATTTCTCCTCGATTCTCACCACCACCAAAATGTTGTCTAATAGACAATTGTTTGGTGTTGGTGAGAAGTGAGGAGGACTGTGACAAATTCTATCGAATCTTTTTGATGTCTTGGACATCTGCACCTTGTCCCCTCACAATCTTAAATGACAGAGGTGTAAGGCAGGGGTCTCCAGATCCAGCCCTGGAGGGCCACAAACCAGTCAGGTTGGCAGGATATCTCTAATGCATATATATCTCATGCATATTCATTAGAGAGATCCCAAAAACCTGACTGGCCTGCGGCCCTCCAGGACCAAGTTTGCCCACCCCTGGTCTAGAATTTGGAAGCTGGGATTTAATGTTAAAAAATGTAAGGTCATGCATTTGGGCTGTAGCAATCCAAGGGAGCAATATAGTATAGGGGGTGAAGTACTTTTGTCCACTAAAGAAGAGCGGGACCTAGGCATGGTTGTGTCTGATGATCTTAAAGTAGCTGAACAGGTAGAAAAGGTGACGGTAAAAGCTAGAAGGATGCTTGGGTGCATACGGAGAGGAATGGCTAGCAGAAAAAAGGAGGCGATAATGCCTCTCTATAAGTCTTTGGTGCGACCTCATTTGGAGTATAGTGTGCAATTCTGGAGACCGCACCTTCAAAAGGATGTGAACAGGATGGAGTCGGTGCAGAGGGTGGCTACTAAAATGATTAGTGGTCTTCATTATAAAGCATATGAGGACAGACTAAAGGATTTTAATATGTACACCTTAGAGGAAAGGCGGGATAGAGGTGATATGATTGAGATTTTTAAATACCTCCGTGGCATAAATGTTCAGGGAGAGAGCCTCTTTCAATTGAAAGAAAGTTCTGCTATGAGGGGACATGGGATGAGGGTGAAGGGAGATAGATTCAGGAGTGATATGCGGAAATATTTCTTTATGGAAAGAGTAGTGGATCCATGGAATAGTCTCCCAGTGGAGGTGGTAGAGATGAGGACAGTAACTGAATTCAAAAAAGCATGGGAGAAACACAGTGGATTTCTAAAGGTAAAAAGGGGACTGTTGTAGTTGTTATGGAAGGACAGACTAGATAGGCTGCTTTTTCTGTCATCATATTTCTATGTTTTTATGTTTCTATGAGTAGTGAAAGTGTGAGAAGGAGAGTGGGAACGGTACGTTGGTGGGCATTTGGTCTGGGGCAAGATGGTGGGAGAACAGGGTCATGGAGAGGAGGAGTTTGGCTGTAGCTGAAGGGATACTGAGGAGATAAATGAATCTTGACTTTTACCTTGATTCCTATCCTATCCTTGGAGCATGTACAGACTAAGTCAGTTGAAGTAAACAACATAGTAACTTGGAAATAACATCTGTGATCTACAGCATTTCCTTATGACTGAAGCTAGGACCCCCATGGCACACGATGTGCAAGAGAAGAATCAGCCCAGCAGGAAATAGAAGAACAGATGTGCAGGAGCAAGCAGAAACAGTTAGCCAAAGGAAGTGGAAAATGCAGATATAGTAATATGTATTGATACGAATACTGGGTGGGTGGATATGAAACGGGAGTTTAGGCAGTTACAAGGGGATAGATAAGAAAATGAAATATGTGGAAAATAAAAAGAAGTTGGCTATGACCACTCAGTCACGTAAGCCTATTGAAAAATTGTATAAAGAGTGTGAAAAGACAGACTGTAGACTGAGCAGACAGTAACTGAAGCTCACATGAGCGAGTTGCCTCTGCTCAGCAGGACCACCTTGAAGGTGCTAGACTTCTTATTTGCTGCACTATAGTACTAACTTGCTCTTGCATGCTTTGTTTATAATAAAGCTGGATTGAAATGACAGACCGGTTGTCCTACTTGATTAAATTGAATGGGATGGAACCTATATTGAGGTGTTGGAAATTGGAATAAAGCTGCACCCATTAAGTTTTTACCACATAGTACAAAAGTGTCATACAGATCTTGTAGCACTATACAAATGTTCAGTAGTAGTAGTAGCAGCAGTAGTAGGTGGGTGAAGTGGGGATGGAAGTATGAATGCTTATGTTAGACAGATCCTTAGAGGTCAATTGAATCTAGAGCCATTAGCTTCCCCCCTCCTATCTACCTATTGCCTTGTAAGCCCCTCCCCCTCCATTAATATATCCTTGTCCCCCTTTAGCAATAATTTGCTCTTCCCGACAGTTCCCTCCATCTCTCCTACCTATACATACTGGATCCCTAGCAACGTTTGAGTCTCGTTCGCCACTTGGTCCCCCCTATTAGCCTCCAAGTTATCTTTTCCCTGTTCTATGTATATTTCCTGGTTGAAGTTATAATGTAAACCACTTTGAATGTATGATAAGGTGGTGCAAAAAAATTGTTAAATAAATAAAATAATTAGGGAAAGAATCAATTGGACTAATTTTATGAAAGATAACTTCCTTTTCCAGTCCCTGGGATGCAGTTCCAGTTGTAGTAATTAGCAAGATCTTAGGGGTGTGTTCACTAAAGCCTATTAGCTGACTTCATTGCGCTAACATGGAATCATCATGCCATGAAGACAGTTAATGTGGGAGAAAAGCAGCTAGCATGGGACCTTTTCCACAGTAGCTGCATTTCCCACAGCGGCTGCTTGAATGGGCAGAGAGTGGGCATTCCAGATTCAAGCAGCTACCACAGATGTTCGCCACTCAGTAGCAGCTCTTTCTGCAGGCACTGCGGATGTAGCTATTGCTACCTCAATGGGTGGTGATAGCTGCATCCACAAAATGATCCCCCTTGATCCCAGTGTGTTCTCCATGGTATCTGCAGGGGAAATGCTGGTCATGCCCCTGCACGTACCATGGGACTCTTGCAGCTAATGCTGGCTTTTGTCAGCTATTGTCTGGCATTAGCTGAAAAAGCCATTTGCGCTTTAATAAACATATCCCTTAGTGATTTGGTCAATGCTTCTTTTAAAAGAAGACCATTTACCCGACTATTCAAAATAATGAACCATCCTTCCAATATTGAAAAAAATGAAACATGAATCCCTTAGCGGATGATAATTAGAACAATCTATCTAATATTCCCTTTCTAAAGTGAGCTCATTGAAGATGCTACACATCTACAGCTTTACGATTTCCTAGAGAAAAATCAATTCCTGTTTATTGGTTGATTACTGATTTGTCTCTGAGGACACAGCCCTAAAACATTGCCAATTTCCTTGATGGATAATCGTCCTAAAGGGCTTGATGACTCCAGGTATGGGTTTCTGCTTATCCTTGTTGAAATTTCTTCCGCGTTTGACTCAGTTCGCCATGACATTGTGCTGTTAAGGTTAGTGTCTATAGGAATTGAAGGGGTGGCATTAGATTGGTATGTATCACTTTTAACAACTCAGACTCAAAGAATTCAGTTTGTTAATGATTGTTTTGACTGGTATAGTGTTGAAAGTGGTATCCTGCAAGGACCAGCATTGTCATCTGGTTTATTCAACATTTTAATGAGGCCTTTGTGTACATTCCTTCATGATTGTAATATACTGTTTTATGTGTACACAGATGATATTTAAGTTTGCACAGATAGAATAGCAACAAGGAGATCATTAGCTTTAATATCTATTAGTTAAGCAGTTTCACTTAATTTCTGAGTAGATACTGCTTAATGGCTTAAGCATTAATGATAACAAGTTGGCATGGAGTCTAGGAGTAGCCCAGTGGGAACCAAGAGATCAGGGTTCAGTTTCCACTAGCACTCCTTGTGGCCTTGGGCCACACTTAACTCTCCACTGCCTCAGAAGAATCCACGTGATTAATGTCCCTGTTTAATGTACATTACCAAGTTTAAGTTACAATGTAAACTACTTTGACTAAAATGATTAAAATAGTATAAAAGACACAACATTGACTTCCACATCTATGCCAATGACTCACATCTATGCCAAGAAGTGATCATATTGGGTGACTTCAATCTACCCAATGTGGATTGGATTACTCCTTCTGCAAATCTGGAAAGAAGAAAAAAAATGTGGATGCTTTCCAAGATGCGTTACTTAGACAAATGGTGATGGAACCAACCAGGGAAAGCTCAATGCTGGATTTAGTGCTCAACAATGGTGATAGCATGTCAAATGTCTGGGTCAGTGCCCCTGTGAGCAGCAGCAATCATCACATGGTGTGGTTTGAGATAAAAGCCAAGGTGCAATCCAATCATAGCAAGCTCAAAGTCCTAAACTTCAAAAACACTGACTTCAATAAAATGGCCAAGTACCTAAAGGAGGAGTTGGCAGGGTGGAAGGGGATAAGGGAAGTGGAATTGCAATGGGCTAAACTAAAGTTGGCAATAAAAGGGGCAACAGATAAATATGTAAGAAAAGTAAATAAAAAAAAGAGGACAAGGAAACCTATTTGGTTTTCCAAAGAAGTGGCTGCTCAAAGGCAAAAACCACAGCTTTTGCAAAATTTAAAAGCTTGCAAACAGAGGAACACAGAAATGAATACAGGATCAAACTCAGAGACAAAAAAAGAAATAAGGAAAGCAAAATCAAAGGCAGAGTAAAAAAAGGCTAAAGATGTGAAGGGTGGCGACAAAACTTTCTTCAGGTATATTCGGCAAAGGAAGATCAGAGGTGGAATTGCAGGACTCAGAAGTGCTGGGAACGGACTTGTGGAAAAAGACATTGAAAAAGCGAAATTGCTAAACAAATACTTCTGCTCTGTTTTTACTAAAGAAAATCTTGGAGAAGGACCACCTGTGACTCCCAAATATAAAAATGGGAATGAAGTAGATACCACACCATTCACAGAAAATGACGTGTTAGAACAACTTGCAAAACTGAAAGTGGACAAGGCCATGGGACTGGATGGGATACATCCCAGGATACTGAAAGAGCTCAGAGAGGTTCTTGCAAAGCCATTAAAGGATGTTTTCAACAGATCCTTGGAAACAGGAGAAGTTCCTCAGGACTGGAGAATAGCTGATGTGGTACCTCTACACAAAAGTAGTGACAGGGAAGAAGTGACAAACTACAGGCCTGTGAGCCTTACCTTGGTGGCAGAAAAAGTAATGGAGGCGCTCCTGAAAGAGCGAATAGTGGACTTTCTCAAAACCAACGGGTTGCAAGATCTGAGGCAACATGGTTTTACTGAAGGATGATCTTGCCAAACAAATCTGATTGAGTTCTTTGACTGGGTGACCAGAGAATTAGATCAGGGGCATACGATGGATGTCATCTACCTGGATTTCAGCAAAGCCTTTGATACTGTTCCTCATAGGAGGCTTATCAATAAACTCAGTAGTTTGGGGTGAGTCCCAAGGTGGTAAACTAGATCAGAAATTGGTTGACTGACAGACAACAGAAGGTGATGGTAAATGGCGCTCACTCGGATGAAAGGAAGGTGATTAGCGGGGTGCCCCAGGGATCGGTCCTGGGCTTGGCACTGTTCAATGTATTTGTGAGTGATATTGCTGAAAGACCGAATAGAAAAGTCTGTCTTTTTGCAGATGACACAAAAATTTGCAACAGAGTGGACTCCCCGGAGGGAGTGGTTAACATGAGGAAAGATCTACAAAACTGGAAGAGTGATCTAATTCTTGGCAATTAAGATTTAATGCAAAGAAGTGCAGTGTCATGCACTTGGGTAGCAGAAATCCAAGGGAAATGTATGCGATAGGGGCGAGAGGTTGGTGTGCACAGATCAGGAGAAAGACCTTGGTGTGATTATTTCTGTAGTTCTCAAAGTGACAATACAGTGCGACAAGGTGGTGGCAAAAGCCAGGAGGATGTTGGGCTGCATACAAAGAGGAATTACCAGCAGAAAAGAAGAGGTACTAATGTCACTGTATAAGTCACTGGGTTCACTTTTGGAGACCGTATCTTGCAAAGGATGTAAAAAGACTGGAAACTGTTCAGAGGAAGGCAACCAAAATAATTTGGAGCCTATGTCAGAAGCATTATGAGAAGAGACTTGAAGACCTAAATATGTACACTTTGGAGGAGAGGAGGGATAGGGAGATATGATTCAGACCTTTAAATACTTAAAGAGAAATAATGAACAATCAAACCTCTTCCAAAGATGGGAAAGCTGTAAAACTAGAGGGTATAACATGAGGCTGCAAGAGGGTAAATTGAAAGGCAATGTCAGGAAATACTTTTTCACTGAAAGGGTGGTAGATGCTTGGAATGCCCTCCCGATGGAAGTGGTGGGGGCAAACACAGTGACGGAATTCAAAATGGCATGGGACAGACACAGTGGACCCCTTTACAGCAACAGGATAAAATCAAAATAAACTGAACCATCTAATTTCTCAACAAATAGGGGTGTCCTATATGGAGCGGTGGGCTCACCCCTAAACAAAGACATGGGGAGGGGTGGCCTGCACAGAGTGGCAGGTGCACCTACTCCTGCCATCTTACTGGGCAGACTAGATGGACCATACTGGTCTTTATCTGCAGTTATTTACTATGTTACTATGTTGTACAGTCCTCTCCACACCAAGCAACCATCATACACAAGGATTCAAGAATGCTTTGCTGACATCTCCTGCTGGTTGATAGCCAATAACCTCTCAATCAATTACAAAAGAAACAGAAGCATTATACATCACAAAAGACAACACATTCATCCCTCACCCACCATACAACAACAACATCCAAATAAACAACTGCCAAGAACTTAAATACCTAAGTGTCATCACTGACCAAAACCCCTTCTTCAAGACAAATAGCAGATACAACCAAAGCAATATTCTACAAATCCAAGACTCTGCAATGCCTATGGCCCATCCTCAATTCATCAGATTTTTCACTCAGCCCCCAAGTCCTAATCCTTCCTCATGCCAATTAGTGTAACACAATATACCATGGTCTCCCACAATCCACCCTCCTTCCACTACAAACTGCCCTCCACACTGCTGCACACATCATACAAGGAGCATCCAACTATGACTCCCCTGCAGAATGAGATACAAAACCCTACTACTAACACACAAGGCTCTCCACTGCACCCCTGCTACCCATCTACAAATCCTTCTTCATCCCCTCAACCCCAACAGGCCACAAAGACACTCCACAATCCACAAACTCACTATACCACACTCCAGAACAAAGCACTCACAACAAACATGCCACAGAGCCTTCAAACTATATGCACACTCCCTCTGGAACACACTCCCAAGCCATATAAGAAATATCTCTAATCTCCAATACTTTCGCAAACACCTCAAAACCTTCCTGTTCTCAAAACACTTCAACCCTGACTCTGAACCAGGAACATACTGATCCCCTCAGTAAATGTACACACCAAAACTGCTAACCCTATGGACCTACTTCTTACATGTATATAGTTATGTTTCATGAACATAGTTTTTGTACATAGTTATTATGAACAAGTCTTTCGTGTGCAATATGGGATGTGCATGTTCAATTTTTCTATCCTTTGTCTTGCCTACGTATTGCCTTTTTATACTCTAATTAGTTCATATGTCTTATGGATGACATTTATTTATTTTCATTTTTAGATTTGTTCCGTGATATGGCTGTATTTGATATGTACATTTTTGTTTATGGTATGATATATATAAAAAAGATGTTATGTATTTTTTGAAGTACATTTGCATACTATCTTTTTCACTTTTTAGATATTCCTTGGATTGTATTCTCGAGCCTCTCCTCATTGAATTTTTTTTCTCTTTGAATTCTGACTGGTATAGTTCTTTATGTTCTTGTTTTTTGTATTTTTACCCTTCTACATTACTTATTTATGTTTTAATGTATATATTTTATGAGATATGTTTTTGTTCACGTTCCAGATCCTAGATGAAGGCTGACTGCTGAAACTTGGCCGTTGGGTCTTGTAACTTGAAGGCTTTTTAATAAAGACATTTTTTAATCAAACTTGCATTTGTGATGTGGCCATCCTCCTCCGTTCCTTGTGGACTTGTTTGCGTTCTACGGAGGTTCTCCTGTTGTGTTTTCCTACTTGTCTATTTTTAACAAGTACAAAAGGCCCATAATGTTCATGTTAAACTTTATTGTATAACCTCGTGTCTCCATCTTCTGTGAGAGGGAACTTAAGCATTAGAAAATTCTCCTCCAGTTACTGTAACATTAAGGGGCTTGTTTACAAAGCCGCGGTAGCGGCTTCCACTTGATATCGGAGCCACGGCCCCATTGAATTCAATGGGGCCTCGGCTCCAATATCGGGTGGAAGCCGCTACCGCGGCTTTGTAAACAAGCCCCTAAGTCTAACGGAATCCAGACAAGTAAATCGATTAGAAGTAAATTTAGCATAAGTGGAAAAAGTCACATGAGCATGTAGTAGTTTAAAGTTATGATACAAATGATATCTTGAGAAGTGAAATGATATCCAAAAATAGTAAGAGATGGCCAGTAACATCGAGGCCTGGAATGTTTCTTCCCTTCAACAATGGAAAAACACCAAAAATAAATTATTTTTAGTCCTAGCAGAAACATTAGATCGGGTTGAATAGCTCGATGTTGATATTTTAAAGGATAAAGTTGCCTAATTAGAGAATGAGATTTAGAAAGAGAATCCTGGAACCTCTGCTGCCTTTGTGAGACCACTAGGACAGTGCAAACATTCCCTGTTTTGGCAACAGTAGCAATAATACTCTCTTCTTTTCATATTCTTGCCTTTCCAAACTGCAGTATTTTTAGATTATTATAACCTAAGATACATCTCCTTTGGCTGACCTGCTCACTCAACCAAAATGATTTCTAAACTTTCAATACCTTTAATCTAGCTGTGTTTTCAAGTCTAAAATGTATCCTTATTTAATTTATTCCCCATCCCCCACTCCACCCTGCTACCTTTTCCCCTTCTCCGGAGATAACAAGCTTTAGCAGATAGGTTTTGCAATGCCATGTAAATGGTTTGCCTCTGTGTATGAACTGCAATTTTGTTTCTCAAATATTAGTATACGATATACAGTCAAACCTCGGTTTTCGTATGCCCCAGTTTTCGTTAGCTTCGGTTTTCGATGATTTTTTTAATTGCTATGTTGTCTCGGTTCTCGTACGTCCGCTCGGTTTTCGTAGAATTTGAAATGGTCCGGTGACGTCATCGGGCTCCACGGCGGGGTTGTAGAAGAGCTCCATTACAAAGCCTTGTGCTTCCCTAGCAGCGATCGGGCAGCGGAGCAATGAAGGGGCTGCAGAAACCAACGGAGGATTCATAAATTGAAGATTGTGGCAGCGGAGAGGGGAACCGCGTGATAGTGCAGATGACAAGTCAACGGAGTGCTGGGGAGAGCGTCGGAGAACAAACGTGCACCAGGAGCCACGTAAGAGAACCGGCGGGGAGCGGGACTGCCTAGCAGACAGCCTTGTGAATAGGCAAAGTGAGTCGGGGGACTGCTGCAGGGAGTAGCGAGAGCAAGAACAAGGCAGGAAGATCGGAGGGGAAAAAAGGAGCAGTGAAACCCGAGTGGCATCCAGCAGCGAAGGGGAAGAAAGAGAAAGCTCACACCAGGAAGTAGCAGGAAACCACCCTCGGCACAGAATAAGGTACTGTAGGTTAAGCAAAAATAATTAAAAAAAAGAAGAAATATAAAAACATCTGGTACCAGTTAGCCAGCTCAAAGCCCTGTGGGATCCAGCCTTAAAGCAGCCACTACCCAAAGGAATACAACCTAACCTATTCTCTATAAAATGTATTTTTTGTGAATATTTTTGGGTGTCTGGAACGGATTAATTGGATTTACATTATTTCTTATGGGAAATATTGCTTCGGTTTTCATACGTTTCGGTTTTAGTCAGACTTTTTTGAACGGATTAATCATGAAAACCGAGGTTTGACTGTACCATCAAGTACTGTTCAATTCATTAGGCTGTCATAAAAATCATGATTTTTTGGTGAAAACCACATAATTATGTAATAGTTAATTGAAAAACAAAGGAAGGCAAAAATAAACAGAAATTTATTTACAGAAAAATGGTCAGTCTAGTGGGAGTAGGAGTGATTCCCTAGTCCAGTGATGGCTAACCTTTTTGAGCCCGAGTGCCCAAACTGCCGCACAAAACCAAAGAATTTCCTCAAAGTGCCAGCACGTCAATTAAAGCCTCATTTGCATAAGGTGCCTCATTTGCATAAATATTTGCATAATGTTACCATACACTAACTTTTAGTAAACATGCCTCTTAATGAGTATATGGATAAAGAAAGACTAAAAGGTTTCTACATTACTATAATCCAGTACCAACCGCCAGGCACATTAGGAACTACTACAAACGCTGCCCATTTAGAACCCATAGCAAACCCGCCGTATCCTAACAGCACTACCAGGACTCACAAAGCACCATACCCTAACTATCAAAAGGCAACACTGCAAATATTAAACAATTACATTTAAGAGTACAACAATACCTGACCTTCTGGGGAAAGAACAAGTGGCAATGTCAAATAGGAATTATAAAAACAGAATACCTCAGCTCAGTTACACATGCAGAACAGACCATCACCAAACAAGGAATCACAATTTAGAAACAGGAAGACAATAATTAAACTGGGAACCCCAAAAGCCAAACTTGGAATATACAACAACACTGTAGAAATAAAACTATAAATTAATTTCCTCTTGTACTAAACAAAGCGCAAAAATTAATGATGCACATTTCCCAGAGCTGACATATTCCAGTTAATAAATTCAAAATAAAGAGATATTTTTCTACCTTTTGTGCATTTTTTTTCAGTTGCAATTGTTCCAGCCACTTTCTTCTGGTTTCTTCGTGTCTTCTGCTAACTCTCCATCTGCTGTCCATTTGTCCTTTCTTCTGTCTTCTTGTTTTTTTTTTTCCATTCTCTCTCTACATCTGCTTTAACATACTAATCTTTCTCCTTTTGCTCTTTCCTCATTCCTATTTCATCTACTCAAAATTTACCCCTCCATCCTCAATCCCCACTTATTCTCCCAATACCCGGCCAATTGTAGATTTTTTATCCCTCCCACACAAAATATTTTTCCCCTCTCCATTTTACTCTCCCAGCCCCATCCCATTCTAATCCTCCCCCAACACCAGCTCCCTTCTAGTTCCAGCCTCACCCAGCATCCATTCCCTTCTAGTCCCTGCATCAGCCCATTTCCAGTCCTAGCAGCCCCCCAACCCATTTCCAGTCCTAGAAACCCCCCAACCCAATACCAGTCCTAGCCCCCCCTCATCAACCCACTTCCAGTCCTAACCCCCCATCACCCCATTTTCAGTTTAAGCCCCCCCTATAACCCATTACCAGTCCTAACCGCCATCAGCCCACTTCCAGTCCTAACCCCCCCATCAGCCCACTTCCAGTCCTAACCCCCATCAACCCATTTCCAGTCAGCCCCCCATAGCCCATTGCCAGTTCTAACCCCCCCATCAGCCCACAGTCCATTACCAGTCCTAACCCCATCAGCCCACCTCAAGTCCTAACCCCTCCCCATCAGCCCATTTCCTGTCCTAGCCCCCCATAGTCCATTATCAGTCCTAACCCCCATAGCCCATTACCAGACAGCCCCCATCAGCCAACAGCCCCTTACCAGTCATAACCCCCCATAGCCCATTGCCAGTCCTAACCCCCCCATCAGCCCACAGCCCATTACCAGTCCTAACCCCATCAGCCCACCTCAAGTCCTAACCCCTCCCCATCAGCCCATTTCTTGTCCCAGCCCCCCCATAGCCCATTATCAGTCCTAAACCCCCCCATAGCCCATTACCAGTCCTAACCCCATCAGACCACCTCCAGTGTTAACCCCCCATCAGCCCATTTCCAGTCCTAACCCCACCCAAAAGCCCACCTCAAGTCCTAACCCCTCCCCATCAGCCCATTTCCTGTCCTAGCCCCCCATAGCCCATTACCAGTCCTAAGCCCCCATCAACCCACTTCCAGTCCTAATCCCATCAGCCCATATAGACTTAGCTCCCCCATAGCCCATTGCCCCCCCATAGCCCATCACCACTCCTAACCTCCCCCAGCCCATCACCACTCCTAACCCCCCCATCAGCCCATTTCCTGTCCTAGCCCCCCATAGCCCAGTACCAGTCCTAGCCCCCCCACCAGCCCACAGCCATTACCACTCCTAACCCCCCCCCCAGCCCATCACCACTCCTAACCCCCCATCAGCCCATTTCCTGTCCTAGCCCCCCCCAGCCCATCACCAGTCCTAACCCCCAAACACCCCATAGACATTACCCCTCCTAACCCCCCCCCAGCCCATCACCATTCCTAACCCCCCCCAGCCATTACCACTCCTAACCCCCCCCCAGCCCATCACCAGTCCTAACCCCCCCCCCCCAGCCATTACCACTCCTAACCCCCCAGCGAAATTTTTTTTACAAAGAAAGCTGTCGCTGCCGGGGCCGGGGCCGCCGCGGCAGAATCGAGTGTGCCGCGGGGCCCCCTGCCCAGCAGAGCCTGCCCTCCGTCCCCGGTATCACCTCTCTCAGCTGCCTCCAGTCACACGTGCCGGCTTTCAGAGCGCGAGGGAAGTTTCTCCCTCGCTGCTCTGTTAAGCCCGCGGGGGCTGATGGGAACTTCCCATCAGCCCCCGCGGCATAACAGAGCAGCGAGGAAGAAACTCCACTCGCGCTCTGAAAGCAGGCGCGTTTGACTAGAGGCAGCTGAGAGAAGGTGATACCGGGGACGGAGGGCAGGCTCTGCTGGGCGGGGGGGCCCCGCGGCACACTCGATTCTGCCGCGGCGGCCCCGGCCCCGGCAGCGGCAGCTTTTTATTTATTTATTTTTTAATGCCGCATATTTTGATTGCGGACCTTCCCGCGTGCCAGCTGCAAGGCCTTCGCGTGCCACAGCTGGCACGCGTGCCATAGGTTCGCCATCGCTGCCCTAGTCCCTCCTGTTCATGGTTGCTCTAGATTCCAAAATCATGCCTGTGACCCCTAGTGGTAATCTCATGAAACTACTGCTAGGGGTCAAACTGCCCAATGGAACATAGGGCCTCAATAAGCAGGAGCAACTGGGAATACTCCTGCTTCCACAAGACTACCAGAGACCCCGATAAAAGCTGGAGATGTTATTGTGCAAGTGAGGAGTGGGGGTGGGTCTGCCAGGGAAGCCATGGGGGAGGGGGAAATTGGTATCAGGGTGTCAGGTGGGTGCCTTGATGCTGGGGGGCTGGGGAGTGGGATGATTATTGTTGGGAAGCCATCGGGTGGGGAAAGTGATGGTGAGGGGGGGGGGAATAGATGCTGTCAGGAGCAGTCTTTATATAAAGCTGCCCACACACATATTTGGGCAAAGCTGTATGCCTTTTCCCCCAAATGCAGCCTTTTCAAATCACTAGTCTAGTGAGACATCTAAGAGCAGTTCTGCATGAACATAAAATGTTTTTTATAAGAGATTCTTTGTTTGGCAGAGCCTTTGTAAAATATAGTGGGAATTTTCCATGTCATGATCTGGTTACCTTCATTCCCTTCTCCAAATCCTATCTGGAATTGTACACTTATACACCCATAGTGCATAGACATTCCCAGAGCATAGTTTGGGTGGAGCAGGGAGATTTGTTATGTATGTAAATATTTTGTAAAGTATGACTGTCTCTCTGGGAACAAGCAGGAAGTCAGTCCTCACATATGGGTGATGTCGGCACCGACGGAGCCCTCGCAGAAGCATCCCCCAGCTTTCAAAGAAAGCCTTTGGGAGATGCCACCATGCATGCATGGTCCCCTTCACGCCCAAGGGTGCCTCTTGCTCAATCTCCTTTTTTCTGCAGAGCCCTTCAGATGTTTATCTGGCTTGTCGCCGTAAAAAGTTGATTTTTTTCTCTCTGAGTTTCATACTCGCCTCCAGTATTGCACTGGTACTCTTCCTGCCTGCCGACCTCGTTGCCTCAGCATCGAATTTGGTCCATTTTTGTAGCTTTTTCGTTCTTTTCCCGGCATCTTCGTGCCTTTTTTATTCTGCTGGCAGCCTGGAGAGTCTTCAACCTCGCAGGGGTAATTTTTTCCCCTATGGCTACCAGTGGCTTTAAGAAATGTGATTGGTGCTCCAAAATTATGTCTTTGACCGACACACACGACTGCTGTCTCCACTGCCTGGAACTAGATCACAATCCAGCAGCCTGCAGTCTCTGCAAAAGGATGTCCAGTAAGACCCTCAAGAGCCACCAACAGCAGCACAATAAGTTTTTTCCCTGAGTCCCTGGTACCTCTGAATGCCAGGGCCTCATCTGAGGCCTTCACATCTTGGGCGGAACGCTCCAAACCCGAGCCTCGCTGCGGGTCCTCAGAAAGGGGGTCTCCCTCAAGGGAACTCAGGAAGAAGAACAAACCCTCGAAGGCAGCTTCCTTGGATTTTTTCCGACCGGCCGGGGGCTCCCCAGGCCAGGTCCCGCAGTCTGAGACGTTCATATGAAGTGTCTGAGAAGGAACGGCCTGCGAAGGTCCCCTGGAAGGATCCAACCGCGGACCAACCTTGGTCCCTAGACACTATCCTCATTGAGGATTCCCTTTCAGGGGAGCCAGCATCGGGCCCGAGTCCCTCGGTGCCTGAGCCAAAGGCTGTGGAGCCTTCTGGCTTGGAGTCCAGAATGCCGGCCCTGGAGCACAGTTTGTCTGCCTTCAATGACCAGCAGCGGTTCATCCACCCTGACCATCAGGCCTTTGACATCCAAGATGTCCCCAGAGGCCGAGCCGATCCTCGAGGTCCTTTGGCCTCGAGTCAATGCTCAGCTGAGGTCGTGATCTGATCCCGCTCAACAGGACCATGGTCATCTCTGGTAAGTCTGCCGGGCACTGACCACAGGGCATTGGGAGCCCCAAAGCTCATAGAGCAGCCCTCCTACGAGTCCTTGACGGAGTACTCCAAGTGGGAGACGGAGGATGAGGAGTCCCCCGATACCCGTCACCACCGCAACATCCCATCTGACTCTCCTGTCTCGGAGCCTCGATGGAGGTTTCCACCCGAGGATATAGGCTTCCTTAATTTTGTCAAGGACATGTCCAAGGCCCTGACATTCCCAACGGAGTCGGATCCTCAGGCGGATGAATTGGAAATCCTTCAGTACGAGGCCCCTCCATGGGAATCGCTCACGGTGCCCATCCCTCCCATCCTGGAATGCCTGATGCTCCGAATGTGGGAGACACCAGCTTCGGTGCTGGTGGTGATCAAATGGCTTGGCTCGATATATCGAGTCCGCCAGAGCCCCGGGCTTCCAGAAGTCACAACTGCTGCATAACTCCATGGTGGTGGAGTCGGACATGCATTGGCTGAAAAGTCAGAAGACGCATTCCTCGGTGCCCCCCAGCAGGGAGATCCACACCCTGGATGCCCTCAGCAGGAAGTGCTAGCAGGGCTCAATGCTCATCCGCAGCTTCCAGGTCTACCAGCTGTACATGGGCATGTACCTGAGAGACCTGGCGAAGGAACTCACTGGGTTCTTGGCTGGTCTCTCCGAGGAACCTTTGCAGTGGTTAAAGAACCTGGCCAAAACAGTCCATGAATGCTCCAAATTCATGTCTCGGGTGGCCTATGACAGGTTCGAGTCAGCAGCTTGAATAGCGGTGGCTGGCATCGGTGCACGCCACCAAGTTGGCTACAGTCATCTGACCTTGAGCAGTGGGTTCAAGACAAATTGGTTGATGTCCCCTGCCAAGGAGAGAACCTCTTTGGCAAATCCATGACCAACAAGGCTGCCAAGCTAGAGACCCAGGAACAGGCGCTCTAAAAAGACCGCTGCCCCTTCCTGACGGAAGGGCTCAGGTATAAAGCCCTTCTACCCAAAGAAGGGAGCTGTTTACAGAAACTACCCACCTTATCAGGCCTCCTCAGCTCCCCAACAGGGTCAGCAGGCCAAGGGACATGGGCATTACCCACGTAAGCAGAAGGCTCCAAAATCCCAGGCACCGGCTCCAGCCCAGCCAGGGTGGAGCTTTTGACTCCTTGAACATAGTCTCTCTACCTCAAGGAGATCATCAATCCACAGGGGGATCTCTGGCCCTCTAGCTCAGAGGTGGGTGACCATCACCACCGATTCCTGGGCACTAGGGTAGTCCAGGGAGGGTTACCTCCTCCACCTGACTCAGGCACCACCTCATTATTTCCCGGGAGAGTCCCTCAGGTCTCCCCTCCACCGGGACCTCCTTCTGAAGGAGTTGGCAGGTCCTCTCAAGGACAAAGTGGTGGAACTGGTGCCCCACCACCTCAAGGGCAAGGGGTTCTACTCCAGGTATTTCCTCATGCCAAAGAGGACAGGGGGCCTAAGGCCCATCCTCGACCTGTGCAACCTCAACAAATTCCTGGTGAGGGAGAAGTTCAAGATGCTCTCCCTTGGAGCATTGCTGCCATACCTCCAGTAGGGAGACTGGCTATGCTCCTTAGACCTCAAGGATGCTTATACCACATCCTCATCCACCCCAACCAAAGGCAGTACCTGCTGTGCATAGTTGGGGGGGGGGGGGCAGGCACTTTCAATACAGGGTACTCACCTTCAGCCTAGCCTCTGCCCCAAGAGTCTTCACAAAATGCCAGGCAGTCCTGGCTACCTTCCTCCAGCTCTAGGTGGTCTTCATCTTTCCCTACCTGGATGACTGACTCATAAAGGGAGGCACTGCCTCAGAGATACAGCAGACCACCGCATGCACCATCCAGGTTCTGCAACATTGGGCTTTGTCATAAACTACCCCAAGTCTCACCTCCTCCTGACACAATGTCTGGAGTTTATTGGGGCAATGATCAACACTCTTCAGTCAAAGGCTTTCTTGCCCAGGGACTGAGCTGATCATTTCAGGTCTCTAGCTCAGGACATACAATTCCGTCCCTCGGTGCCAGCCCGGCTTCTCCTGCGCCTCCTCGGGCACATGGTCTCCACGGTCCACATCACCCCAGATGCTCACCTCCACATGAGGGCGGTGCAGTGGTGTGTCCAGGACCAGTGGCCCCAGGCCACAGGCCGCCTCCGAGACAGAATTTTTGTGACCCGCCAGTTGGCGGACTCCATGGTCTGGTGGCAGTTGACCCAGCATCTTGAGGCAGGCATGCCTTTTCAGACTCCAAGCCCCTTGAGGGTCCTCACCATGGACTCCTCCCTGCTTGATTGGGGAGCCCACTGAGGAGATCTCTGCACCCAGGGCAACTGGCCACCAGAGTACAGCACCCATCAGATCAACCTCCTGGAGCTCTGAGCCATATACCTACCCCTGAGGGTCTTCCATCACCACCTGCGTCACCAGCCAGTTCTGGTCTAGACAGACAACCAGGTTACATTGTTCTGTGAACAAACAAGGGGGCAGGGGGTCTCAGACCCTTTGTCAGGAGGCTCTAGTCCTCTGCTCATATGCAATCCATCAGGGTATCCTCCTGCGGGCAGTGTACCTGCCAGGCCAGGACAACCTGCTGTCCGACAGACTCAGCAGAGTTCTCCAGGCGCACGAGTGGCAGCTGGATCCCAAGGTAGCCAGTTAGCTTTTCCAGCTCTGGGGGGAACCTATGATGGACCTGTTCACCAGTCCGGACAACTTTCAATTGCCCTGCTTCTGCCCCCGGTGGGCGCACCCCTCCAGGGTGGCAGTGGACTTGTTCCTAGCCTCATGGTCATGTATGCCTTCCCTCCGACACCGCTGATCACCAAGATCTTGTTCAGGACCCTCCATGACAGGGCCTCGCTCATCCTGATAGCTCCTTGGTGGCCCAGGCAGCTGTGGTTCCCGCTGCTTCTACAGTTGATGGTGAAGGCCCCCATCCCCTTGGTGACCACCCCAGGACTCCTATCTCAGGAGGGGGGTTCTCTCCTGCACCCCAACCTGGGGTCCCTGTCGCTGACAGTGTGGCTGCTGAGAGAGTGACTTTGGCCCCTTTCAACCTTCCGGTTGAGGTGGAGGACATTCTGCTAGCCTCTTGCAAGATCTCTACTAGGAAGGCTTATGCCCTCAAATAGCGCAGGTTCTCTGCTTGGTGTGCTGAACACAGAGCTGATCCTTTCTCCTGCCTGGTGGCTCTGGTGTTACAGTACCTTCTGCACCTCTCTCAGTCTGGACTCAAGTCTAACTCCGTCTGAGTGCACCTGAGTGCCCTGGCGATGCACCACCAACTGGTGGATGGTAAGGCCCTCTCAGTCCAGCCGTTGGTTTACCCGTTTCCACATAAAAAACTACCTCTTACCACTGCTTTCCTCCCTTCCCATTATGTAGTCTCCCCCACTTCCCCCGTGTCATTAAATTTCCAATAATTTTGAATGGTCTCCCTAACATCTGCTACAACCTTTCATTTTTTTAAGAAACTCTTAAGTCTCCAAAAACATATCCCCCATATCCCGTACTTCCCTATCCTCTACCTACATGAATGCATGGTCTGATCCAGTTATATTTTTAATACTGGACCTCAGTCCATTTCTGATCCAACAATATTAGGTCTATTCTATTATAGGTGTGGTGGGGGTGCAAGTAAATGGTATAGTCACGTCCTTCAGGGTGTAATAACCTTCAGGAATCCATAAGGTGCAATTGTACCAGCATTCCTCAACTAGTAGCTTTAGACATTTCACAAGAAGGTTTGGATAATCGGATCCAATCTTGCTGCATGCCTATTACAATTTTATGTGTTTGGCTCAGTTGTCCTGTGTTCCAATTTTTTAGATCTTTTGGGCAATTTTACCTGCTGATTTATGGTAACCTGTTGAGTACAGCATGACTCCCAGTAAGACCAATCAGTAGGTGGCTAAATTTGAAGAAGTATTTTTGGACTCTTCTCATTGGATGCAACATGTTGTAGCATAGCACAGCTATATCAATGACATTTTTCATTTATAGACCTCTACGACAGACATGCTGCTTTTTGTGGATTGGTTAAATACTTTAGATTGTAATTTGGGGAAAATACCTACTGGAGGAGGAGTCAAGATGGTGGCAGGATAGGCTTTTGTGAAGTGGGCGTTGGGTTCCATGGGGTAGAAGCATACGGTTAGGGGGGGGTTGCAGCCTTCCCGAGCCCCTGTTACCTCTACGTCAGTTTCTAAAGTGATCTTTGAACCCCTTGACTCATACCTTGTTCGTCTGCCTCAGTATCCAGCTGTGGCAGAGGAGGTTAGCTGGGCTGCAGTTTTACCAGGGCCGGAGAGCTCGGCGACTGCTTTGACATTGTCATTTCTTTCCCCTGAGTTGCAGCCAACGCCGAAGGCAGCATGTTACCAGCATTCCCCCAATGGGAGCTGCAGTCGAGCTTTGAAGGTCAGGCTTTGATGCAGTGCAGGTCAATGTTTTTCCTGTTCTGGGACAACCTCGACTTGCTGAGCCTTTGATGCTGACAGGTGGTGATTCGACGGTGTTTGAGACCGTCAGTCAGAGAGGTGGGGATAACACCAGCAAGAATAGAAGCTTTTCCAGCTCAACCAGGTGAAACTGTGCTATTTTCTTTGGAGACCAACTAGTTTTACGCTAGAATGTATATTTACTTTATTTATGCATTTATTTAGCTAGGCTTATATACTGCTTTTCACAGGGTCAAAGCGGTTTACAATGAACAGAAACCTTGATTACAGAGAACATATAACGGAAAACTATGAACAAATGGTATGTTTTTAACTATTTACAGGTAATAGTTCTTACTCATTTAACATAATTTAGGGTATGGGTCATGGTGAGGGGAGGGTTAGGTGGTGGGTCCATAGTGTTCCAAAAATAGGAGGGTTTTCAGGTGCTTGCGGAAGGAGGGGAGGTTGGTGATACTACTTATATTGCCTGGCAGAACATTCCAGAGGGATGGTGCATATAATTGAAATGCTCTGCAGCAAGCTTGCTGGTTGAGCTTTGTCTTAGAGCGTGATATGGTAAGTTTGTTGATTGTAGAGGATCTTTGGGGTCTGTTTGGTGTGCCTATAGGAGGAATTGGAGGTGGGTAGCTGGGTGGGAGTGCAGTGCTTTGTGTATTAGGAGAAAGGATTTATATTTGATTCTGCTGGGGAGTGGCAGCCAGTGGAGCTGTTTGAGGATGGGGGTGATGTAGTCATGTTTAGAGGCTCCCTGGATTGTGCAGGCAGCCGTGTGTAGGGCAATTTGTAGTGGGAGGAGGGTGGCTTGTAGAAGTCCCTGACAGATTATGTTTCAATAGTCTGCGTGTGGGAGAGTGAGGGTTTGACGTGCTGAGTGGAAGTCTGCTGGTTCGAGGAGGGGACGGAGGCGTAGTGTTTTTTGGTTTTGAAGTATATCATCTTGGCTGTTGTCTTTACTTGTGCCTTGAAGAATAGTTGTTGGTCAAGAATGATCCCAATGGCAAGTGTCACGGGGTAGAGCAGGAATTACCTATGGAAACAGAAAGGGCAGGGCTAGGTAGATCTGAAACTGACAGATCCAAGCACATACTGCAGAGTTGCTATAAGCAACCATGGAAAACAAAGGTAACCAGAGGTAGAACGTGCTCCTGCAAAGGATTACCTCATCCTCAATCAGTTAATGAAAGGCAGCTGAGAGTAGGGCAAGGTCAACAGAATGCAGGTAGTGACGCAGTTAAAATGCATACAGAGTCACTTACCAGCAGAACTAAGCAGGATTTCTCAGAGAGCAGAACTAAGCAAGATTTCTCAGAGAGAGGAGCTAACTGGGATTTCTCAGAGAAGAGAGACATTAAGGATACTATAACAGCTGGGGCAGAAAAGGAGAATACTTCTCATTGGAGTTTGAATAAAGTTCCTAAGGAAAGAATATCCAAGGGCAATTGCAGGGTGCTAGGAAGCACGGAGCAAGAGGCCAGTGAAAAGAATCACAGAGGAATTCAATCCAGCAGGAAAGAGAAACCCTTGAGAGACGGTCCTTCTGCTAACAGGTACCCAGAAAACAGTAAGGGGTTTAGAAGGGACACTTACCTGTTTAAGAACCAGCCAGTGGCTAGAGGCAGTAAGAAGCCTGCTTTTAGAAGTATCAATGCTGACTTTCCATGCTGTAAAAGCTCGAGAGAAATCCTCCCTGAGGACTGGCTGAAAGCCTGTAATAGAGAGGGCCTTAGAAGCATAAGTTTTCCCTATACACAACTAGGAAGGTTGGGTCCCCTAGGGGCAGACTGTGAGAAATACGGTAACTTCCCATCCTACCTTGGTGAAGGGGTGAAGGGAAGTCTTGCAGAAGACGGAAGCTTGCACAGCCAAGAAAGGAGACACAGCTGTTCAGAGAGTAGCAACCAGGGAAGCTACGAGGCAATGGACTTTGAATTAGCTGAAGATAATACAGAGGTATCTCAAATGGAATGTGCTTTGACCCTGGCTAATGATGTGTCTTCCTTATGCTAAGCTGTGCTAAGAAGATAACCTTTTAAAGAAAAAGGATTTCTGAAAACTACCTGTATAAATTTAGTAGCTGTTATATTTTGAGTTAAGCTGAAATGAAGTGCTTTTGGTTCCAGTAGTATTTTTATTTGTACCAGAAAACATGGTCTGTTTCTGTTAATTTCTCACGTGCAAGAATACACCCGGAAAGGGATAATAAAAATACCTCTTACTAAAAAGCCTGGCTGCTCGTCACAACTACAACCTTTAGAACGGCTAGTGGGAGATAATTCCCAGGGGGCCTTAAAAGAGCCCCAGCTACATTAAAGAAGAGGCCCCACTGAAAGTCCCCTAGGCTGCCTCCTAGCGGGGTAAGTAGGTGGGCGACAAATGGCGTAGTTGGCAGGATTTTTGCCTGAGGATTAATAAAGAAGCACTGCAAAAACTACTAGGCTGCCGGAAGCACTGTATCCAGACTGTGGAGCACCACAAGAGAAGATTCTCCGTGCCAGACGCTGCGAAGACCAGCTGACTTTCTCACAGGCTGAACCCTGCCAGGAGCCTCAGGTAAAGGGTACCTGGGCATAACCGGGGCAGGACAAAAAGTGAGAAAGAGGGTGCTGGTAGGCGGTGGAAAGTTTGGCAGAGGGGAGAAAGAAAAGGGTTGTGGTATCGCCCTTGGTTTTTTTTTTTCTCTTCTTTTCTCCACAGGGACGTCTGTAGCAGGAATGGATCCACAAGACGTCGCGGCATGAATGCAGAGGCAGTGGGACAAGCAGATGGACTTGATCTGGTATCTGCAAGACCAAACTACTGCCAATATGAGGGAGCAACAGAAACCTCTAATGGACACCATGGAGGCATTACTGAAAAGGCCAGTGGAAGCCAGAGCGGACATCTCCATGTTTCAAGGAATAGGACTGAACCATCAAGGTGCCCTGTCGTTAGGACCGTTAAAACCACATGATGATGTAGATGACTACATTGACGCCTTTGAGCGGATAGCCGCAGTGTTAAAATGGCCGGAAGAGCAATGGGCAACCAGGTTTGCCATATCTTTATCTGGTGAAGCTCTTTCTGCATATAGAGCCATGCCAGCCACCCTGGCGACTGAGTATGCAGAAATAAAAAAGGCTGTTAAAGATAGGTTAGGGCTGACTCCCATTTACTATCATAAGATGTTTAGGGAGGCAAAAATAAAGCCTCAGGAGACCCCTAAGGCCCTATCACAGAGGCTAAAAAGTTTGGCCAGAAAATGGTTGGTTCCGGAGAGAGCTACTCTAGAAACAATCATGGACCAAATTGTATTAGAACAGTTTAGGCAAGCTGTCCCCCAGGAGGTTAAAACATGTATTTCACTTCAGCACTGTCAGACCACCGATGAGGCAGCCATCCTTGCTGAAAGGTTCCAAGCAGCGGGGATGACTGACGCCTCGGGGGTAGGGTTATGGCGGGCGGCTGGGATGAAAAGTTTTAACGGAAAAACGGTATAAAAGAAATGTTGAAATGTTTGATGTTAATGCTGTGAATACTAATGTTTTGCATAGGCCCAAAGGTACATGTTTCACCTGCGGGAAGGCCGGGCACTTCCAGAGGAGCTGTCCTGAGAAAGTTGTACTTATGGCAGGAGCGGAAGAGCCGGACCAAGACAGGTTGTTCTTACCCGTTAAGGTGGAAGGTATGGACGTACTGGCCCTACTCGACTCGGGGGCTGAACAAAGCTTGGTTTCAGAGAAGTTTTGGGAAGCCATTGTGAGGCATTGTTCGTCACCCCCGAGTCCAGTTGAAGACTGGGTACGCCTTAGGTGCATGCATGGAACAGTTGCTCAATATCCTGTACACATAGTATCTGTGCGAGGGTTAGGCACCACTAGGAAGATAAAAGTGGCTGTAATCCCTGAATTATCTGTGGAAGTAGTCCTAGGTACAGATTGGCCTTCCTTTTATGAGGAAATGGGCTGGGACTTAGGTACACAACAGGCTTTAGTGTCCACCCGCTCTCAAGCGGGAACCTCTGGGATGGGAGGAGTATCCACAGGAAATGCAGATAAATGTAAAGGGGGAGGAAGAGTCCCAAGGCGAGGAAGAGTCCCAAGGGGAGGAAGAGTCCCAAGAGGAGGAGAAATAAGAGGAAAACACAGGTATAGTTCCTACGCATGAGAGTTTGATACATCCCCCACGGAGAAAAATGATAAAGGAAAAATCCAAGAAACGCTGGGAGAGGCATTATAGGTCCCGGGGAAGGGCCGACTTAGAATCAGGCATAGGCCTGCCCTGGGTACCCGCTGAGGTAGTGAAGAAATTTCCCTCGTTCCCCGCGGAGCAGAAAGCTGACCCCGCTCTCAAGAAGGCCTTTGAGTGGGCTCAGGAAGTCCGACTCACCTTGCCTAGGTTTTTCTTAGAAAATGAGTTGTTATACAGAGAAAGTATAAACCCCCATAATGAAGCTGTGAGGAAGCAACTAGTGGTACCGACAACTTTTAAGGCAGCTGTATTAAGGTTAGCGCACGATCACCCTATAGGGTGTCACAAGGCGATTCAAGGTACACTAGACCAGATTTTAGCGAGGTTTTACTGGCCAGGGGTTTTTAAAGAAACCCAATTGTACTGTGAATCATGTCCCGATTGCCAGAGGGTGACGGCTATAAAGCCCAAAGCAGTGCCTATGGTTCCTACGCCCACCATTACTGTCCCGATAAGACGGTTAGGTATAGACATTATAGGACCATTGGTGAGGACGCCAAGAGGTTTTAAATACATCTTGGTAATAGTGGACCACGCCACAAGATTCCCGTGGGCTGTCCCAATGAGAAACACCTCGGCTCGTATAATAGCCTTAGAGCTCATAAAGCTCTTCTGCGAAATCGGCTTCCCTAGAGAAGTTTTGACTGATCAAGGCAGTAATTTCTTGTCTAGACACTTGGCCATGGTCTGGGAGGCCTTTGGCATTAAACATATTTGAACATCAGCATACCACCCACAGTCTAATGGGCTCGTTGAGAGAATGAACCAGTCCATTAAGCAGTTACTACGGAGGGGCTTAAAAAAAGGGGAAATGACTGAATGGGACGTATTGCTCCCATTCACACTATACGCATGTCGAGAACGTGTACAGACGTCCCTAGGGGTAGCCCCCTATGAACTTCTGTTCGGGCCGCGCTCCACGGGGGGTGCTGGACATTTTACAAGAACAGTGGGTTGAGCCCGACACGAGAGAGGTAGGGGTACCTCAATTTTTAAAAGAGTTACGGCAACGCCTAGAGAGGACGTCGAGAGCCTCTAGGGAGAATTTACGGGCTAGTAAGAAAAAGCAGAAATATCATTATGATAAAGGCAAGAAACCTCGACAGTTAAATATAGGTGATAGGGTACTCATCCAAATATCGGATCCAGGTCCTAAGTTTGAGTCTAAATGGAAGGGTCCTGGTATAGTGGTGGGGAAAGTGGGTCCTGTGTCCTACCGGGTAGAAAATAGCCGAGGGCGCCAACATGTCTATCACCTAAATGTGTTGAAGCTTTGGACAGATAGGTCAGCCGAGTCCAGCCTGGTCACTATAGACAAACCCGATCGCTCCCATACGCGAATTACGTGCTGGCCGGAAGCTACGGCAGCCCGTAATATTTTAAGGGGGGGGATTTGTCACGGGGTAGAGCAGGAATTACCTATGGAAACAGAAAGGGCAGGGCTAGGTAGATCTGAAACTGACAGATCCAAGCACATGCTGCAGGGTTGCTATAAGCAACCATGGAAAACAAAGGTAACCAGAGGTAGAACGTGCTCCTGCAAAGGATTACCTCATCCTCAATCAGTTAATGAAAGGCAGCTGAGAGCAGGGCAAGGTCAACAGAATGCAGGTAGTGACGCAGTTAAAATGCATACAGAGTCACTTACCGGCAGAACTAAGCAAGATTTCTCAGAGAGAGGAGCTAACTGGGATTTCTCAGAGAAGAGAGACATTAAGGATACTACAACAGCTGGGGCAGAAAAGGAGAATACTTCTCATTGGAGTTTGAATAAAGTTCCTAAGGAAAGAATATCCAAGGGCAATTGCAGGGTGCTAGGAAGCACGGAGCAAGAGGCCAGTGAAAAGAATCACAGAGGAATTCAATCCAGCAGGAAAGAGAAACCCTTGAGAGACGGTCCTTCTGCTAACAGGTACCCAGAAAACAGTAAGGGGTTTAGAAGGGACACTTACCTGTTTAAGAACCAGCCAGTGGCTAGAGGCAGTAAGAAGCCTGATTTTAGAAGTATCAACGCTGACTTTCCATGCTGTAAAAGCTCGAGAGAAATCCTCCCTGAGGACTGGCTGAAAGCCTGTAATAGAGAGGGCCTTAGAAGCATAAGTTTTCCCTATACACAACTAGGAAGGTTGGGTCCCCTAGGGGCAGACTGTGAGAAATACGGTAACTTCCCATCCTACCTTGGTGAAGGGGTGAAGGGAAGTCTTGCAGAAGACGGAAGCTTGCACAGCCAAGAAAGGAGACACAGCTGTTCAGAGAGTAGCAACCAGGGAAGCTACGAGGCAATGGACTTTGAATTAGCTGAAGATAATACAGAGGTATCTCAAATGGAATGTGCTTTGACCCTGGCTAATGATGTGTCTTCCTTATGCTAAGCTGTGCTAAGAAGATAACCTTTTAAAGAAAAAGGATTTCTGAAAACTACCTGTATAAATTTAGTAGCTGTTATATTTTGAGTTAAGCTGAAATGAAGTGCTTTTGGTTTCAGTAGTATTTTTTATTTGTACCAGAAAACATGGTCTGTTTCTGTTAATTTCTCACGTGCAAGAATCCACCCGGAAAGGGATAATAAAAATACCTCTTACTAAAAAGCCTGGCTGCTCGTCACAACTACAACCTTTAGAACGGCTAGTGGGAGATAATTCCCAGGGGGCCTTAAAAGAGCCCCAGCTACATTAAAGAAGAGGCCCCACTGAAAGTCCCCTAGGCTGCCTCCTAGCGGGGTAAGTAGGTGGGCAACACAAGCTATTGTTTCGCTGAGGGAAGCATTGCTCCCCCAGATTTCATCACTGGCAGTTAAAGTTCATGAAAATCCAGCTGTGTTAGAGAAATTAGAGTAAGGTGACAACGGTTCAGTCGGAAGTATCTGAGATATAGGCAAGAGTATCTACACTGGAAGAACAGCCTACATCCTTTATTAAGAGTTTTGTTTCTGTACATATGCTAAAATGGAATGTTTGGAGAACTTATCTCGGGCTAATAACTTGAAATTGATTAACTTTCCATGATTCTCTACGATATCTGCAAAGGACATGTTTAAGACCTACTTGACAGATACCTTGGTTGTTCCTGGTGAGATGATTCCATCTCTTGTGAGGGTGTATTATCTCCCAGCTGGTAAAAAAAAAAAGTGTTTCTTCTGTTAAGAATTGCTGATCAACAAATAGATGCTTTGAATGTAACAGATTTTTTGGAGTCTTCCCAGGAAGAATCTCCTGTTCCATCTACTTTGCTTATTACTTTTGCTCTTTTATCTGACAAAGAATGGCTTCTTAAGCTATTGTTTCATAAGAGAAATCCTTTGATTCCAGGGCTACTAGTTTGTATATTCACGGATTTGGCTAGGGACACCCAGAGACACCACAGGGAGTTTCTCCTGATATGCCCTGGGGTTCAGCAGCTGGGAGGGCTCTTTTTCTTGAAACATCCATGTAATTTAATGCATTGAATCATCGCCAGTTCAAGGACTTGCTCGCAGAGGCTGACGCACAGTATGGTGATCTGCTGTAGCCCAAATGCCCTCGAGTATGGAGCAGACAGAACTTAAAGATCCCAAATTACCCATGTCTACCAATAGCCAAATTAATATGAATAAAATACAGTCTCTAAAATGCTTGTATGCAAATGCTAGAAGTCTACAAAACAAGATGGGAGAGTTAGAATATATAGCACTAAACGAGAGGTTAGATATGATTGGAATATCAGAGACATGGTGGAAGGAGGACAACCAGTGGGACACTGTGATACCTGGGTACAAACTATATCGAAATGATAGAGCTGATCAAATTGGTGGAGGGGTTGTGCTCTATGTTAGAGAGGGCACTGAGTCAGAAAGGATTAAAGTTTTGCAAGAAACAAAAATTTGCTGTAGAATCTCTATGGATTGAAATTCCATGTAAAAAGGGGAAGGCGATGGCAGTGGGGGTGTACTATCGTCCGCCTGGCCAGAATGAACAATGGATGATGAAATGCTCAAAGAAATCAAGGAAGCTAGCAAAAGTTACAGTGCAGTAATAATAATGGGTGATTTCAATTACCCCGGCATCGACTGGGTCAGTGTCACAACAGGACATGCTAGGGAGATAAAGTTCCTAGATGAAATAAATGACTGCTTCTTGGAGCAGCTGGTTCATGAACCGACCAGAGGGGAAGCAATATTAGACCTAGTCCTTAGTGGAACACCAGATGTAGTGCAAGAGATAAGGGTGTTGGGCCACTTGGCAATAGTGATCATAGCATGATCGCCTTTGATTTAATTAGTGGAGGAGGGGATAGTAAGGAAATCCACAGTACTACCCTTTAACTTTCGAAAGGGAGACTATGATAGAATGAGGAAAACAGTTAAGAAAAAACTAAAAGGAGCAGTTGCAAAGGTTAAAGACGTACATCAAGCTGTGGTGTTGTTGTAAAATACTATCTTGGAAGCCCAGACCAGCTGTATTCCACGCTTTAAGAAAAGTGGAAGGAAGTCCAAAAATTGCCAGCATGGTTTAAAGCTGAGGTCAGAGAGGCTGTTGTTGCCAAAAAAGCATCTTTCAAGAAATGGAAAAAAGAGCCAAATGATGAAACCTGGAAACAGCACAAGCACTGGCAAGTCAAATGCAAGGCATTGATAAGGCAGGCAAGAGAGAATTTGAGAAGAGCTTGCTGCTGAAGAAAAAACGCAAAATAAAGAACTTTTCAAGTACATTCGTATCAAAAAACCTGTGAGAGAGTCAGTTGGTCCATTAGATGATAACGGGGTTTAAAGGAGCACTAAGAGGCGACAAGGCGATAGCGGAGAGACTGAATGAATTCTTTGCTTCGGTCTTTACTGAGGAAGATGTAGGGATGTTACCCACGACTGAAGTGGTATTTAAAGGTGTGGAAGAATTGAAGGAAATATCGATACATCGGGAAGATGTCTTACAACTATTAGATAAACTGAAGAGTAGCAAATCACCTGGGCCGGATGGTATACATCCAAGGGTGTTGAAAGAACTGAAATTTGAGATTGCAGACCTGCTATCAGTAATCTGTGAACTATCATTAAAATCATCTCTAATACCTGAGGATTGGAGGATCGCCAATGTAACACCAATTTTTAAAAAAGGGTTTGAGGGGTGATCCGGGAAACTACAGACCGGTGAGCCTGACATCAGTACCGGGAAAATGGTAGAAACCATCATAAAGAATACATTACTCAGCATATAGATAGTCATGACCTAATGGAGACAGCCAACATGGCTTTAGACAAGGAAGATCTTGTCTTACTAATCTGTTATGTTTTTTGAAGGAGTGAATAAACAGGTGACAAGGTGAGTCGGTTGATATTGTGTATCTGGACTTTCAGAAAGCCTTTGACAAGGTCCCTCATGAGAGACTTTTGGCAAAACTAAAGAGTCATGGGATAGGATGCAGTGTACTACTGTGGATCAGGAACTGGTTAAAAGATAGAAAGCAGAGGGTAGGGCTAAATGGCCAATTTTCCCAATGGAAAGGTGAATAGTGGTGTACCCCAGGGATCTGTGCTCCGCTGCTTTTTGACATATTCATAAATGACCTGGAAAGTGGAATAACGAGTGAGGTTATCAAATTGGCTGATGACACAAAACTATTTAAAGTTGTTAAAACCCAGGAGGATTGTGGAAAATTGCAAGAGGATCTTGATAAATTTGAAGACTGGGCATCAAAATGGCAGATGAAATTTAATGTGGAGAAGTGCAAGGTTATGCACCTAGGGAAGAACAACCCAAACTATGGTTACACGATGCAAGGTTCCACATTAGGAACCACCACCCAAGAAAAAGATTTAGGCGTCCTTGTGGATACCATGTTAAAACCCTCGGCCCAGTGTGCAGCGGCGGCCAAGAGAGCAAATAGAATGCTAGGTATGATAAGGAAAGGAATGGAAAATAAAACAAAAGATATTATAATGCCTTCGTTTCCATGGTGAGACCGCACCTTGAATATTGTGTGCAATTCTGGTCGCCATATCTTAAAAGGATATAGCAATTTTAGAAAAGGTTCAGAGAAGAGCCACCAAAATGGTAAAGGGGATGGAAGGCTACTCCTATGAAGAAAGGCTAAAAAGGTTGGGGCTCTTTAACCTGGAAAAGAGACGGCTGAGGGAGATATGATAGAAGTCTATAAATTAATGAACGGAGTGGAACGGGTAAACGTAGATCGATTGTTTACCTTATCAGAATATAGAAAGACTAGGGACATGCAATGAAGCTACAAGGTAAACTATTTAAGACTAATAAAAGAAAATATTTTTCACTCAACGTGTAATCAAACTCTGGAATTTGTTACCAGAGGATGTAGTAAAGCTGTTAGTGTAGCTGGGTTTTAAAAAAGGTTTGGACAAGTTCCTGGAGGAAAGGTCCATAAACCATTATTAAGAAGGGACCCAGGATATCAATGCTTGAACCAATACAGCATTGTGGAACCTGTGTCCCTTGGGGAAACTGCTAGGTACGTATGACCTAGATTGGCCACTGTTGGAAACAGAATACTGGGCTTGATGGACCTTGGTCTGACCCAGTATGGCATATCTTATGATCTTATGTTCTTATGTTCTTATGCTGTACTACTGCGAGGTGCGTTGGCTCAGCCGTGGGAAGATGCTTCAGCGTGCCTACGAGCTGAGAGAGGAGCTGGCGTCTTTCTTCGAAGCCAAGGGATTCGACTTTCCGCAGCTGCGCGATCCTCAGTGGTGCCAGGATTTAGCGTTCCTTGTCGACCTGACAGCTCACATAAATCAGCTCAACACCCAACTGCAAGGCAAAGAACTCCTCGTCTCAGACATGGTCGCCAAGGTCAAGGCCTTTCAAGTGAAGCTAATGCTATGGGAAAAGCAGCTGCAAGCACGCAACTTCGCACACTTTGCGCAGCTCGCTGCACTGACGCCTTCGACTGCTGCTGCTCGCCGTTACGCATCCACCATCCGTCATCTCAAGACGGAGTTTGAGGCTCGTTTCCAAGACTTCACCAGGCACTCACAAGACTTTGCCCTCTTCAGTGCCCCCTTCGAGATGAACCCCACCGACGTGCCCTCTGACCTTCAAATGGACTTGATCGAACTGCAGTGTGATGACGCACAGAAGTCGCGCTTCATGGCTATGGGCCCTGTCGCATTTTGGAAGACACAGGCGGCCACCCACCCGTCCATGGCCGCCAACGCACGCAAGGTCGCTGCTCTCTTCGGCTCAACAGCTGTTCAGCCGAATGAAATTGATAAAGTCATCCACGCGCTCGCAGCTCACCGACGACCACCTGCAAGCGTCCCTTCTCCTGTCAGTGTCATCTGTGAAGCCGGACTTTAACCGTTTGTCTGCTAGCATGAATCATCAGCCATCTCATTAAATTCAATAAAGGTGATCAGCCATTGTTTTCATAATTTTGCGTTTGTTGTTTTTTTTCGCGGGGGCGGGGAGAAGGGGGGTGCGGCCCGCGAGGCTCCCGGTAGTCGGCTGTGCGGCCCGCGGCCCTCTGGAGGTTGGTGACCCCAGATGTAAATCCTTGGTAAAGTATTGTTCAGTTTCTTATATATTCTATGAGCCCTCCCAGCTGCTGGCTTTTGTGAATGCTCGGCATTTCAAAGCCTCTATTGATTTGCCATCCAAAGCTCGGTGATTTAACATTTTTCTTTTGTATTGAGTAATTTTGTTTTGTACTCCCCCCCCCCTCCCCCCCCTGTGTTATGGGCTAGGGTGAACAAACAGATGAAGCTTAGTAGTGATTGCTTCTGTTTTGTCTTTTTCTTCTTTAAATTTGTTTTCTGCTGTATCTGCAATGTTTCTATGCAGGATGGTTTTTGATAACTCTCTAGGGATTATAGTAAAATTGCATAAAGATGAAATAAAAAAGATTGTGATTTGAAATTTTCTTGTTATGATACTCATAAGATACAGTTCCTCGATGTTCAGATTATTATCAAGCAAAGTATCCCTGTAACTAACTCTGTAATACCCTGTACCACAAACCTGCAGAGAGAAACGACTTGTTACTGTACTCCAGTCATCATCCTGCACAGTTATGTAAAGCGTTACCTGTTGGCCAGTTTCTATGGATGTGGTGACCTTGCTCCTTTACAATTGAATGCAAACTCAAACAGTAGCATTGGCTGACAGATTTTGTCAATGTGGTTACCCTGCCTATATTCTTAAGAAAGCTATTTTAACAGATCACTCTGTTTATTGTTGTTATATGGAAACCGCACCTGATCAATGGAAGGAGCGGTATATAAATAATCATTAAATTAAATTAATTAAATTAACAGCATTACATGCCAACCATGAGTTGTTATTGCAAGACCATGTTTGGCCTTTACAGAGACTGGTTTGCTTTTTGAGATTTTCTCACCTAACTTCCCAAATAGCTCATAGCATTCGAGAACATTGGCATGTTTTGCAGCTATATCCAATTTTTCATGGAGCTCCCTGATTTTGTTCACTCAGGGCACTAACTTACATGATATAGTGGTAGAGACGGAACTAATGATGAGACATATCTAATAAAGGACTAGATAGTACTACTACAACTACTAATTATTAGTATAGTACTACAAGGCGTATGCAGCGCACACATGCTCCATGTGGTAAATGCAATTTTTGTAACCAGACTTTGAGGTATGCTTAATATGAGAAATTGGGTTAATCCATTAAGTACACTCTAAGGCACAACACCACTTGTATGTTTGAGTTTGTCATTTATATAATTATATGTCCATGTCCCTTGCTTTACAGTGGCAGAACTTTCTGAAAAATGAAGGTGAGATTAGCTAAACATAAGAGTCATTTGACAACTGGGGTTATTACCAGTGGTGGGATTCTATCCAAACAGGAACCAGTTTGGATTGATTGTGCAACTGACAGAACAGAGTGGGTAGCAGCACAGCATGTGTTTGCATTGCTGGCGCTGCACGCTTGAGCCGTTGGTGACCACCGCAGGGCAGCAGCTCCCTCTTGGCCCAGCGGCCCAATCTCCCCACCCGCCAGTGCTTCGATGCCGTCAAACCACTGGCAGATGGGGAGACTCCCGCCAGTGCAGCGCCAGCATCGGGATGCCATTTTTGGCCCAGTTCAGCAAACGCAGCCTGTGACAGGAACTAGTTTGCACAAACTGGCCGAATTCCATCACTGGTTATAACGGTCCCTCTAGTGTCTCATTGTCATGAAAAAGCACATTTATTCAATGCATTACCTTGGCTTATTACTGATCATGTTTCTGGGCCCTATAGGGGAGTGGAAGGGGGAAATTGGAGCGCATTATTGACCTTATGGGTACAATTTTATATTTTTGAAATTAATTCAGCCAGATCCCCTTGGTCTTAAATGATATCGAACTAAACTCTATTATTTAACTTGTATGCTGTTTGTTACATTACATCAATCAATAAAGTTGTTGATATCATGATGGCCTAATGACATACGTGATTGTAAGATGCTGTTTGTTCCTTTCAGCAAAAAGTCATTACATGGAGAAGTTAAAGACTAGCACCCCAACGGCTGAAGACACTCTGCAGGTGGAATGTGTACATACTCTGACCGGCCAATCTGTATATAGTTAAACAATCTGTAAATAGTTGTGAGCTGACCACGTCACCTGTGACAGCCAGCTGGCCTGTACATAGTTACCCTGTCAGTCCCGTTTAGAAACCCCTGTTCATTGTAAGTCCAGTGTAGGTCCTGCCTGCACTGTACATGTTGTTAACTGTAAACCGCACTGATTCTAAAGAGCGTGGTATAAAAAATACATTAAATAAATAAAAATAAAATTAATTTAATAGGATATAATGACCTACTTGGATCAACTATCAATAAAGAAGCAACAAGCAGTCAAGAAATCAGACGACGCATTGCTCTTGGCAGAATGGCTATGAAAGACCTAGATAAGATTCTCAAGAGCAGAGATGTCTCTCTCCATACAAAGATTCGACTTGTTCAAGCCATGGTATTTTCAATAACATCATATGGATGTGAAAGCTGGACAGTGAAAAAGACAGACAGGAAGAAAATTGATGCCTTTTGAATTATGGTGCTGGCGGCGAATACTGGTGTATACCATGGACTGCCCGAAGAACAAACCAGTCGGTACTAGAAGAGATCAAAACCTAAGCTTTCTTTAGAAGCTCAGATGACAAGACTTCGACTTTCATACTTCGGACACATCATGCGAAGAGAGAGATCATTAGAGAAAGACCATCATGCTTGGCAAGATAGAAGGTCAACGCAAAAGAGGAAGGCCAGCAAGAGATGGATTGCTACAATAACAGCAGCTACGGGTACCAGTCTGTCAACAATGAGCCGCCTGACTGAAGACCGAACACAATTTAGGATAGCTATCCAGAGGGTCGCCATGAGTCGACTCCGACTCGACGGCACTTAACAACAACAATGAAAGAAACTTTTAAGATATAGTATAAAATTTTGCAGATATAGTTCAAAAAAAGTAAAAGGACTACTGGTAAGGACACATGAGAATCCACCAGTATACCTTTACCATAGTGGGTCTGACAAAAACGTTCCGTGTTGGTTGCTTGCATTTATATTCTGGGGATTACTTTAGTTTTTGTTTCCCATTTACCTTGATATTTGGTGGAATTGATTTGGCCTCTATAAAACAGAACTTTTGTGGAGTTTTGACTTAGGTGCCCTGTTATGAAGTTCCCCCTCACATAGAGACTGAGTGTCGGGACTGGGTCATAGTCTTTTCTCAAAATTTAACCAGTATTGCAATTAAACTAAAAGAGAAAAGTACATGTGCTTATAAAGTTTTATAGACCATTTGGTCAGCCCAAAAGTGGTCTTTTGAACCAATAGTAAGGTCTAGTCTCCTCCCAGATGTGGACATATTGGGCCCGATTCCATCCCACACGTAGATCCCCTCTTTGTGTCCCGTCTGAACTGGACGCACAGAGGGGCGTGCGATTCTGATCCTGCGGGACACATCTAGCCCTGTGGGATTAGAATTGCAAACAGTCCTGCATGTGCAGGCTGGGACTGCGATTCAGTCCGGCCTGCATGTGTAGGACTGCCCCCGGCTAACTCAGTCAAGGCTCCTCAATGGAGCTGCGGTGCCATGGCATCATGTTGCCATGGCACCGCGGCTCCATTGAAGAACCGCGATGCCGACCACCAAATAAAAGTGTTTATTCCCCACAGCCTGACTCCCAATCTGGCCTTCTAAGGCCAGGGTCAGGCTGCGGGGAGTAAACTCTGGCCCCTCTGCTCCTTCCATGCCCCAGGCTGTTTGAAAAATCACATCCATGGAAGTTATTCCACCTCAGAGGTGGAATAACTTCTCCGGACATTTTGTCATCCCTGGACATACAGGGCTGACATTAGAATCGGCCCTGTACGTCCAGAGCAAGAGTCTGCCCACTGCCTGCCCAAGCTCCGCTCCTGGACTGCCCATTCCCCATCTAACTTCCCCGCACAACTGGCGGGCCGTCCATCACCGCTATTCGTAGCACAGAATAACCCCCATTGTGATTGTCAGAGTAATGAGTGGACTGATGTATAAACTATGATACTTCCTTTTAAGAGCAGCAATAGTGGTATAAGTCAGGCTGTTGATCAGAAACATTAGAAAAAATCCTAGTCAGAGCTTTTGAAAATGAGAGGTGAAGTTCAGCCTCTTATCTCAGAAAGAGTTGAGAGTTAAAAAGGGAAGAAGTCCTTCTGTTATCTATAGATTTCTTCAGTGGGTTCACAGGGCCTCTGACTATAATAATATTGGGAGGAGTGGCCTAGTGGTTGGGGCAAGTTACCTCAGGCTGGAATCTCAGGGGTTCAAATCTCACTAGAGGACAGCAACCTTGGGCCAGAAGGACTGGGGCTTCTAGTCCCACAGGTGCTCCTTGTGGTCTTGGGTAAGCCACTTAACCCTCCATTGCCCGTGTTTCCTGTAAAATAGTAATGCCCTGTTCAATGTAATTTCAGTTGTTCAATGTAAACTGCCTTGATATCATGAAAGGTGGTATATAAGAAATGTTAAATAAAAAATGATTGGAGTGGTATTTCTCTATAAGGAGTTGCTCTTGAAGTATCCAACTGTGGTACAAAGAGTATCTCTGCCTTACAGCTCACTCTGTCTCTATTGTTCAGTGGAAAAGAGGACCCTCATCTGAGTATCAGAGTGAACAAAGATATACACAAGAGTAATGAGAATTGTATATCAGATACTTAGCCAGCGTCACTCATCTATATGAAAAGGTGAAATGAAAGAGCTGCCTGTCCAACCTCTGGTCAAGGTGAATCAAGGAGAAAGAGGTAAGGAGCAGTGGTTCAAGTATTTGTAGAAAGAGGTAAAATTCAGTGACTCTTGGAGAGTCAAAGAGCTCAGCACCAGTCTAAAGGAAAGTGAGGCTGTCCCAGAGCTATATTTGAGCAAGGATCAGAAACCCTTTTTTTTTTGCCTGAAATGGTATACCTCAGAAACTGAAACAAAGAGAGTTAGAAGTTTCCTAGTAGAGATTTATTTTGGAAAATCAACTTTATCTGAAGAGTCTCCTTGGAACTGTTTCCAGCTGAATGCTAACCTGAAGTGTTTTTCTGATTATTTCCAACATCTAAATTGTAGGGAGGAGGGGATATGGAGAGTGCCCAGGAGTACTTAAGAAAGTATAAGTTACCTTGGCCTGTGGAAGAGCAAATGGCAGCACTGACTGTGCTGATCACTGCACTAGAAATACAGGGGTTCATTAAACAAATTCAACTCTGTTGGGCACCTGGGCTGGGTGGCTTTAGTAGTGAGTTTTATAAGATCTTGCAGGACAAAGTTAGTATGCCACTAGGCAGTATTTTTGATTAATTAATAGCAACTGGAAGATTCCCTGGTGGGGGAGAATGATATCAAAGCCAGGGACGGATCCTATGTATCCACAGTCGTATCGCCCTAGCTCTCTATTAAATGTAGATCAAAAAATATTGTGAAAGTCTCAGCCGATTACCTGGCTTTGGTGCTACCCTCTTTAATTCAGTAGTCACAGCTGGGTTTTGGAAAAGAGAGGTAAATGGCAAAAATTATCCGCAAAATACTTGTATCTATCAAGCAATATCTTGCTCAATAGCTTTGATGCTGAAAAAGCATTCAATCAAGTTAACTAGGAATTTTTTTTTTTTTTTGGTCCTTGATCAGTTTGGCCTGACAGGGCAATTTTTGCAAATAGCACGGCTTCTATACTCAGCAAAGAGGCCAGTGATGTTGTTTCAGGGCAATTGTATAGGAAAGTTTGACTTGCAGGAATGTCCACTGTCCTCCTTGCTCTTGTTGCATACTTTTGGAGTCTTTGTGTAAAATCTGGGAGGCAGAAGGGATAAAGGGGGTTCGCTTTGTCAAAACAGATTTTCAAGTTGTGGTCTTTTCAGATGATTTGTTTGCGCATCGTATGGAACCAGCAGAATCTTTACTGGTTTTGACAGGGCTGTTTCAGGATTTCAGGAGATTTTTGGGTGGACCCTACCATTGAGCGACACTGCTCTTTGCACATGGCCCCACTTTTCAGCCCCACTATTCAACCCCTATTGCTTTATGCAAATGAGGCTCTGCAGTCAGTCTCTGCACATCCCCCTCAGGCCCTCCCTGCCAAGCTTAGCATTCAATTCCCGCTTAAATGGACCACAGAAAGTTTCAGTACCAAGCATCTATTTACAGGAGAACATAAATAAACTATATAAGTGTAATATTCCTCCACTACTACTTGAGATAGATACAAAGCTTAGGTAATGGCAAATGTTGCTCTATCCTTTGGTGCAAGAGTGGCTCTATATATTAGATGGTTCTATTTCTGAAATAGTTGTACGTGCTGCAGATGCTACCCTTACATCTGCTAAAACAGATCTTACAATACTAGATAGGTCATTGAAGATATTTTTTATGGAGAAGACACAGAGCCCAGATTCCACTGGATAGGTTAGTGAGTTTCCTGGGTTCAGGGGGGTTGGGCTTTCTTGATATCAGCCATTATGATGCAGTGTGTGCTCTTTGACATTTAAAAGCTTAGATGTTCAGCACCGAGACCTAGCTTTAGCTTAGGAGAAGATGTGGGCTTGTTCCCTTTCTGTCAGATACGTGATGCATGCTAAAGAGAAACAATTGCCTCGGGAACTTATGAATTTGTGCGCAATCCAAGTGGTTTGTAATGTGTGGCGTTTAGTGAGTCAGGGGCTGGCTTACTTGAGGGAGCAATCAGTCTATTTGCTGATACAAGGTAATTGAGACTTTTCACTGGAGATGCAATCAGTCAAGTTTCAGGGTTGTAAGGACAAGGGTCTAGTATCTTGGAGCAAGTATTAATGGATGACGGTAGTATACTGTCTTTCACAGATCTACAAGCACAGTTTGGTCTAGACTTCTTTGTTTGCCTCCAAATTCATAGTTATGTGCAAAGTTTGAATTCTGTTGTAACTGAGAGGATTTTTTGGTTATCTGGAGAAATTGGATGAGTTAGGGTCTCAATTATACAGTGGGCCTTTAGAGATTTTTATGCAGAAGGGATTCAATGAAAATATCATTCCAAGTAAAAATTGTCATAAAAAGTTCCTTTGAACTTTTATGAATGCCATTTTACTGAAAAAAAAATTCAGAGCTTGGATTCTTTTTGGGATAAAACTAGAGGAAGAGGGATGAGCAGGAAAGTTTTTGATAGCATCTCATTAAAAGGACAAGTTTCAAAGGAATTTGCCCAGATATGTAAGCAGTTGCCTGAGTAGAGGAAAATTTGATAACAAAATGGGTAAACTTTTCCAAAAGAAACACTGATTTTATGAGAGTAACACAGACGCCTATTATATCTTTACAAATTTTCACCTAATTCAAAAAAGGCGTGAAGGAGAGTGTGTACGCTCTGCGTGTATATGCGTAACTTATAAAATGTATGTGTACATTGCAACTCTCCCCCAGCTGCACCCAAACTATGCTCTAGGGATGCTAGATCATGTCGAGTAGATACAGTCTTCTGCCGTTCCTGAATGCCTCTGTGCAAATTTATAGAAGCCGTTTTCTGCATGTAAACATGCTTTACCCCCATGTGTCCCCCATGCTGAAAATTGCCTGTCTATCAGTAGCTAAAGGTACATGTTACTGCCATCAAGGAAATGGTAGGATCAGGGGTGAGAAGGGCAAACAATTTCATTTTGAATTCCCCACACGATGTATACCTTGCACTTGCTATAATGCAGGTGGAAAGAACATGAGCATTTTTGTACCTGTGGCTTTTACAATTCCCTTTTGAAAAGAACCTGGATTTCTGCAAATAATTGACCTGTAAGCGCTGAACATATTTTGAAAACAGAACTGTGACATGAAAATGAATGAAGGGACTGTATCATTTGCATTGAAAAATGTAATTTTTACACATTTAAGAGCCTGATGCACAAAATGATTTTTCCATTTTTGTGCCTATAGGGAAAAGATTAGTATATAGGCCCTTATACCTCTTTCTATGATCACGTCATACAACACATCAAAGACATAAAAACAGTAATATCTTTACATTTAAATATACACAAGGATTTTAATAAGGTATCACTAATAAATGGATAAATCTGCTGGCAGACAAGAAAATGATATAATACTTACAACTGAGAAGGGTGAGTGAAACCTTATGATAAAAACCATGTAAATGGCTTATCAGCAATAGCCTAACAGGTGCTTGAAAGATAAGAGGAGTGGAGTGGAGGAGTGGCCTAGTGGTTGGGGCAAGGTACTTCAGGCCAGAAGGTCAGGGGTTCAAATCCCACTAGAGGACAGCAACCTTGGGCCAGAAGGACTGGGGTTTCTAGTCCCACAGGTGCTCCTTGTGGTCTTGGGCAAGCCACTTAACCCTCCATAGCCCATGTTCCCTGTAAAATAATTATCTCCAAGTTATAATGCCCTGTTCAATGTAATTTCAGTTTGTTCAATGTAAACTGCACTGATGCAGAATAGCACAGTATATAAGAAAATAAAATAAAATAAGCTGTTTTTGAAGGGATTCGTTTAAAATATTTTCTCCCATTGAAATGTGCAAACAAGTTAAAACTGTTCTTGAAAATGACTTTCAGGCCGCAAGACTTGAAATGAGAGAAAAATACAGTATTAATCTTTCTTGAAGGTCTGCATATGTCAGGAAGTTTGAAAAAACACAAAGCTCACCTATGCAGTGTTTTATTGTAGGGTTAGCCAGGAGTGAACCAGCCCTTACACCATCCCAGCTTCTGTGTATTTTCTACCTAACTTAACATGGGGTCTATGTACTAACCTGCATTTAAATCTGCAGGTTATCCACCAATCAAGCCACACATATCCACATATCCATTGCTCCATCTTAAGAACATAAGAGATGCCATATTGGTCAGATCAAGGGTCCTTCAAGCCCCGTATCCTGTTTCTAACAGTTGTCAATCCAAGTTACAAGTACCTGTCAGGTTCCCAAAAGGTATACAGATTCCATGCTGCTTGTCCCAGGAGTAAGCAGTGCATTTCTCTGATCTTCTTTAATAATGATTTATGGACTTTTCCTCCAGGAACTCGTCTTTAAACCCAGTTACACTAACTGCTTTTACTACATTCTCTCATAATGAATTCCAGAGTTTTAGTTACATGTTGAATGAAAAAATATTTCCTCCAATTAGTCTTAAATGTGCTACATTGTAGCTTTATTACATGTCCCCTAGTCTTTCTATTTTTTGAAGGAGTAAACAACCAATCTACATTTACCTGTTCCATTCCGTTATTTTATAGACCTCTATCATATCTTCCCTCAGTCATCTCTTTTCATCCCGGGTTGAAGTGTCACGGTATCAGGAACAGCTGCTGGGCCCAGGTAAGGACAAAGAAACACAGAGCGAGAGAGACAGAGAGAGAGAGAGAGAGGAGGAGACACACATGCAATTAGACACACATACAATGCAGGGACAGAGAGGCATAACTGCACAAATACTGTAGAAGAAAAGAGACAGACAGAGAATCAGACACACCCAAAGATGGCGCAGGACAGACACACACACACATATGGATCAAGAAAAAGAGGCATGCACAGCAGTGGTGATTCTAGACAAAAGTATTTGGGGAAACATCGGGGTAGGGCCAAGCTAGGTATCAAAGAGGACACACCAAAGTGACATTTCTGCATATCACAGCCCCTTCCATTCATTTACATTTATCTATAAAAGACACTACAAGTCCTAAGAGTCTTCTATGCATAAAACAACCTCTCAGCCAGTATCAGCTGCTCAGTGAAACTATCAGTATAGCCGATAGCATTGATCAATGAATTCTATATGGGAATGAAATCTGTACCTGGAATTAATTATTTATTACTGGTTCTTGATATCCCACTTTTGTCAATAAAGACCCTAAAAAGGCTTAGGGGTATGTTTACTAAACCGTCTTAATGTTACCTGGTGCTAGTTGCAGCGATAATGTGAATAATGACATATAAGGAGTGGGCATTCCGGCAGCAAGGTAGCAAGAATCTCTATCGCGCCATAGTGGGAGCTGTGGCACGTTAACATGCATTAACCCTAAGTTCATGCCAGTGTAGCATTCAAAGCAGTAAAGAGGTTGTCCACTGGTTACTGTAATGACTGTTGAAGGCAGAGGTCATGGGTTCGATTCCACAGTGGTGTTATGTAAGAAGGCTGTCTGAGGCATTTCCTTTTTTTAAATTTAAATCAGTGCTGCCAGCAAAAACACCCTCACAGTGCCGTAACCTAAGGTACCGCATAAAGCGCCTTATAAGGCACTCCATAGGGCACATTATAAAGTGCCCTGTCTACCAAGGCACCTTATAACGTGCCCTATAGGGCGCTTTATAGGGCGCCTTATAGGGCACCTTATGAGGCACCTTAGGCTACGGCACATGCAGATCAGCAGCCTACAGCTGTTCAAAAGATGGGGTATGCGCCTCTATAGCATCCCGGCCTGGTAGGGGGAAATGATTGTGTGTGTTACAGGCACAGAGTAGCTACAGACCGTGACACTGTGCAGTTCCTGTGCTTACCCTGAGGGTGAGGTGGGGCGCCCAGCACCAGATCTGCAGCACCTGGCTTGGCTGAGATAGGCTGTGCTGCAGGTCCCCATCAGTGCCAGTGTGTGATAGGTAGTCCTTGCAGACACACCTAGGATACAGCTGTGTCCATCTGTATTTCCCAGTCACGTTTAGCCCTTGTGGACTATGATGCACCAAAAAATAGTGCATATCCTGTGTGGTTGCCATGGTCACCTGTAATAAGAGAAAGGCGGTAGTTGGACCCAAAAGTGAATTATGTAGCACCACTCAACCCACCCTCTGTGAGTCATGGTGTGGGACAGGATCTCCCACCAACAGATCCACATTCTACATCTCTGCAATGGTGGCAGTAGAAGGGACCATCAACCCCAGTCCTGCTGGGGAATAGGCACCCTACAGGGCAGTCAATGCAGATCTGTACGTATCACATAGGGCACTGGCAGACAGGCAGTAGGCCTAGAAAAGCTCAGCTGCCCCCCACCACTATCTGACGTTCACCAGCAGAGGGCACAGTCAGTCTCCATCCGCTGCACCCTGCAAGGTGTTCCAGCCATACACATGCTAACTGCTGACAATCTGCTAGCTAGTACATAGTGCATGTTCCTGGGGGAACTGTGTACACCCAAAAATGGGATGTGAGCACACACAACAAGCAGGTATGTCAGTGATTGGACCCCAGAAAAGGAAACTCATAGATATCACTTGAGAGAAATACTGTATAGCACTATGGGAGAACCTAGCCATGCCATGGTCACTGCTCAGTCAGGGTAAGAGTGACTCCCCAGCATGACATGCTGTGGCCACCCTGTCCATGCAGGTGGTGGTCGGGCACTACAATGTCCCAGCCACTGCCCTATGCCCTGTGCAGATGCCCTGTCCGGGCCATACCCACAAAACCTTGCTCCTCATTATGCACATTGGCAGGCTAACACTGGAAACAGTGCAAGCAGTGTGGACTCAGTAAGGTGTAGGCAGCCACAAAACACTGGATAGACATACACACACTCCCACACCTATGCCAGTATTGTGCAAATAGAGAGGTTTTTGGCAGCCCTGACCGCCACACCAGTCCTGGGCACAGTGCAGGCATTGCTATGGTACGCAATACTGTCGGGGTCACTCCCCGGGGTAGTAGACACTGTCAGAAGCAAAAACTGAAACACACTCCATAGATATCAGAAAGGTTGCTATGATGAATCTCTGTCAACAAATTGTGTTTAACTTAGGATTTGTTATCTGACATTAATTATAGCAACCTTTTGATATATGTGGAACGTGTTCCCAAGTTTAGGACAGCATTGCTAAGGTATGCAGGTGCTAGTATTGGGGGATGCTGCTCTGTGCATTGCCCAACAGCCTGACTCTCCATGAGGCTTTGGATAGTGGAGCCTGTGGGTGTGGGTGTTTGTGCCCCTGTTGGCCGCTGCTTTAGGGCAGAGGTTCCCAACTCCTGTCCTGATGGGCCAAACATGGTTCAGGTTTTCATGCTGTCCCTAATGAATATACACAACTAAAATGGTCCTTCACAGAGCCCAGTAAAATCACACTTCTTCAGGGAATAGCTCCAAAATAGCAATACCATATAGAAAAAATCCTCGAGTGTGGAGAACTAATATTTCACCAAAATTTATAAGGCTATGATCATCATAAGAGATGCTATCAATTTTATTTATTATTATTTATTTATTTAGCTGTATTTATATCCCGCTTTTCACCGGGTCAAAGCGGCGTTACATTAAGGGGTGGGGGAATTAAGTATACGGGCGGGGCCATCACCGAGGAGGCAACATTGATGATTTTGACATAGGACAGACTTTGGACATGGGACAGACTTTGGACATGGACATGGACAGGTTAGTATAGCTTTGGATCAGTGGTTCATGGTGGGCGAGATCCGGGGTTAGTGTGCTTTTCGGTGGGAGTCGTGTTGAAGTATTCCTGGAAAAGGATGGTTTTTAGCTGTTTTCTGAAAGGTAGTAGGTCGGCATTGTTTCTAAGACAGCTCGGTAGAGAATTCCATAAAGATGGAGCATAAAGTTCAAAGGCTCGATTGCAGGTCCGTTGTGAGCATTTGGTTCTTTTGTGAGGGACGGTGAGGGAGTTGCTGGAGGCTTGTCTGGTAGTTCTGCCGTGGGCTGGACGAGACAGTAGGGTGCGAAGCTGGGTGTTCTGTGTTTGGTGGATAGCTTTGTGGGTGAGTAGGATGGCTTTGTATTTAGTCCTTGCTTCGAGGGGAAGTATGTGTAGGTCTTTCAGAATTGGGGTGATGTGGTCGGTTTTCTTTGCTCTTTGAATGATTCTTGCTGTGGTGTTCAATGCTGTTCGGAGGGGGTTGGTCTGTGTGGCTGGAAGTCCATGGTATATTATGTTGCAGTAGTCCAGATGTGGGAGTGTCGTGGCTTGCATTACTGTTCGGAAGTCTTGATGTTCAAGAAGGGGTCTGAGACGTTGCACTGTTTTTGCCTTGTGGAATATAGTTCCGGAGGTTTTAGTGATTTGTTGCTTTAGGGTGAGGGCTTGGTCAATAATAATGCCCAGGTATCTTATTTGTGGTTGTATTTGAATGCTTGTGGTTCCTATGTTGAGGTGTGTAGGTGGTGTGAAGTCTGCGTCTTTTGTCACTATGAGGGCTTCAGTTTTCTTGATGTTGATGGATAGGTTGTTTGCTCGTAACCAGTCGGACACCACAGAGAAGCATGCTGATAGATGGGTGTTTGTTGGGTTTGTGGTTGTAATGGGGGCGTAGAGCATGATATCGTCAGCATATATGTGGAAGCTGATGTTGTGAGTGCGTATGACTGAGCAGAGTGGTTGAAGGTAAATGTTGAAGAGCATGGCTGACAGTGTGGATCCTTGGGGTACTCCTTGGTGTTGCTGGAATGGGGGGGAGGTCAAGGTGCTGGTATGGATTAGTTGTCTGTTAGTTAGGTAGGATTGGAACCACTTTAGTACGGTGTCTTTGATCCCAATTGTCCGTAGTCTGTGTATGAGGATGTTGTGGGAGATGGTGTCGAAAGCTGCAGATATATCAAGGAAGATCATGGCATATCCAGAGTGCTTTTCTTGTGTTCCTATGAGGAGAGTGTTCATCAATGTGGTCATGAGGGTCTCAACACCATGTAGCGGGCGGAAGCCGTGTTGTTCTGGGTCCAGTATGTTGTTGATATCCAGGTGTTCCTGCAGCTGCTGCTGGACTATCTTCTCAATTATCTTGGCAGTGAAAGGTAGGCTTGCTATGGGTCTGTAGGATGCTGGATCTAGGGGATCCAGGTTTTGCTTTCTTAAGAATGGTCGGATGATTGTAGTCTTGAGGGCGTCTGGCATGTGTCCTTGGGAGAAGGATTCATTGACGATATGGGCTAATGGTGTGCTCAGTTCGTTTTTGGATTTCTTTATCCAGTCAGTGGGGCAGGGGTCCAGCGGGGAGGTGGTGGTGTTGAGGCAGGAGATAGTGGTTGATATTTTGTCTGTTGAGGTTTCTTTGAAGGTGGTCCAGTCACTGTGTAAGTTGGGGTGGAGGTTTGTTGTAGTTGTATCTATGTTTGGCTGCGAGTTTTGTGGTCATTGTAGTTGTTTGTATTGACGGGCCAGTAGCTCTGGTGGGATCTTCGGTAATTGGTCAGAGTTATGGGGTGCTTTTGTCAGTTTTTTGACAATCTGAAAGAGTTCACGAGGTTTGTTTATGGAGGTATTTATGATTTTCATGTGGTAGATTTTCTTCGCTTTGTCGGTCTCGTAGTGATATGCGTTGAGTTCATATAGATATTTTGTTTTGTCATTTTCGTCTTTGGTTTTTCTCCATTTTCTTTCGGTTCTTCTGAGTTTTGTTTTTAGCTTTCGGAGACCGGGAGTAAACCATTTGGCCTTTGTAGAAGGGGGTCTGGCGATGGCTTTGTTTGTTGATGCTTCAGACGCTGTGGAAATCGTGGTATTCCAGTTGTGTATTAGGTCATTAATGTCTCTGGAGTTTGCTTGCAGTTTGGGTAGAGTTTGTGCTAAGAAGTCCTCTTTGTCAAATGTTTTAAATCTTCTTATGTGGTGTCCATCTTCCTTGTTGGTCTTATGTTGGTAGGTGTAGGAGATGGTGATGAGGTGGTGGTCAGACCAAGGTACCGGCGAGATCTGTGGGTTCTTTCCTGAGGCGGCGGTTGTGGGGTTTAGGAATACGAGGTCTAGTGTGTTGCCTTTTTCATGGGTGAGTTCCTGTATGATCTGTACCAGATCCATCGCAGTCATGGCAGTGTGGAAGGTTGCTGCTTGTTCTTCTTGAAGTGATGGGAGGTTGAAGTCACCTAGGATGATTTGTTCCTTTGCCGAACTGGTGCTCTCTGATATGAATTGTAGTATCCTTGGTAGGTCAGTGGTTGTGGTAGGTGCACGGTAGATTAGACATACTGAGAGGTGTTTATTGGTGAGGGTGAGGAGATCAGCTTCATTGGTGGTTTCTGAAGAGAGGATCCTGAGGTGGAGGTCGGTTCTTGCTATGATGGCGACTCCCCCTCCTTTGGTGTGTGCCTGGGAGCAGTGATGGAGGGTATATCCTTCAGGGGTTAGTTGATTCATTAGCACAGTGTCAGCATCTGTTAGCCAGGTTTCTGTTACACATAGGAGGTCTATCTGCTCATTTGTGATTAGGTCTTGGAGCATGTGGTATTTATTTCTAACAGAGCGTGCATTGATTAGTGAGATGGTGATGTGGTGTTGGGTTGGGGGTGTGGGTTGGTGTATGCTGTGTGTAGGAGTGGTTTTGTTTCGGTTTGTAGGTGTGTGTGGGTTGTGCTGCTGGGAGAGTGGGCCAGAGTAGATTATTGAGTGTGCTTGGAGGGGGGTGGGGTAGAGGGTCAAGAGGGGGGTGAGGAGGTAGATGGGGGTTAAGAGAGATGGCATGATCTGTGAGAGTACCTGGTGTTTGGGGGCCAAGCTGGGTTCCGGTGTTGATTCCTTGGAGCAGTGAGGTCTTTGGTTGCTGTTGTTGTGTCTTTGCTGCTGTAGTGAGTCGTAGTATTTTCTGTTGTTGTGGTTGTTGCTGCGATGTTCCGTTCGCCGTTTCTGTGTTTCAGAGTTCCCGTCGATTAAGGACTGGTTGTTCCTTTTGGTCCTTTTGTTTTGTTTGCGCCTCTGTGCCGCGCCTAAGAGCCACGCCAAAGGGCCCTCTGGCGAGGCCCTCAGGCGCGGGCGTGCCCTGCAGGGACGCCGCTTTTAAGCGGTTCGGGGTGCCGCGGGCTAGGTCTCAAAAAGGTCAAAAAAATATAAACGTGTTTCCCAGAATGTCTCAGACAAAACCGCGTTATAGAGCAAAGGAATTCATTGTAAATTCACAGCTTAAACGCTTACTGACATCAATGACTATTCAGGGAATATTTTGTTTTATAAGCACACCCATTCTCCATCACCGTAGTGTTGAAAAAAATTGTTTAAGACATGAAAAATTCTTTCTTATCTTAATGAAATATCCTCTACGCCTCACTCCGGTGCCTCTCTAGCGTTTCACTCACAAAGAGTTTCCTCAGGAGGATCTAAAAATAAAACATAAAATGTGAGAACACATGTCATAAAAACTTTTCACTCTGGTATATTGAAGCAATGGTAAAAAATATGTCTCAATCTAACATTGTCCAGATGTAGTAAATAATCAGACCCACTCGTTTTACTTTAGTTCAGTTCTCTGTTGCTGCCCACGTTCACTTCTTCATCTCATAACTTGAACCGTCAAATTGTAAAAAAACACCACGCATGCGGACTAGTTTAGAATCTTCGGTTATAAAGACAATGGAGTGGAGGAGTGGCCTAGTGGCCTAGTGGTTGAGGCAAGGTACTTCAGGCCAGAAGGTCAGGGGTTCAAATCCCACTAGAGGACAGCAACCTTGGGCCAGAAGGACTGGGGTTTCTAGTCCCACAGGTGCTCCTTGTGGTCTTGGACAAGTCACTTAACCCTCCATAGCCCATGTTCCCTGTAAAATATTTATCTCCAAGTTATAATGCCCTGTTCAATGTAATTTCAGTTTGCTCAATGTAAACCACACTGATGCAGAATAGCATGGTATATAAGAGAATGTAAATAAATAAAATAAAAATAAATAATGGGACATCATTGATTAAATGGAATTAAAGCTTTTAAAGGCATACCCCCCAATCAATTGTCGAATTCAAACCCTGAGGCACTAAAGTGTTTAAATCAAAAATCCACCGCTGCTCGCAAATCAATAGCGTCTGCTCTAGAGTTTTCCCCTTCCTTGCTACGTTGATACAATCCACACAAAGACACCGTAAATGTTCAAATTCATGTTGTAAATCCAAACAGTGTTGGACTATTGGTGCAGTTGTTACTTTGCACCGTAAACGACTTTTATGCTCAAGCAATCGGGTTTTAAAAGGACAGAGGGTTTTACCAATATAAAAAAGATTGCACGGACATTTAATAACATAGACTACCGAGGCTGTATCACAAGATGTTGAATGTTTTAAAATGTAGGTTTTGCCATGGTAAGTAAAATCCTTTAAATCTTCAGTAACTGCACATATTGAACAATTACCACACTTTTTGTGCCCTTTGTCTGAGAAAACATTTGCTGATGTCTCCAATGACCGTAAAAGCGCTGGGCTCAGTTGTTCCTTCAGATTAACATTCCGTTGCCATACGCATCTAATTTGTTTGTCTTGTAACCCAGGAACAGTACTCAGAATATGAGCATGTTTAGAGATACTGCGTTGGATCATGTAACTCAGTGGTGAAAACCTAGTAACAAGATTAATATGGACGTCATCTGTCGCTCTAGTTGGTGCCCTGGTAGTACCTACTAACCAGGTCCTGTCATTAAATAGTGCCCTCTTGTAGGCAGTTTTCACCACTTGAGGGGGATAACCTCGATCTACAAAATCTTGCATTAAAATTTGTGACTGTCTCTTAAAATCTTGTACATCAGTGCAATTACGTCGAAATCTCAAAAACTGAGATAAAGGCTAACTATTTTTTAAACGATACAGCAATTGGCTGCTGATCGAATAATTTTTTTGGACCTAGAGATTACAAGAGGCCCTGATGGTTGGTCAGTTTATAAAAAACCTATTTCACGGAACACATTTTTACACTATACTAGTGCCCATCCAGTTCTTTTAAAAAATAGTTTGCCGATTTCGACATAATTGCACTGATGTACAAGATTTTAAGAGACAGGGTTTGAATTCGACAATTGATTGGGGGGTATGCCTTTAAAAGCTTTGATTCCATTTAATCAATGATGTCCCATTGTCTTTATAATCGAAGATTCTAAACTAGTCCGCATGCGCGGCGTTTTTTTACAATTTGACGGTTCAGGTTATGAGATGAAGAAGTGAACGTGGGCAGCAACAAAGAACTGAACTAAAGTAAAACAAGTGCGTCTGATTATTTACTACATCTGGACAATGTTAGATTGAGACATATTTTTTACCATTGCTTCAATATACCAGAGTGAAAAGTTTTTATGACATGTGTTCTCACATTTTATGTTTTATTTTTAGATCCTCCTGAGGAAACTCTTTGTGAGTGAAACGCTAGAGAGGCGCCGGAGTGAGGCGTAGAGGATATTTCATTAAGATAAGAAAGGATTTTTCATGTCTTAAACAATTTTTTTCAACACTACGGTGATGGAGAATGGGTGTGCTTATAAAACAAAATATTCCCTGAATAGTCATTGATGTCAGTAAGCGTTTGAGCTGTGAATTTACAATGAGTTCCTTTGCTCTATAACGCGGTTTTGTCTGAGACATTCTGGGAAACACGTTTATATTTTGTTGACCTTTTTGATAGCATCTCTTATGATGTTCATAGCCTTATAAAGTTTTGGTGAAATATTAGTTCTCCACACTCGAGGATTTTTTCTATATGGTATTGTTATTTTGGAGCTATTCCCTGAAGAAGTCCCTAATGAATATGCATGAGATACATTTGCATACATTGGGGGTGGTGAAGACAAATGCAGCGCAGGCATATTTATTAGGGACAGCATGAAACCTGAATGGTGTTTGGCCCTCCAGGACTGCAGTAGGGAAACTCTGCTCTAGGGACTGCACATGTTTATGGTGTCTGTGCTCTGTAGGGTAAAATATAGGTGTTTATGGCATGTTTATTTTATCTGCAATAAAAGTTCTGTCCTGATTACTACAGTTTAGTACTGGGTAAAATATAGGGGCTTGGTTTGCAGGACCCACAGCTGGGACTTGAACTTGTGACCTTCTGCTCCTGAACACACTGGCTGTGTGTACTGCACCAAACTGTTGACACAGGGGCAGATCATTCCCTGGGGATACTGTGACTGTTCGTCAGACAGACCTTGTCTGTTGCAGTGCACGGTACCCACCTAAATAGGGCTTGGCCGTGGTCTGCCGTGGGCAGATGCCACTGCCCCCTCCGCCACCAGCACCCCTCCGCCACTATGCTGACATGCCCTTCTGCCGGTGGTGCTGGTGGTGCGCAGTCCCAGGCCATCTACTGTGCCGGTAGGCAGCTGCCGATGGTGCGGGATATGGGGTAGGAGTGCCTGCATAGACATCCACGCTTCCCCCCGGCACCGCCTGCCAATGTTATGTGCCCTTTGGGGTACTTGCTGGGTACTGTCTCCTGGGACACTGTGGGACACACACTCGTGGCCATGTTTGCCCTTGGTCAGTTGCTGTCTTGCTGGTTTTCTGCTTCTACATTCCTATGTGTCACCTAGGCATCTGCCTAGCCCACCCTATGCCCCAGCTGCCACACTGCATGTCCCGCCTGCAGCTCCCTGTACCCCATTTGCAGCCTCACCGTAGTGCCCTCTCGTACTTGGGCACTATGATGTTGCTGCACATGTATCACTACTATCACTTTTCTTGGTTTCCCTGCCTTTGCTGCACATTGCTGACTTAAATGGTCTCTCTCCCCTGCAAATGTGCCTCTAGCGCGAGGTTTTCACTGGCTCTAATTTTCAGACCTTCATTTCACGGCGTTAGTGTGCATGGGACCTCTCCCCGCCCACTCTCCACCCATTGACCCCTTCTCTCCACCCCTGGGGAGCCTTACTCCACCCTCTGTGCACCTTAACGCCGCTGGAGATGTTATCGCACGATATGTGACATTCTCACATGGTAATGCGCCATTATCATGTGATAACGTCGCAGCACCATTTAGTAAACATACCCCTTAGTGTTAAAAATCCATGCAATACTTAAACAAAATATAACACACACTCTATATTTCTCCAGCAATGGAGCAAGGATTTTTTCCCTTTAGAACTCATGATACAACCCCCCCCCCCCCCCCCAAAAAAAACCTCAAATTGTAATGTCGCCTCAGGAGCAGCTCCACGGTTTCCTTTCACTGCCCAACATTTTGTGAAATAACACCAGCCTCTGCAAAAAGACGCTCAAAGGGTAATTTTATAGGAGGTACCTAGGTTAAAAACACAAATATTGTATACCTATACCCTATCTTTTGAGCAGCTGTAGGCTGCTGATCTGCATGTGCCGTAGTCTAAGGTGCCTCATAAGGCGCCCTATAGGGAACGTTATAAGGTTCCTTGACAGACAGGGCACTTTATAATGTGCCCTATGGAGTGCCTTATAAGGCGCCTTATGCAGCACCTTAGGTTACGGCATTGTGAGGGTGTTTTTGCTGGCAGCACTGATTTAAATTTAAAAAAAGGAAATGCCTCAGACAGCACTGATTTAAATTAAAAGGAAATGCCTCAGACAGCCTTCTTACATAACACCACTGTGGAATCGAACCCATGACCTCTGCCTTCACAGTCATTACAGTAACCAGTGGACAACCTCTTTACTGCTTTGAATGCTGCAAATGAACTTAGGGGTTAACGTGTATTAACGTGCCACTGCACCCACTATCGTATGATAGAGATTCTTGCTACCTTGCCGCCGGAACACCCACTCCTTATATGTCATTATTCACATTATCGCTGCAACCAGCGCCACGTAACATTAAGACGGTTTAGTAAACATACCCCTAAGCCTTTTTAGGGTCTTTATTGACAAAAGTGGGATATCAAGAGCCAGTAATAAATAATTAATTCCAGGTACAGAAAAAGTACAGGAAAAGTACTACAATGACACTTGCAAGGAAATAGAAGCAGAAACTATTAGAGGAAGAACAAGATCGGCTTTCCTAAAGCTGCGAGAGTTAAAGAAAAAGTTCCAGCCCCGAATTGGAATGTTACAAGATGCTCAAGGTTCTATGTTGAATGATGCTGAGAAGATCAAGAAAAGGTGGAAGGAATATACAGAGTTTTTATATGATAAAGATCAAGTGGACCAACAGCCGTTTCAACCTATACCTTATGATCAGGAACCATTGGTGATGAAAGAAGAAGTTGAAGCAGCATTGAAAGCCTTATCAAAGAACAAAGCACCAGGCATTGATAGCATTCCCATAGAAGTATTGCAGCAATCTGATGCAGCTGTTACCGTACTTACAAGGCTCTGCCAAGAAATATGGAAGACAACATCATGGCCAACTGACTGGAAAAGATCTGTGTTTATACCAATACTAAAGAAAGGTGATCCAACTGACTGTGGAAATTATCGCACAATCGCTCTGATCCCACATGCCAGCAAGATTCTACTGAAGATTATTCAAAAGAGACTACAGCCATACCTAGAACAAGAACTACCTGAAGTGCAAGCAGGGTTCAGGAAAGGGCGAGGAACGAGAGACATCATTGCGGATGTGAGATGGATCCTTGAAAAGACTAAAGAATACCAAAAGGATATCTATTTGTGCTTTATCGACTATAGCAAGGCTTTTGACTGTGTAAACCATGAGAAACTCTGGGCCACATTAAGAAGCATGGGTATACCAGAACACCTGATCGTTCTCTTGCGTAATCTGTACATTGATCAAGAAGCAACAGTTCAAACGGAACAAGGAGAAACAGAATGGTTTAAAATAAGCAAAGGTGTAAGACAAGGCTGCATACTTTCCCCCTACCTGTTTAATTTATATGCAGAACAAATCATCAGAGAAGCAGGACTGTATGAAGACAACAGAGGTGTGAAGATTGGTGGAAGACTCATCAACAACCTTCGCTATGCTGATGATACCACATTACTGGCTGAAAGCGAAGATGATCTGAAACATTTGCTTCTCACAATCAAAGAACATAGTCTCAAAATGGGCCTGCACCTTAATGTAAAGAAGACAAAGATCATGACAACTGGCATAATCAACAGGTTCATCGTTGAAGGAGAAGAAATTGAAATTGTGAACAACTTTAACCTACTTGGATCAACTATCAATAAAGAAGCAACAAGCAGTCAAGAAATCAGACGACGCATTGCTCTTGGCAGAATGGCTATGAAAGACCTAGATAAGATTCTCAAGAGCAGAGATGTGTCTCTCCATACAAAGATTCGACTTGTTCAAGCCATGGTATTTTCAATAACATCATATGGATGTGAAAGCTGGACAGTGAAAAAGACAGACAGGAAGAAAATTGATGCCTTTGAATTATGGTGCTGGCGGCGAATACTGTGTATACCATGGACTGCCCGAAGAACAAACCAGTCGGTACTAGAGGAGATCAAACCTAAGCTTTCTTTAGAAGCTCAGATGACAAGACTTCGGCTTTCATACTTCGGACACATCATGCGAAGAGAGAGATCATTAGAGAAAGACATCATGCTTGGCAAGATAGAAGGTCAACGCAAAAGAGGAAGGCCAGCAATGAGATGGATCGCTACAATAACAGCAGCTACGGGTACCAGTCTGTCGTCAATGAGCCGCCTGACTGAAGACCGAACACAATTTAGGATAGCTATCCAGAGGGTCGCCATGAGTCGACTCCGACTCGACGGCACTTAACAACAACAACAACAGATTTCATTCCCATATAGAATTCATTGACCAATGCTATCAGACAACGCATTGCTTTTGGCAGAATGGCAATGAAGGATCTAGACAAGATTCCCAAGAGCAGAGATGTCTCTCTCCATACAAAGATTCAACTCGTTCAAGCCATGGCATTTTCAATAACATCATATGGATGCAAATGTTGGACAGTCAAAAAGATAGGAAGAAAATTGATGCCTTTGAATTATGGTGCTGACAACGAATACTGTGTATGCCATAGACTGCCCAAAGAACAAACCAGTCAGAACTAGAGGAGATCAAACCTAAGCTTTCCTTAGAAGCTCAGATGACAAAACTTCGACTTTCATACTTTAGACACATCATGCGAAGAGAGAGATCATTAGAGAAAGACATCATGCTTGGCAAGGTAGAAGGTCAACGCAAAAGAGGAAGGCTAGCAATGAGATGGATTGATACAATAACAGCTGCTATGGGTGCCACTCTGTCAACAATGAGCCGCCTTACTGAAGACCGAACACTGTTTAGGACAACTATCTAGAGGGTTGCCATGAGTCGACACCGACTCGACGGCACTTAACAATAACAACATGGCACGGTTCATTTTGCATAAAATCTCATTCTTTTTAATGGTCTAGGAGTCCTCAGATCCTTGGGGAATCTTCCATGAGTAATGCAGAAACTGCATTGTCAGCATCTGGCAGAGAGGGAAGAGCAGAACTGTGGCCCACTTGAACCCATGCCAATGAGTTGCCACCAATAGATTGCAAGAACTGCTACTATTACTACCACTTATCATTTGTATAGCACTACAAGGCATACACAGCACAGTACAGAGACATGTAAGAGACAGTCCCTGCTCAGAAGAGCTTAGTCTAGTCAAGACAGGCAACACAACAAGTGGAAACTAGGACATACCAAGGGGAATGGTAAGGAAACTCATAGAGGTGAACAGGAGACATGGGGATTGAGGATCAAAAACAGTTTCAAAGACATGAGTTTTTAGCCTGGATTTGAACAAGCCCACAGATGGAGCCTGACGTAACAACTTAGGTAGTTTGTTCCAGGCATAAGGGGGCAGAAAGGTTGAAAGATCAAAGTCTGGAACTGGCAGTGGAAGAGAAGGGCATTGATAGAAGGGATCTGCCAGCTGAGTTCTTGAGGAGGGGTGTAGGGAGAGATAAGAAAGGAAAGGTAGTGAGGAGTAGCTGAATGAAGGCACTTATAGGTCAGTAGTAGAAGTTTGAACTGGAGGATGGCCACTAACATCAAGGCCTCCACTACTTTTTCCTAATGTTTCAACAATATGAATACATGGAAAATGAACTACCTGTGGTCCTACCAGAAAATTTGAATTGGGTTTTATAGGATGATGTCAATGGACCTAAGAAAGCCTATCTTACCAGGTCTAAGCTTAAGAATATTGGGGTGGTAGGTGAACTACTAGAGTGGTTCATGTCTATAATCTATTTAGAAGAGATAGAGAGGGTAGAAAAGGAGGAGTAGCCCTATATGTCAAAAGCAATATTACAGCTACTGAAATGCAGGGGACGTGGGGAAAAGAAGAAGCGCTATGGATTGTGTTGGAAAAAGGAGATGGCATTGTCATCCATACTGGTGTAGTCTACAGGCCTCCAAGTCAAACCGAAGAAATAGAGAGTGAATTGATTATTGATATTTCAAAGATAGCCACGAAGGGGGAAGTGATCATACTGGGTGACTTTAATCTACCCAATGTGGATTGGAGTATTCCTTCTGCAAATCTGGGGAGAAGTAAAAAAAAATTGTGGATGCCTTCCAAGATGCATTACTTAGACAAACGGTGATGGAACCGACCAGGGAAAGCTCGATGCTGGATTTAGTGCTCACCAACAGAGATAGCGTGTCAAATATCTTGGTGGGTGCCCATATGAGCAGCAGCGATCATCACATGATGTGGTTTGAGATAAAAGCGAAGATGGAGTCCAATCACTGCAAGCTCAAAGTCCTAGACTTCAAAAACACTGACTTCAGTAAAATAGCCAAGTACCTGAAGGAGTTGGCAGGGTGGGAGGGGATAAGGGAAGTGGAATTGCAATGGGCTAAACTAAAGGAAGCAATAAAAGGGGCAACATATACATATGTAAGGAAAATAAATAAAAACAAGAGGAAAAGGAAACCTATTTGGTTCTCCAAAGAAGTAGTTGCATAAATAAAGGCAAAAAACACAGTTTCCATAAAATTCAGAAGTTCACAAACAGGAACACAGAAAAGAATACAGGATCAAACTAAAAGAGACAAAGAGAGAAATAAGGATAGCAAAATCAAAGACACAAGAAAAAATGGCTTAAAGATGTGAAGAGTGGCAACAAAACTTTCTTCAGGTATATTTGGGAGAGGAAGAAAATCAGAGGCGGACTTACAAGACTCAAAAATGCTGGGAATGGATTTGTGGAAAGTGACATTGAAAAAGCAAAAATGCTAAATTAATACTTCTGCTCTGTTTTTACTAAAGAAAATCCTGGAGAAGGACCACCTGTGATTGACAAATATACAAATGGGAATGGAGTAGATAACACACAATTCACAGAAGATGATGTGTTAGAACAGCTTGCAAAACTGAAAGTGGACAAGGCCATGGGATTGGATGGGATACATCCCAAGATATTGAAAGAGCTCAGAGAGTTCTTGCAGGGCCGTTAAAGGATGTTTTTAATAGATCCTTGGAGACAGGAGAAGTTCCACAGGACTGGAGAAGGGCTGATGTGGTACCTCTTCACAAATGTGGCAGTAGGGAAGAAGTGTCAAACTACAAGCCAGTAAGCTTTATCTCGGTGATGGGAAAAGTAATGGAGGCGCTCCTGAAAGAGCGAATAGTGGACTTTCTCGAAACCAACAGGTTGCATGATCCGAAGCAACATGGTTTTACCAAAGGACAATCTTGCCAAACAAATCTGATTGAGTTCTTTGACTGGGTGACCAGAGAACTAGATCAAGGGCATGAGATGGATGTGATCTACCTAGATTTCAGCAAAGCCTTTGATGCTGTTCCTCATAGGAGTCTTATCAATAAACTCAACAGTTTGGGAATGAGTCCCAAGATGGTGAACTGGATCAGAAACTGGTTGACTGACAGACGACAAAAGGCGATGGTAAACGGAACTCACTCGGATGAAAGGAAGGTGATTAGCAGTGTGCCCCAGGGTTCAGTCCTGGGACCAGTATTGTTCAATGTATTTGTGAGTGATATTGCTATTGGACTGAATGTAAAAATCTGTCTTTTTTCAGATGACATGAAAATTTGCAACAGATTAGACTCTCCTGAGGGAGTGAAGAACATGAGGAAAGAACTACAAAAGCTGAAAGAATGGTCTAATGATTGGCAGTTAAGATTTAATGTGAAGAAGTGCATTTGGAAAGCAGAAATCCAAGGGAATCATACACAATAGGGAGTGAGAGGTTGGTGTTCATGGATCAGGAGAAGGTTCTTGGAGTGGTTGTTTCTGAGGATCTCAAGGTAGCAAAACAATGCGACAAGGTGGTGGCAAAAGCCAGAAGGATGCTAGGTTGCATACAGAGGGGAATTACCAGCAGAAAAGAAGAGGTACTAATGCCACTGTACAAGTTGTGGTGAGGCCTCACTTGGAATATTGTATTCCGTTCTGGAGACCATATCTCACAAAGGATATAAAAAGACTGGAAACTGTTCAGGGGAAGGCGCCCGAAATGATTTGGAGCCTGTGTCAGAAGACTTATGAAAAGAGACTAGAAGACCTAAATATGTACACTCTGGAGGAGAGAAGGGACAAGAGAGATATGATTCAGACCTTTAAATACTTACAGTATTAATGACCAAACAAACCTCTTCCAAAGACGGGGAAGCTGTAAAATTAGAGGGCATAACATGAAGCTGCAAGGGAGTAAATTGAAAGGCAATGCCAGAAATACTTTTTTACTGAAAGGATGGTGGATGCTTGGAATGCCCTCCCGATGGAAGTGGTGGGGGCAAATACAGTGACAGAATTCAAAATGGCATGGGACAGGCACAGTATATCCCTCTACAGCAGCAGGAGTGGCTCAGTGGTTGGGACAGGTTACCTCAGGCCAGAAGGCTGGGGGTTCAATTCCCACATGGGGACAAGCAACCTTGGGCTGGAGGGACTGGGTTCTCTAGTCCCATGGCCACTCCTTGTGGCCTTGGGCAAGCCACTTAACCCTCCATTGCCTCAGGTACACTTAGACTGTGAGCCCTTTGGGGACAAGGGAATAAAAGGTACCTGTTAGTATACATGTAAACTCCACTGATTCTAAAGAGTGTGGTATAAATAAACAGGGTAATATCAAAATAAACATAGCTCTCTCTCTTATATCTCAACAAATAGGTGTGGCCTACATGAAACAGGAGGGTACACCCCTAAACAAAGGCATGGGGAGGAGTGACCCACATGGAGCAGCAGATGCACCTACTCTTGCTGCCTTGCTGGGCAGACTAGATGTACCATGCTGGTCTTTATCTGCCATCATGTACTACTGTATGTTACTATGTCATTTTTGGTGGATAGTTCATAAGCAGTAATATGGAAGTGTACTCTGATAAACTGCAGTCAGGTAAGGTGTGAGGCACCCCAAGGGTTGTTGCTGTCACTCTACATTCAGTATTTATTTAAAATCGTTAACCCAAATATTGCCAAGATATAGGGTTAAATATTTTCTTTTTGCTGATGATATCCAATTGTATGTACAATTGGGTTCAAATCAGAGGTTTATGAGGTCAAATGATTGTTTGAGGGAATCTGTGATATGTATGATGAAGAATAGGTTAAAAGTGAACTTTTATACTGTTCATATTCAGCTATGGTGTTGGGTGATCATCTATTAGAAACAATGCATCAGGAGATGAGCTTAGTGGTAATACAATGCAATGTGTGTTTTTGAGTCAATGCTGACTTCTGGTGACTCAGAAGCTCTTGGGTTTTCTTGGCAGTGTGATTGGAAGCAGATTTCCAGGCCTTTCTTCTGAGGCAATGGAGAGTTAAGTGACTTGCCCAAGGTGTGTTAGTGGGAATTAAACCCTGGTTGCTTGGTTACCAAGCCAGTGCTCTAACCAGTAGGCTACACCTCTATTCTGAGCTTTGTGGTAGTGCTAGATAATTGAGTGGCATATGGGAACACGGGTACAATAGTTTTGTTATTTCCATCAATGACAGCTACATTGTCATCTCCCTTTTTTTGAACCAAAAGTTTATGCTTCAGTTCTGCGTGCGATAGCGATATTACAGTTAGAATATCGTAACATCCGATTTTGTGACCTACTGAAGAAGACAATAGGAAAGAGTAGTCCACTGGTTAGAGCAGTGGGTTAGGATCCAGAAATGCTAGCCTTTAAATCCCACTAATGCTCTTTGAGCAAGTCACTCAAGTCTCAGATACAAACTTAAATTGTAAGTCTGCTGGAGCTGGGATAGATCTCCAGTACCAGAATGTAACTTACTTAGAAATACAAGCAAAAAGACTTGAGGTAAATACAAATACATTTTAAAAAATAACTGGAACATAGCAGCTAGGTTGCTGACTGCATTAATGTGATGAGATTGTGTCTCACCAATCCTGGCAGAGCTCTACTGGCCTCCAATAGCATGCTGGATTGTCTTAATGCTCTCTCTTTGACCTTTAAATAGAAGGTTTACACTCCAAAGCATTATTTTGCATTCACAAGTTTGAGGAAGTCTGTACAACTAGAGGAAAAGTCAATAGAGAGGATTACCAGCAGAGGTTTGGAGAGCAGAGACAGTGAGAGGGGTTAATGTTGTTTGAAGACCTGGTTTTCAAGCAGTGTTTATGGGTCAGATACTGTACCTGGTTTTGCTAAGGAGCAGTGGTTTTAATTCTTGTGGTCACAAGTTATTGAGCTGTTCCTTTTCCTTATTGATAATATGTAGCTTGCAGGTTGCTTTGATTGACAAGAAAAGTGTCGTATAAACCTTTTAAATAAATTAACAGATATATAAGTATGAGAAAAGGAATGTAGGGTGCTATGGGTGCTGTGAAGAGGTACAGATGGAAGTGGCATAGTCGTGCTCAGAGAAAGCAGAGAAGGAGGTAAGGGAAAGAAAGATAAAGAGGAATGAAATAGATGAGAGATGCACAAAGTGGGAGATGAAGGACTGGAAGAAGGCTTGAGACAGGAGGGCAGTGTGACACAGAAAGAGAGTTTGAAGAATTGAAAGTAATAAAAAAACACTATCACTATTAGTCAGCCAGCCAGCCATATGACTCAGGGCTTCAGAAAAGGTGAGTGAGATGGGCGACCACCGAAGGACTACCCAGAGGGACTACTACAACTGGAAATGGATCTGTACTTGTAAGTATTTATCTTCTGGAATATATTCTAAATCTTGGGGAAAAGGGTAATCTTTGGGTTGAAGCAGATAAATCTGTGTATTTTAGAATTCAGTGTGTTTTCTGAGTCAGTCAGTACCACCAGAGAGCTTTTCATTTAAATCAAATCAGAGTATAGCTTAGCATACAAGTAGAATAAATAGTCTCTGAGTACAAAGAACTAAACTTGTTTCTAGTGACCTTTACAAAGAGGCCTTCCAGTTAGAAAGCAAAAGATCTGTGAAGTTGTCTTAAATAGGTATTAAAGGCAAGTGACAGATCAAAGGGGCAATTTGAAAGGTCCCTGTTATCAAACCAAGAGCTATGTGAATCACCCAGGAAATTGGTAAGAATTTACCTTAGATGCACAGGTCAGGGCACTGTGTAGAAAGCCAGCCTGTAAGTCTTCTTTACCTCCCTCCCACCCTGACTCACACACACCCCTGGGATAATCTTAGCTTTAGAGGCTCTTAAAGGTATTAAAGGGTGGAGGTGCCCATATTCACTTTCAGGTGCATCTGGTTATCCTCATCAGGAAGACATTTATCACGGACCTGAAATTAATTATTCTTGAGATGAACAAATTCTATTTAACATGTGGAGGAACATTCCATTGAGTGTGTGCAGGCCCCTGTGCATCCTTTGTATTTAGTGGAATTGATTTGGCCTCTATAAAACAGGAATTTTTGTGACCTTTTGACTTAGGTGCCCTGAGGCTGAGCGTTGGGACTGGGTCATAGTCTTTCCTCAAAATTTAACCAGTATTGCAATTAAACAAAAAGAGAAATGTACATGTGTTTATAAAGTTTTATAGACCACTTGGTCAGCCGAAAAGTGGTCTTTTGAACCTTTAGTAAGGTCTAGTCTCTTTCCAGATGTGGACATATTGAGGCACATTCCAGTGAGTGTGTACAGGCCCCTGCGCATCCGATCGGAATTGGGACGCCCAGAAGTAGACCTGATTCTGATCCCTCGGGGGCTAGACATGCCCCGTGGGATCAGATTCAGTTCTAGGGCCTGTAAGTGCAGGACAGGACCCGATTCCAATTGGCCTGCACACACAGCCACTTGTCTGGCTACCTCAGGAGCCGAGATCCCCGGTTGCCATCCACAATCTTCTTTCCCCTCAGCCCGACCTCTGATCTGACCTTCCATGGTCAAGGTCAGGCTCTGGGGAATCCCTTGCACCCTTCATTTTTCTGACGCTGCCCAGGCCTGCCGTCCCCCAACATTCAGGTGGACTTTTTCCACATTGTATTCCACCTCCAAGATGGAAAAAGTCCTCCGTCCAGTTTGCCAACCCCACCGTACAGGGCAACCTCAGAATCCAACCTGTACATCTGGGGTCGCGGATTGCTTATGCCCTACCCTTGATCCTTCTCCGGAACACCCCCTCCTGCCCTGTCTAAGCCTCCCCCCACAAATGCCTTGTTCATACAGGGAGGTTTTTGATGGCAGGGAAGTGAATAGCAGGAATGGATGTCTCAACGGGACGTCCATCCCCGCTATTCGTGGGACGGAATAAACCACATAAGGTATAGTTGTATTAGTATAAGTATCCCCTGCAAACCTAAGTAAGTAAACAACTTTAATATTTGAACAAAACCTTAAAACTAAAGTGAAGACAGCAGTCCAGGAGTGAGATGGGGGTTTTCCAGTCTTTTGCACTGAGTATCACATGTATGTTTTTCTCCCAGTTGGTGAGAAACGTGTGTACTAGGTGCAAGGAGCTGTTTGCTCTCAGGGAATGAGTCTGATCTCTGGAGGCTAGGGTAGCAGATTTGGAGGACATATGGAAGACAAAGAAGAATACAGACGAGACCTACAGGGACAAAGTACTGAAGTCCCACATCTAGTCTGGCAACCTCTCTGTTGCCATGGAGGAGAGAGGTCAAGTGACAGGAGAGCATCACTCTGGTGTGGCAAGAAGTGATCCTGTAGCTAGGACCTGTCCTCCAGGTGATGTAAAACCCTCTCCACCAAGGAGGTTTCTCCAGGGCAATATGTCCATGAGGGAAGGATTAGGATGGCCATTATAGTTGGTGATTTGATTGTTAGGCATGTAGATAGCTGAGTGGCTGGTGGATGCGAGGATCGCCTGGTAACATACCTGCATGGTGTGAAGGTAGCTGACCTCATGCCCACCTAGACAAGGTGTTAGATAGCGCTGGGGAGGTTCTGCTGTCTTTGGTATATGTTGGTACCAATGACATAGAAAAGTGTGGTAGGGAAGTTCTGGAGGCCAAATTTAGATTTTTAGGTAGGAAGTTGAAATCCAGAACTTCCAGGGTAGCATTCACAGAAATGCTTCCCATTCCACGTGCAGGTCCCAAAAGGCAAGCAGAGCTCCAGAGTCTCAATGAGTGGATAAGACGATGGTGCAAAGAAGAGGATTTAGGATTTGTTAGGAACTGGGGAACATTCTGGGGAAAGGCAGGGTTTTTGCGAAGGAATGGGTTCCACCTTCACCGGGATGGAACTAGGCTGCTGGCATTAACCTTTAAAAAGGAAGGAGAGCAGCTTTTAAACTAGATCGTAGGGGAAAGCTGACAGTCACCCAAGAGCACATGGTTTGGAACGATGTATCTATGAAGGATACTAGCAAAAGATTGAAGTTAGGGCATATTGACAGAGAGGTTCCAATAAAAACAAAAGTAACCCAAATACCCTTAAATACAGAGCAGACAGAGCTTTAAAGATTCCAAATTACCCCTGCCTACCGACAACCAGATTAATTTGAATAAAATACTACCTCTAAAATGCTTGTATGCAAATTTTAGAAGTCTAAAACATAAGATGGGAGAGTTAGAATATATAGCAGTAAAGAGGTTAGATACCTGGTGGAAGGAGGACAACCAGTGGGACACTGTGATACCTGGGTACAAATTCTATCACAATGATAGAGTACATCAAATTGGTGGAGGGGGTTGCACTCTATGTTATAGAAGACATTGAATCACACAGGATTAAAGTGTTTCAGGAAACAAAATACGCGGTAGAATCTCTATGAATAGAAATTCCATGTAAAAAGGGGAAGGTGATGGCAGTGGAGGTATACTACCGACCACCTGGCCAGAATGAACAAATGGATGATGAAACGTTCAAAGAAATCAGGGAAGCTAACAAAAGTTACAATACAATAATAACAATGGGTGATTTCAATTACCCCAGTATCGAGTGGGTCAATGTAATGACAGGACATGCTAGGGAGATATAGGGGCTTGTTTACAAAGCCATGGTAGCAGCTTACGCCCGATATCGGAGCCGTGGCTACCGCAGCTTTGTAAACAAGCCCCATAGTTTCTAGATGAAATAAATGACTGCCTTTTGGAGCATCTGGTTCATGAACCGACAAGAGGGGAAGGAACAAAAAAACAAATACGAGGACTGGCAGTGATTCAGGTAAAACCCCTTTTATTGATGACCCTTATGCTCTTACACTCATCTCAAAGGATCTTCCACGTAAGAGTGTGGTCATTGACTTTATTTATATGAATCGTTTGTCTGAAGGTTTGCCTTCTTATATGTTACCCCCCTGAGGAAGGCCGTTGGCCGAAACGCGTAGGGGTCATTAATAAAAGGGGTTTTACCTGAATCACTGCCAGTCCTCGTATCTGTTTATTTGTTCCTGCTGTTTCTACAGATACGTTTTTGCCTCTGTTTGCCTACAGACAAGAGGGGAAGCCATTTTGGACCTAATCCTTAGTGGTACACAAGATCTAGTGTGAGATAAGGGTGTTGGGGCCACTTGGCAATAGTGATCATAGGATGATCGTATTTGATTTTTAATAAATGGAGGAAGGACAGCAAGGAAATCCACATCCACAGTACTGCCTTTTAACTTTCAAAAGGGAGACTATGATAAAATGATAAAAACAGTTAAGAAAAATACTAAAAGGAGTCACTGCAAAGATTTACATCAAGCATGGGTGTTGTTTAAAAATACTATCTTGGAAGCCCAGACAAACTGTATTCCATGCTTTTAAGAAAGGTGGAAGGAAGTCCATAAAACTGCCAGCATGATTTAAAGGTGAGGTCAAAGAGGCTGTTGTAGCCAAAAAAGCATCTTTCAGGAAATGGAAAAAGGAGCCAAATGATGAAAATTGGAAACAACATAAGCATTGGCAAGTTAGATGCAAGGCACTGATAAAGCAGGCAAAGAGAGAATTTGAGAAGAAGCTTGCTGTGGAAGCAAAAACGCATAATAAAGACTTTTTCAAGTACATTCGTAGTAAAAAAAAAAACCTGTGAGAATGTTTTTTGGACCATTAGATGATAGAGTGGTAAAAGGGTGTTAAGAGAGGACCAGGCCATAGCGGAGAGACTGAATGAATTCTTTGCTTTGGTTTTTACTGAAGAAGATGTAGGAATGTTACCCATGAGTGAAATTATATTTAAAGATAATGCATCGGAATATTTGAAAGAAATATCGATAAACTGGGAAAAAATAATACAACTATTTGATAACAGGAGCAAATCAGCTGGACTGGATGGTATACTCCTGAGGGTGTTGAAAGAACTGAAATATGAGATTGCAGACCTACTCTTAATAATCTGTGAACTATCATTAAAGTCATCTGTAGTACCCAAAGATTGAAGAATGGTCAATGTAATGCCAATTTTTAAAAAGGGTTCCAGAGGTGATCCTGGAAACTACAGGCCAGTGAGCCTTACATCAGTACTGGGCAAAATGATCAAAATCATTATAAAGTACAAAATTACTGAACATTTTGATAGTCATGGTTTAATGGGAGAAAGCCAACATGGCTTTAGCCAAGGAAGGTCTTGTCTTCCTAATCTGTTATATTTTTTTGAAGATGTGAATAAACAGGTAGACAAAGTTGGGCCGGTCAATATAGTGTATCTGGATTTTCATAAAGCCTTTGACAAGGTCCTTCATGAGAGACTCTTGACAAAGTTAAAAATTCATGGGATAGGAGGCAGTGTACTATTGTGGTTAAAAGACAGAAAGCAGAGGGTAGGGTAAATGGCCAGTTTTCCCAATGGAAAAAGGTGAATAGTGGAGTACCCCAGGGATTTTGACAAATTGGAAGACTGGACGTTCAAATGACAGATGAAATGTAATGTGGACAACTGCAAAGTTATGCACCTAGGCAAGAACAATCCAAACTATGGTTACATGATGCAAGGTTCCACATTAGGAACCACCACCCAGGAAAAAAATGTAGGCATCATCATGGATAACACATTGAAACCCTCCATCCAGTGTGCAGTGGCATCCAAGAAGGCAGATAAAATGCTAGAAATCATAAGGAAAGGAATGTAGAATAAGACAAAGGATATTATAATGCCTCTGTATCATTCCATGGTGCGACCCAACCTTGAATATTGTGTGCAATTCTGGTCACTGTATCTTAAAAGGAGTAGAGCAGAATTAGAAAAGGTTCAGAGAAGAGCCATGAAAATGGTAAAGGGGATGGAAGGATACTCCTATGAGGATAGGCTTAAAAGGTTAGGGATCTTCAACATGGAAAAGAGACGACTGACGGGAAATATGATCGAAGTCTATAAATTATTTGATGGAGTGGAACGGGTAAATGTAGATTGATTATTTATGCCATCAAAATGAAGAAAAAAAAAGAGGACCTGGGAAATCCACTGCTTGTCCCAATACTAGCATTGTAGAACCTGTATGTCCTTTTGGGAAATTGCTAGGATTGGCCACTGTTGGAAACAGGATACTGAGCTTGATGGACCTTGGTCTGACCCAGTATGGAATTTCTTATGTTCTTAAGGTATCAGACCTGGGGACACCAATGCTTCCTAATCAGGAGGTGGAGCACCAGCGCTTTATGCTTGCCATTGCTGCTACACTGGCGGTCAGTGTAGTTAAACTCCTATGAGGCTGAAGGTTTGCAGCAGCAGCATCAGACAGGCCATGAGGCAGCTGTGTCATCCAAGAAGGATTCTCTCACAGCAGGCCAGAGCTCTGCAGGGGGACTCTCCCCTCTCCCCTCTCCCAAACTGCCCTGGGCATTGGCTGACCTGGCAACGGGCCCGATACCAGTCCATTCCATCCCTCCACTTCATCCTCTGTGCTTCTCATTCTCTTCTAAGTCCAGCTTCATGGTCTCTCATCCTTAAAAGACTGAACAGGATCCTTGAAATTTAGTCCAATGGCATAAAGGGTTTTTTCAGCAAAAGTCTGGGAACCACTATTATAAAGAATAAGTAGGATTAAAAAGCGGGAAATACTCTAGTCTTCAGATCCTCCCTGACACTGCAGCAATAAACGGGATTAAGCAAGTTATTGCAGAGACTGGGAGCCCATGGGTTGAAAGAAGATTGCCTTTCCCTGCCTCCCCCCCCCCCCAAAAAAAAAGAAAATTAAACCATATCATATACATAGGCTTTTAAAAATTAAGAGGCCAATCTTCAAAAGACAACAACTTATCCAAAGAGCATTGTACCTCCCTTGGTCTGTTTCTGGGCCTCCTCAGCACTAACTGCATAGTACCAGAGGGTCTATGAAGATACTGAGTGGTACAATGCAGATAGCACCATTGAATATCTCACTCAGTATCCTTACCTGGATAGCTTCCTGTTGATCGTCTGACTAAGGATTTTGAATACTGGCCCTTTAGCTTCTTTTTGAATATCAGGCATAACGATAAAAGCAAAGTGAAATAATCCCCTTCAAAAACAAAAGCTAACTACATTTTAATTAAACAAATAAAGATAGCTTTTCAATTTAAGAAAAGGAAAAAGTTAAAACAATGGGGCATGTTTACTAAAGATGAACCTGTGTTAAGTAAAGTTAATGTGCGTTATGTGCTGCCACTGCCCATTCATTTCTATGGGTCATTTCAGCTCTTAACGCACATTAACTTGCAGTAACATGTGATAACCTTTAGTAAACATGCCCCTATCTATTTGTACCATTAAAAAACTTGATACAAATGGCATTCTATTGTTGAATTATTTTGCCAGCTCGTTCTTCTGGCACTGTGCCCTCCCTTGTTGGAACTTTTTATCAGCTTCTATGTGTTGAGAAGTGATTAAGGCTCCTTGCAAGTGAGCAATATATTCGGTGAGCATTGTTGCCAAAAATTTTGCATACTCTCTAAATCTTTCCATGCACTTTAACTGCACATGTTTTGCTTTTTAAGAAACTAGTAGACAAATGTTCAGTTTTGAAAATGCAACCTTTTTGGAGGTAATAATTATCTTTTATTGGACCAAGAAAAAATTGCAACAGAACAGTCCGATATTAATTCACATGAGTCTCAGAATCTTATAGGTGCTTCTATGAATATAATAGTCTGCTGCAGAGACAGCTGTGAAAGCTCCCATACAACATAAAATAAATATTAACTAATAAAATAAATATAAATAAAATAACATAAAATGTTGCTATTTGGTCTAATAAAAGAGATTACAACCTTCAAAGTCTCCTAATTTTGTACTGGGACCAGTACAGCAAGAGAATATTCTATTCTGTGTTAACAGAATCCCAAACTGTAATGGAATTCTGAAAGTATTTGTACAAATTGGGATCTCTAGAAACAAAATTATAGATGACACCTTTTCACTGAACTAACTTGGCATGACTAGCTTCCACTAGTGGAGCTCCTTTCATCAGTTAAACACCAGAGCTATCAGTTTTACATAGGCTCCCTTTATTTGATCTGTTTTGCCAATAAGCCCAGAGATGCCATAGCTTCAGCCTGTAAAGTAACAAACAGTTCTCGTTCAACTTTCCCTCAGAACAGTTTGTGCTGCTTTCTGTGTTCCACACATATTTGAGATAGTATCCTAAACAGTGGACTCAATGTCAAAATTCAGAATAGCAATTCTACTGCTACAAAGGTTAAACGCTATATTAAAGACATAGCAGACCTTGGCGCGGGCTAAATGGAAAATTATATTTTGTATCTTTTTTTTATGTTATTTCTCGAACATGTGAATATGACTGTCCTCTTTCCTTATTAGTCAGATATATAAATTCCATTTGAAATCTACAAAATATAAGTGAAAAAAGGGTGCGGTGGATTTTCTTATGTACTCTGCAAGAATTACCTGATAACAGCAGGCTGGTAACTCGGGGGGGGGGGGGGGAGAGACATGTTTAATAAAGGGCATTAGCTGCTACTGTGAAGCTAATGTGGACCTTTTTCCAAGGTAGCTGCATTTCCCGCATTGCCTGTGAAAGTGAGAGGGCACTGGGCGGAGAGTGGGTGTTCCATTTTGGAGCAGCTACCGCAGGTGTTTGCATCACACGGTAACTCTCTTTTTGCAGGCTTCACAGATGAACTACCGCTACCTCAATGAATGGTGATAGCTACATCTGTGAAGCTGTCCTCCATGAAGTCTGAGTTTTCTCCATGGTATCTGCAGGAGAAACACTGGAAAGGTCCCCTGCAGATTCCGCCGAACTTTTGCAGCTAGTTCCCGGTGTTAGCTGCAAAAGCCTAATACACTTTAGTAAACATGCCCCTGAATGTGTTGTCATTATCAGGGTTGGCCCAACCATCAGGCAAACTAGGTAGATGACTAGAGGGCCACTTCTTGGGGGCAGCAAAGAGCAGGGCACTTGAAGCTAAAAAATAGATTCTGACAGCCAGGTGGGGCATAAGGCTTCAGGTTTGCCTAGGTTGCCAACACCTTGAAACAACTCCTGGGACCAGCCCTGGTCATTATACATCAATATTGATCAAACAGAAGTTAATCAGATTATTGAACAATAAGATTTCAACTCCAAGGATTCCAAAGATGTTCATAATTTCATTATTACAACTAGTACTAATACACAATTAATTCTTGGTATGAACAATAATTTTTATTTTGAGAAATTTGGTTTCCTCTATTGCTATACTATCTATCAGCATGGTTATGGCAAATGTTTTTGAATGATATCTTTTTTATTTGCGGAGGTAATAAGCAGGAATTGGATAGGCTCATTCAATGACTCAATCAATGTAAAGCTAATCTTCAGTTTAATATAACAATTCATATATATGTGATTGGGACGAAGGCAGAACTAAGCCACGATGGTGGATCTGCCAAAGCCTGGGCGAGATGCTGCGTTAGAAGGATTGTATTGACTATCTCGTTGTTAAATCAAGATATGAAGATAGTGGCCTCTATTTTGGTAAACGTTTGAGCAAGGTCATCGCGGGTCTCATCCACCCCACAGCACGGATCTTGATCAACGGAGAACTATCGGATGTCTTTGCCCTCCAACGAGGAACGCGGCAGGGTTGCCTCCTCTCACCGTTGCTTTTCTTGCTCTCTCAGGAGCCTTTGGCCATTAAAATTTGGATGACATCAGAATGGGAGGGGATACAGGTGGCCACTGACTGATGAAAGATTAATCTCTTTGTGGATAACACAGGTACACTAAAAAAAATTTTTTTTAAACTGCCTCTAATGTTTCGATTGATTTTTACGTTTTTTGGTGCGCTGAATCCAAATCTGGTAACCAATTTGCTCCATCACGTACAGATTTTTTGCTACATTGGGTTAGCAGTTTGAGGTGAACGTTTCAGATTGAGTGCGATCGAGATAAAAGTTTCTTGGATGAATTCTTTATACTAATTGTTTAGTAGTTATTCAAATAAGAATAAAGAAAATTGTAACAAGGCAGCACATAAGAATAGAGTAATGTCAACAAAACACACTGTGATGGTAGCAAAATTGTCTGCACTTAAAACAGCCACATACATGTGCACAAACATTGAGCATATAAGAGCGAGGTTAGACACAAAGCAAAGCAAAGAAATGTGCAAAAAATGTTGTACAGGTATGTATGTAAGAATAGAAAATGCAAACCGCACCATTGCAATACATGAAGACAAACACCCGATGGTGTGAAAATAAAATTCTAATAAATGAGATCCGACACTGTGGTAATAACTAGCAAATTTTTATTTCAAAGTTTAGTAAAAACACGATATTTGTCAACACAGTTTAGATTTTAAAGTCATTCTTGGGTCAATCAATCTCCTGGTGGGCCCGTTTCTTCTTCCCCCGAATGCTTCTCTTGGTGCGCTGCTTGGCGTATTTTTCATCTGGGGTTTCCCGCAGCAGCAACCAGCAGAAATCAGCCATCATAGTGGTGTTCCATCTTCATTGGTACCTTCTCTCTGCGTCCTTGATGTCCTGGTGAAACCTTTCACCTTGTTCTTCACTGTACGCCCCCAAGTTTTCAGGAAGGTAGTTCACATGGGAGTGCAAGAAATGGACTTTCAGGCTCATGTTACAGCCTTGTTCTTTGAAGGCATTGAGCATCCTGGCAACAATATCCTTATAGTTCTCATCCCGCCTGTTCCCCAAGAATTTGAGAACAACATCCTTGAAGGAATCCCAGGCTTCTTTTTCCTTCTCAGACATCATTTCAGCGAATGCTCCATCTGAAATGAGTTTCCTTATATCAGGGCCAACAAACACTCCTTCCTTTAGCTTTGCTTCAGAAAGTCAGGGGAACTTTGAGCAAAGGTACCGAAAGCACTCACCATCTTTTGGAAGGGACTTGATGAATTGCTTAATGAGACCCAACTTAATGTGGAGAGGTGGTAATAGAATTTTATCACGAGGTACCAAGCTCTCATGAAGAACATTTTTCTCACCGGGTCTCAAATACTCCCGAATTGGCCAGTCTTTTTTCCCCCAGTGTAGGTCGCGGGCCCGGCTATCCCACAAGCAAAGGAAGCAGGGATATTTGGTGAAACCGGATTGCTGCCCTAATAGCATGGATAGAATTTTAAAGTCTCCACAAATCATCCACTTATGCTCATCATAACGAATCTTCTGAAGAATCAGGGCCAAATTCTCGTATTTTTCTTGGAGAATAACAGAGTGAGCAATAGGAACTGAAGCGAATGTGTTGCCATTATGAAGAAGAACACCTTTTATGCTGTCTTTTGACGAATCAATGAACAGCCGCCATTCAGCAGGATCATACTTGAGTTTAAACTTTTCCATCACTCCGTATATATCGTTGCAAAATACCAAATCTTCCTCTTTGCTGAAATACTTCAAAAATTGTGTCTCGCGGTTGCGGTACCAATAAAAAGTTGTTCCTGGTGACAATATATTTTTCTGTTTAAGCCGAGAACCTAGCAGTTGGGCAGCATCTTTTGGGAGTCCTAAATCCCGGACTAAATCATTCAATTCAGCTTGAGAGAAAAGTTCAGGTTTCGGATCTGGTTCAGTTTCAAACTCGGAAGTACTGGACTCATCGGGAAAAGCCATCTGATGAGTCTCATCATGATCAGAACCGTCCACACAAATATGATCCAAAGATTTTGGTGGTTCAGGCACAGGTACTTCGTTGCTATGAGGTATTCAGTCCACATTAAGCAAAAGCCTTTAACACAAACAAAAACACACACCCACGATGACCTCTCAGCTTACATCCTTTCACATCCATGTATATATATACATATAAAAACTGTATATAGTTAATCTGTGCTGCTTTGTATTTATCTCACATTGTTTGACTGTTTACTTATAATATGATGTTCCTTGTAAATATGTTCTGTTATAATATGACGTTCCCTGTAAAACAAATTTACTTTGTTAATTGTTGTTCACTGTAAACCGCAACTGAACTTTGGAAGATGCGGTATATAAATATATATATAAATAAATAAATAAAATGAGGCATAGGCCTAATTGCTGAGGGAAGGTTGGGGTAACTTATTACATTCATATTTTTTAAGTTGTATCCCTTCACAATGCAAGAGCAAAAATAGCAGTCACTGCTGTGGTCTCTTTGTTCACGCCACATCATAGGTATTCCGAAACGAAATGCTTGTTTTTAACCTTTCATCCATAAGCGTAGATCTTCCTCACATGTCTTGCACACTTTGTGAGGAGCCCACGGTTTGTCTTGATTGCCTAACTTCAAACCGAAATAGGCGAAATATACTTTTTTAATAAATGCAGAAATGTTCCTCTGCCGCTTTTTCACGGTATATTCCCCACAAATAAAACAAAAACTGTCCGGAGAGTTGACGCAACCTCTGGCTCTGTGAGCCATCACAAATACACAGCACTGCAAACTACAACTGTAGTGAACCACTTCGGAATAAAGCTGGATTACGACTGAGCAAACAAAAGGTAATAATGAACTTGCAAGAAACTGAAATTTGACAGGAACGTTCATGTCGCAACCACCGTGTTTGAGCGAGCGAACGAGGCGAGGCGAACAGGAAAGAACATGCGCCAGCATGAGTACTGGATTTAGCCCCCCGCCTCCCAATTGTCCTGTTAATGTATAAAATGAATACAAAACACTCTAAAATATCATGAGGGAGTGTTTCTAGTTAGTTAACCATTACAACCTCTATTTTGGGCCAAGAAAATAAACTGCAGTCGGCTAAAAAGAAATTATGTGAACATTCCTTATATGGTTAAGAAATCTAATTTTGCAAGAAAACATGACGTGATGGAACATTTTAGCTATTTTTCCTGGATTCAGCACCCCAAAATCTATAGGAATCAGTTGCAAAACTGGAGGCAGTTTTTTGGTAGTGTACCTGTGTAATATGCTTCTTTTAATTGACCAGGAGAATAAGTGTATTGATCAAGTGATGGCCACTATCACGATGTTCGGGAGCTTCTTGGGCCTCCGAATCAACTGGAGTAAGTCTGAGGCATTACCGGTGTCTCAGTCCTGTTCTTGTAAGGGGCTGCAAGACTTTCATCTGGCTTGGATGGGGGAAGTACCTTAACTATCTGGGGGTCTACTTGTGCGCAGATCCAAAGAAACTATACAGTAAGAATGTGAAGGAGCATATAGAGAACCTGAAAGCATGGTGTGCTAGGTGGAGGGCCTACTGCTTTCTTTCTTAAGAAGAATAGTGCTGCTTAAAATTGTGGCACTATCCTGGCTGATTTACCACTTGCAGATGCTGCCCTTGTGGATAAGGACGCAGGAAGAGAAAGCTTATTGTAGTGTGGTGAGGTCTTTCCTTTGGTGGGGATGCCCAGCTCTGATCAGCTTCACTAAACTGACCATAGCATGGGAGGGTTTGGACTTCTAGACTTAAGGCTCTACAATCTCGTGGCATTATTAAGATGGATCCATGAAGGGGAAGCAGGAGTTGCTGGGCCTGTGTGTGTACCGCCAGAGGAGGAGCACTGCAGTCCTGCCCCTCACGGGCCACTACAAAATCATCGGCCCACCTCGGAGGCACCGGGAAGCAGGAGGAGTTGCTGGGACCGTGTGTGTACCGCCGGAGGAGGAGCGCTGCAGTCCCGCCCCTCCCGGGCCGCTACAAAATCACCAGCCCACCGTGGTACGCGACCCGCAGGCATGCACCTGTGGTCGCATGCTCGAAGGGGCGTGACCAAAGGGGCTTGTCACGCCCCTTTGGAACCCCTTCAGAGTAATGAGGAGTAACGAGGAAGTATCTTGGGGACTCCATGGGAAAGCGAAGGAAGAAGGTGTTTCCAGCCTTGGGCACTAAGACCATTAAGCTCGTGGGTCCTAGGGATTGTCATCTACAGAGCGTCCAGGTTGAGCAGGAGGAGCAGGACTTGACCCTGGGGTCCGTGAGTACTATCTCTGTTACCTCTCCTAATGTGCTGGGGCCTGCCCTACCCAGACAGGAAGTCATGTCTCAGAGGGTTTCACCTTCCGGAGTGGATAATCCGGTTGAAGAGCCCTCGTTGGGTGGCTCGGAACTTCCTTCTTTGTTGCCTGATGTGGACAAAAATGTATGGTCTTCTCTTCCGTCAGTGCTGGACTTTTCTGCTCCGGCTTCGAATGTTATTTCGCCTGTGGACGTTTCTTTGCGAGACGTGTGGGAAGTGGTCGCATGCATGGAATTATCATTGCATGCTTCTCTTTCCCAGGTCTCACAATTTTCTAAAGAAATGGTTCAGAAGTTGGGTGCTCATGATAAATGTAATACTGCTTTGAATAAATTAGAGGGTTAGGTTTCTGTGGTTCAGGTCATGGTAGCTTCTTCTATTCAGGATAATGTCACAATACATCATAAAATAGAACCCCTGAAGAATGTGACTCATGTGAAAAATTTAAGGTTTTTGAATTTTCCACACACTCATTATTTATCTCCAACTATATTGTTACATAAGTATTTTAAGGAGGTTCTATTAATTGAAGATGTTAATGCTATAAAATTTTCTTCTGTTTACTATGTTCCTGTATTGTCTGCCACGGAAGCCTCTCCTCCTATTGCCAGGGATGCAGAAAATGTTTCTTTAGATGTTTCTGCTTTTTTGGAGTCTTCAACTGATGAGATTAGTCAGCGTGATACCTTAATTGGTTCTTTCATGTCTTTAATGGATAAAAATTTAACTTTGCTGTTATACTTCTCTAAGAAGAATCAGGTCTTTTGTGGTAGCACGATTCAGATTTTTCCAGATGTTTATAGACTTACAAAAAGGCGGAGGAAAGCTTTTCTTTTGTTAAAGGCGCGCGCCCTGGCAATAGGTGCTTCTTTCTTTTTAAAGTACCCGTGTAGGTGTATTTTGATTTATGAGCAGGCTAAGTATGTATTTATGGAATCTGATCAGTTGGAAGTGTTCCTATCCAGTAAAGAAAGTGATTAGGATGTTTCTTCTTCCTTTCCATGTAATTAGGGCCATATTGTATATTTTTCATGGGCCTAGCGTTTACTTATATTGTTTCTTGTTATTATGAGCATAAGAATTTATCATTTTGTATTTCCTCCTTGCTTTCCCCTTGATGTGGACTTGATTGTAATTCCTGTTTATATCTCAATAAAGATTCTTAATATTAAAAAAAAAAAAAGATGGATCCATGAAATGCATACAGGGAATGATCACTACGCTCCGCAGGGGTTTTAGGATGGGCTTAGTGCACCCTACAGGTTTTTTGGACAGCTACAGGTTAGCCAATTCTGGAAACAGAAGATGGGATGGAATAGGGGCTTCCTGGGCTCGATGTGGCAGGCATTGCAATGGTGGAGAATTCAGGCAGGCGGAGCATGGGGGTGGTATCCCTTCGGGATGCTGGTGGGGAACCCTGACATATGGCCTGGGCTTTAGGGGGGGCACCTTTCAGGGATGGCTGTCACGCAGCTGCAAATATGTGGGGCAGCTCATGGAGTTGGGGGTGAGCATTTTCCATCATTTGACCAAATAAAGGCTAAATGGCGGCAGAGTAACAAGCACCTCGTGGTGCATCTGCAGTGCTGATACTATGTACTGGCAAAGTACCGGGTGCCTGAGGGCCCGCAAGGCTTTACCACCCTGGATCGGATCTTTCTGGCTACTCCTCCTAAGTTTATTAAGCTATCTTACTGATACAAATTAGGGAGGACTCACAGGCCTAAGGGGTGAGGGTGGGCCTTGAAACACCAGTGGACCCAGGACCTAGGGGACAAAGTGAGTGAGGAACTACTGGAGGGTCTATTTGGGGCCATACCACGGATCACCCTCAACGTTGCGCTTCAAGAGATCCTGTATAAGATACTGTACCAGGCTTATTTAACCAGGGAAAAGAAGGTGAGTCTGCACCTATGGGAAACCCCTGATTGTCTTCACTGTAAAGCGCATAAGGGGAGTTGGGTCCACACCTTTTTGGAATGCCCATGATTGCAAGTCTTTTGGAGGGAGGTGTTGGAGAGCATACAGGAAGTTTTGGGTAGTACAGTAGAATGGACTTATGCAGCCTTGCTGCTAGGCAATGGGACCTCAGTATGGGAGGGAGAACATGGGCCCATGGAACAAAGTTTTGCACTGGTAGTCCTAATGCTAGCACATAAAGTCTTATTGGCCATCTGGGTTGATGATATACTTCCCAGGGGAGGGAGATGGATGCACGCCATGAAGGAAATGGCTGAATGGATTCTGAAAGACAACATTGTGAATGAATCTGCAAGTCAGCATCACTATAGACAGCTGTGGACAGCCTTTGTGTCTAGTTGACTCTGGTGCCAGTCCGGTAGGAGGGAAGAGGTAGCTCATTTGGGGAGGGGGTGAGACGGGGAGGGGGGACTAATGGGGAAGGGGGAGATAATGATAACAAAAAACAAAAGAGATCTTGGGTGCACTAGAAAGAGTTAACAAGACAAGAGGGCATAAGAGTAGCCTCCCTTACTGTTCATATTTGCATTATCTATTGATCTAGTGTGTTCGACTTTGGCCTTACTAGGTTGAGGGTGGCTGTGTGGGCCTTCAGCTGTCTGTTGTATAGATTTGTTTAGAATGGTTCTCTGTTCTGGAGTTCCTTGGATCTTAATAAAAATATAATAATGATGTGACTGAGCTGCATTTGAAGTAATGTGTGATAGAAATTGATGGGATTGATGATAAGAACCATGTGACAGCATATCTGAGATAGAAGGCAATGATAAAAAGGACACTGTAATGGAGGAATATTTGCAATGAATTTTGCAGCATGACCAAAAAAGCAGATAAGTACAGTAAATTACAAAATCCTAAGGAGGCGGTACAGTATAGGATGTGAAGTACTTCAAAGCACAAAAGAAGAATGGGACCTAGGGGGTGATTATATAAGATGATCTTAAAATGGCCATACAGAAAAGGCAATGGCAAAGGATGTGCAAGTGCATATGAAGAGGAATAACCTGCAAAAAAAGGAGATGATAATGCCTTTGTATAAATCTCTAGTGAGACCTTATTTGGAGTACTGTGCACAATTCTGGAAACTGCACTTTCAAAAGGATATAAACAAGATGGAGTCAGTCCAAAAGGTGACTACCAGAATGGTCAGTGGTGTTGGTATGTATACTTTATAGGGATATGCATTTGTTTGAAATGACATGAGAAATATCAACAAAATTTCCTGTTTCATTTCATATAGTTTTTAATATAAAAAGGACAGTGAAAAATCCAAAAAGTGTTTTTCCCTCCAATTTCAACATATGCTGACCTCAAACCAGTAACTTTGAAAGGTAGGCATCTTACAGAAGAGCCATCATGTCTCCATGAAGGTGACCCTAGCCAGCTTTAACTCTGCTGACGATTGTCCTTCCTGTTTCCTGATTGGCCCAAAATTTGTCTGGTATGGAGCTCTATGGAAAATGCTGGGTTTTTTTTCTTGTGAATCTGTTGACTCCTGATATAGAGATTTACTCCAGATATTGCTCTTTTGTCTTGTTCTTGCACCAGGAATTCCATGAAATCATGTCCAAGTACCTATCAGAGATATTTACTAAGATCCAAGTTGTCTAATTAGTGATGTTCAAACAGAATCTAGAGCTGCCAAATTACCCAGTTTCAGGAATGAGATTTTAAGTCCGTCTTGATTTTCTGACAATCTCATTCGGATGTGTTATGGGACTTGCAGTACTGATCTGAATGGGTAAACTCAGAGACTTCATATACCATGCTGCATTGCAAGGCACATTTAAAACCAGAACTTGCCAAAAATTTTACTCCTGGAACTGGGTAATGTGTCAACTCTGGGATCTGGATTAGGCTTAGTAAATGTCTCTGAGAGTATACTTAGACATGGGGGCTTGTTTACAAAGCCGCGGTAGCGGTTTCCGATCATTATTGGAGCCGCGGCCCCATTGATAATGATCGGAAACCACTACCGCGGCTTTGTAAACAAGCCCCATAGTGTCACAGAAATTCTGGCACAAGAATATGGCAAAAGAAAAATCTTGAAGTAAATCTCTACAGCAGGAGTCAATAGATTCACAATGCCAAAAATCCAGTTAGGATGTTCCATAGAGCTGCAGACCAGACAAACATTGGGCCAGTCAGGAAACAGGAAGGAAGATCATCAGTAGTGTGAAAAGCAGGCTGGCTAGAACAAAGCCTTATGGGGGTGTAATAGCTCTTTTTTCAAGATGCCTGCTTTGTAACCAAAAGGTCACTGGCTTCAGAACAGCCTCTGACAGTGAGAAAAAAAAGCCAGTTGAGTTTTGTATTTGCCTGAAACTTCTAGTAACCTTTCAGTCAGGTTTTTTATTTGGGCAACAGCCACAGCAGTCTCTTTAATTAACAAAATTGCCCTGAAATGAGCATTTATAAAAAAGAAATGAAAAGAAAAGAAAATTAATTAAAACAAAACAAAATTAAATTAAATACACTGCAAATGACACAGGAAAAAAATGACATCAATTTGTTTTGCCTACTCACCTCTAAAATTTTGGAGGAAAGACAGGAGCATGGAGATATGATAGAGACATTTAAAAACCTCTGGAACAAACATAGAATGAAGGTGAATGGGGATATACTCAGGAGTAATATGAGGAAATATTTCTGTATAGAAAGGGTGGTGGGTATGTAGAACAGCCTCCCAATGGAAGTGGTGGAGACGAGAACTATCTGAAATCAAGAAAATATGGGAAAAGTTCAGAGGATCTCTGAGTGAGAGGAAGTGATTTTAAATTTAATAGTCCTTAGGGATGGGCAGACTAGATAGGCCATATAGGGGTATGTTTACTAAACCGCGGTAAAGTCACCGACGGTAAGGGCAGCATTAAGGTGCCTGAAGCCATATAAGGCAGTAGGCGGGTAGGGGGCGTGTTGGCGTTAGGGTGCTTTGGGCCATTTAACATGAGCTAACAGGACCAAGTGTGGTAAGGTGACAAGACATCCTAAGAAGAGACAAGGCGTCCTAATATGTGATATGGCACCTTATCTCATGTTAAGGCAACTTAACATGAGACAAGGCATCCTAAAGAGAGACAAGGTATCCTAAAGAGAGACAAGGTGCCCTAATATGTGATAAGATGCCCTAGCATGATACAAGGCGTCCTAAAGAGAGCCAAATGTCCTAACATGAGATAAGGTGCCCTGACATGAGACAAGATGCCCTAAGGTGGAAAGCATGCACCTTAAGGCAGTAAAACGGCTGTAACTCAAAACATTGGATAGAGCACCAAGGAATGTCAATGTAAAGGTGATGGAAGGAAGGACAGGTGGGAGTTGATGGACTTGCCATATTGGTGGGCACCCTATGTGGCAGCCAGTAAAGCAAACAAGCCTATGGGAGACAGCTGTACCGATGCACAGGGTGGTGCCAATGTAAAGTGCTGCAATGTCAGTGTGTGGCATAGGATGGGGAAAACGTGTCTCCCAGCAGAGGCAGAAGCGGCAGGATGTTTGCAGCGACAGAAGGACAGAGTAGTAGTGGGTACATGCAGATCAGGCACAGGAGAGGCGAGCACGAAGAGCCCTAATGCGGAAAAGAGTTCCAGTGTAGGTCATGGAGTAGCAGCCTGCAGAAGAAGACAGGACTGTACATAGCCGACAGAGGCAGATAGATGGGCTGAAAGATGAATGGCGGCTGAGGAGAGGTGGTATGGGCTTCCAGCACCAATCTGCAGAGCCCTGACTGTTACAGGCAAGAAAATGATCTGAATAGCACAGTCACAAAAAGAGCAAGTAGGAATCAAACCACTGCCCTCTGCATATGGAGACCTTGCACTAACCAATAGGCTACACTTCTACCCTTCTCTGTACAGCAATGGCTGGATACAAAGACTGCAGGTCACCATCTAAAATGTCTGCTGTGTGTGCCAGCATAGGGTAGTCCCACCAGTACCCATGATGCAGTGCACATGCAGAACAGCGGTCTACAGCTGATCACTGAAAGGAGAATGCACTTATCCATCACCTCAGCTCAGTAAGATACACTGACAGTGTGTGATACAAGCACAGAGCAGCTACAAACCATGCCACTGAGCAGTTTCTGCGGTCACACCCTAAGTGTGAGGATGGGTGCCCAGCACCAGGTCCCCAGTACCTGCAATGCAAGAGCTAGTCTTTGCCGCTTGTGCTGCAGATCCCTATTGCTGTCAATGTGTGCTAGGTATTTTGTCGTGTGATATGCTAGTCACCCTGTGTCCTGCAGCATGTGCTAGTCTCCTCTGCCTCTGGCCCTGTTGGACAGGGATCCATCTAGAACAGTGTATATCAATACCCAGTGTTGCCATGGTGGCCAACTACCTGGATGCGCTAAGGGTCCAGATGCGCTGTTAGCTCACATTAACACCACACTTGTTTCTTTACCATGGTTTAGTAAACAAACCCCATAGTCTTTATCTGCTGTCATTTTCTGTCTCTATGGATTGCCCTGAGGCAGAACTGAGTTAAATGTCGTGGTTCAAAATGCAGCACTCTGTCAATATGGCATATAAATATAAAATTTTTATTTAAAAATTAATAAAAAGATTGGCATAGTACTGTGGGAAACGGTGTTATTCTTAATGAAAATTTGGTCCAAAAAATGTATGCAATACAGCAGAGGTTTATTCTCATTTAAAAGTAGGATTGACAAGCAGCTGGTTTTCAGCTGCTTGGTTAATTTTTATATGGCTGGGTTGGCTTCCAGCAGACCTTTAAAACAGGCCATGGTAAAGTTGGTTTTTGGATGCTTTTAAGCCACCGAGTGCTGAGTGCAATGTGTCAGCAGTCAGCACTCAGAAGGCAACAAGGCGAGCAACCATAGAGCTCAAGGGATTGCCTTCAACATATCCACACTGAAAGGATGCTGGGTCCCTTCTCTGATGCAGAATTCCTCTTGTGTCGGAGTGTACGGGATCTGTATTACTTTTCAGCATGTGTGTGTTTATGTCTGAAGGCAGACCCCCGCAAGTCTTTGAACTCAGTGACCGCACAGTCCCATAGCACTTACCTTTAAACTCTGGCACCATGGTGCTGTTTGCTTTTGCCCCTCTGACACCCGCTGACGACTTCCTTCTGCATATCCTGGAGAAGGGTGACAGTGACTGCAATGGGTGCCAGAGGGGGAAGGGGGACGCAAGTGATGAAGTTCACCTAGGAGGCCTCATCTTCTTGTGCAGGCCCTGACTGGGATGCTGTTGCAGTAGCTGGGATTGGGAAAGTGAGATGCTGGACTTGGAAAGGGAGAGAGAGGATGTGTTGGACTTGATGAGGCCATGGAAAGAAGAAGAGAAACATAGATGGGTGAGATGCTGGATTTGATGGCGTCATGCGAAGGAGAACAGAGGCACAGATAGGGGAGATACTGGAGCAGAAGGAAGGAAGGAATAGGGGCACAAATGGGAGATTCTGGATCACCTGGACAGGGGCAACTAGAGAGACATACAGGGGATGATTGACATGGAGGGAGGGATTAGGGAGACAGAAAATGGATGCTGGATGTAAGACACTGGATGGGGTGAGGAAGAGAGAGAAAGGAGATGCTGGACAGGGAGGAGGAGAAAGGGGTGATTTTGGGCATCAGGTCTGGCCCAGAGCTGGCACAAGGTGTTGGTATCCTAGGCAGACCTTCAGCCTTACACCCCCCTTGGCTGACAAAATCTACTGTTAGCTTTGAATGTCCTGCTCTCCATGCTCTCCAGAAGTTGCCACCCTAGGCAACTACGTAGGTTTGTGGAGGGAAGTCAGAAAGGGAAGTTAATGAGAGACTAGAAAGGAGAGAGTGAGGAGGAATGAGAAGGCAGGAGATAGAAACCTGTAGGTATATTCAGTAAAAGAGAGGAAGATTGAGGACTGGCTGGTAAGGAGGAGGAGGATTGAAATCCAGAGTGAAGCAGAAAAATGAATGGAAGAAAGCTGAAAGGAAGAAATCAATGTAAGAGATGGATAAAGGGGTGAAAGCGAATACAGGAGGAAAGAAAAATGGACAGAAGATCCTGGAAAGAGTTAAGAGAAGATAGAGTAAAGAAGAACCCAGAGAATCTGACCAACTTAAGAAAAATAAAATGGCTAGACAACGATAGAAAAAAGAATTTTATTTTCTATTCAGTGATTAGAAAATGTCAGTTTTCAGAACATATTCTCCAGGGCTAGCATTAGATTGGCTGGGGTCCAGGGCAGAAATTTGGGAGAGGACTCCCAAAACCCACTACCAGGCTGTCTCCTTCAGCTTCAGGCAGGCCTAGGGTCTCAGGGCAATTGTCCTGGTTGCACCCCCCTCCCCCACAATACCAGCCCTGACATCTGCTGTCTTTATAGTTTGCAAAGTACAGAGGGAATGCATTTCTTTATTTCTCTAGTGTTGTACTGCGTGCAATGTCTGGCTTCTTGGGGTTTCAGTTTAATTTTTGCCTGCAGATTTCTATTTTCAGTTTGTAGTTACTTATTTTTTCATTTAGTGAGGGTCTATTTGTGTTCTGCATGTATGAATGATGCTGGGTATTGGGTCAGCATGGAGTTTATATGTACAGTGCCTTGAGAAAGTATTCATCCCCTTGGTGTTTGTCCTGTTTTATCACATTACAACTTGGAATTAAAATGGAGATTTGGGGGTTTGCACCATGTGATATAAACTACATGCCTACCACTTTGAAGGTGAAAAATATCCTTTATTATGACACAAACAAAAATTAATACAAAAAATCCCCCAAAAACAGAAATCAGGAGCGTGCATAGGTATTCCCACCGCAAAGTCAATAATTAGTTAGTGAGAAGAGGGAGGTCAAAAGTGGTATTGTCAGACTCAAGGGTGAAGGGGAGGAATATGTAGAAGCTGAAGAGGATAAAGTGGAATTGCTTAACAAATATTTCTGTTCTGTATTCACAGATGAAGAACCGGGAGCAGGACCTCAGAAAACACCCACAAACAGGAACAGAAGCGAGGGACAACTTGAACAATTTTCAGAAGACTGTGTTCGTGAGAAACTAGCTCAACTTAAAGTAGACAAAGTGATGGGACCGGATGGGATACACCATAGAATACTGAGGGAACTTGGGGACGTTCTAGCAGCTCCACTGACTGACCTTTTCAGTGCCTCATTAGAGTCGGAAGTGGTGCCAAAGGACTGGAGAGAGGCTCATGTGGTGCCTTTACACAAAAGCGGAAGTAAGGATGTGGTTGAAAACTACAGGCCAGTTAATTTAACTTCGGTGGTGAGTAACTTATTGGAAATGCTGCTGAAAGAGAAAATAGTGAGGTTTCTGAAGTCCAGCAGATTACAGGATCCGAGGCTGCATGGATTCATCAGAGGCAGGTCTTGTCAGACAAATCTGATTGATTTATTTGACTGGGTGACCAGGGAGTTGGACCGAGGGAGAGCCCTAGATGTGGTGTATTTAGATTTCAGTAAAGCCTTTGACACTGTTCCTCACAGGCGACTTATAAACAAACTAAGCACCCTAGGGATGGACCCTAAAGTTACTGCTTGGGTTAGAAATTGGTTGGGTGGGAGGCGACAAAGAGTACAGGTAAATGGAACTCACTCTGAGGAGAAGGATGTTACCAGTGGTGTGCCCCAGGGATCTGTCCTTGGTCTGATTCTTTTTAACATCTTTGTTAGTGATATAGCGGAAGGGCTGTTGGGTAAGGTTTGCTTCCTTGCGGATGATACCAAAATCTGCAATAGAGTAGACACCCAGGAAGGTGTAGATAACATGAGGAGGGATCTAGCTAAGCTTGAAGGATGGTCTAGAATTTGTCAGCTGGGATTTAATGTTAAAAAATGCAAGGTCATGCATTTGGGCTGCAGCAATCCAAAGGAGCAATATAGTATAGGGGGTGAAGTACTTTTGTCCACTAAAGAAGAGCAGAACCTAGGCGTGGTTGTGTCTGATGATCTTAAAGTAGCTAAACAGTTAGAAAAGGCGACGGCAAAATCTAGAAGGATGCTTGGGTGCATACGGAGAGGAATGGCTAACAAAAAAAAGGAGGTGATAGTGCCTCTGTATAAGTCTTTGGTGTAACCTCATTTGGAGTATAGTGTGCAATTCTGGAGACCGCACCTTCAAAAGGATGTGAACAGGATGGAGTCGGTGCAGAGGGTGGCTACTAAAATGGTTAGTGGTCTTCATTATAAAGCATATGAGGACAGACTTAAGGATCTTAATATGTACACCTTAGAGGAAAGGCGGGATAGAGGTGATATAATTGAGATGTTTAAATACCTCAGTGGCATAAATGTTCAGGGGGAGAGCCTCCTTCAATTGAAAGCAAGTTCTGCTACGAGGGGACATGGGATGAGGGTGAAGGGGGATAAATTCAGAAGTGATATGCGAAAATATTTCTTTATGGAAAGAGTGGTGAATCTGTGGAATAGTCTCCCAGTGGAGGTGGTGGAGCTGAGGACAGTAACTGAATTCAAAAAAGCATGGGGCGAACACAGAGGATCTCTAAAGGTAAAAAGGGAACTGTTGTAGTTGTTGAAATAGAAGGACAGACTAGATAGGCCATGTGGTCTTTTTCTGTCGTCATATTTCTATGTTTCTATGTTTCTTTTTGTAGAGCCAGCTTTTGCTACAAGTCTCTTGGGGTATGTCTCTATTATCTTAGCACATCTAGCAACTGGGATTTTCACCCATTCCTCAAGGCAAAACTGCTCCAACTCCTTCAAGTTTGCTGTACACCAATGCAACCCATCTATCTTCAAGTAATGCCACAGATTCTCAAATGGATTGAGGTTTGGACTTTGACTAGCCATTCCAAGACATTTAAATGCTTCCCTTTAAACCACTCCAATGTGGCTTTAGCAGTATGTTTAGAGCCATTGTCCTTCTGGAAGGTGAATCTTCATCCCACTCTCAAATCTCTGGCAGACTGAAAGAGGTTTTCCTCAAGAATTGCCCTGTATTTAGTGCCATCCATCGTTCCTTCAATCCTGACCAGTTACCAGAGAACCTTCTTTTATGTGTTTGCGGGGTCTGCACATGTTTTTGTGCAAACTCCAAATGTGTTTTCTTATTTCTTTAAGCAATGGCTTTTTTCTGGCCACTCTTCCATAAAGCCCCACTCTGGAGTGTATAGCTTAAAGTGGTCAGATACTCCTATCTCCACTGTGGATCTTTGCAGCTCCTTCAGTGTTATTCTTGGTGATTAATTCCCTCCTTGCCCGGTCTGTGAGTTTTGGTAGGCAGCCTTCTCTTGTTGGGTTTGAAGTGGTGCCATATTCTTTCCATTTTGTTAAAATGGATTTGATGGTGCTCTGTGGGATATTCAGAATTTAGGATATTTTTTTATAACACAACCCTGATCTATACTTCTCCACAACTTTGTCTCTGACCTGCTTGGAGTGCTCCTTGGTGTTCATGTCACTTGCTTAGCGGTGTTGCAGAGTCAGGGGCTTTTCAGAACAGGTCTATTTATATAGGCATCATGTGACATCATGTGACTCTGATTGCACACAGGTGGACCCTAATCAACTAATGTGACTTCTGAGGTTAATTGTTTGGACCAGATCTTATTTAGGAGTTTCACAGCAAAAGGGATGAACACATATGCACTCACAACTTTTCAGTTTGTACTTGTTTGTTATATATACAAGATATTTTATTGTCATTCCACTTCACCAATTTGGACTATATTGTTAGGTCCATTACCTAACATCCAAATGAACCTCCATTTTCATTCCAGGTTGTACAGTAATGTGACAAAACAGGACAAAAACCAAGGGGATGAATACTTTCACAAGGCACCCTAACCATGTGAAGTTAATCTGGCTCATTCAATTTTCCTAATAGCTGTCCTGATGTTTTAGGGCTCATTACAATATTTACAGTGCTGCCTTTTTCTAGGTAGGGTCTGTGTGTTGGTTTTGGAACTTAGGGGTATATTTACTAAACTCCGTTAATGTTACCCGCGGTAAGTTCCCCGGTAATGTTACGGACGCCCATATAAAGGAGTGGGCGGTGCATCGTTAAAGCAAGCCGTGTCAGGTAACGCAAGTTACAAGGTGCTTAACACATGGTACAGTGTGCCATGGACCCACTGCTCGTGAACACCACAGCCAATGGGAAGCAGCAGCACGTCCAAAGGGGATGCAATCTAAGGCGCGCTGACAGTAGAAGACGCGCTGAGGGATGTGCAGACATGGTGCCACATGAGAAATGGAGCCGTAGGTGTAAGGCCATAGACCACAGGCAGCTGGTATTGCAGTCTGTAATGGGGAGGTGAGTCACAGTTAACACATGAACACACACCATGAAATGGTGTGCAGTGAACCCAGCATGTAGAGGAGTAAACAATGGTAACACAGAAAGGGCTCCAGGGGTCGGTCTGAGGGCCAGCTGTGCGGTTGGTGTATGTATAAGGGCAAAATGGGCAGGGAATCCAAAAAGGAGTAAGAGAGAATCAGCCCGATACACTGAAGAGCCCAAACACAGCTCATTGACACCTATACCAAACCACTGAGCCACCTGCCCACCCAGACAACCCAGAGAAGAGAGCATATGCAACAGCTAGCATGTCCTGCCTGCAGCCCTCTATGCCCCCATTTGCACCATCGCCATAGTGGCCTTTCATACTTGGGCACTATGCTGTTGCTGCAAATGGATCACCACTATCACTTTTCTTGAGCTCCCTGCCTATGTTGTACATTGCTGACGCTGAAATGGTTTCACCCCCTTGCAAATGTGCATCTAACGACAGGTTTTCAGCCCCGGTAATGTTCAGCCCTTCAGTACCCCACGTTAGTGCTGTGGGAGCTTCTCCCCGCCCACTCCCGGCCCATTGACCCCTTCTCTCCGCCCACTCTCCGCCCTCTGCGGGATTTACCATGGACGGTGACGTTAATGCACGTTAGGCATCCTTAACGCGCGTTAACATTACCTAACGCGCATTAACGTAGATGCTGCTACATTAACGCGGTTTAGTAAACATACCCCTTAGTATTGGCAAAATAGAATTGCTCTAGGTCCTGAATGATTTTGTATTACTTCACAGTATGTCTGATATTGATGGAATTTATGTTGTTGGTGAGATGACACTAGAATCTGATTTTTTTCTTATGGTAAGTTCTATGGGAAAACATCCGAGCTCTGCTCTGCAACCATTGTTGGGGGGAGGGTTTCTGTGGATGCAGAACATATGTTTGGATTTATCACCGAATGGGGGAGCATATGTTTGTTGGGGACTGAGGAGGGAACTGTAGCTCAAATGGGGCTAAAGAGTACAACCTCTTGTATGCCCTCCCCTGTCCCCACCCAGATGTGGCCTGCAGATGCTAAAGCCTGCATGACTGCCATCATGGTAGTCATTGTTGGGGATAGAGACCTGAATGGGGCAGGGGCAAAGCTTGGGCAGAGGCAGGTGATGCGTTTTTCTTTTTCCAAAAGTTGACAACCCTATTTAAAAGTAGCAATGACTAGCATTTAAAATGAAGAAAGTGCAAGGGCTTGATGCATCTGTATTTATTCAAGTCAATTGACCTCTATCACAGACTATTTATTAAATTTTTTAGAAACTTCATGCTAGGGAAAGTAGAGTCCTACAATGTATTTTTATTTTCATGCTCATGGGGATGCATTGTAGTGGTCTGATTATGCACACAATAAATAGTGCAGAAGGAAAGCAAACAGAATATATATCATTATAGCATATTTTATTAGCTTGAGACATGGAGGAGGAGTATCCTAGTGATTATAGCAGCAACCCAGTAACCAGGAGATTAGGGTTCAGTTCCCATTACCATGCCTTACACAGGTCACTTTATCCTTTAGTGCCTTGGAAGAATGGCCTAGAAATCTGCTTCTTGACACACCTTGCCAAAAGAACCTAGGGGCTAGTGGGTCACCAGGAATCAGGATTGATTGACAGCACACATTGAATTAGCACAAGTGCCTGTTGAAATTCAGAAATTACACACTTCAAAAGGGTTCATCAGTAAGAAGAATAGGAAAATGGACTCTTAGATCTGTGCATTCAAAACTATGCTAGTAGTTTATAAAAGGCTTGGCATACATGGAGCTGTTACATACAGCACCTCCAGGAAGCATGTGTATGCCTGATGCCATGCACAATAGAGAAAGTCATTTTATAAATGAACATGTTAAAAAAGTGTCCCTGTCATTAGAAGGTTTAAACATATATGTCATGCTACATTTGCTACATTTGTCAGACTCAAGGGTGCAGGGGAGGAATATGTATAGAGAGGAGGAGTAGCCTAGTTTTTGGGGCAAGGTACTTCAGGCCGGAAGGACAGGGGTTCAAATCCCACTAGAGGACAGCAACCTTGGGCTGGAAGGACTGGGGTTTCTAGTCCCACAGGTGCTCCTTGTGGTCTTGGGCAAGCCACTTAACCCTCCATAGCCCATGTTCCCTGTAAAATAGTTATCTCCAAGTTATAATGCACTGTTCAATGTAATTTCAGTTTGTTCAATGTAAACCACATTGATGCAGAATAGCACAGTATATAAGAGAATATAAATAAATGTAGAAGCTGATAAGGATAAAGCAGAATTGCTTAACAAATATTTTTGTTCTGTGTTCACAGATGAAGAACCAGGAGCAGGACCTCAGAAAACACCCACAAATAGGAACAGAAGCAAAGGACATCTTGAACAATTTTCAAAAGACTGTGTTCGTGAGAAACTATCTCAACTTAAAGTAGACAAAGCGATGGGACCAGATGGGATACACCCGAGAATACTGAGGGAAGTTGGGGACGTTCTAGCAGCTCCACTGACTGACCTTTTCAATGCCTCGTTGGAGTTGGGAGTGGTGCCAAAGGACTGGAGAGAGGCTCATGTGGTGCCTTTACACAAAAGCGGAAGTAAGGATGTGGTTGAAAACTACAGGCCGGTTAGTTTAACTTCGGTGGTGAGTAAATTATTGGAAACGCTGCTGAAAGAGAAAATAGTGAGGTTTCTGGAGTCCAGCAGATTACAGGATCCGAGGCAGCATGGATTCACCAGAGGCACGTCTAATCAGACAAATCTGATTGATTTCTTTGACTGGGTGACCAGGGAGTTGGACCGAGGGAGAGCCCTAGATGTGGTGTATTTAGATTTCAGTAAAGCCTTTGACACTGTTCCTCACAGGTGACTTATAAACAAACTGAGCACCCTAGGGATGGACCCTAAAGTTACTGCTTGGGTTAGAAACTGGTTGGGTGGGAGAAGGGGGGGCGAGTGGCTATTCCAAGATGGTGGCATGAGCGTTTGAGTTGAACATGCCTAAACGTAAAGACAAATCGAAGGTCTTACCCGCGGAGCCTTTGCCTGCCGATTCCAAGGGTCCTATGGATCATTTCGTTCAACTGACAGAGATTCAGAAACGGGAGATTAGAGCGGGCGCTGCAGCGGTGGATGAGGTGGTTTCTCCGTTGCCTGCCCTTGAGGTGTCTCTCTCCCCTGATAAGCGGCTTCCTCCCCCACTGCAGGACCTGCCCGGCGCTTCTTCCCGCAAGAGGAGAGGCTGCCCCCCCCGGAGAGGGTGGTGCTGCGTCTGATGTGCGGGCCTCGTTGGAAGTATGCCCCGGAGAGCAGCCATCGGAGGTGTTGGCTGTGGAAATGGCCCCGTGCTCCAGCTTGGGGGTAGATTTACCATCTCGCAAAGTGGAGGAAGTTGATGTTCATTCCCTTGTGTCAATGGCTGATATTTCTAAACAGGGGCGGCCCAAGGGGGGTGCGGGGCCATGTGCGGAGACTCGGTGCGGGGCCTCATTTGCATAAGGGGCCTCATTTGCATAAATATTTGCATAATGTTACCATACACTAACTTTTAGTAAACATGCCTCTTCATGAGTGTATGGATAAAGAAAGACAAAGATTTCTACATTACTATAATCCAGTGCCAACCGCCAGGCACATTAGGAACTACTACAAACACTGCCCATTTAGAACCCATAGCAAACCCACCGTATCCTAACAGCACTACCAAGACTCATAAAGCACCATACCCTACCTATCAAAAGGCAACACTGCAAATATTAAACCAATACATTTCAGAGAATAACAATACATGACCTACTGGGGAAAGAGAACAAGTGGCAATGTCAAATAGGAATTATATAAACAGAACACCTCAGCTCAGTTACACATGCAGAACATAGACCATCACCAAACAAGTAATCACAATTTAGAAACAGGAAGACAATAATTAAACTGGGAACCCTAAAAGCCAAACTTGGAATGTACAACAATGTTGAAATAAAACTATAAATTAATTTCCTCTTGTACTAAACAAAGCACCGACATTAATGATGCACATTTCCCAGAGCTGACATATTCCAGTTAATAAATTCAAAATAAAGAGATATCTTTGTACCTTTTGTGCATTTTGTTTTCAGTTGCAATTGTTCCAGTCACTTTCTTCTGGTTTATTTGTGTCTTCTGCTAACTCTCCATCGTCTGCTGTCAATTTGTCCTTTCTTCTCTCCTCTAGTTTTTTCCATTCTCTCTCTACATCTGCTTTAACATAATAATCTTTCTCCTTTTGCTCTTTCCTCATTCCTATTTCATCCACTCAAATTTTACCCCTCCATCCTCAATCCCCACTTAGGGGCTTGTTTACAAAGCCGCGGTAGCGGTTTGCGATCGTAATCGGAGCAGCGGCCCCATTGATTTCAATGGGGCCGCGGCTGCGATCGCGAACCACTACCGCGGCTTTGTAAACAAGCCCCTTAGTCTCCCAATACCCGGCCAATTGTAGATTTTTCTTCCCTCCCACACAAAATATTCTTCCCCTCTCCATTTCACTCTCCCAGCCCCATCCCCTTCTAATCTCCCCCAACATCAGCTCCCTTTTAGTTGCAGCCCCACCCAGTATCCGCTCCCTTCTAGTCCCCACATCAGCCCATTTCCAGTCCTAGCTCCCCCATCCATTTCCAGTCCTATCCGAGTCCCTTCATCAGCTCATTTCCAATACCAGCCTCCCATCAGCCCATTTCTAGTCCTTTCCTAGCCCCACCATCAGCCCATGTTAAATCCTAGCTCCCCTCCACTCAGCCCATTTCTAATCCAAGCGCCCATCAAACTACTGCCAGTTCTAGCCCCTCCATGAGTCCATTTCAATCCAAGCCCCCACCACAGCCCATTTCCAATCTTAGCTCCCCCAACACCCAATTCCCAGTCCTATCCTAGCCCCTCCATCAGCCCATTTCCTGTCCTAGCTCCTTCCCCTAAGAGCCCATTCCAAGCCCCCCTCCCCATCAGCTATTTGCAGTTCAAGCCCCCTTCCACTCAGCCCATTTCCAGTCCTAGCAACCCCCCCCAACCCATTACCAGTCCTAACCTCCCCATCAGCCCACTCCCAGTCCTAATCCCACCAGCCCATTTCCAGTCCTAATCCCCCATCACCCAATTTTTAGTTTAAGCCCCCCCATAGCCCATTACCAGTCCTAACCCCCCATCAACCCACTTTCAGTCCTAATCCCATCAGCCCATATACAGATTTAGCTCCCCCATAGCCCATCACCACTCCTAAACCCCCCCAAGCCCATCACCACTCCTACCCCCCCAGCCCATCACCACTCCTAACCCCCCCCCCAGCCCATCAACACTCCTAACCCCCCCCCCAGCCCAGCCCAGCCCAGCCCATCAACACTCCTAAACCCCCCCCAGCCCAGCCCAGCCCAGCCCAGCAACACTCCTAAACCCCCCCCAGCCCAGCCCAGCAACACTCCTAAACCCCCCCCCCCACCCCAGCCCAGCCCAGCAACACTCCTAAACCCCCCCCCCCAGCCCAGCCCAGCCCAGCCCAGCAACACACCTACACCCCCCCCCCCCCGCCCAGCCCAGCCCAGCCCAGCCCAGCCCAGCGAAAAATAAAAGAAAAGAACACCTGTCTGCTGCCGCGGTCGGGGCCGCCGCGGCAGAATCGAGCGTGCCGCGGGGCCCCCCTGTGCACGGCAGAGCCTGCCCTCCTTGTAGCAGCTCTCTTTGGAGCTGAAAAGTCAGACGCGCCGGCTTGCAGAGCAGAGCGCGCGGGACGAGATTCTCCCTCGCTGCTCTGTTAAGCCCGCGGGGGCTGATGGGAACTTCCCATCAGCCCCCGCGGGCTTAACAGAGCAGCGAGGGAGAAACTCGTCCCCCGCGCTCTGCAAGCCGGCGCGTCTGACTTCCGCCCCAACGCGAGAGCTGCTACACGGTGGGCCGGCTCTGCCGTGCACCGGGGGGCCCCGCGGCACGCTCGATTCTGCCGCGGCGGCCCCGACCGCGGCAGCAGACAGGTTTTTTTTTTTTCTTTTCAATTTTACTTTTCAAAAAGAATGTTTTTTGCGCGGGGCCCCCTGAAACGCGGGGCCCTGTGCAAAAAACATTCTCGCTCAATGGACGGGCCGGCCCTGTTTCTAAAGGTACTTTCATACACCGCCCCAAAGAGATATCTCTAGAGACAATTTGGGAAGCGATTTCACAGCTCTCCTCCACCGTTAGCAAGCAGACAGAGTTAACAATGCAGCGGTTGGAAAAGCTAGAAACTGACTCTTTCTGTGTTCAGGGAGAGTTGGCTAACCTTCGTTCAAAGATTGAGAATGGGGAACAGCAAATGACTCAGTTGTCTTTAATGAATGCCTCTCTAATAAAGGATAATGTCTCTGTAAGAATGAAATTGGAGAATTTAGAGAATGCTGTACGAGCTTCAAATATTTGTTTACTGAATTTTCCTATGATACCTTCTTTGTCCCCTATTGAAGTGTTTAAAAAATACATACAGGAAGTTTTAAATGCTCCATCTGAATTAATTCCCCCAGTTGTGAAGGCCTTTTTCCTACCTCAGGGTAAAAAGGAAGGGAAGATAGTTGAGGGTGCTTTAGACATGGATGTTTTGGATGTTGCTGCTCTTTTACAGTCACCTAAGGAAGCTGACCTATCTGTCTCTACAATGTTGGTAACATTTGCAATTTCATCAGATAGAGATTGGATATTAAAATTATATTTTAAGAAATGTTCCATGCTATTTATGGGGAAGAGGGTTGTAATGTTTCCCGACGTCTCAAGGGAGACTCAGAAACGCCGGAGGGCTTTTTTGTTGTTGAGACCTGGTGCGGTTCAAATTGGTGCTTCATTTATACTGCGATTCCCATGTAAATGTATTATTTCTTTTCAGGATAGGAAGTATGTATTTTTTCAGCCTGATGACCTATCATCATTTATTAGTTCTCGGATTCTGACATCTTTCCCCTAGTGATTGTCCTCATCATATTGATTGATGTATCTCTGTCCCACGCCTCTGTTTTTATTCCTGAATTGTATTTCCTTTTGGATCAAGGAACCACATATCCTTGTATTCGTTTTCATTGCTGACCCCTCTATTATTGTGGGCTAAATATACGCTTGTATGTATTATTTCTTAGACTTTTTCCTAATGATTTGTACTTTGCAAGTTTGTTGTTTTCTGTACAAGCGATTGCTTGATTGTTATTGTAAAATTCATAAATACAAAAAAAAAAAAAAAAGAAACTGGTTGGGTGGGAGGCGACAAAGAGTACAAGTAAATGGAGCTCACTCTGAGGAGAAGGATGTTATCAGTGGTGTGCCCCAGGGATCTGTCCTTGGTCCGATTCTTTTTAACATCTTTGTTAGTGATATAGCGGAAGGGCTTTCAGGTAAGGTTTGCCTCTTTGCGGATGATACCAAAATCTGCAATAGAGTAGACACCCAGGAAGGGGTAGATAACATGAGGAGGGATCTAGCTAAGCTTGAAGAATGGTCTAGAATTTGGCAGCTGGGATTTAATGTTAAAAAATGTAAGGTCATGCATTTGGGCTGCAGCAATCCAAGGGAGCAATATAGTATAGGGGGTGAAGTACTTTTGTCCACTAAAGAAGAGCGGGACCTAGGCGTGGTTGTGTCTGATGATCTTAAAGTAGCTAAACAGGTAGAAAAGGCGAAGGCAAAAGCTAGAAGGATGCTTGGGTGCATACGGAGAGGAATGGCTAGCAGAAAAAAGGAGGTGATAATGCCTCTGTATAAGTCTTTGGTGCGACCTCATTTGGAGTATAGTGTGCAATTCTGGAGACCGCACCTTCAAAAGTATGTGAACAGGATGGAGACGGTGCAGAGGGTGGCTACTAAAATGATTAGTGGTCTTCATTATAAAGCATATGAGGACTGACTGAAGGATCTTAATATGTACACCTTAGAGGAAAGGCGGGATAGAGGTGATATGATTGAGATGTTTAAATACCTCCATGGCATAAATGTTCAGGAAGAGAGCCTCTTTCAATTGAAAGCAAGTTCTGCTACGAGGGGACATGGGATGAGGGTGAAGGGAGATAGATTCAGGAGTGATATGCGGAAATATTTCTTTACGGAAAGAGTAGTGGATCCGTGGAATAGTCTCCCAGTGGAGGTGGTAGAGATGAGGACAGTAACTGAATTCAAAAAAGCATGGGACAAACACAGAGGATCTCTAAAGGTAAAAAGGGGACTGTTGTAGTTGTTATGGAAGGAGAGACTAGATAGGCTATGTGGTCTTTTTCTTTCATCATATTTCTATGTTTCTATGTTTCTATAATAGAAAAAATGATTTTGATATTTATACATGGAAATGGCACCACTTTTGCATGTAAGTAAATCTTCACATCCATGGGGAAATGATTAAAGAACCTTCCTCAAACCTTTTGATGGCTTTGAATGCCAGAGACGTGAACATAATTCCTCTCTCAAGCACTCTCCTCCAAACTCCAGGTCCAAGCGAGAAGTTAGCCAATGGTTATTATGTGATTCAAAGGAGGTGCAAATATCAACGGAGAAATTTTCCGAGGTTTGCATGAATTGCTCTTCTAAAACATGGAATCAATGCCCGAACTAACCTTAGACCATCCCGTCTTTAAATCATGGGGTGCTGCCATACATAAACCTTTTCTAAAATACCTTCTCATCCATACTCGTATGCAGTTTTCTGCATGTAAATCCACTTTTTAGAGAGAAATTGGAATGTCTACTAAAGGGTAGTAGCTGTTAATGTGGTGATGACATGGGAAAAGCACGCCACAATAACAGCTAATGTGAGCCAAACCCAGATCATGGAGAAAATTCCCTGCACCATCTGCATACCGCGTGTTAGCAGCACATGTGGGTGGGGTGCGGGCAGAGTGTGAGCGTGACAGCCATGAGTGGTTACCACGCATGTTGGCAGGACATGGTAACTGCATTTTGTTGCAGACCTCGTGGGTGCCGCTAACGTCACCTCCATTGCTGGTGTAAGCTGCATCTGCAATGCTGCCACATGGCGATCTCTGCAATTTCACAGTGGTATCTGCTCGGTAAATGCTGTGCACGCCCCCAACAGATGACATGCCACTTTTATTTATTTGTTTGTTTGTAAGGTTTTTTTATACCACCATATCAAATAATCAAAGTGGTTTACAGAGAACAGAAACTTTTACAAAAAAACATGGCTAACAAAATTAACATAGATCGTAATAAATTACCAGGAAACCAGACTTTTGCAGAGAACAACACTATTGCCCAAATGCCCGGTGTTAGCTGCAAAAGCCTAAGGCCTTTAGTAGACATATCCCTAAGAGAGACAAAAACCACACAGTAAATTAGTAAAAAAATCTTTCTAAAAGTTTTAAACAATAACTTGCAGTCAGTTTGAGTCTTTGCTACTGAAAAACGGTATTATTCTTGTCCCCAAACCAAACTTAAAGACTAAAATTTTGCATCTTGTTTTGTATCTGCTTGGTTACTTTAAATCCAAAGTTATAACTCATATGGTTGAGATCTTTCTCTGTGGACTAATAAAGCTGACTAGAGGGGAAATGTTCTTTGCCTATAAATTCCACCCAGCTAGGAAGCCAAATGTAAAAGCATACTGATCTCTCAGCTAGCTAGTAGACCGATAACAGAGAACTTCCAATCCATCACCAACACAGGTTACATATGGAAAATGCATGTGTGTCATTCAGTAGAAATAAGGTAGCTGCCAACCAGGCTAAACCATTTGAACTTTCCTTTTTCCCATCCACACAACTATTTTGCAACATGCATTTTCTTTACCAACACCTAGGGCTGGAGTTTTTGTTCTATCTGCACAGTTTCTTCAATAATGTTGGCGGGAAGGTGGGACTTGAAGGAAAGGAAACTCTCTGCTCTTGTTTGAAACTCGATTGAATGAGCCCAGACCTGAGCACACCATATTTAACTTCTGCAAGCAAAAGCTGAGCATGAAAAGACTAACCATACTAGGAACATGAAATTGTTGCACATTATCTAATTGAAGACATTTTGCTGGAAGGGCTAATACAAAGAAATCAAAATTGCTGGATGATTTTGAAAAAAAAAAATCCCAAACCAAAGACATATTAAGTTTCCAGGTGAATAAAGACACAATAACGCATTCGGTAGTGCTGCGTGCTGCATGCCTGTGTTGTATAGTTGACGTTGAATGTAAACCGCACTGATCTGAAAAGCGCGGTATAGAAGAACTGTTAAATAAATAAATAAATAAATGACATATAGTATTTATACAATTTGTACTATGCACTATTGATTACATCAAAACAAATTACATCTCACCAATAAATGCATCTTAACGTTCTCAGTTATGTCTTTAGCTACATATTTATTTCTATGACATTATATCACATGCTAAGCTTCCATGTATGTGAACACCTAAACTAACTTAAATGCACTTAATGATGTCTGGAACAGATACATATCCTGCTTGTAAGTGGAAGACCAGAAAAACAATGATTGGATTATTTTTTTAACTTAAAGTTTTGGATGCTTCAACCCATTTCCCCTACAAGGGAGACAAATACTTCATGAATTTGCTCAAGGTTCGCCTCTGTACTCTTTTGGGAAATAAGGAATGTTTTGCTTCTTAAATAAAACAAACCACAGAAGTAAACTTATATGAGAGCTGGACAGCTGTCTGAAAAGTTACTTCATAACTTGCTTCAATTTTACATAGCTGAGCGGTACATGAACAATAGGGAACACATCTGTTTGGTTCCTAAGATATAAATCTACCAAGCTTATCCCAAATGTGTAGACGCACAGAGAAGCACGTACAACAGTGGAGATGTTCACAGCAGGACATGTCAGCACAACTGGAGGGATTGGTTTACTTATTATATTGGTCACCTTCCTAAACCACTTTGCCATGTAAATTAAACACCTCAGAGTAATGGGAAATAAATGAATTTATCAAGGGAAAATGAATAGACAAGAGAACCATGAAAGGGGGGGGGAGGGGAGAGAGGGTGTGAGAGAAATCAGATCTAATCATGCTTTCTTACAAAAAGCATGCCTGTGAAGTCCAGTTCTTCTGATACTTTGGGAGGCCTGTCACAGTGGAACTGGATAGCCATGCATGACTCTTTTTTCGCCTTGCATTTTAAGATGTAGACCAGGGGTCAATGTTCCCTCTAATTTTCTGTAGGTTGTGTGCGCATAAAATATCAGCTATTCAGCTTTTGAAGGAAGGTTAAATTTTTGTGCGCCACATAACGACACTCGGAGTTATATACTTTAAAATTTGACTACATTTCAGAATACAGTATGTACACCACATTGATTTTAATCAAATTAAATGAAAATAGATGATTACTAAATGAAGCAAAAAATTTCTAGTAATTACAATCACAACTTTTAAATTTTAAGACATCTGTGTTGTTTTCTATCAGAATCAGAACCGTAATTTTTGTGTGCTCTGTTATAAAGTATGTGCGCTCGCTCGACGAGGTGTGTGCGCGCGCACACGCACACAGCTTAGAGGGAATAGTGCCAGGGGTGTAGGCAACAGCAAATTATTAGGTTTTGGGAACGTCCAGCATGATTGTCAGTGCACCTGATTGATAGTGCCTTTCCTTGACTGCTCAAAAATATGTTTGTGTCACACATTTCTCAGTGGATGCTATATATGATGCAGGCTTCCTGTACTTGATACAAATATGCACCTCATGCTATAGCAACAAGCTCTGCTCATTTCATCTAAGTCATAAAATTGCCAATTCTGTGCAGATGATCTAATTAACCCATTTCAGCCTTAAAGTCACTCGTTCAGAGCCACTGCAAGGATAATATTGGGCTCCCTAGGCGAACTTTGGCCTTGCACCCCTTCACCCAATATTTTGATAATTAAATTCAGCAATCATGATCATTCCAACAATCCTGTAAAAATGCATAATAGGGCATCATTCTTTGAAATATTAAACTTTGCTTCATATGTACGAGTGTGTGTGCGACCACATTCCCTGTAGCTAAAAGTATGTGTTGATGGCTCTTTGAGGTTCTGTGGTTGTCAGGATCTATTGTTTTGATTTGACTACTTATGCTTTTTGCCACCCTCAGATTCTGCTGTCCTAGGCCACAACCTAGTTTTTCCTCATGGTTGAGCCAGCCCTACACTCCCTAGTTCCAAAAGTATGCACTTCATACTGCTAGGATCCTAAGTGCTAGGGCAAGCAAAATAATACTTTGGTTTTGGAATAGCCCTCTGTTATTAAGTACCCTGCCTTTAGTGTTATTGCACCCATTAAGAGCAGAATTCACATTTGTTTTCAGGTTAACTACACATCATGGTAAAATACTTAGCAATAGATTTGCTTATTCTTTTGCTTTTAATGACTACATAAAAAGTCTCCCATGAACAATGCAGTTATTTCAGTGGGTAAGAATCATATCTCACAGCACATTTGATTGCAAAGAAGCTTTCAGTATAGTTCACAAGTTAACTTTATTACTATAAATAATATTTGAGTACTTGCTGGGTGGGGGGGGGGGACATGAGCAAGTGAGGAGAGGAGGGAGATTGAGTTGTTTGGCAAGTCAAAGGATTGCAGCATGGATTGTTTTGATATCTTAATATAAATAATGATGTTCATGTTTTCAGTCTGTTATGGGAGTAGTTTCCTATCTTGTAAGGGGGATGTTTGGATGTAAAGCAGGACACTGAAGAAGTTTAAGTACCCACAGCTTTGACACTGAACTTGGACTGTGTCACTGGCTGAGATCAGGTCAACGAATACAATTACAGTGGCTGAGCTCACCCAGCCTCTGATAGTCTCATTGCAGCCTAATACGCATCTCTGGCTTTCCTTTCTCTGTCATCGGAATATAAGTCAAGAAGCAGGGAGAGAGGGAGAGAGCAGTGTTTCTGGGAAAGGTTACACGTGCACAGAGCTGAACGGGATACTCACAGGGTGACTGTCCTGTTAGGCAGCAAAGTGGGTTGTAAAGTTTCCACTAACTCTCCTCCACTGCAAATCACTTTGATGCGAATGGTTTGCCTCCCCGGTCCCTTGGAGCGCTCAGCAGAGCAAAGGCAGCTGTCAACGATCAAGTCCGGACAGTTTCTGTTGCTGTAAGAGCGTCCTGCTAAAGCTGCAAGCAGCCCAACTAAGCAGAGCAGCTGCATGGTGACCCCTGCCCATTACTCCCTTATCCAAATCCTTGGTTTTCGGCTGCTGCAGGACGGCGAGACCTAAACATTTTCCCTTATCGACCAATGACAGGTTGTCCCGGGAAGTCCAATGTCTGCATGGTACACTGGCGAGAGTGTTGTAGATGTCTGGCAAGAGGCTGCAGCGGTTTTTAAGTTCTGAGTTAAACTGCACTTGTGTTCTCAGCTTGCATTGGTTCCTTGAGATCTTCAGTAGGGGGGGGAGGACGGCACGGACAGCCCAGTCTCACACACAGCGAACCTTCCCCTGGCCCAGCAGCTATCATCAGTCAGTGAAAATCCGGGCAATGCATCCGAGTGGGAATCAGAGCAAGCCAGAGAACAGGGATCCTGCCGGTCAAGAGTCTGAGAGCCTCCTCCCGTGATGAGAGAGGGTGATCCCAAGCAGTGTCGTCACTGGCAGGTCCGCCCCCGGCTTCCCGAGGGTCTCGTCTGCTCCCCACCCCTCCCTCCCCCAGCCTTACTGAACTTGGACGTTCGAAACTATATGTTCAGAGGGCTGAGCGCTGTTTACAGCCTAGAAGTACACAGAAGTAAAACTTGCAAAAGACGAACACAGCAGCTCATCGTTAATCCTTTGACTTCTTTTCTGCAGCTGAGAGCTCTGTTCGGTGTATTCAACCCAGAGGTTCTCTCTCGCTGGGAAGTAAAGAGCAGCCGTCAATCAAGTCTGTTACAGTTTCTTCTCCTTGCCTTTGTACAATGGCTCTTGTATTTCGGACTTATATCTATTGCATAGTGTCTTTTTCTGTGATTGGAAATATTTTATTTTCTTATAACTTGACTTAGAGAAGTATCCTTCAAGTCACTGTAAGTGCTTGCTTGAAAAGAATTCATATAAATAATAAAATAGCCTGGATTAGGGTGCTTCTGTTCCTGTTTAATGATTTCTTTTATTCTAGAAAATGTGAGTATTGCTATCTTAAAAAGAAAACATACTCTAAAGACATACAAGCTGTGGGTTTGCAGAAATAGGGGTTTACATTTTTAAAAAAGCTAGGGAAATGTGCAGGCAAAACGAAATCCTTTGGTTCATTTTTATTTTTCCTAGGGGTTTTTTTTTCAGTTTATTTCACACATCTTTTTAATTGAAATGTTTTAACATGTGCTATTACATTTTAACATACACTAATCAATTAATACATTTTAATTTGTAAGTTAGTATGCCTTGCATCAGTTTAGCATGCACTAAATATTTTAAGACATACAGATGAGCCAAATTCACACCTCTACAAAATACAGCTAGCTAGAAATGTGCAAACCTTAGAAAGTCAAACCAGAATCAGATAGTCAATTTGCATGCATTTAGTCAATTTAGCATGCACAATTTTTTTAAGGCACATTAATAAAGTGACTGCACATTAAGGACAGTACACCCCGAGAAGGCCTAATTTTTTAAATTTTCCTCAGATTCATAAAGTGCATAGAAAATTTTCCAGTGAATTTGGAGAAAGCCAGATTTGTTTTCAATTCATTGAGTCATGAGTCCAGTTTTCAATGAGATCACTGCAGATCCTGTGAACTGGCCAAATTTGCTCAATTGGTTTTGGAACTTTTTCTAAACAAAAATATCCAGTCTTTATAACACAGGCTATCAAAACCTCCCGCCCCTTCCTCCTGTTCCAGATAAAAGTTTGAAGTCAAAAATTAGACACAAGAGAATCTAGTGGTATGAAATCAGGCCCAGCCTGTGAACAAATAGTACAATTCAAGCCTTGCAATAATATCCTAACCCCAAGCCAGGACCTACTCTCCCATATACTGACCACTGTGATGTAGCTGGGCAGCTGGTATTACATCACCATGCTATCCACACTATTAATTAGGCCTCCCATTACAGTCACAAGCTAAAGTCTTCCCCCACCATGATTCCTCCTAACCAAACAACATTCCAAGTGCAAAAGAAGAATCAAGCCAAGACAGCCATGCAATACCCCCTCCTGTTGATGCCCTGATATATGTTTTCATTGATGAAGGTAAAGTCTTGATCAAGTAATGTGATCTCCTCCACCTAACAGACAGAAGCACTGTGCATAGGAGCCTTTACCCCTCACCTGGCTACCACTAAGCTCCCCAATGCTGGGTCTGCTTTGTTAGATACTGCACTTTGTATTGCATCATTAAAAAGAACCTGCCCCTGCCCGATGTCAGATAAATCTATCTGGTCACTGGGGTAGAAACCCAGGCAATCCATGGATATCCAGTTGTGTCACACCTGGAAGTCACACTTCTGCGTCAGCACCTATTAATCTGCCAGTTTAACCTTTTCAGTTGCAAAGGGTCAACTACACCCAGGGCATCCTAGGTATTATATCTGACCAAACTAAAGTTGTTTCAAATAGAGCTGAATATAGTTCTGCAAGATTGCACCACACTGTGTCAAATGATAAATGCAGTATCCATCTAAATGTGCCTTATAAAGCACCACACATAAGGGTTTTAAAATCATTTCTTTTTTCAAATGAGTTTGAAACACATAGCACAGCGGTGTAACCTACACTACAGTAATCTCTTTATTAATTCTTTGTTGTAATATGTCAGAGATCTAAGATGATGACTATATGTGCTTTCACTCACTTATGGTGTCAGTATATGGTCTCCTCAACCTAAGTCAATCCTGACTTTAAATTATACACTGCTTACCACCTTGAATAGCATCTGAGCCAAGGTTCTGTCCAGTCCAAATGGGCTAGATCACCGTGAGCTTGTCCATTTGGTTTGGATGAGAGTTTTTTTGACTGTCCTTCTGGTACATCTTGAGGCAGAACCGTTGGTGCCATTCAATGTTTGCAGTTAAAAAAGGAACAGGGAGCCCTGTTGTACTTCCTGTAGATGCAGTGGGCACCACTATGGTGGGTTTCTGAAATGAATGGTTTGAATCGCTCCTGTTGTATGCCTTGTTGGTCATGTGTTTCAACCACATGCAGACATCTGGCATGCCCCATGACATGTGAGGATCTTAAATATTTGTCATATGAGACTCATGACTCCTCTGTATTCTTGGTACACCTCCAATATTATGCCTATGGACATTAACTTGGGGGTATACTGAGAAGGGGACTGTTGGCTCTATATGGATCATAGTGCACAGGAAAATGCAGCTCTAGTTTATGAAATAAAGGTGTTCCAAATACAGTTGAACTGAATATTGTTCTCAAGGATGCACCACACTGTGTCAATTAATACATGGACTATGAAAATAAATAAATATATATATATCCATCTAAATTTGCCTTATAAGGCACTGCAGATAAGGCTTTTAAAATCAGCTTTTTTTTCAAATGAGTTTAAAACAAATAGCACCTAACATGTTCTTTGTAGACCTGTAAATACACCTAGTCGTTATGTGCTTTTGGTTCAAAGTTCCATGTAACAAAGTATGTTAACATTGTTTTATGTAAACTGCTTTGATTTTCAGATAAAGCAATATAGAAAAATAGACAAATAAATAATAAATGATAGTTCTGCTCCTTTTATCAGGCTAACAGTACAGCCACAAGTTTTAAATCGACTCCCTTCATTGGGCGCTGACATTAGTATTTTAGTATAGAGATGTCCCTGCCAGTAACCTCAGCATTCATTTTACCTGTATGGCTATTTACACCATTACTATTTCAGCAGCACTGACTGCCTACTCAGTACCACATTGAATGTAAAGCATTTGTCCTTGCTCACTGAACCTACTGTACAGGGCTTCCAGTCTATCTCAGCTCTCTCTTTATTCCCTATTGCCCAGCGGGTAGTCTTAGCTCTTCCCAGGATAACTTCTTTGTTGTGCTACCTACTAGCAAATTACGCTTGGAATTTTCACAAAATAGGGCTTTTAGTTACCTTGTGCCATCATTTTGGAATGCTTTGCCTTCTGAGCTATGGCTCACGAGCTCATTCAAAAAATGTAAAGTTGGACTGAAGACATGGCTCTTTGGTCAGGCCTTCAGATAAGCCACAATCCACTTCTGAGTCATGGATCTGATCTCTGGGTGACCGGCATCCCTCCCTTTTGTTTTTCAGATTCTATGCTCTGTATTATGGATGAATTGTCCTGTTGATCCCTGCCCCAAATGTACTCTCTTGCCGTTTTTGATCCTAGTTTACTTGACAGTGTTTTGTCTTTGCAAACACTTTGGAGTTTGTAAACTGCTTAGATAGTGTCACTTTATGGTAGTATAACAAAGCTTGATAAATAAAAATAATATATTTATGGTGATCCTTTAATATGTGGTATGTATTATTCAGTTTCCTAGGTTGATTGTAATCTACTTTGGATGAACACGTTTTGAGATTAGTTGACTATAAAATTGTTGAAATAAATAAAGCAGTGCATGCTGTTGAATCAGTGCTGACTCCTGGTGACCCAGAAGCCCCCTAGGTTTTCTTGGCAAGATGTGGCTGGAAGTAGATTGCCAGGCTTTCCTCTGATCCACAAAGTCCCAATTCTAGAATCTATCCCCACAGCATATAGAAACTTCATTCACACAAAAATCCAAAATGGAGAAGAAACAAAGCCCCTGTGCATATACTGATAGGAGAAAAAGGATCTCAGAGTCAATTGCACTATTATCCATAGGCATAATGTAATAGCCCTTAAAATATGCACACTGCATCATGGATCCAAAAAAACTCATTTTGATCAATCAGTTTTACAGGCTTCTATGGATGATCTGCGAAATTACTACTACTACTACTACTACTGCTATTCATCATTTATATAGCACTACAAGGCATAAGCAGCACTATGTAAACATAAAAGAAGGTCCCTGATTGGCCTAGTTTACAGGCTAATCAAGACAGACAATTAAATAGCTGAGAAGAAGAGTACAAATAATTAGACTGGTGAGGCTCCCCTATTGAGCACTCATTGGAAAAAGTGATCATTTAGTACTATTCTTGTAATAATTTAACAATGAACAATAGGACATTGCCTTTTTTCTCATGACCTTTCACTTTCTTGAGCAGTCTTTCATGAAGTATTTTAGCAAGTATCTTTCATAAATCTAGATACATTGTATCCACTGCTCACTTTATCAGCATGCTTCTTTATATTGTGGACTTTATGCAAACCAGGGTGGGGCCAGAAGTCTGAGATCCTCTCTGTACCACTGGTAGGTGGAATTTGCTTTGGGTCACCAACCCCTCATGCTGGACAAGGCACAACAAAGACAGCACCCCTCCATGTTATCATTGTTGACATCCCTGTAAGGATTTCCTAGAGGTAAGGTTGATGGGCTGATGCCAAAACAAATAATTTTTATTTATTTAACAGATTTTATATACTGCTTTATCATTTCAATCAAAGTGTTTTACATTGAAACTTAAACTTGGTAATGTACATTAAACATGGACATTGATAACTTGGAGTTTTCTGAGGCAATGGAGGGTTAAGGGACTTGCCCAAGGCCACAAGGAGTGCTAGTGGGAATCAAACCCTGGTCTCTAGATTCCCAAGCCAGTGTTTACAACCATTAGGCTACTCCTCCACTCCAATAATGCAGGCAGGGCTATAGCAAGGACTGTGCCAGCAGTGCACCTCACAGGGTGCAAGTACAGAAGTGGAACTTAAGTTATCACTGGGAGCTTCCAGGAAGTCCAATAAAAGTGAGTTCATGTGCATAGCTGGGGGAGGGGGGCACCAGCTCTGCAAGTCACACACGGCACTTTCTAGCTTGCTATGGCCTTAAATGAAGGTTACCTTGACTGGAGGAAAGACAAAAAGGAAAGTGTTTATGGATGAAATATCAAGCAGCAGGTGGTACTTAAGCAAAGCTTTATTTTCTTTTTTTGAGGTTAGGTAGTTTGATTGTAGACAGAAGGAGAGAAGCAAGTTGATCAAACACACATGAATAAAACAGGTAAATATTGATAATAGTAGTCAACAGGTTCAATGCCCACAAACACTCTATTATAGGTACTATCACCAAAATCTGCCCGCAATACATTTTCTTTTATAGCAGGGCATTTAAGTTAATTGGGAGGAAGGTGCCTATTTTTCACCTATTTTACCAAGATACCTAGGCAACTATAAAATGCCAGCACAAATCCTACAGAATGCATGCCTACATTGACTCCTGCTCTAATGTCCTTATGTCAATGTCCCATTTCTCTATTTTAGATATAGTTTGTTCTTCCTTAGCTGATCTAGGATCTGACAGACCCATTGTTCGTATTCTGCAAGGTCCTCAGGAGAGCAAGATATAATGTAAATATGTTATGATACACTGATCTAACATGTCAAGGAATCATTTGTTTAGCAGGTTTTGTATTGTAGTGCATGCATTCCTTAAGCTAAATGGCATTCATAAATATTTGAAATGTCCATTACAGGTGCAGAGGGCCATCTTACTTTCATCTCCCTTTTCTAAGTGGACAAGGTTATAAGTCCCTTTAAAGCTAAGCTTCAGGAAAATTTTAGATAACTACAGTTGTTACCGACATTCTTTGATAAGAGAAAGAGGGTATTAGTAGGGAATGTTGAGAGCTAAGTATTTACACAAGGCTAAAGGGAGCCATCCTTTTTCTGTACAAAGAAAACCAGGGCTTCTGCTGGGACCATCGAGAGTTTAATGAATGCTTTCCTTCGGTTCTTCTGCAGATACTCATACAATGCTTTGAGTTCCAGTTTGTACATAGAATGGATTTTCCCAAATGGGACTTCTGCCCATAGTTGTAAGTCTATTAAGCAGTTATAAGACCTATAGTGGAGGAGTGGTCTAGTGGTTAGGACAAGGTACTTCAGGGCTGGGGGTTCAAGTCCCACCTGGGGACAGCAATCTCAGGCCAGAGGGACTGGGATTTCTAGTCAAATAGGCACTCCTTGTGGTCTTGGGCAAGCCACTTAACCCTCCATTGCCCATGTTCCCTGTAAGTATTAGCATATGTATATTTATTTACATTATCTTATATACCACGCTATTCTGCATCAGTGCAGTTTACATTGAACAAACTGAAATTACATTTAACAGGGTATTATAACTTGGAGATAACTATTTTACAGGGAACATGGGCTATGGAGGGTTAAGTGGCTTGCCCAAGACCACAAGGAGCACCTGTGGGACTAGAAACCCCAGTCCTTCCAGCCCAAAGTTGCTGTCCTCTAGTGGGATTTGAACCACCGACCTTCTGGCCTGAAGTACCTTGCCCCCAACCACTAGGCTACTCCTCCACTCAATGTCCATGTGTCTCATATCCCCTCGTGTTAAATGTATCCCCCAATTGACCGCTTTGACCCGGTGAAAAGCGGGATATAAATACAGCTAAATAAATAAATATTAGGGTAACATGCTGACAGTCCCCTTATCAAACACTTCCTGGTACTCCAAGTCTTGCTTAGGTAACTTTTATCAGTCCCAGCTTCATTCTCCAGCTCCAACCTCACTACATCTAGCAGAGCCTTCTCCTATGCACCATCTATCTGGAACTCCCTCCCCCCAGAGATGCGATCCTTGACAGACATTGGGGAGTTTTGGCGTAAACTAAAAACCCACCTTTTCCTAGAGCACTTTGGATCAGACACCTAATGACTAAATGATTCCCCTTCCAACCACCCAGGGCTCATGTTATTTCTCTCATTTTACTGCTTTGAATAAATATCCACATTTACTTGCTATTGATCACATGTTTAATTATTGCCTCCTACTTCCTACTAATTATGTTCTATGTAGAGTTACCATAGGTTAATTGTGAATTTCACAAACTATGTTCTATGTAACGTTAAAGTTGTTAAACCCAATCCATGTACACTGCTGTGACATGTAGATACAGTAGTATAGAAAAGCTGCTAAATAAATAAACTTTCCAGTTTCTTCTTTGGCTGCCATGCAGCATTGGACTTCTGGCACACCCTGTTCTGGATCATTTTACGTCAGTTGAGAGAACACTGAAGAAAGGTCTGTCTGATGCCTTTACCATTGAGCATATAGGTCATGCTGTTCAAGTCACAATAAACCCACAATGATGTTGAAATATGGGGTATAAATCAAGAACAAATGAATTACCTCCTGGCGATTATGAGCCATTGCCAATACAAGAGGTTTGGTCTCTAAGATCACTTGGCCAAATAACAAAGAAAAGGAGTAGTAGCCCCATAGTTACTATAAGATTATGGATGCAGAACCAGCAAAGCCAGGATCAAATCCCACTGTGGGTTCACGTTTGGGAGTTTTCCCCAATTCATATTGAAATGTAATTATAAACAATCATTTTTAAATTCCTGTGCTTGGCTGATAATCTGAACAAATCTGGGAAAGAGCTTCTGGAACATTGCCTTTCTGTAGCATTGCAAATTATTTTATCCAGCTGGAAAAATTCTAGCATGTTGAATTTTCCCTATTGATGGAATTCAATTTGATTGATGTGTAAAATGGAGTTTGTTTATTGGAGGGCCTCAACACAGTTGCTGTCATTAAAAAAGCAATAGCAGACAGTAGATGACTCTCAGTTGGAAGTAATAGCAGTGCAGAGAGATATTTTGTCCCGTCCCTTAGTCTCCTAGGTATTATCTGGAAAACTGTGAGGCATTTTTTAGAGAAGAAAGGAGTGGACATGAGGCCAAAAGTCATAATGTAATACTGATCATAAGGTTTCCCTTTGAGAAACCAGATATTTCCTTTGACATGAATGTATCTGAAGGTGAATGTAAGTATCTTTGAAGTCTAGAGAACATAGACAATCTCCTTTCTGAAGAAAAGGAAGCAGGGTGCTGAGGGAAAACATTCTGAACATTTCTCAAATCAGGTATTAGTTCAGATTCCTTAGATCTAAAATGGAATGGAATCATCCTATTTTCTTGGTGACCAGGAAGTACCTAAGGTAAAATGGCTTGTCCACATTTGCTTGTTGAAAGGAAGAGAGTTCCTGAAGAAGCACCTGCTGGTGATGAGAAGGGCTCATATCTCTCTTTGGTGGGCAATTTGGTGGAAGATCGAATACTACTACAACTACTTACCATTTGTATAGCGTTACAAGGCGTACACAGCACTGTAGAGAGACATGTAAGAGACAGTCCCTGCTAATAAGAACTTACAGTCTAGACCAAGACAGACAAGACAACACAACTGGGGGCTAGGATATATCTAGGGGAATGGTAAGGAAACACATAGCAGGTGAACAGGAGATTAGGGGGATCAGGATCCAAAAGCAGTCTCAAAGAAGTAAGTTTTTAGCCTGGATTTGAGCAGGGCCACAGATGGAGCCTGGCTAGGGGCCTGAACGTTTACTGAGGTGGGACACAAGGCTGAAGGTTCTGCTAGAGTGCCTGACACTCTTACACCAGCCTTGCACATGGCCCAGACAAAACTCGCCTTATTTTCAGTTGCTTTGATCACTACAATGCATTTCCTACGCCCGACTTGAGGATCAGAACAGCCAGCTCTTTCCAGGTTTGTTCACATACCATGTTTTCAAGGACCAGAGAAACTAAGCATTTATCATAGAGAAAACTGAGAAACCCTTTAGTATATGTCTAGCATTCTGAGCGTTGTTTCTCAACATGAAAATTTTCAGAATGTTAACTCTCTTTTTTGGTAGAAAAACAAAGTTCTCAAGATATAACGTATGGCAATGGAAGTGGCATATGATGAATCTATATCTCCTTCCTAATCCTTGTTGCCTTCACAAGTAAAGCGAAAGGACTGGGCTTGAGGAGAAGTGGCTGCAGTTACCTCCCTTCCCCCATTTGCTTCTTATGGTCTCTCACAGCTTATTATAGTAATTGTGAAAACTGACATTCTTCACCTTTCCTAACCCAGGATTGAATTTTGCCACCCACTCATCTTCAGTGCTTCTTACCTACCCAAACCCGTTGATGTACGTTATATTGTATGGATTATATCGGGTAGTAAGTCTTAAATTAGGATAATGCTTTACAGAAAATGAGACGGATACCCACCTGGGCCAATGAAGGGAACCTTAAACATGCCTTCAAGAAAAATAAAGCTCCCAAAAGGAGCCGCTGGTGTTTACATGCAGAAAGGAGTGGGTAGCAAGCTCCGATTAATTAATAAAGTGCTTCTCTTTTATAAATTGACTTTGGTCACTAAATCTGAAGGTCAGAAAACCATCTAATTTGCACCCATTCTGGACTATTCTATGCAGGGCTTACCCACCCACTAGGTGGCTGCTTAGGGCAGCTGGCTCTGGTTGATGGCACAACTCCATATTGAAAATGGTTGCACATGTAAAGCAGTGGCAGCACGCTTTCAAAATGAAGTCGCGCTGCTACTGCCCACCGACTCCATCTTCTCATCTTCTGGTGGGAGGGGGGGTGGCGGCGGCAGTGGCAGTACGACTCCATTTTGAAAGTGACTGAAAAAGAGTCACACCCCCCCCCCCCCCACCACCACCACCACTGCAAGATGATAAGATGTATTGGGGGAGCAGCGGTGGCAGCAGGCGGAGGAGTCGGTGATGGCAGATTCTGCCTGGGGCGACAGAAATCTTTGGGCGGGCCCTAATTCTATGCACCAAATGGCCAGAAGCTAGAAGGGGACTCTGATTCACAAAGAACATGAGCCTTCTTTCAATCAGAAGGTTGTCTGGAACCAGGACTGGGATCTTGGCTATGCTGTCTAGATGCCAGTCAAAAACCTGTCCCCAGTTTTGCCTGGATGTTGGCTGGGCCTTCTGAACCCTCTGCTGCCTAGGATGGGAGCAAGAGCTCAGTTTTTTTCTGAGAACAGTGGGAGGGAATACATATGCCTTTGAAAGTAATAGGAACTCCTATGTCCTCTGCTTTGATACCTCCTTGATGTTGAGGAGGTTGGGTCAGAAGTGGGTTCAAAGAGAGTCACTGTGCTACTTGATCATAGTAGCAGCCTCTTGTACCTTATCTCTGAAGAGATTCTTTCCCTTGCAAGGCAAGTCTGCAAGCTTCTCCTGCACACTGGGCTGCAAAGTCTGAGGCCTACAACAATAAAGTCTCTGACCACCAATAGTCATTAAGGAGGCTCTCCAAGCCATATCAAAAGTATTTATTTATTTATTTAACATTTCTTATATACCGCGCTATTCATTATCAGTGCTGTGTACAATAAAACAGAAACCTTATACCGTGCAGTAGGACCGCAAGGTATTTACATTGAACCGGATGTAGAACTTGGAGTTAACTGGGGAAACAGATCTACATTTTATTTACAGTGAAGTCCATGTTACAGGCTAAAATCTATTCAGGACTATTCGCGCAGGCTGTCTCTTATCTTGTCAGGTATGCCGTTGGAGGGTTCTAGGTGGTTGATGGTGATGCTCTTTAGTTGGTATTGACTGACTGTGGAAATTATCACACAATCGCTCTGATCCCACATGCCAACAAGATTCTACTCAAGATCATCCAGCAGAGACTACAACCATAACTAGAACAAGAATTGCCTGAAGTGTAAAAAGGGTTCAGGAAAGGGTGAGGAACAAGAGACATCATCACGGATGTGAGATGGATCCTTGAAAAGACAAAATAATACCAAAAGGATATTAATATGTATAACAAGGCATTTGAATGTGTAAACCATGAGAAACTCTGGGCCACATTAAGAAGCATGGGTATACCAGAACATCTAATAGTTCTCTTGTCCAACCTTTATATTGATCAAGAAGCAACAGTTCGAACAGAACAAGGAGAAACAGAATGGTTTAAAATCAGCAAAGGTGTACAACAATGCTGCTTACTTTCTCCCTACCTGTTCAATTTATATGCCAAACAAATTATCAGAGAAACAGGACTATATGAAGACAACCTAGGTGTGAAGATTGGTGGAAGACTCATCAACAACCTTTGCTATGCTGATAATACCACATTACTGGCTGAAAGCGAAGTGCCTGTTAGAATATATCTGTAAACTGCTCTGATATACACAGTAAAGGGCAGTATATCAAGTGCCTAAACCATAAATCATAAACCATAAGATGATCTGAAACATTTGCTTCTCAAGATCAAGGAAAATAGTCTTAAATTGGGCCTGCACCTTAATGTAAAGAAGTCAAAGATCATGACAATTGATAAAATCAATAAGTTCATCGTTGATGGAGAAAAAATTTAAATCATGGACAACCTTAACCTGTTTGGATCAATAAACAACAAGCAGTCAAGAAATCCGATGACGCATTGCTCTTGGCAGAATGGCTATGAAGGACCTAGACAAGATTCTGAAGAGCAGAGATGTCTCTCTCCATATAAAGATTCGACTTGTCCAAGCCATGATATTTTCAATAACATCTTATGGATGCGAAAGTTATAGAGTGAAAAAGGTAGACTGGAAGAAAATTGATGCCTTTGAATTATGGTGCTGGTGAAGAATACTGTGTATACCATGGACTGCCCAAAGAACAAGCCAGACAGTACTAGAGGAGATCAAACCAAAGTTTTATTTAGAAGCTCAGATGACAAGACTTCAACTTTCATACTTTGGATACATCATGTGAAGAGAGAGATCATTAGAGAAAACGTCATGCTTGGCAAGGTTGAAGGTCAACGCAAAAGAGGAAGGCCAGCAATGAGATGGGTCGATACAATAGCAGCGTCTACAGATGCCACTCTATCAACAATGAGCCGCCTGACTGGAGACCGAATAAAGTTTAAAACAGCTATCCAGAGGGTCACCATGAATTGATACTGACTCAGTGACACTTATTTATTTATTTATTTTATTTAGGCAGTTCTGTATACTACCTTATCCTTCAATCAAAGTGGTCACAACACAGTTGGGGGATACATTTAACATTTTATTTATTTTATTTTATTACAGTTTCTTATATACCGCACTATTTGGTATCAGCGCGGTTTACATTATAACATAATGACCAAAACAACAAGCTGTTTGGTTTTACATAGAACAGGAGTACAAACTTGGATAACAGGGGTGAGCTATATACATGAAATATTTACACGGAACAAGATTGAGGTAACAATAACATAAGGCACGTAAGTGGTCATTTCTTAATGGGGATACCTAGATTTCATTGCTGACTGAGTAGTATTGGATGAAAAGGTGGTATTTGAGTGCCTTCCTGAACTGAGTTAGGTCTACAATGGCCTGAATGTCGGAGGGAAGAGCATTCCAGCATTTGGGGACATAGAAACTGAACGCCCTGTTTGCAGTTGTCATGTTGCATTTTGTCAATGCCTTTGGGGTTATTAGCAGGTTTACAGCTGTTGCTCTTCTGGATCTCTTGGGGGGCACCGTGTGAATAAGTTCTGTGAGTGAGGAAGATGAAATACCTTTGATTGCCTTGAATGAGAGGAGTAGGGTTTTAAAGATAATCCTCCCATGTATGGGGAGCCAGTGAAGCTGTTTGAGAATTGGAGTCACGTGGTCACTCCAATTGGAGTCACGTGGTCAACATGAGGGGATATGATACACATGCACTAATACTTACAGGGAACATGGACAATAGAGGGTTAAGTGGCTTGCCCAAGACCACAAGGAGCACCTGTGGGACTAGAAACCCCAGTCCTTCCAGCCCAAGGTTGCTTTTCTCTAGTGGGATTTGAACCCCTGGCCTTTTGGCCTGAGGTAACTTGCCCCAACCACTAGGCCGCTCCTCCCTTAGCAGCAACAGCATATGTTTCTCGGAAAATGTACTTTCCACAAGCCTTCTCCTTGCTCTCTAGAGACCTAGGTTGTGAGGCTTTCTCTGGAGGGAGAATCTGTGAACTATTCGAGATTGTGCATGATGTTCTGCTGATAAAAGAAGATCTACAAAACAGAGCAAGGCAGTAGAAGGTGGGAACTCATGCACAGGTGTGGTAGAGCTAATCTAAATGTTTCTAGAAGGAGCTGAGAGAGATTACTACGTGGGCCCCATCAGTGACATCATCTATATGTGAGTACTTATATTTTTTGTCTCTGGAGAAAGCTGTTGTCCAGTTAACTTTATGCCTGCTCTGGCTGACCAGAGTTACCAAGGTGAATTTGGTTGGCCAGCCCTGCGCATCATTACTAACTAGCCAAAGTTAAACCATGCCATGAAAACACATAGTGCCTTCTCTTTTGATTAAGCTGAATTTTGCCTGAGTAATCATTTAATCAGTAACTGAAGTGGGGGGATCCTGATGCTCCTCACTCTCTTGTTCGCCATTTATGTGTACGAGCTCTAGTCCCCAGTTTTGCTATGTTTTTCGTCTTGTTTAGATTGTGAGCTCTGATGAGCAGGGACTATTTCTTACATGTATATGTGCAGCACTGCATATGCCTTGAAGCACTATACAAATGATAAGTAGGAGGAGGAGGAGGGAGAGGAAATGTGAAATGCCAGGGTATATCTGACAACCTCAAAACTTTAACTAGATAACCCCTTTGAATATTGACACCATAGGCTTTTCAGTGATTTCAGCTCTTGGACTTTATTGCAAAGATTTTCAGCATCATGGTATAACACTGCAGTGCTTAATCATTAGCTGAGTAGGTGAGGATGCAGAAGGTTCATGTAAATTATAATGCCTGGCTATTTTCTGATGGCCAAGTAGATCTGGATCCTGAGATGCCAGAAGGACAGAACAATTTTCAAAAGCCATTTCCATTTACCCGGGTAAAAGCCTATTTACGCAATAAGTTTGCAGATTGAAAATTGTCCAAGTATCAATAATGCTCATGCTTTTACACTGTCAAGGAGTAGCCACGCCCAGGGGTACATTTAGGTCGAGAAATGAAAATAAACACTCACAGATTGCACTTTGAAATCCATGCATGTTATTTCCAGAGGAAAAAGTACCTTCGGAAAAAGCAGGTGCAAATCTCTGTGGACACTACTACTCGCAGCAGTTTTCCCTTTGAAAAACTAGTACAAAACCCACAAGCCAAAATACCCACAAACCTTGCATCAGTGCTACACTTCTGATGTTACTAGCACAGCACATAGAATACTAAGGGGTATGTTTACAAAGCAGTGATACATGGAAGCCACTACTGTTGCTTTGTAAACATACCCCTAAGTCCCATTATTTTCATATGGTTGATGTAGGTTATTTTTCACTGATCTCTCAAGAAAGCATGATATAGTCATACAGCAGCATATCCAATAAAGTCTAATCCTTGCCTTACTTGAATAATATCTACTCAAAGTTTAATTCAAAACTGGAGTATTCAAAAAAATCAAGTCACTTAAAATCTTTTTGTGCAAGCCACAGGAATGCTGAGTTTCAAAGAAGCATATGACCAATTGTTTGTATAGTTTTCCAGGTGTAAATTAATGTCTCGCGCTCACATGACTGTAGGAATGTTAAACCTGAATAATCCTAAACTACCAAGGAGTTAATTAATTGTAAACAATGCAGCAGTCTTAACTACCCAAAATGGAAAATAAGTACAGGTCAGCTGTAGAGATTAGAAGCATCATGTACGGATGCAAGGTTTCTACTAAAGATATCTGAGCATTGGTAAGATAATAGACTTTCATGGCCAAGTGGATTTTTAATTAACTGAAATAATTTTTCAGGTTGCATAGACTAATTTTCTTAAAGATGACTATTAGCCTGTGAGACACTGTTTTCCTTGTTCTCAATTTTGAAACGAATGTCTTGGATACAAATTTTATTTATTTACATTGCACTTTTAATACTTTTCCATTTCTGTTTTAAACTTGTTGGCTAGTCCTTGTCATAAACAACGGGCCCTATTCTGAGAAAGATGTGCAGGGCGGATGTATATGGACAAAACATGTACGTCCAAAATGTAGACGCGATTCCCTGCTCACATGGTTAGGCATGCAGCCACGTGTTAGAATACGGGGTTGTACGTCCAGCCACTAAACGTGCAACTCGTGAACAGCGGGGTTCTGGTTATGTGTAAGTAGCACATGTAACTTTGTCATGTAGTTCCGAAAACGCGTCCACCTGCACAGTTGTCCACATGCAACAGGAAACAGGATACAGTAATCCCCCCCTCCGCCGCTTAGAGTATCAGAAAATGACAACCAGGCAGGTGAACTTTTTCAAGGCCGAGATCCGCCTGCTCTGCAGAATGGTCTTGGAGGAGGAACATGCCCTGCTCTCAACTGGACACAGTAGGCCGCCCTAGCTGCATCACACAGGGGCTGGGACAGAATCAGGACCACCCTGGCGCAGTAAGTAGGGCAAAACAGGAAAGGGAGGAGGCGGGGAAAAGCACGTTGGGAAAACAACAGAGCAAAGAGCCAGGAAGTAGCTGCAAAGTGAAAAGGCAAAAGGAGCTTGGGGTAAGCTGGACTCACCACACAACCAAATGACAGTAAACACACAAACAGGGCCCACACAGGAACAGGGCCGGCCCGTCCATTGAGCGAGAATGTTTTTTGCACAGGGCCCCGCGTTTCAGGGGGCCCCGCGCAAAAAACATTCTTTTCGAAAAGTAAAATTGAAAAAAAAAAACAAAAACCTGTCTGCTGCCGCGGTCGGGGCCGCCGCGGCAGAATCGAGCATGCCGCGGGGCCCCCCTGTGCACGGCAGAGCCTGCCCTCCCCTGTAGCAGCTCTCTCTTTGGAGCTGAAGTCAGACGCACCGGCTTGCAGAGCGCGAGGGAGAAGTTTCTCCCTCGCTGCTCTGTTAAGCCCGCGGGGGCTGAGGGGAAGTTCCCATCAGCCCCCGCGGGCTTAACAGAGCAGCGAGGGAGAAACTCTTCTCTCGCGCTCTGCTCTGCAAGCCGGCGCGTCTGACTTCAGCTCCAAAGAGAGAGCTGCTACAGGGGAGGGCAGGCTCTGCCGTGCACAGGGGGGCCCACGCGGCACGCTCGATTCTGCCACGGCGGCCCCGACCGCGGCAGCAGACAGGTTTTCTTTTTATTTAATTTTCCCTGGGCTGGGCTGGGGGGGGGGAGTTGTTAGGACTGCTAATGGGCTGGGCTGGGCTGGACTGGGCTGGGGGGGGGGTTGTTAGGACTGCTAATGGGCTGGGCTGGGCTGGGCTGGGGGGGGTTGTTAGGACTGCTAATGGGCTGGGCTGGGGGGGGTTGTTAGGACTGCTAATGGGCTGGGCTGGGCTGGGCTGGGGGGGGGTTGTTAGGACTGCTAATGGGCTGGGGGGGTTGTTAGGACTGCTAATGGGCTGGGCTGGGCGGGGCTGGGCTGGGGGGGGGTTGTTAGGACTGCTAATGGGCTGGGGGGGTTGTTAGGACTGCTAATGGAATGGGCTGGGCTGGGGGGGGGGTTGTTAGGACCGCTAATGGGCTGGGGGGGTTGTTAGGACTGCTGCTGGGCTGGGCTGGGGGTTGTTAGGACTGCTAATGGGCTGAGCTGGGGGGGGTGTTAGGACTGCTAATGGGCTGGGCTGGGCTGGGCTGGGCTGGGCTGGGGGGGGTTGTTAGGACTGCTGGGGGTGGGGTGGGTTGTTAGGACCGCTAATGGGCTGGGGGGGGTTGTTAGGACCGCTAATGGGCTGGGGGGGGTTGTTAGGACAGCTAATGGGCTGGGGCTGGGGCTGGGGGTGGGTTAGGACTGCTAATGGGCTGGGGGGGTGTTAGGACTGCTAATGGGCTGGGGGGTGGGGGTGGGTTAGGACTGCTAATGGGCTGGGGGGTGGGGTTAGGACTTGAGGTGGGCTGATGGGGGGGGTTTAGGACTGGCAATGGGCTGATGGGGTTAAGACTGGAAGTGGGCTGATGGGGGGTTAGGACTGGTAATGGGTTATAGGGGGGGCTTAAACTGAAAATGGGGTGATGGGGGGGTTAGGACTGGAAGTGGGTTGATGGGGGGCTAGGACTGGTAATGGGTTGGGTGGTTGCTATGACTGGAAATGGGCTGAGTGGAAGGGGAGGCTTGAACTGCAAATAGCTGATGGGGAGGGAGCTTGGAATGGAAATGGGCTGTGAGGGAAGGGAGCTAGGACTGAAAATGGGCTGATGGAGCAGCTAGAATAGGACTGGAAATGGGCTGTTGGGGGGAGCTAAGATTGGAAATGGGCTGTGGTGGGGCTTGAATTGAAATGGACTCATGGAGGGGCTAGAACTGAAAGTAGGCTCATTGGGGGGGGGCTTGGACTGGAATTGGACTGAGTGGAGGGGAGCTATGATTTGACATGGGCTGATGATGGGGCTAGGAAATGACTAGAAATGGGCTGATGGGGGGCTAGGATTGGAAATGAGCTGATGAAGGGACTCAGACTGAAAATGGATGGGGGAGCTAGGACTGGAAATGGGTTGATGGTGGGCTAGGACTGGAAATGGGCTGATGCAGGGACTAGAAGGGAATGGATGCTGGGTGAGACTGGAACTAGAAGGGAGCTGATGTTGGGGGAGGATTAGAATGGGATGGGGCTGGGAGAGTAAAATGGAGAGGGGAAAAATATTTTGTGTGGGAGGGATGAAAAATCTACAATTGTCCTGGTATTGGGAGAGTAAGTGGGGATTGAGGATGGAGGGGTAAAATTTGTGTGGATGAAATAGGAATGAGGAAAGAGCAAAAGGAGAAAGATTAGTATGTTAAAGCAGATGTAGAGAGAGAGAATGGAAAAAAAAACTAGAAGAGAGAAGAAAGAACAAATGGACAGCAGACGATGGACAGTTAGCAGAAAACATGAAGAAACCAGAAGAAAGTGGCTGGAGCAATTGCAACTGAAAAAAATTGCACAAAAGGTAGAAATATCTCTTTATTTTGAATTTATTAACTGGAATATGAAACCTCTAGGAAATGTGCATCATTAACGTCTGTGCTTTGTTTGGTACAAGAGGAAATTAATTTATAGTTTTATTTCTACAGTGTTGTTGTACTTCCAAGTTTGGCTTTTGGGGTTCCCAGTTTAATTATTGCCTTCCTGTTTCTAAATTGTGATTCCTTGTTTGGTGATGGTCTATGTTCTGCATGTGTAACTGAGCTGATGTATTCTGTTTATGTAATTCCTATTTGACATTGCCACTTGTTCTCTTTCCCCAGTATTCTCTGAAATGTATTGGTTTAATATTTGCAGTGTTGCCTTTTGATAGGTAGGCTATGGTGCTTTGTGAGTCCTGGTAATGCTGTCAGGATACGGCGGGTTTGCTATGGGTTCTAAATGGGCAGCGTTTGTAGTAGTTCCTAATGTGCCTGGCGGTTGGCACTGGATTATAGTAATGTAGAAATCTTTTAGTCTTTCTTTATCCATACACTCATTAAGAGACATGTTTACTAAAAGTTAGTGTATGGTAACGTTATGCAAATATTTATGCAAATAAGGCCCATTATGCAAATGAGGCCCCACACTGAGTCTCCGCACATGGCCCCGCACCCCCCTTGGGCCGCCCCTGCACAGGAAACAGGCAAACAGAAACACAATGGCCAAGAGGAAAGCAAGGTGGAAAAAATACAGAATGGACAAAAGGGAAAGCACATATGGAAAGGAAACATGAACCCAGTAGAAAAGAACTACTGTGTGTAACAGTGCAGCTACATGGCCCAAACATAGAGACAAGGTGCTAGTAAAGACAACTACCTAAACAAAAATAACTTATGTAATAAAAAAATGGACATTTAAACTCACCAGTATAGTACAAAACCCTCAAGAGATTCCAACACCTGTCCGTTTACAAAGTTTTCAAGAAGAGGAGAAAAGACCTCAGTAAGACTATTTCTCCCATTATGCAGCAAGAAGAAGACTTGCTTGAAGGGGATGAGCCCTATCACACCATCATAGGTTTAAAAACCCCCTCCTGTTCCCTAAATCAATTTAATTAAACCCTATTTATTACATTACAAAATACTGAAAATCTGAAAAGTCACAAATCCCAACAAGCATTCCACCGTCATTTGAAACAAAATACAGTAGAACTCAGCCAGACACACATTCCAACAACAACCCAGCCCGCCCCTTTATACATAGCTTTCAAGCTGAAGAACAACATCCAGAGCTGTGGGGTGTCTCCAAATGATGTATCAACCTGGGAGGCCTCTCCTGAGGGCATATCACTCAACCTTCACGCTACGAAGATCCCAGTTTCACAGGAACTCCGCTTCATTGGGAGTATGGCTTACTCCGCGCACAACACATGTCTGACCTAGGCTGTCCCCCACTACGAACCACCACACCAGTCCCCTGAGAGAACCCTGTGCCCACCCCATGGCACATGAAGTCTGATACTGTCCACAACAGCACCACCTCCAATGGGAAACTGCCCCATGCAGCCACCATTGTGATCACAAAGAAACAGTCTTGCAGATGATTCATGAGTATAAACCCACCACCCCCATCCCATGACACTGTGCAGCACAGCATGCATAAGCCCTAAAAGGTCACCTCTAGAATGTAAATCATACGAATACTGCAAGGTATATCACTCTACCATTTGTCATACGTCACATCAGGTAAACAGTGGATATGGAAGGAGAAAACAGTCTCAGAATCCAAGGAGGTAGTGGCAATGGTAAAAGTCATCTGCAAACTAGGCCCAATCCTCCTCAAATCAATGGCTCCACAATACACCTATCAATCGCCTGTGTGATATAATTCCAGTTTTTGACAATAGTGAGTCCACATCAACAGTATCAGTAGTACCTGCCCCCTGTAAACCCTCAGAGCGTAACACATGTGAGCAAACCAAAAAAAAATGGAACTATCTTCCCAAGCCACTGCCCTCTACAGGCCCCCAATCACCACTGAGGATCCTTGCTGCTGAAAATACTGCTGCTGATACTCCAGCAGCAGGAGTATCAGCAGTGACTGAGAGCCTGTAGACGGCAGTGCCCTGGGAAGATAGGTGTACCTTTATTTGGATATTCTCGCATGCAATATGCTCTGAGAGTTTGCAGAGGGCAGTCACTACCGACAATGTTGTTGTGGAATCACTGTTCCAATAAAATGGAGTTATATTGAACAGGCGATTGGTAGAAGTATGTTAGAGCCATTGATGTGAGGAGGATTGGGCCTGGTTTGATGTTAGCTTTTACCATTGCCCCTACCTCCTTGGATTCTGAGGCTCTTTTTTCTGTCTGTATCCACTGTTTATCTGATGTGAAGTTACAGGCATAGAAATGATCTGAGTAGCACAGTCATAAAAAAAAATAATAATAATAAAAAATTGAGTGAGTGGGAATTGAATGCCTGTCCCTGGCTTATGGAGGCATTGCACTAACCAGTAGGCTACACCTCCACCCCTCACTTCCTAGAATGTCTGCTGTGTGTGCCGGCATAGAATAGCCACCATCAGTAGCCATGATGCAGTGCAGATGCCCAACAGCAGTCAACAGCTGATCCCCAGATGGAGAATTCACATATCCATCACCTCAGGCGATATGTAAAATACACTGACAGTGTGTGCAACAAGCACACAGCAGATACAAACCGTGCCACTGAGCAGTTTCTGTGTTCAGCCTGAGGGTGAGGACGGGCACCCAGCGCTAGGTCCCCAGTACCTGTAGTACTAGAAATGTTCTTTGCTGCAGAGCCCCAGCACTGTCAGTGTATGGCGGGTGTGATCCCCCCCCCCCCCGCCCCGCCCTGTCTAGCAGGGCCCCACCTAGAATAGTGTATGTTAATGCTAATGCCAACTGTTTGGCAGGGAGGCAGGTATTGTGTTAAACTAATGGTGCTTCACCTTCTCACTGCACACATACAACTAGTGCACCCGGTGGGTGGCCTGTCTACCATGCAATGTTGCATGGTTGTATATCTACCCATAACCATGCCCATTAGTGGCGGGTGCACCCCCATGTGTGTACTGCTGGGTTGACCTTTGCTCCACACATACAGCAAGGTGTTCAGGCATCAGTGGCACCACACCTACTGGCATGCACCTGTGGGGGCCAAAAATGCACACGGCCTGAACAGTGACAACAGTATGGGGCTGGGAATGTGTGGGCAGGGCAGGACCTGCCACGCCTAACTGCAATCCTCTATGAACAGCCAGGAAACAATAGAGCTCATAAATAAAGCAAACATTCCTGAGATAATTTGTGTTATATCAAAGTACACCCCCAGAAATTAACCAAACTATATCCCCCCAATACTTGATTTCACACTATAATCCTTTTGTAACCATTATGTTATATATGTATTTTTTGTCGGATAACTCACCATGAGAAGGAATCATCCTGCTCCCGAAGTGAGCCCTCCTTTTTAATTAAATATTAAAAGACCCATTACAGATCAAAAAACCGGGTGCTACAGCACTACTAAGCTGTTATACCCATACTGCTGAAATGGACTTCTTCTTCATCTAAAGAAATCTCAGTCAATTGTTGGTCTCCTTAAATCACACTCCCCAGACAATAATATCCTCCCAAGGTACTTGTCAAAACGAAGCAGAAACCCACTGTCGGTATCTTAAAGAAGACCGTGTCGGCGTGACTGCTGATTGTATGCTTTCCTTTGTACCACTCAACACAGGAGTGTCTGGAACAAATCACCACTCGAGATTTCTTCATCCAATGTCCCAAACAGATTACATATATAACATAATGGTTACAAAAGGATTATAGTGTGAAATCAAGTATTGGGGGGAGATAATTTGTGTTAGCAAAGGGATTTGTTGTTGGAAATGTTGTATGGGGAAGCCAAGCTCCTCATGAAATCACAACCTCCTTTTTACTCCTCATAGAAAATGCTAAACAGCATAAACTGTGGGACTCCATCTACTGGACTATGATGGAAAACATTGTATCAAGTACACCTAACTGCAAGCCAGTCAGTCCCTGCCCCAGACAGCAACATGCCCATACCTACCTGCCCTGTGGTGTGTGCTTGCGCAGGACACCTGGCTTCCACACCCAGGTCCATGCATACCACTGTCTCCCACAGTGCCACAGACATGCATCAGGAGCACAGGTGCCAGCACATATACCATTGCAGGTACATCAGAGACCCTTTGCACCTTCCCTATCAATGGCAGTATTGTTGTAGAAGCAGATAAGGATAAGTCGCAAAACGCATTGCAAACGGGAAAAGAAAAACGTGTTGAGTCGTCAGAGTATTTATACGCCAGTGTACTTCTACACATACAAATCTAGAGGTGATTCTGTGACGTTGTACATCCACATGCGTTTGGATGTACAAATGTGTCTGTGATTCCGTGAAGTTAGACTTCTATGATGTTGTATGTCTAACTGTTATAAAAAGTGTAACTCCAGCGTGGACACACCTCCTTCAGAGCCATCTGTTTGGTTACAGAATGGCACCAAAGGTATCTAGGAAGCGCAATTTCATCGAGGGGGAGCAGGCCCTCCTCATAGAGGAGGTGCTTGTGAACCATGGCATCCTTATGGGCACAGAGGAAGCCCATGTAGGTGCTTACATGCGCCAATGGAGGTGGCTGGCCATCTGCCATAAAATCATTGTCATCTACCACAATAATAGGGACATAGAGGACATCAAGAGGAAGGTGGCAGGTCTGCCGTGAGGTCTGCCAGAGGTTGCGCGTTGTGAGCCCTGATGGCCAGCCAGTGCGGCTCACAGAGGTGGAGCAGCGCATACTAGCAACCATGGATGCCATCACTCTGGAGGGTGTTGAGGGGGTAGACACCTCTCGGTGCCCACAGGATGAGGATACGTGTCTGTGCTGACATGTGCATGCTGTTTGCCCCCCACCCCATGCCTGCACCCATCGTGTGGGGACCCACTGAACCACCCACTGCTCCTCTTCCACATGTCGCCACTGGTTTGGGGTTGGGCACGCATGCCCCTATTGCACTGTGTCTACCCCTACCATTGGCTCAATGGGTGATTCTGTGGTGGTGGGGCCTCCCTGGTCTGGCTTTCACTCTCCCAGCTGCCCCATGATGTCCCTGTGGCCATAGTACACTGGTGCATTCCAGGTGGGGGTGGGTTGCTGCCCGCAGTTGTGCACATTAAGCTCTCCATCCTTGCTTCTCTCAGCAGGTGCTACCACAGATGATGGTCCCTCCCATGAGCCACTGCCAGCAACCTCACCACTGCCATTAGAGGGGGCTGCAGAGCAGACACCTGTGCAGCAGCAGGTGCAGGAGGATGGAGCTTCAGAGCCAGCTGCCACTTCAGATCCAGGGGATGCCAGCTCCGCGGACTCTGGGGACCAGCTTGCACCATCGCCAGAGCCCCAACCACAGACTGGAGGCAGCAGACACCATGGTCAACACCCCGGACCAGCCTATTAGCAGCTGGTGGACTGTGTGCAACAGCTACTGGACCAGCAGGGGGCCCAGGAGGCACAGGCAGCAGAGAAGCTCCGGCTCCTCCAGAGATTCGTGGTGGCTCAGGAGCTGGCCATCTAGGAGCATTGGTTGATAGTCCAGGAAGCCCAGCTGGAAGCTATAAACCGCCTGATCACCTCCATGGACTGCCTTGGGGCATGCCTCAATGTGCTTTCTGACCAGCTGGCTGGGCCTCCTGGACTGCCGCCAGCTCTGGCTGCTGCTACTGTGGCTCCTGCCGCATCCGCTGAGCCTCACCCCCCTGCCCCACCATCTGCCAGGGGTGTGTCCACCCAGGCCACTGCACAGACTGCAGCTGTGGTGGGGTCCAGCAGCAGTCAGCAGTCCTGAATCCTGGTCCCTGTGCCCCGGGGTGTGGGACCCCCAATGGTGTTCCCACCCTTCCCTTAGGCAAGTGGGGAGAGCAGTGGGGAAGGCATCAGTAGCAGCAGCCCGGTCTCGGGGGGAGCCATTAGCCATATGTGACAATGCAGAGGTTGCAGAACCTGAAAATGAAGGTTTAAAACACTTTTTCTCTTCAGAAGCTGTCAGTGAAACTGGGCAGGAAGGGGTTAATGATACAGCCCTGAAAGCTGTGCTACAAAGGAAAGTGGAAAGAGAGCCACACCTTAGCTTGAAGCAAACCCAGGGAGCTGACGTGGGAGGAAAAGGGGCGGAGTCACACCCGATAGGGCAGCTTGCTTCACTTAACCAGGAAGCAACTGCCAGTAGAGAGTTGTGGCAGAGGAGAAAGAAAGAGTGGCAGAGGAGAAAGAAGGAGAGGGAGTACGAGAACAGACCGGAGAACAGAAACAAGTCCGAGAGCAGGACTGGGACCAGGAGAGAATCTGAGAGAAAGACTGCAGAGACCAAGAAAGAGTCTGGGAAGCAGAGGCAAAGGGAACCAAGGAGAGAGGCCAGGCTTCAGAGGAACCTTCCAAGGAGGAACTACTTGGACCTCATTAGCCAAGGAAAGCAGGTCAGAGACTATTTAAAACTCCAGGGGAGAAGGTCAGATACCTTGCCTGTAAGGGAGAGAAATAGCTCTCAGGAATCTTCTCTCAGGAATGAAAGATTGGGCAGAGAGAAGATCCCTTTCAGTAAGCTAAAGAAAGTTGCTTGTCACAGACAACGTTATAGAAGCTCTAGCTCTGAGTGTAGCCCAGGTGCCTATCAGCATGCTCTTGATTACAAGCAGCACAGACACGGGCAGGAGCTAGGCTCTGACGAAGATGCTGTAATACAAGATTTAGTGAAACAGTATCACAGGAAATGTTTACCTCCCTGCCAGAGAACACAGTCTAGGCGTACCAGAAATCAGGTGAGCCCTTTTTTATAAGCTTTTAAAAGGTGCTGATAACTTAGAGCCTGTACATGTGCCTAGGTATGTTAAGGAGAACAAAAGAAGACAGCTTAAGGATTTAATTAAGCAATGGCAGTCTGTAGACTCTCTTAACCAAAGCCTCAAGATATATCAGACCCAGAAGAGATGTTAATTGATCCACCTTCATCAGTTAGCAGTGATTCGCCTATGGAATGTGGGATCTGTTATAAGGATTGAAGTTACATTAAGTGGATCCTATAAGAGGAGAGAAGCTGTATCAAAGCTTATATGTGAAGTGCTGAGAAGCCTATTTGAATGAATCTGAGTTTCATTGAGAAAGGCAGCCTTCTGCCGTGGGAAACTCAGATGTAATTATTGCACCTGTGAAGTAAAGCTCAACGCTGGAGAATGTCCTATGTTTAAAGAGAGCATACTAGTGCAATGTTTAATGGAAGAAATCAAGGCTTGTATTGGAAGCTAATGGAAGTTAATTGCTGAACTTTGTACTTTGAATTGTACCTGAGAAGCATCAGGATTTTCATGGACTTTTTATTTGACACAATTGAGTACCACTACTTTTTGTTTGTGCCTGGGGACGTAGTGCTCCAAATTCCTGTGTGTGGAAATAAAGTTATTATTGGAACTCACAGAAGGCCTTCGCTCTGTTACTTGGCCCACAACTACAATGGACACCAGACAGCAGCACTTAGGTATATAAATTTGCTTTCCTCTTTGCCCCACATGCTAACCCCTCATAGGCAACTGCCTATACCTACGCCAGAGGGCGCTGCAGTGTGACAGGGAAGGAAACTGGCGTAGTTTTACGGATTTTTGAACTACGGGCCTCACACAGAGGAAGAGTGGCATACCAACGCTGCCAGTAAAGTCCTGAGGAAGGAGCAGTTTTGAAAGTTTTGAAAAAAAAAAAAAATGAAAAAAAATTTGGTCAACACAAGTATCCAGGAAGAGCTTACCAGAGTGCAAGTCTACCTACCGGAGTGGAGCATCGGCGGAGGCGGAAAGGAGTACCTGTACCAGGGATACCGCATAGCTGATGAGCGAGACACTCCACTTGTGGCAGGTAACCAGTAGCTAAGCGGGTTAACTGGGATACTGCTGCAAGGGGGTGGTAAGATTGCAGGGTTGGACTGGAAGCTGAGGGGATACAATTGTGTGTGTATCGCACTTGGTGTTGTTCTTTGTTTCTTGCAGTAATACAGCAGGATGGAGCCAGCACAGCTAATGAGCTGGGTTGCTGAGAGGTTTCAGCAGCAGCAGGCGATGTCAGCGCAAGCCCAGGAGAGGATGGCTGAGATGATTCGTGCGCAACAGAAGCCGCTGTTGGATCTGCTGGGATCATACATCGGAGAGCAGAAGCAAACAGCGCAAGTGTTGGAGACTATGTCCAGTTCGCTAGGAGCTGTAGCGGGACTGGGAACTGTGGGATAGGGTATATTTTCACTAGGTCAAATGTCTAAGGATGAAAATGTTGATGATTACCTAGATGTTTTCGAACGCATCGCGCTCATTAGCGGTTGGCCGAAAAACAGTGGGTCATCAGGCTAGCTGCAGCATTAACAGGCGAGGCTCTCGCAGCCTACCGGGCTATGCCTAATGACCAGGCCAACAACTATGACGCAGTGGTTAAAACCATTAAGGAGAGACTAGGCTTAACTCCAGTGGTATATCGCCGTCGTTTGCGAGGGTGCAAGTTAACCCCGGGCGAAACACCACAGGCCTTATGCCATAGAGTCAGAACATTGGTTTATAAATGGTTGTCTCCAGAGGGAAAGAGCATTGAGACGATATTGGATGACATTGTGTTAGAGCAATTTGTAGAAGCATTACCAGATGAAATACAATCCTTCCTTATTCTACAAGATTGTAGGAACACGAAAGACGCCATCTTGCTTGCTGACCGCTTCTTAGAGGCAAAAGCCATCGGTCAAAAGAAGATGAGTGTTCCGGATACAGCAGTCTTGGGAATGTCAGGAATGAGGGAGAGGTGCAAGGTGAATGAGTTTTTGCCTAAGAAACCTTGGCAAAAACCTGCCTGGGATGAGCGAAAATGCTTTGCATGTGGCCGGAAGGGTCATTTGAAGAAAAATTGCAGGGATAAGCTAGTGTTAGTAACCACCCAGTCCAAGGAGGTTGGGGAGGGATTTTTACTAACGGTATGGGTCAACAATATCCAGGTCCATGCCCTTTTAGATTCGGGCACAGACCAGTCAATGGTTTCCAAAGCCTTATGGGAGGAGATAAAGGCTCAGGGTGGAGAATCTGTAAGGTACCCTGAGGATAAGATAAGAAAGTACCCTGAAGATAAAATAAGAAAGTACCCGGAGGATAAGATAAGAATTCATCCAAAGGATAGCATAAGAATTCGATGTGTGCATGGCGCGTCATCGTCATATCCTTTGCACAGAGTAACTGTGGAAGGGCTAGGCTTGAGAAAGAATATCTCAGTAGCAGTAGTGCCTAAGTTACCACACCCCATGATTTTAGGTAGGGATTGGCCTCAATTTAAAAATGGCCTAGTTAAAGGACTAGCGGCCACAGCAGAAGCCAAAGTCTCTGACCCTAATAAAGTAAGAAAGGAACCAGGATGGAGGCAGGAAAAAGAAAGATACACAACATCTCCAAGGGGTAAATCCAGGCTGGGCCTAGTGTCCACCCGAGCTCAGAGTAGGGCCGGTCAGGCGGACTCAGATCGCACTAATGACCCCATGGAAGAGTTACCTTCACACAGTGGCTTGGTAACTCCTCCCAGAGAGCGTAGGAAACCTCGGAAGGGGGAAACACGCGAGGGGAAGCATCGCAGGGCCCAAAATAGAAGAGAGCTAACGGCGGGACAGGGGTTACCATGGGCTTCGGCCGAGTTGGTGGCCAAATTCCCTTCGTTTCCCAGGGAACAAAGGCAGGACCCAGCTTTGACCCATGCCTTTAATAATGTAAATAAGGGAGCGGGATCTTTACCCCATTTTTGTTTAGAAGGGGAGGTGTTATACAGAGTAAGCTTAGACCCCCGTTCTGGTAATTCACAGAAGCAATTAGTGGTGCCCAATACGTTTAAAAATTTGGTCTTGAGGTTGGCCCACGACCATCCTCTAGGGGGACATAAAGGAGCCCAAGGCACGTTAGACCAAATTCTGAACCGTTTCTTTTTGCCCGGGGTTTTTAGGGAAACCACAAAATTTTGTGAAGCGTGCCCCTCGTGTCAGAAGGTTACTCCCTCTTTACCTGGGAAGGTGCCTCTGATGCCTATACCCCGTATTTCTCGTCCAATAGAGAGATTAGCCATGGATATGGTCGGACCCTTAATTCGGACTCCCAGGGGATTTCAGTATATTTTAGTTATTGTGGATCATGCCACGCGATTCCCCTGGGCAGTTCCCCTAAGGAATACATCGGCACGCACTATTGCCACAGAGTTGTTAAAGCTTTTTTGTGAGATAGGGTTCCCACGGGATATTTTAACGGACCGAGGTACTAATTTTCTATCTCACTATTTGGCACAGGTCTGGGATGCGTTTGGCATTAAGCATATCAAAACGGCAGCCTACCATCCCCAGACCAACGGTCTGGTGGAATGCCAAAACCAGACCATCAAAAGAATGCTAAGGAAAAGTTTAGAGGGAGAAATAGCCGAATGGGATATGATGCTCCCATTCATTTTGTACGCATGTCGCGAAAGAAAACAGGCTTCCTTAGGCGTCTCCCTATACGAGCTTCTGTATGGGCGAGCACCCAGAGGCGTATTAGATATCTTGCGGGACCAATGGGTAGAACCCACTACGGATGAGGTAGAGATACCCCAGTTCTTAAAGGACTTAAGGGGGCGGTTGCACCGCACGTCTCAAGTAGTGGAAGAAATATGACCACCAGTCAGGGGCGTCAAAAAAAATACTATGACCGCCGTACCCGACCACGTCACTTAGACATTGGAGAAAAGGTCATTGTAATGGTGCCAGGTCATAGCCCAAAGTTTGAGAGTGCCTGGAAAGGACCCTGTCGGGTCATCAAACAGGTGGGTCCAAACACATACACCGTAGAGACTAGGAAAGGGAAACAACAAAATTTCCATGTAAATGTTCTACGACCGTGGCACGAGCGAGTAGTTTTAGCTCGAAAGGAGAATAGTTTTGCTAGCTACAGTTACCGGAGTGAGATTCCGTGCTGTTCTGGACAGGTCCAGACAGCCCGGAATATCTTAAATGGGGGGTTATGTGACAATGCAGAGGTTGCAGAACCTGAAAATGAAGGTTTAAAACACTTTTTCTCTTCAGAAGCTGTCAGTGAAACTGGGCAGGAAGGGGTTAATGATACAGCCCTGAAAGCTGTGCTACAAAGGAAAGTGGAAAGAGAGCCACACCCTAGCTTGAAGCAAACCCAGGGAGCTGACGTGGGAGGAAAAGGGGCGGAGTCACACCCGATAGGGCAGCTTGCTTCACTTAACCAGGAAGCAACTGCCAGTAGAGAGTTGTGGCAGAGGAGAAAGAAAGAGAGTGGCAGAGGAGAAAGAAGGAGAGGGAGTACGAGAACAGACCGGAGAACAGAAACAAGTCCGAGAGCAGGACTGGGACCAGGAGAGAATCTGAGAGAAAGACTGCAGAGACCAAGAGAGAGTCTGGGAAGCAGAGGCAAAGGGAGCCAAGGAGAGAGGCCAGGCTTCAGAGGAACCTTCCAAGGAGGAACTACTTGGACCTCATTAGCCAAGGAAAGCAGGTCAGAGACTATTTAAAACTCCAGGGGAGAAGGTCAGATACCTTGCCTGTAAGGGAGAGAAATAGCTCTCAGGAATCTTCTCTCAGGAATGAAAGATTGGGCAGAGAGAAGATCCCTTTCAGTAAGCTAAAGAAAGTTGCTTGTCACAGACAACGTTATAGAAGCTCTAGCTCTGAGTGTAGCCCAGGTGCCTATCAGCATGCTCTTGATTACAAGCAGCACAGACACGGGCAGGAGCTAGGCTCTGACGAAGACGCTGTAATACAAGATTTAGTGAAACAGTATCACAGGAAATGTTTACCTCCCTGCCAGAGAACACAGTCTAGGCGTACCAGAAATCAGGTGAGCCCTTTTTATAAGCTTTTAAAAGGTGCTGATAACTTAGAGCCTGTACATGTGCCTAGGTATGTTAAGGAGAACAAAAGAAGACAGCTTAAGGATTTAATTAAGCAATGGCAGTCTGTAGACTCTCTTAACCAAAGCCTCAAAGATATATCAGACCCAGAAGAGATGTTAATTGATCCACCTTCATCAGTTAGCAGTGATTCGCCTATGGAATGTGGGATCTGTTATAAGGATTGAAGTTACATTAAGTGGATCCTATAAGAGGAGAGAAGCTGTATCAAAGCTTATATGTGAAGTGCTGAGAAGCCTATTTGAATGAATCTGAGTTTCATTGAGAAAGGCAGCCTTCTGCCGTGGGAAACTCAGATGTAATTATTGCACCTGTGAAGTAAAGCTCAACGCTGGAGAATGTCCTATGTTTAAAGAGAGCATACTAGTGCAATGTTTAATGGAAGAAATCAAGGCTTGTATTGGAAGCTAATGGAAGTTAATTGCTGAACTTTGTACTTTGAATTGTACCTGAGAAGCATCAGGATTTTCATGGACTTTTTATTTGACACAATTGAGTACCACTACTTTTTGTTTGTGCCTGGGGACGTAGTGCTCCAAATTCCTGTGTGTGGAAATAAAGTTATTATTGGAACTCACAGAAGGCCTTCGCTCTGTTACTTGGCCCACAACTACAATGGACACCAGACAGCAGCACTTAGGTATATAAATTTGCTTTCCTCTTTGCCCCACATGCTAACCCCTCATAGGCAACTGCCTATACCTACGCCAGAGGGCGCTGCAGTGTGACACATACCACCAACTGGCCACGCACTGAGGCCCAGTGGTGGTGCCTCTGGGTGGGGGAGGGGCCAGGAGTGGGTCAGGGTCCGTGGGGGGCAGTGATAGGGATGGGGTGGGGGTTAGGGGCGGGGGGTGTTCATTTCTGCCTTTAGGGGGGCATCTGGGTATGTAGATTGGGTGTGGTTGGGCATGTTTCCATGTATTCTGTGCACTCAATAAATGTCATTATACACATCCGCTGGACTCTGTGCTTCCCTCTGCCTCCATCACTGTGGGCATTTGTATCCTTTGGTCTTGCTTCCCCCGCACTGCCAGTAGTTTCTCATGCACCTGCTACATGTCCCTCCTTTGTGCATCACCGTTCATCTGCATCCTGTGCACTCTGCTATGGCAAGCGATGCAGTGGGGCACAGAGCAGTATACTGTGTTCAGCTGTGTGCAGTGATGTTTTCCTCCCTTTTATTGATCCCTCTGTTTATGGCTACCATTGCACCCCTATTGCTTCCACATGGTTCAGTTTGTTTGCATACTCTTGCACCTAACCGAGCATAAGGGCATAGGTATTCCCATATTGATTCAAATCAGACGTTCATGTAGCCTATTATTATTTCCAGAGATGGCCATTCTGGATCACATTTACAGTGTAGCATCCCCGAAATACAGCAACATTCTACATTGCTTACCCCCAGGGTGCGTACTGTTTCATATCCTTTTATGACCCAGCTATTCTAACTGATTTATTTAAGCATAGATGTCCTTCTGTGTTATTACAGTTCAGTGCTACTATAACAGACATAGGCTGTTATTCCACATTTTAGCAGGTCTAACGTAGACATCCAGGATGTACGTATACGGGCTCACTGGAATACAGTTTCGACGTTTAGGCAGCTCGACACGCCCACGCTCCTCCCATCCATGCCCACATCCAGGTTACCAGTCTTTCCCGCCTGTATGTGTAAAACGTCTTATTGTCGGAATCGGTTCTAGACATTTACGTGCTGAAAACATCCAACCTGTATGTGTAAACGGCTTATTCGTGGTTCAGAAGGACCCTCATCACTAATAGCCCAGCAGCAGCACTTTGCACTGCCAGAGATTCCCAACTTTTTTAGGGGCAATTTCTCCAAAGGAGTTAGTTTTGTGCATACCATAACAGTGGTGTGAGTTCCTTATTAACCTCCATAAATTCCAAGGACTCCCAGTTCATCTGCACAGCTCTTCTCAGACTCCCTCCCTTCGGTGCTAAGCCTGTCCTCACTAGCTCTCTATCTCCCTTCCCCTTTCTGTCTAGAGCAGTCTCTCTCCCTCCAAACAGCCCCCACCAGTCTCATTCTCAGCATCTATCTCTTTCCCTCCCTTCAGCCAGTTGCCTCCAGTCTCTCTCTCTCTCTCTTCTCCCCAGCCAACTCCCATTTGCTTCTCTTTTCTCTTTTCTTTGTCTTGTAGACTCCCTGTAAAAGTCTCACAAACAACCTTATGCAGGACTCAGACTTTTGAAGAAACCAAAAGACTGTTGCATGGATATAGGAGGAGGAGAGGAATGTGCACAGGCAAAAAAAAAAAAAGTTGTTTTTGGCTCATTTGCCTATTTTCCTTAATTTTCAGGGTTTTTTAAATTTTTTCACAAGTTTATTTTAATAATCTTTGTATACGCTTACTAAACCTTTTAACAAATGCAAGTCAATTCTGCATGTGCTAATTCACGGATTTATGTGTATGCAGTCAATTCTGTATAAAATAAAATTTTTGAGGCACTCAAACTTACCAAATGAGCGCAAACAAATGCAAAGCCCCGAGGGAGGATGGTAGCCCCTGGCAGCTAGATATAAGATTTATGGTGTTTTAGTTTTTTATTAGCTATTTTATAGATGACAAGAGAAAGGTTGGAGTTCATTCCTACTGGGCTATAAGTTCAGTATCAAAAAAGATAATCAGACCAAAGAACCACATCAATTGCTAACTAGAACTTTTCTTTGAAAGGAGGTAGTCATATTCTACACTTAAAAATATATTTTCTTTATGTATTTTGTGATGTCAGCACCCCAGTCATGAGCTTCAGAATCAATCTCTATGGACTGCAACCTTTAGAGTCACTTACCCAAGTAAATTAGAATGGCCACAAGTATGGACAGACTTTCAGATTTAACTGGATTAAAAAGAAACATTCCCAGGAGGTTGTTTAGGTTGAGGGAACAAATTGTACACAAGCATTCGGATTAACAAATCTGCATGCAATGTTCTGACCCTATTCCATCATACAAAGAAAAATGAAGGGACAAGCCTGTGCACCTTTTATACCCATGGACTTTAGGCTAGCTAATTTTCAGTTACATAGTGTGATGAAGCAGACGCCAGTAAACCCATGGAGGTAGAAGAAAACACTGATCTCTTTAAAGGAAATGATATACATAAAGTGCAGTTAGTGAGAAGTGCAGCTAGAGGGAGCATGCACGGAGATTCAGAAGGTAGGCTGACACGCCCAGGTTGGGATGATGCAAGAACTAATTCAAAGCATAATCAGATACACCTGGTCAGAGGGACAGAATCCTTACCTAAGAAACAGCTTTATAAGCAAAGCATAGACAAGCCAGAGGAGAGAGGAGCGACACGAGCCGCAGCAGCTGCTGATAGAGAAAGGAGACGGCTCCAAAGAGAGAAAAACAGGCAGTTGAACTTGCAGCCCTTACAGGAAAGGAACAAGTTCCAGGAGAGTTAGTTTCAGGCTGGGAAGCTCCAGAAGGAAGTCTTCAGGAAGGACAGAAGGAGAACCGGGAGAGTGCCTGGTAGGGAGAATACCAGAGACATAGACCCAAGAGTTCAGAGGTACCTTCATGCTCCTTCCCCTGTATGTGACCCCCACTCCACCCCTGCTCCATCCCCTCCTGCCGACCTACAGCACTCCCCACACAAATGCTGTGAATGTGCGGGGAGTGCTGGCAGCAGAATAGGGCTGGGGAGCTGAGCGGAGGTTGGACATCTGGCCCACATGTCCAAATCCCACTATTTGTGGCTCAGAATGCTTAAGGAATAAAAGGGCAAAATCATGATGCTATCAGAATGCCTAGGCCACCTGTTTGAAGGGGATGCATGGTGCAGCTGCCATGGCAGTGGACCACAACAGCCTGAGACCCACAAAACCAGGGCCTGCATGTCAGTAGTGACCCTAGTGGGACAGTGGGCAAATAACCACAGAAACATCAATAGATGTCTTAACTGGCTGCTGTTCACGTCTGCATATGCACTGGATAGATGTTAAAGGGCTGCTAGGGTTATGTGCTGCAGCTGTGTCAGAAGATAGGGCTTGTGGTTTCAACCAGTACTGGCCACATAGCCAGAGCTGGAGGTAGCAGAGTACAGTGGGAAATAAGCATATAAATGATATAGAAACATGATGACAGAAAAAGACCACATGGCCTATCTAGTCTGTCCTTCCATATCAACAACTACAACAGTCCCCTTTTTACCTTTAGAGATCCTCTGTGTTGATCCCATGCTTTTTTGAATTCAGTTACTGTCCTCATCTCTACCACCTCCACTGGGAGACTATTCCATGGATCCACTACTCTTTCCGTAAAGAAATATTTCTGCATATCACTCCTGAATCTATCTCCCTTCACCCTCATCCCATGTCCCCTCGTAGCAGAACTTGCTTTCAATTGAAAGAGGCTCTCTCCCTGAACATTTATGCCACAGAGGTATATACTAGCAACATGACAGTGTGGCATCAAAAGGTACCGTCCGACCCCTACCTCTCCTACATGAGTGGTAATATAGCAGTGCATACATGCACCTGGGGGGTCATGCTGCTGCCATGAGCCATATTACAGTGGGCAGATGGCACCACATCCTGACCAAGGGAGGATATGGCTGAGGCCAATGAGCTCTGAGTAACTACTTAACATTTATAGTACTGAATACGGGCTTGCTTTGTTGGAACTTACTGATGTGTTCCCTCCTTGCTTCCCTCCCCACCCCCCACCCTCCTGTTGATGCCCAGGGGATGAAGCATTCCATGCATCTGGGGAGCTCCTGTGGGCCTTTGATTCCCTGATAGCTGGAGCAGTCTAGGGGATGCTTGGGTTTGGCCATCTCCAAGGAGGTGTATGGGTTGCATTGCAGTGTTCCTCCAGAGCCTTTCCCAGTGGTGGTGGGGGGAAGCATGGTTGCCTTATGGGCCTTGTACCTCCCATTTGTAGATGTTAGGACACAGAAGTGGGTGTCCTATATGGTGGGCCATGGCGGTGCTTCTTGACCCTATGGATCCCTTATGGTAGAGGTGCTGGCTGGCAGGCCCTAGTGTCCTCCTTCCGTCAACAGCAGGGACATATTCCACAATGGCTATAGTGCTGTCTAAGAACAGCACAGAACAGGTGCACCAAATGGTGGTGTTCTTTAAAAAAAAAAAACTTTATTAAGAAACTCCAATGCAATTCGGCTGGATGCTTTCTTCAGGTCATAAAGTCATAAAAGAATCCAATACATAAGTACAAACAAATAAGAAAATAAAAACATAAGATATGCCATACTGGGTCAGACCAAGGTCCATCAAGCCCAGTATTCTGTTTCCAACAGTGGCCAATCTAGGTAATATGTACCTAGCAGTTTTCCCAAGGGACACAGGTTCCACAATGCTTGTATTGGTTCAAGCATTGATATCCTGGGTTCCTTCTTAATAATGGTTTATGGACCTTTCCTCCAGGAACTTGTACAAACCTTCTTTAAACCCAGCTACACTAACAGCCTTTACTACATCCTCCGGTAACAAATTCCAGAGTTTGATTACACGTTGAATGAAAAAATATTTTCTTTTATTAGTCTTAAATAGTTTACCCTGTAGCTTCATTGCATGTCCCCTAGTCTTTCTATATTCTGATAAGGTAAACAATCGATCTACGTTTACCCGTTCCACTCCGTTCATTAATTTATAGACTTCTATCCTATCTCCCCTCAGCCGTCTCTTTTCCAGGTTAAAGAGCCCTAACCTTTTTAGCCTTTCTTCATAGGAGTATCCTTCCATCCCCTTTACCATTTTGGTGGCTCTTCTCTGAACCTTTTCTAAAATCGCTATATCCTTTTTAAGATACGGCGACCAGAATTGCACACAATATTCAAGGTGCGGTCTCACCATGGAACGATATATCATCATACCTAGCATTCTATTTGCTCTCTTGGCCGCTGCTGCACACTGGGCAGAGGGTTTTAACATGGTATCCACAATGACGCCTAAATCTTTTTCCTGGGTGGTTGTTCCTAATGTGGAACCTTGCATCGTGTAACCATAGTTTGGGTTGTTCTTCCCTAGGTGCACTTCTCCACATTAAATTTCATCTGCCATTTTGATGCCCAGTCTTCCAATTTATCAAGATCCTCTTGCAATTTTCCACAATCCTCTTGGGTTTTAACAACTTTAAATAGTTTTGTGTCATCTGCAAATTTGATAACCTCACTCGTTATTCCACTTTCCAGGTCATTTATGAATATGTCAAAAAGCAGCGGACCCAGCAGAGATCCCTGGGGTACACCACTATTCACCTTTCTCCATTGGGAAAATTGGCTATTTAGCCCTACCCTCTGCTTTCTATCTTTTAACCAGTTCCTGATCCACAATAGTACACTGCCTCCTATCCCATGACTCTTTAGTTTTGCCAAAAGTCTCTCATGAGGGACCTTGTCAAAGGCTTTCTGAAAGTCCAGATGCACAATATCAACCGGCTCACCTTTGTGCACCTGATTATTCACTCCTTCAAAAAAAACATAACAGATTAGTAAGACAAGATCTCCCTTGTCTAAAGCCATGTTGGCTGTCTCACATTAGGACATGACTATCTACATGCTGAGTAATTTTATTCTTTATGATGGTTTCTACCATTTTTCCCGGTACTGATGTCAGGCTCACCGGTCTGTAGTTTCCCGGATCACCCCTGGAACCCTTTTTAAAAATTGGTGTTACATTGGCGATCCTCCAATATTCAGGTATTAGAGATGATTTTAATGATAGTTCACAGATTACTAATAGCAGGTCTGCAATCTCATATTTCAGTTCTTTCAACACCCTTGGATGTAGACCATCCGGCCCAGGTGATTTGCTACTCTTCAGTTTATCTAATAGTTGTAATACATCTTCCCGATGTATCGATATTTCCTTCAATTCTTCCGCACCTTTAAATAGCACTTCAGTAATGGGTAACATCCCTACATCTTCCTCAGTAAAGACCGAAGCAAAGAATTCATTCAGTCTCTCTGCTATCGCCTTGTCGCCTCTTAGTGCTCCTTTAACCCCTTTATCATCTAATGGACCAACTGACTCTCTCACAGGTTTTTTGCTATGAATGTACTTGAAAAGGTCTTTACTTCGTATTTTTGCTTCCGCAGCAAGCTTCTTCTCAAATTCTCCCTTTGCCTGCCTTACCAATGCCTTGCATTTGACTTGCCAGTGCTTGTGCTGTTTCCAGGTTTCGTCGTTTGGCTCTTTTTTCCATTTCCTGAAAGATGCTTTTTTGGCAACAACAGCCTCTCTGACCTCACCTTTAAACCATGCTGGCAGTTTTTTGGACTTCCTTCCACTTTTCTTAAAGCGTGGAATACAGCTGGTCTGGGCTTCCAAGATAGTATTTTTCAACAACACCCAAGCCTGATGTACATCTTTAACCTTTGCAACTGCTCCTTTTAGTTTTTTCTTAACTGTTTTCCTCATTTTATCATAGTCTCCCTTTCGAAAGTTAAAAGGTAGTACTGTGGATTTCCTTACTATCCCTCCTCCACTAATTAAATCAAAGGCGATCATGCTATGATCACTATTGCCAAGTGGCCCCAACAACCTTATCTCTTGCACTAGATCTGGTGTTCCACTAAGGACTAGGTCTAATATGGCTTCCCCTCTGATCGGTTCATGAACCAGCTGCTCCAAGAAGCAGTCATTTATTTCATCTAGGAACTTTATCTCCCTAGCATGTCCTGACGTGACTCTGACCCAGTCGATACCGGGGTAGTTGAAATCACCCATTATTATTACTGCGCTGTAACGTTTGTTAGCTTCCTTGATTTCTTTGAGAATTTCATCATCCATTTGGTCATTCTGGCCAGGCGGAAAATAAAAGGGGAATAAAGGAACTAAGAGATACATAGGCAGAAAGTGGATAAAATAAATACCAATGAACCTATGTAAAATTATTAAATATAACATGAATACAAAATGTTAAAACAATATTAAAAATATAAATAAGTGGAAGAAAACCAGTAAAAACGCATCTAAAAATTCAGATACTGGCTCAAAAAGGGACCCGATTGCTGAAATTATAGGTCGACCTGGGGGGATTTTGTAAGGATTTATGTATTTTGGGTAAAACATAAATGGTCAGTGTAATCGGGTGCGAAACCATCATAAAAATCGAATTATTTGTTTGTTGTCCAATGTACAGCAAGGTATCTACTTTACTTTTGAGCCTGTCTGTAGGATCCCCATACAGTTTTGTATAAAAAGAAATGTCATTAATTTGACGATATAACTCCCGGACAAAATCTGCATGGTTTTGGATAACCAGGGGCCCTCTGTTGTCAGCCGGCTTAATCATTATGGGCCCGATTCTGAGAAAGATGTGCAGGGCGGATGTGTATGTCCAAAATGTGTACATCTGAAACATAGACGCGATTCTCTGGCCAAACAGTTAGACGTGGAACTGAGCATCAGAATACAGGTTTAACGGCTAGCTGCTAAACGTGTAACCCGTGAATAGTAGTGTCCTGTATACGTGCACATAACACGTGTAACCCACGACGTCGCGGATGTGTAGCTCCAAAAATGTGTCCACCTGCACAGTTGTCCACATGCGACACGAAACAGGATACAGTAAATCCCCCCTCCCGCCACCGCCAAAGCTGAAAATGGCCACCCGCCAAGTAAATCTTTCTGAAGTGGAGACCAGCCTGCTCTGCAGGCTTGTAATAGAAAATGAGGGAGACCTCTTCCCCATGGGATGCAGAAGGCCAGCTTTAGCTGTAACATGCAGGAGCTGGGAAAGGATCCGGACCACCCTGGCGCAGTAAGTAGGGCAAAGCAGGAAAGCGATGTGGTAGGGGAAATGCATGTAGTGAGACAAGAACAGTGCAAAGAGCCAGGAAGTAGCTGCAAGTAAAACGGAAAAAGGAGCAGGGAATAAGCTGGACCCACCATAAAACCAAGTGACAGTAAGCACACAAAACAGGGCCCACACAGGAAACAGGCAAGCAGAAACACAATGGCCAAGAGGAAAGCAAGGTGGAAAAAATGTAGAATAGACAAAAGGGAAAGCACATACGAAGAGGAAACCTGAACACAGTGAAAAAAACCTACTGTATGCAACAGTGCAGCAACATGGCCAAATACTGTCAGTCAAAACACAGCACAGTGGAAACAGAGACATGGTGCTAGTAAAGACAACACATGGCTGACCTAGACCACCCCCCACTACCATCCACCACACCAGTCCCCTGAGAGAACCCTGTGTCTGCCCCCTGCCCCATGAAGTCTGAGACTGTCCACAACAGCACCACCTCCAATGGGAAACTGCCCCATGCAGCCACCACTGTGTCCACACAGATACATCCCTGCATATGACACCTGAGTATAACCCCTACCACCCCCATCCCATGACACTGTGCAGCACAGCATGCACAAGCCCAAAAAAGTCAACTCCAGAATGTAAAGCATAGAAATACTGCAAGGTATATCACTCTACGATTTGTCACACATCACATCAGGTAAACATTGGATACGGAAGGAGAAAAGAGCCACAGGATCCAAGGAGGTAGGAGCAATGGTAAAAGTTAACGTCGAACCAGGCCCGATCCTCCTCACATCAACAGCTCTAAAATACTCCTATCAATCACCTGTTAAATATAGTTCCAGTTTTTTAAAAATAGTGATGCCAAATCAACATTATCAGTAGTGGCTGCCCCCTACAAACTCCCAGATCATGACATATGCTAGAAAAAACACAAAAAGGAACACCTATCTTCCCAAGCCACCGCTGTCTACAGGGTCCAAGTCACCGCTGAAACTCCTGCTGCTGGAGTATCAGAGGCAGGATTTTCAGCAGCACATATTCACTGATTCATAGCTGTCCAATTAAAGACATTGGTGAGAAATATCTTGATGTCATTTGCCTAGAGTCCAAAAGGAACTGTTTCCATAACCAAGATGTCCAAGAATCGTTGAACACGGGCATAGAAAAACATGTGGAACCGTCCCAACATTAGACATGTTTCATGGAAGACAAACATACACATGTTTTCAGAAGTGTAAACGTGTTCGTATTCTGGAAAAATAGACGTCTACATCGCTGTACGTCTAACCGCTACAAAACGTGTAACTCCGGCATGGGCATGCCTCTGGGAATGCCATACTACTGACTGCAAACCAGATGTCAATACAGGCTCTTTCATATGTAAATGGTTCCAAAGGTGTCCTCGCAAAAGAGGAACCTCACCCGAAGGGGAGCAAGCCCTCCTCCATTGAGGTGGTGCTCACCAATTACAGCAGACTCATGGGAAACGAGGAGGTACATGTGGCTGCCTCCGTCACTGTAGCCATATGTATATTTTGGTCCTGTTTCCCTGGCACTGCCTGTCGTTCTCATGCACCTTATACATGTCTCTCCTTTGTGCATCACTGTACATCTGCATCCAGTGCATTCTGCTACGACAGGCACACAGGAAGTGTCACTGTCACAACTCTTGTTGGGATGCGGTAGGGCATAGAGCAATATAGTATGTTCAGCTATATGCAGTCAATATGTAAAAAACCTCCGCAGTATAACTCGAAAGTAGACTATAACTTTTTAAGACTTGATACTATTATAATAATTTGACGATATTATCAAATATATGTCCAAAACACTTTAGCTGGTAGCACAAGGTCTCAGCATATACGGGCAGCCATTAGATTAGTATTTTATCATCTAGTGGACTCACAGCCCTTGTAACATCAACGACCTGTGCATAAAAAACAGCTACCAGATTTTTTTAGTGGTTTGAAGAACATTTCAAGACTGCAGTAGTGCTTTAAAGAACAAAACTGTAGTAGTACTTTAAAGAAACAAAGTGCTTAGCTTAGCTTTGAAGAAAAACTTCAGCTTTAAATTTCCCAACGCTGACAGACGCGCCAAAAAGTGCGTTTCACCTTCCCAGGTTTCATCAGGGGAATCTCGTAAAGCACTAAAAAATACATAAAACAAGTTCATTAGTTACCAACTTTCATGTTCAACAGTAAAGCAACATCTGATGATATACGATATTTAGCACCTTAGATGTTAAAGATCCAATTCCTCACAACACCTCGTTCTCTTTGATACTTGTAAAACGCCGCGCATGCGGAATGACATTTATAGAACTCATTCAAAATTCACAGCTGATTGCATTAGGTAGCCATCTTCTTAAAGACATACTACCCACTCTACCCGAGCATTAAGCCCTGCTGGAATTATAGACTGTAACTTATAAATCCAGCGCTGTTCATTAAACAGCAATGTCTGCTCCATGGTCTTGCCACTATATGCGGTGGTAATGCGCTGAATACAAAAACATCTTAGATCAGAAAAACTATGATGGTACTCAAGGCAGTGTTCAACAATAGGTGCTTCTTTTTGCCGACATTTAAGCCTGCTTTTATGTTCTAGCATACGAGTTTTAAAAGCTTGACTGGTTTTCCCGATATAGAGCAAGGCACACGGGCATCGAATCGCGTATACCACATGTGTGGAAGTGCAGGAAGTTGTGCTGTGTAAATAATAAGATCTCCCATGATAACTGAATTCAGATAGCTCGTCTGTGACTTCACAAATTAAACACGATCCACATTTCTTGTGACCCACTTCCAAACCTCCTTCTGGTGATAGTGTTGGTTTCAAAATCGCCGGACTTAAAAGTTCCTTAAAATTCTTCTGTCGCGTCCAGACACAACGAACAGAATGTTGTTCAAGTCCCGGAATGCTGTGTAGAACATTACTGTGCCGCTTGAGACTACGCTTCAAAAAATTACTGTACGGAGAAAAAGACGTAATAAAATTAACCTGCCGCTCATCCACCTCTGAACTATTATTAGAAACTGGACGGAGCAGCCAATCGCGATTGGTGTACAGTGCTCTTTTATACGCTGTCTTAATGATTTTATCTGGATAACCCCGTCGTTGAAACTGACATTTAAGTTCCTTAGAGCGTTTCTTGAACTCATTGAGATCTGAACAGTTGCGTCGATAGCGAATAAATTGTGACAATGGTAAACTATTCCGCAACGGAGTTGGATGCGCACTCGAATAGTGCAAAAAAGTGTTCTTGTCTGTTTGTTTCCGAAAAACAGACGTATGCCAGCCAGTAACACCTTTCTGTACCAAAACATCCAGAAAAGTGATTTGCTTGTTGTCATAAGTAAGCGTAAATTTGATGTTATTCTCCCTCTCATTAAGCCAAGCAAAAAAAGATTGTAACTCTGTGGTGGTGCCACTCCATAGAATAAAAACGTCATCAATGGAACGTTTCCATGGGGGCCACATGTGCCCCATCGATTGCAAACTTATATATGCACTGGTTTGAGACAAAATGGCTCGAGGCCTCCCCTCATCTAGCTTCTATTAGACAACTTTTTGGTGGTGGTGAGAATCGAGGAGGAATGTGACACATTCTATATACCCTTTCGATGTCTAGGACATCTGCACCTTGCCCACTCACAATCTTAAATGACAGAGGTGTAAGGCAGGGGTCTCCAAATCCAGCCCTGGAGGGCCACAAACCAGTCAGGTTGGCAGGATATCTCTAATGCATATATATCTCATGCATATTCATTAGGGATATCCCGAAAACCTGACTGGTCTGCGGCTCTCCAGGACCAGGGTTCCCCACCCCTGATATAGACGTACACACACTTCTATTGCAGCACTGTGCAAAGATAGGGATGGTTGGCAACCCTGCCAGCCACACTGGTCCCGATCACAGTGCAGGCGTTGCTAAGGTGTGCAGGAGCTAGCAGTAGTGCTCTGGTGATAACTGCTGCTCCTTGTGCCTGAGTTTTTTGGCGCGAGCCCTTTTTAAGCAATGAAAGATTTTCCATTTCCTTTCCCTGCCAGTTTGGTGTTTCTGCATCGTGCCGTGATCTGCTAAACAGGCAAGAGATTTACATGTTTCTTTTACTAGCAGCAACTTTGCCCTTGATATACTTCACATCTGATTTGTAGTTTTTGTTTTTCAGGACCATTTTATGAGCTTTGGTCTCACACCATTAGTTTTTAAAAGCAGTTTACAGTGAGTTCATTAGTCCTGATATATTTTGCGCCATCATTTTGTTCCCTCACTCCTACTCTTTATATGCACTAGAGGTTTTAATTCCAAAGGGATGATTCTTTGGTTCTCCATTCAACACTTATACTCCAGTGGTCTCCAATGTGGCAGGTTATGAGTTTTAACAGCAAAGGTGTCCTCCTCATCCCTCTCTTTGATGTTGTATACCATTACATAAAATACCACTGTTTGTTTACCACCTTGACAGTTTGATCCGCAGCCTTCCTGTTTTCTTTTACTTATTTATATTTTAATATTTTTTTAATATTTTGTATTCATGGTATATTTGACAATTTTACATAGGTTCATTGGTATTTATTTATTTTATCCACTTTGTGCCCATATATCTGTTAGTTTGTTTATTCCCCTTTTGTTTGTTTCCACTTCCATATTGGACTCTTTTATGACTTTTTGTTTCATTTTGTGATTTCTATTTGAGGCTGATACCCCCTGAAAACAGCATCCATCCAAAATGTGTTGGGGTTTCTTAATAAAGGTTTTTTTTAAAAAAAGCCATCACCGGTTGGTGCACCTGTGAGGTTTCTACCACCTCCCACCGGTGTTTTGTACTCTACTTTGGACTATGGTGCCATCTAAGCCATATAAAAGAAGTGACCGAGAGAGGGGCTTCCTTCCTAATACACGAGACCTACATGAACAGGCACTCTGGGTGCCTCAGCGTGAGGAGGATTCATATATCTGTCCCACATGATTGACACTGTGGACACCCTGCTTGATTCCATAAAAGGCCCCCTGTATCTTCAGATGCCACATTTGCACCCTATCTCCCATAGTTATCAATAGACAATTGACAACATTGCCCCCCAAAATGAAAACAAAAATAAAAAACACCTGAACTAAATGAAAAGTCCTATAAACAACACAGGACATGAAGGAAACCAGTTGTTGGCCTCCACACTCACAGCAATTGGCAGCTTGACTGGCTTGTTAGATATTTCTTGCTTTGGAGGTAAGGTTAGTATTCTCTGGAATTATCGCAGAGAGTACGAGAATTAGAAGGGAGAGTACCTGATACTGTCCTTGACAAGAACGATGCACTGATGTTTTACAAGACTTTTCTAGAGTACTTATCAGAGTGATATGAAAGGGGCCAGAGGGAGTCCTGAATGAGATTGGAACAGTATGGGTATTGCTGTAAGGGAGCAATGAAGATCATATAATCATATAATCAATCTGAAAGGATTTTAAAAAAACAGAAACGTTTTAGCAGATGTATGTAAGAAATGTTTGAAACAGCAACAAGCATGTGGAATAGCCTGATGGTTAGCACATTGGCTGGGTAACTGAGAGGCCAGGGTTTGAAACCCACCAGCACTCCTTGGGCAAGTCACTTAACTCACCTTTTCTATTAAACAAAGGCCTGGCAATCTACTTCCAGTCATGCCAACAAGAAAACTTGGGTTGCCAGGAGTCAGCATTGCCTGAAATGCATGTGTTGGTAGTATGATTTATACTTCCAATGCAACTACTAGGCAAACCAGGTGGTTGCCTAGGGCAGCAGCTTCTGAGGGGGAGGGGGCACTGCATAGAGCAGGGCATTCAAATCTAAACAATAGATTCTGACAACTGGGGGGTGGTGTGTAAGACTCAAGGTTTGCCTAGGGTGTCAACACCTTGAACCAATGCTGGGGCTGGCCCTAGGTATAAAAGATATTTTGAAGGTGGCATAGTCATTAGATACGTTTGTAAGACTTTGCTTTCACACATTTTGATATGAATGTACCTTGGCTGTGAGCTTAAAAAAAAAAAAGAAAACTGTCCAGAATTTTTTTCTGTATGTGTAAGCTGCTTTTTGTCATCATAGGCTTCCTGTATTGCAACATCAGCATTTAAGGCATGTATATTAGTATCTTTCATCAGCATTACCAAATGTGTCCAGTGTCATCCTGGGAAACTTGTATCCCAAAAAGAGCAATGAGGGGAGAAGACAGCAAAATGGGGAGGATTATAACATCATAAGATATGCCATACTGGCCCAGTATGCTGTTTCCAGCAGTAGCCAGTCCAGGTCACATGTACCTGTCAGGTTCCCAAAAGGTACACAGATTCCATGCTGCTTATCCCAGCGGTAAGAAGTGAATTTCCCCCCAGTCCTCTTTAATAATGATTTATGGACCTTTCCTCCAGGAACTTCTCCCAATCTCTTTTAAATCCAGCTACACTAAGAGGTATGTTTACTAAACTGCGGTAATTGTGAATAACACGCGTTATGTAATGTTAACGATCGTTAGCGCGTCATAACACGCGTTATGACGTGCTAACGATCGTAATGCTCCGCGGCGCGGTAAAACACTGCAGAAGGTGGAGAGAGGGCAGAGAGAAGGGGTCAATGGGCGGAGAGTGGGCAGGGAGAGGCTCCCCTCACACTAACACGCTGAATTTCAGGGCTCATTTCCAACACGAATGAAAACCTGCCGTTAAAGGCACATTACAGGGGAGAGAAACCATTTAAGTGTCAGCAATGTACAGCCCAGGCAGGGAAACCAAAAAACAGTGATAAATGTGATACATGTGCACAGAACAAAAGGGCACAGAAACACTGAAAATGACCCCAACAAACTTGAAAAAAACAATAACCAAGCTGGCCAATAGTGGTATCAATGAGAAACATCAACCCCTCCCCCCCCCCCCCGAGTAAGCTCCATAGAACAGATATAAATCGTGGAAGGGTCTATACGCCGTCCCCATACAAGGTGAATGAGCCCACAGTGACATAGCGCTGCTCAGGGTTTTCCCCACCATCGGACAGGTGCACATGTCCCGCAACATCAGGGCGGGCATGTCGGAACGGCAACTGGACAGATGCCGGAGAAGGGGATACAGAGGGCCGCAGGCGGCACATGCTGTGGTGCAGCTGGGCCACAGTGCGGACTAGGGTGATGCCTAGGTGGCCCATACGAATGCTGAAACAGCAGAGCAGCCAAACAGCAACTGCTGAAGGTCCAACATGGGCACGAGTGGGTTTCCCAAAGTGTCACAGGGGATAGTACCCAACAGCTACCCCCAAGGGCATGGAACATTGGCAGGCGGGGCTGGGGGGGAGCGTGGACGTCTATGCAGGCACCCCTACCCCAGAACACGCACCATAGGCAGCTGCCTACCTGCACACTGGATGGCCTGAGACTGCGCACCACCAGCTCCACCAGCAGAAGGGCATGTCAGCATGGTGGCTGAGGGATACTGGTGGTGGAGGGGGCAGTGGCAACTGCCCAGAGCAGACCGTGGCCTAGCCCTGTGTATGTGGGTGCCATGCACTGCAACAGACAGGCCTTGTCTGACCAACAGTCATGGTATCACCAGGGAATGCACCATTTCTGTGATAACATGGTGGTGCAGTGCACAAAACCAGTGTATTCAGAAGCAGAAGGTCCCAGGTTCAAGTCCCAGCTGTGGTTTCCGCCAAACCAGTCCTCATATTTTACCCACTACTATAACGTGCTAATACAGACAGAACCTTTATTGCAGATGACGTAAACATGCCCAAGACACCTACATTTTACCCTACAGAGCACAGACACCATAAACATGCACATTACCTAGAGCAGAGCCTCCCAAATGCAGTCCTGGAGGGCCAAACACCATTCCGGTTCCATGCTGCCTCTGATAAAGATTCCTGTGCTGCATTTCTATGCGCCACCCCCATGGTATGCAGATGTATCTCATGCATATTCATGAGGGACAGCATGAAAACCCGAACAGTGTTTTGCACCGCAGGACTGGAGTTGGGAACCTCTGCCATAAAGCAGCAGCCAACAGGGGCAGACACACCCAAAGCCTCCTGGAGAGTCAGGACTTTGGGCTCTGCGTGCTTCTCCCAATACTAGCACTTGCATACCTTAGTAATGCCACCCTAAACCTGGGAATATGGTACACAGCTATCAAAAGGTTGCTATGATTACTGGCAGATAGCAATTCCTAGGTTAAGTACAATTTTCGGAGTGAGCTGCATCATAGCAACCTTTCTGATGTCTGTGGAGTGTGCTACAGGTCTTGTGCATTTCTATGCACCGCCCCCATGGTATGCAGATGTATCTCATGCATATTCATTAGGGACAGCATGAAAACCCGAACAGTGTTTGGCCCACCAGGACCGGAGTGGGAACCCCTGCCCTAGAGCAGCGGCCAACAGGGGCAGAAACACCCGCACCCACAGGTTCCATTATCCACAGCCTCCTGGACAGGTAGGATGTTGGACCCTGCATGCATCTCCCAATACTAGCACTTGCATACCTTAGCAATGCCGCCCTAAACCCGGGAATATGGTACACAGATATCAAAAGGTTGCTATGATTACTGGCACATAGCAATTCCTCAGTTTAGCACAATCTGCTCAGTGAGCTGTATCATACCAACCTCTCTGGTGTCTTTGGAGTGTGTGTCAGGTCTGGTATCTGACAGTATCCACCACCCTGGGGAGTGACCCCAACAGTACTGCATACCATAGCCATGCCTGCACTCTGCCCAGGACTGGTGCGGTGGCCAGGGCTGCCAAAAGCCTCTATAGTTGCACAATGCTGGCATAGGTGTGGGAGTGTGTGTCTGTCTATCCAGTGTGTGGTGGCTGCTAACACCTTCCTCAGCCCACACTGCTTGAACTGGTGCCAGTGTTAGCCTGCCAATGTACATAATGAGGAGCACAGTACTGTGAGTATAGCCTGGACTGGGTGGCCTGGCCTGGATGCATCTGCACAGGGCATAGGGCAATGGCTGGGACATTGTAGTGCCCGGCCACCACCTGCATGGACAGGGTGGCCACAGCATGTCCTGCTGGGAGGTCACTCTCACCCTGACTGTGCAGTGACCACGGCATGGCTGGGTTCCCCCATAGTGCTATGCAGTGTTTCTCTTAAGTGATGTATATGGGTTCTGTTTTCTGGGGGCCAAATCACTGATTTATCTGTTTAGTGGGTGTGCTCACATCCCAGGTTTGGGTGCACACAATTTCTCCAGGAACATGCACTGTGGTCTAGCTGTCTGCAGTTTGTATGTGTGTGGCTGGAACACCTTGCAGGGTGCAGCGGCTGGTGACTGTCAGATGGTGGTGGTGGGCAGCTGTGCATTTCCAGGCCTACTGTCTGTCTGCCATTGCCTTATTTATGGATGCGTACAGATCTGCATTGACTGTGCTGTAGGATGTCTATTCCCCAGCAGGACTGGGGTTGATGGTCCCCTCTACTGTCACCATTGCAGGGGGGTAGAATGTGGATATGTTGGTGGAAGATCCTGTCCCCCACCCTGAGCCACAGAGGGTGGGTTGGGTGGTGGTACGTAATCCGCCTGTGGGTCCAAACACTCCCTTCACTTAAATCATGTGACCATGGCACCCACACAGGGTATGCACTTTTCTGGGTGCATCATAGTCCACAAGGGCTAGATGTGAAATACAGATGGACACAGCCATATCCTAGGGGTGTTTGCAAGGACTACCTATCACACGTTGGCACTGATGAGGACCTGCAGCATAGCCTATCTCAGCAAAGCCAGGTGCTGCGAAAATGGTGCTGGGCACCCCACCTCTCCCTCAGGGTGAGCACAGGACCCACACACTGTGATGGTCTGTAGCTACTCTGTGCCACTAACACACACCATCGGCACCCCCTACCAGGCTGAGGTGCTGTGGGGTGCATACCCCATCTTGTGATCATCTGTAGACTGCTGATTTGTATGTGCTGTGCATCCTGGGTACGGGTGGGTTGACCCTATCCTGGTAACCACAGCAGAATGTTTGTGTGGTGCCATGCAGTCCTCCTGTAGCCAGCCAGGGGCTTGTTGGCAGCTGTAGCCCACTGGTTACTTCACTGCCTATGGAGCCAGAGGTCATAGGTTCAAAACCCCCAATGAGGTTCATTGATAGGGCTGTCTGAGGCATTGTCTATTTTTAATGTACATTAGTGCTGCCAGCAGAAACAACCTCAGAGTACTGTCACCTTAGGGTGCCTTATAAAGCTCCTTATACGATGCCCTATGAAGCACCTTATAAGGTGCCCTATAAGGTGCCTTATAAGGTGCCCTATAAAGCACCTTAGGTGCTTATAAGCCTTATAAGGTGCTTTATAAGGTATCCTATAGGGGACATTATAGGGTGCCTTGGCAGACAGCACACTTTATAATGTGCCCTATGGAGTGCCTTCTAGGGTGCCTTATGCAGCACCTTAGGTTACGCCACTGTGAGGGTGTGTTTGCTGGCAGCACTAATTAAAGTAAAACTAAAATTCCTCACAACCCAATACTTAAACATAATGCCTCAGCCAGCCTTATTCATTAGGCACACTGGGGAATCAAACCCATGACCCCTGTACCATCAGCCAGCATAGTAACCATTGTGCTACAGCTCTATTTCTGTGCTTACATGTCTGCGCGCCTTCTTAAAATTAACACGCGGTAACGTGCCACGGCCCCCCTCTATCATGTAATGCTCGTTAATTTATGGCGCCTTGTAACGCGCGTTATCGGTAACGATGTACCGCCCATGTCCTTATTTGGGTATTTCTGCCTCTACCGCGGATCCTAATGTGAATGGCATTACCGCAGTTTAGTAAACATACCCCTTTATTTTATAGTCCTCTATCATATCCCCCGTCAGCCTTCTCTTTTCCAAGCTGAAGAGCCCTAACCTTTTAAGACTCCTCATTGTGGTATCCTTCAACCCCCTTTATCATTTTGGTGGCTCTTCTCTGTACCATTTCTAATTTTTAAGATGTGGTGATCAGGATTGCACACAATATTTGAGGTGCAGTCATCACACCATAGGGGAATACAGAGGCATTATGATCGTGTATCCCTGATTTTATTCTCCATCCTTTTCATTATGTTTCCTAGCATTCAAATGTAGAGGCAAGCTTAAAAGTTGTATGTACTCAAGTTACAAACTTCTGTTAAAATATGCAACATCCTTGAGCTCTCTTTGGTAACTAAGAAACAAGTTTCTTTATTTGCAGGCCCACCCAACTATCTGTGTGCACGATTTGAGGCACGTCATTAGATTTGACAGGACTGAGTCCAGTTTTTGATCAAATCCCTAAATTGTACACTCTGTTCCTTTGGTACCACTATGTTTATTAGTAATACTAATGTCAGTCTCATAATGCCCTTTGTGAATACAATAAGCTCTTTTACACTGGAAATATTTGTATCCATATTTATCTTATTTTCCTTCTGAAAAACTCATACTTCTGCAGAGTTTACTGCAGGTCAGGACCACGATTTGTGGAAGATTGTTCACCATGCCCATTTGTCATACTCTTTGTTCTAGGTATAGTATTATCTCTATAGATCCATACTAACAGTTTTAGATTTATACTAGGGTACTGCTTTCTATCCATGCAAGATTTTACAGTTTTACAGGTTTTCATAATGGAATAAATATTGCTATTCAATGGCTGAATAAGTTGAGCCGCAGGGAAATAAAGTATAAATTATTCACCAATAAAAACGAGACATAGACATAGAGCAGAAGCCTCATAAATGTACAGACTTATATTGCACTTATTCCAGTTTAACATGAACTAAACAGAGGTTTGTTTTTAAAGAAATGTCTATTCTTGGGATTACTTACCTTCTAGTGTAATCACAGGAAATTTACGACAGCACATCTATTCTGTCGAATTTGGGAGCAACATAAACATTTATAAGCTAATTGCTCACAATATGTTTGCATTTGCATTCGATAATATACTAATAAGGTAATGAGATAAAGACCTCTTACTTATGCCTGAAGCCTTCAGCTCTTCCAGACAACTATTAATTGTTTGAAATGCTTTCCCTTTGGCCTATGGGATTTCCTCTTCCTAGAAAAAAAATGTGTTGCATATAATTAAGCTGATCAATTCTTAGTTTTCTAAAAATTTCTCCATCATTTTGCCACCAAGTAAAAGATTTTTTCTTCCTGAGATAGATACATTTAAGCAAACATGCTCAATATTCAGTAGGACATGAAGGTAATTCTGCAAGGTGCAGCTACATTTCCGCACGTCTTTACATGCATAAATCATGATATTTTAGTGGTTTACATGTGTAAATGACCACTTGCATACATAACGGCACATTTTACAAATAATATCCAAGTGTAAACTGGGACATCCAAGCCAGACTGTCTGAAAAAAAAAGCAAACACATCCAACTTCAGGCATGATTTCACAAACGTGGACATGCCCAATAAGAATGTCTATGGGGCATCTACATAGACATCCCTGCAATAGTATTTCAGACTGTGAACAACTAGAAATAGCCTAATGGTTAGAATAGTGGGCTAGGACCAGGGAAGCCAGGGATCAAATGCCACTGCTGTGCTTGTGCAGAGTACTGAGGATGGTGTAGTGCCATCTTCTCTATACCCTTTGGATGTTTGCTAGCCAAAATAAGCACTTTGCTGATGTCTATTCATGCCTAGAACAGGTCTAAACTTGGACAGGGTCACAAACATCCCCGACATTTCTGAAATCAAGCAGGAACATCTAAGCCTATGGCACCACCCCAGACAAGCTTCTACTATGTCCCCTGCCTACTTTGACGTCCTAACACTGAAGATGTCTTTAAAAGCTGTTTGTGAAATGGCTCCAGGGACATCTCTGTGATTCTGATATCCAGATGCACATTTTCAGATGTCCAAATTACAACTAAGGCTTTTAAAATTACCCCTATAGTCTAGTCAGTTGGTATTCTGAAAGTATGGTGGTCATAGTGGGGTTGGATGTCCAACCTGTGTTTAGCACCAAAATGTAATTCAGCCCCCTGCATTCCCCACACATACAGAGGGTTTGTGCGGGGAGCACTGGACGTGGGCAGGAGGGGGCGTGGATGGGGTGGAGCGTGAGCAGAGCAGGGGTGTGGCTAGCTGCAGGGATGTACAGGGCCTATGCAGGTATGTCCTGTGGCTCTCACCTGCACACCCAGCTTATTCCACCCTGAGGGTGGAATAAGCCACAGGTGCCCTCCACAGCAAGCAGTACACACCGCTGCAGTACACACAGATGGGCATGCTGTGCCCCTGCAGCCCCACTCTGACCCACAGCAGCTGCTGGTGATGGCTGGACAGAGGACTGCAGGGGCAATTGTCTGTAATGGCATTCCGAGTCATCTTGTGGATTGCTCATTGCCATGGAACCAGGATGCCACAGCTCACTTGCACCAGCAATGGCATTCTGGCATCTGGACGGGCAGCTCCCTGTACACTGATCTGTTCAGCATACGGGGAGCTCCTGGGCATTTAAGTCCCCGATTCTGCCGTCGCAGATACATCTGGGCCCCACAACGGCAGAATCGGGTCCATCTTCCACTCGTCCTGTTTTTGCCTGGCCAATGTGGGCAGACATGTGGGAAATGGAATCGGCCTCCACAGTGACAAACTGATGGCATGTATGTTTATGTTTATGTCTATTAAAAATTGATATTCTGCCTTTCAATTCTAATAGACAAAACAGTTTACAATCAAAATTATAAACATAAAGAACTTCATATAATAATAAAAGAGATAGCACAGCTCAAAAGAAAGATAAAATAGCCCATAAAATCAAAAATACATGTGAAGTGTTTGTTCATGTTTATGTTTATTAGATTTCTTGATATATCGCACCTTCATAACAACAGGGCGGTTTACAAATATAATGTACAATAAAACACATTGGCCAAAGACCAGGAAAGGAAAGGGAACTCCAATGTATGACAGGACAGCGACAATACAGTCAGACAGAAAGAGGAGAGAAGGGGGGGGGGACCACTAGAGACATGAGTTATGGGAGGGATCATGAGAGGTTAGGGAGTAGTGGGAGGCAGATCTAATGTTGTTTGGAAAATGTGGGTCTTCAGAAGGCTTTTGAAGTTGAGATAGGAAAGTTTTTGATGCAGCTCAGAAGGGAGGGAGTTCCAGAGGGAGGGGGCCAAAAAGAAAAAGGCAGAGTGTCAAGTAGACTGAAGGTGAGCACAAGAGGGTGACGGGAGAACCAACCGATTAATGTGAATTGAACGGAGGCTGCAGATGGGGGTGTGAAAGTGGAGGAGGTCAGCCAGATATTGGGGTGCATTTGTGTATATGACATGATGGGTCAGACCGTCAGGGTGAGAATTTTGTAACGGATATGGTATGCGAGAGGAAGCCAGTGAAGCTGAAGAAGAACTGGAGTAATATGTTCTCGATGTGATGTGGCATTTTAGAAGGGACATCTAGCAAGAATCTAGAACGTCCAGAGCAGAGCATCCAAAAATGGGGGGTGGGGGGAGGCAGGGAGTGGCAGCAGGGAAGGGAGGCACAGATAAGTGTCTTCTGATATCACTTCCTCTCCATCCTGAAAAATGAACATCCCTCTAATTAGTTATGGTGGCAGGCCCCGGGCAGGTTGCAAGGCTGAGTACATGCACGAATGTAGGCCATTTCACAAATGTGGATGTTACTGAAATGCACAGTCTCAGAACAGGATACTTGGATGTGCCAGCAGGGATATTTCAGAGGGAGGGGCAACTATGCTATGGGACTTGCATGTCCCTGTCTGCCATTTCACTGCTAGTACTACTAATCATTTGTTTAGCGCTACATAGCTCCCTCCCTCTGAATCATCTCTCTCCCTTTCAACCTGTCCAACCTTCCACCAGCCTCACCATGCTTATATTACCCCTCTTCTCAAGTCACTTCATTGGCTCCCTATCTGTTTCTGCATCCAGTTCAAACTTCTCCTGCTGACCTCTAAGTGCATTCACTCTGCAGCTCCTCATTACCTTTCTTCTCTTATCTCTCCCTATATCCCTCCCCAGAAACTCTGCTCTTCTGGTAAATCACTTCTTTCTGTGCCCTTCTCTTCTATTGCTAACTCCAGACTTGGCTCCTTTCACCTTGCTGCTCCTTATGCCTGGAACAAACTACCTGAGTCTGTACGTCAGGCGCCTTCTCTGACCCTTTTCAAATCAAGGCTGAAAGCTCACCTCTTCGCTGCCGCTTTCAGATCTTGACTCACCTGATCTCCTTTGTGCTTCCTTACCATTCCCCCTAGATGTAACCCATGTCTACAGCTACTGTGTTGTTTTTCTTGACTAGATTGTAAGCTCCGATGAGCAGGGACTGTCTTTTACATGTGTCTGTGCAGGGCTGCGTATGTCTTCTAGCTCTATACAAATGTTCAGTAATAACTAGTAGTAGTAGTAGTAGACAGTGTATGCAGCATAGTACAGACACATGTAAGAGACAGTCCCTGCTCATCAGAGCTTACAGTTTAGCAGGGCCATCATTACCCATTAAGCTGGGTAAGAGTGGCAGGGGGCGCCGATATTATGAGGGCACTGTCACTAGCCACCCGCTCCCACTCCCCATTCAAATGACCTGCGGAGTGCCAGCAGCCTAGTGTGGGCCTGCCCATGGGACACACTGCTCCCAGATGCAGAAGTCTATGAGAGGCCGTGATTGCTATTCACAGCCTTCTGCCCGCTGTAGCAGCTTGTCCCACGGGCAGTCTCTTCACTAGGCCGCCAGGGATCCGCAGGTCATCCTAAATGGGGAATGGGAGCAGGCAGCTAGCAAAGGCACCCTCCTGATGTTAACTAGGACAAATGGGTAATTTTTGTTGAGCCTATCACTACTGAAAACAATATTATATGCTCAAACTACAACATAAGGAATTTAAAGAAAACTTTGTTTCAGGTGCTTGGGTCTCAGTATAAAACGTCGCAGCAATTAGTCAGATTTGAAAACAATATCAAAACATAGCTGCTGTTGATGTGACGACCCAGACTTCTTTTTGCGCACCTTGTTTATTGTTTTATGCTATAATCAGTTGCTTTAATAAAATATTATTTATCCTTTATTCTTCTTATACTCAGCATATCTTTTTTTCTTTTTGCTGTTTTATAAATATAAAATCAAAGTCCTGTTTCCCGTATTATGTGCACTGGGTTGCTCTATCGCCTCTTGTAAGAACTCAATAATCGAAATCCATATTTTGCAGACTAGTGAAAAAAGCGATGGTAATCATAATCACTCAGACACTTATCTTTTGCGATGTTCATGCCTTTTCCACATGTAACTTGCTGATGTAACGAGGCTGTTCGAGCTCCCAATTTCTGCGGCTGTAGCATAAATCCCAACGCCTTTACTCTAAGGCACCCAAGCGTTTCACAATGCAAGTTTCATCAGGGGAATGCACATATTCCGTTATAACTGACCTTGAGAGCCTACACTTGCTCTTACTAGAACGAGAAGAAAGCCTCTCTCCACACTCCTCGTTAACTGTCAAAAGACGCCGCCTGATGTTGGCTCCCACAGCCAGGCTCTGTTTCTCTGGGCTGCAGTCGCAGCTTGCTTAACCCCTGCCTGTGTACTAGAACCAGCTCTGCTGCAAGTCATCCTTGATTGGTTTGCTGGGGCAGAATCTGAGTTTCTCATTGGAGAATTTGAACTGGGGATGTCCTATAAAAACACTAATGTCACTGTAAAGAAGATGTAAAAGATATTGCTGGAGAAGTGAAGGAATATAATATAATTTGAGTTCCTGAATTAGATACATCAGAATGCGATATCTGTCAAACTATTGAAAAGATTCATTGAAAGGTCTTGGTTAACTGCATGATGTTGGACAAATCTTTAAGTTAAGTGCACAGTTTACTGTGTGAATATATATATGTATGTATTTATTTATAAAGCTTTGGCGGGGGAGGGGGGTAGGAAGGCAACCCTCAACCCACTTCGGCTGGCCATGAACTCAGCTGCTAGGGTTCTCACAGGGACATCAAGATTAGAACATATAACCCCAGTAATGAAAAACCTTCATTGGCTGCCACTACAAGCCCGAACTCAATACAAGGTACTGGTCATGACCTTCAAGGCACTGAATAATCAATCTCCCACACCAATTAGTAAACTGCTCAACAACATACCCAATACTAGAGTCAGAAGGCCTACACTACTGAACATGCTAACTGTACCTAAGCTCACCACAAGATGTACAAAGGCAACTACCAATAGAGCTTTCTCAATTTATGCCCCAACAGCCTGGAATGAACTCCCCGCTAGTATAAGATCCATAACCAACCTCACCTCCTTCAGAAAGGCAATAAAACACCACCTTTTTCTAATTCACTATCCTGAAACCATGCCCGAAAAACACAAGTCATTTGCACTCACACCACACACTAACTGCCCTATCACCCAACATGAAAATGGCTAGATGCTCCTCTCCTTTAGATATACACATCATAAATCTACCACCTGACCTATAAATACCTACGGTTTACGAGAATAGATAACTCTATGTAAATACTTGTATATACCATGTGAATAGTTTTCCTTGTTATCCCAGTTTGATTATGCCATTGTTCTATGTATGCACATGTTCCATGTAAGCCATGTTCTATGTAAGCACATTGTGATATTTATGCATTGTTGCTTGTTCAGTTTTAATGTAAACCGAGCTGATTTCAATAGCGCGGTATATAAAAAATAAAAATAAATAAATAAAATAAAATAAGACTGAGGTGGGGGACTAGGGAGATAAAGGGAGATGCTGGAGATGGGAAGGAGTATTGGGGAACGGTCATAGGGAGAATCAAGGAAGGGAGTTGGCCAAGGGGTTATAAGGAGACTATGGGAAAATGCTAGACTTGCGAAGAGGGGACGGAGGGGAGATGCTGGACACGGGGGTAATAGGAAGAGAGAGAGGAGAAGATGGACATGGAGTAAACAGGTTGAGAAAGAGACGGAGAGATGCTGGACATGGGAGTAATAGGGAGGAGGATGGGATGGAGATGGGGTAGATGCTGGTTACAGGGGGAAAGGAAAGGAGAGGACAGACATGAAAGGATAGGGAGAAAATGAGTGGAGGTATTGGATGGAGGGAAGGAGAGAGCCAGAGAGAAAGAGAGACACTGAATAGGGTGAGAGATGTTAGACACAGAGGGGGAGAGTGAGCAAAAGACTGTGGAATAATGGACCAGGGAAGAAGAGCTGGGGAATGGGAGGTAGATGGCATAAAAAAAGAGGGAGATTGAGAACTTGATAGTAAGGAGTAGTGAAATCTGGGAGGACAGAGAGAGAGAGAGAAATAAATGGAAGAAAGCTGAAAGGAAAAAAAATCAATATCCATGATGGAAGGAAGTGAAAAAAACAAAAGGAGAGACAAGAAATGGCAGATGGACTAGAGACCGTAGAAAGAGCGCTAAGAGAAGACAGGAAAGCAGAAGCCTCAGATCGGGACCAGCATTCATTTATTTATTTATTCGATTTTATATACCGCATTATTTAGAAATTAGAATGGTTTACACAGAACAGTAACAATAAATGTTTTACATTGAACAGAGGTGTCAGCTTGGACAGCAACTGGGTGAACTATGTTACATACTGATACCCGTTTCCTAAAGGGTTGTAGATGGTGCTGTGGAACCGACAGGCTTATATTATTGTATAGGTTATGGTACATAGTCATAGAAGAGAATGAAATTGTCAGACAACAAAGGTAGAAAAATAATTTTATTTTCAATTTAGTGAATGGACATTGCGCTATCTTTATATTTTACACAGTATTGGAAACTGCATTTCTTTTATTTCTCTGGTGCGGAGTTTGACTTCTTGGGGTTAGGGTCTGTGTTCTGAGTGTGTAACTGAGGCCAGCTTTTCAAATATTTGTATGGATGTTCTAGAGCCCGCTGCAGTATTTATAGTGCTGCTTTTTTCTGGATAGGCCCCTTGTTGTATGAGTTTGGATGTTTATGCTGGTATGGTATGGTAGATTTGGCCTTGCAGATCTTCAGGGACTTTTGTAGGGTTTTACAGTGTGTTAGTTCACAATATGCCTGGCACTGAAGAATGTTTACATTGTTGGTGAGATGACCAGAATCTGATTTTTTTTTAATATATTGAGTTCTGTGGGTAAATGTCGTACTTCTGCTCTGTACCCATTGTCAAGGGAGAAGTTTCTGTGGATGCAGAATATATATTCAAAAAGAAAAAGCGAGAACCATAACGTAGTTTATAACAAATTAAAATGAGTTATAATTTTATAATTTGGTGTTATGAACTGCACTGTGGTTCTTATTTTTAGTTCCTTGGTTTGTGAGCATCTTGCGTTTCCTTTCTTTTTTGCGGAATATATATTTACAATAACACCATGCTAGTCCAGGGCGCAGTTTGCCAAGCCCTTCTTGGTGTTTATGTTGGAGTAGGAGGTGTTGTGTTGGGGTCACAAAGGTCCTCTTGTTTTTCAGAGGATGGGAAGTGCTGTGTAGGGGTCACTGAGCCTGTCTTGTTTTTGTGAAGGTGGAAAATGCTGTGTTGTGGCACCAAGTCGCTCTTGTTTTTGTGAAAGTGGGAGGTGCTGCATGGGTGCTGTTGAGCCCCTCTTGTTTGGTATATTTAGCAGCATGTTTCCTAATCCCTGCACTGGTAATATATGTGTGGGCCATAGGCTAACTACAGGAAGGCAGTTACATCCCTCAGTAGTTAACACATTTCAATATGGCCAAACAGCTGCTGGTGCAACTAAGGCCACCCACTGAGATGGCATTAGTTGCATCCATGCTACTTGCGCTGAACCATTCTGTTAGTTTCTGCCAACAATGCAGATGCCTAAATGTGAGAGTACTTTCTCTCACCACATTCTGGAGTAAAGTATAAATTTGTGAAAGAAATCCCATAAAACTAAGGGGTATGTTTACTAAACTGCGGTAAAGGAGCAAGTGTGCCGTTAGCGTGCGCTAACTATGCATCTGCATTGAAGGTAGGTTGAATGGCTGAGATGTCGTAGTGCCCGTCTGCCACGTGCATTGCCTGGGTGGCCACAGCATGTCATGCTGTGAGGGCACTATCACTCTGACCGAGCAGTGACCATGGCACAGCTATGTATCGACATAATGCTATATAATGTCTGCTTCTAGTGATGTGGGTGCACCTCCTGTCCTGGGGGCCTGATCACAGAACCAACTACTAGATGTCCATGGTTGCTCTATGCACATGCAATGTGTACTGACCAGCGGACTCTCTGCAGTTGGTATGTGCATGGCTGGAAAACCCAGTGGTGGGCAGCAGGTGCAGTCTGACTGTGCTTGCTGTGGGTGAATGATAGACCTCGTTAGTGGGGACGTGAGGTGTTGCAGGCTTATGCCCAGTGGTACTTGTAGGGCCAGCAGAACCCTAGCAATAACACAATGCAAGTCCAGATGTGACTGGCACATGCTACAAGACACAAGGTGACTAGCATATCACATTGCAGATAATACCTGCCACACACTGGCAGTGATAGGGATCTGTAGCATAGGCAACAGAGACCACCTTTTCCACCGCAGGTATTGGGGAGCTGGTGCTGGGTGCCCATCCTCACCCTCAGGGTGATCGTAGAAACTGCTCAGTAGCACAGTTTGTAGCTGCTCTGTGCTTGTATCACACACTGTCAGTGCATCTTACTGAGCTGAGGTGATGGATAAGCGCATTCTCCATTCAGTGATCAGCTGTAGACCACTGTTCTGCATGTGCACTGCATCATGGATACTGGTGGGGATACCTTCTTCCGACACACACAGCAGACATTTTAGGAGGTGACCTGCAGTTTCTTTGTATCCAGCCATTGCTATGCAGAGAGGTGTGGAGGTGTAACATGCTGGTTAATACAAGGTCTCCATATGCTGGGGGTTTGGAGTTCAATTCCTACTTTTTGTGACTGCTACTCAGATCATTTTCATGCCTGTAACAGTCAGGACTCTGCAGATCTGTGCTGCCAGCCCATACCACCCCTTCCTCAGCTGCCATCCATCCTTCAGCTAATCTATCTGTCTCTGTCGGCTATGTACAGTCTTGTCTTCTTGTGCAGGCTGCTGCTCTATGACCTACACTGGTACTCTTTCCGCATTACGGCTCTTTGTGCTCGCCTCTCCTGTGCCTTATCTGCATGTATCCACTAGTACTCTGTCCTCCTGCTGAAAACATCCTGCCGCTTCTGCCTCCGCTGGGAGACACATCTTCCCCATCCTATGCCACACTCTGACATTGCAGCACTTTACACTGGCACCACTCTGTGCATCGGTACAGCTGCCTCCCACATGCTCATCCGCTTTACTGGCTGCTACATAAGGTGCCCACTGATATGGCAGGTCCATCACCTCCCACCTGTCCTTCCTTTTATCATCTTTACATTGACATTCCTTGGTGTTCCATCCAGAGTTTGGGTTACAGCTGTTTTCCTGCCTTAAAGTGCATGCTTTCCACCTTAGGGCACCTTGTCTCTTCTTAGGACGCCTTGTCTCATGCTAGGGCACCTTATCTCATGTTAGGGCACCTTATCACATATTAGGATGCCTTGTCTCTCCTTAGGATGTCTTGTTACCTCACTGCACTTGGTTCTGTTAGCTCACATTAAATGGCCCAAGGCACTCTAACAACGGCACGCCCCCTACCCGCCCACTGCCTTATATGTCTTCAGGCACCTTAACGCTGCCCTTATCGCTGGTGACTTTACCGCGGTATAGTAAACATACCCCTAAGAATAATGGGTAAAAGCATTGAACCTACTCCTTGGTCTGGCCATAAAGTGACCATGTTATTCTTGTTTTTCTCTTACCAATTTTGCTTATAGTTTCTAGAAGTACAATAACTGCATGGTTATGTTTTTGATTTCTTCCTTCTGTACAAAAGCTTTCTCCTGCATATTTTTTTCAGTGAGTAAAATATTCCTGAGTTACCCGTAACAACTGAGTATTTTTTTTTATCCTAACAGGGGCTATACATTTCAAGCAAAGGTAAGAGTTTGTGGTTTTTTAAATGACTAGCTCTCTGTCTGGGAACTCTTAAAAGGGTTTTGGTACATTTTTAAAACAAAGTTACATTCTTTTTGGTGCTTTAGTTTAAAACAGGAATTATTTTGTTAAGTGGGGTAGGTTTAAAACTCTGCTTTAGTATCTTTATCAGCTCTTTGAAGTTACTGACACTTCATCAGGAGTTAGTAGGCCTGATTATCTTGTGAAGAATTGAGAGCAGCTGAGGCCTGCATAAAAGGCTTCAGAGCCCTGCATTGTTGAGGCATTCCTAACAGGGGCTATACATTTCAAGCAAAGACAAGAGTTTGTGGCTTCTTAAATGACTATCTCTCTGTCTGGGAGCTCTTAAAAGGGTTGATAGCCCCACCCTCTCTGTGAATTGATTACTGTCACCCCCCCTCCCCCTTTTTGTTAAACCGCTTTGACCCGGTGAAAAGCGGGATATAAATACAGCCAAATAAATAAATAAAAATCCAAGATGTTATGGAGAGTTTGCCGAGACTCATCAAGCCCACTGACTATTACCCAGTATTGCTAATCCATGTTGGCACAAAAGATACTGCCAGGTATCCTTCTGAGCGTATCAAAAGTGACTTCATGTCTCTTGAAGCAGATATGGGTGCAGGTGGTGTTCTCTTCAATCCTCCCTGTTGAGGGTAAAGACCAAGGCAGAGAAGCTCGCATCCTGTAGATGAATGCATGGCTGCGTGGATGGTGTCATCGAGAGCATTTTGGTTTCCTGGACCATGGGATGCTGTTCCAAGGGTTGCAAAACAGAGATGGCATTCATCTGTCCAAGAAAGGTCAACATTTTTATTTATTTAGACAGATTTTTATACCACCTTATCCTACAATCAAAGTGGTTACATCACAATTGGAGGGTTACATTTAACATGTGGGTACTTTACAACATTTAACATGAGAGTATTTAACAACATTTAGACAGCACAATTGGAGGGTTACATTTAGCATGAGGGTACTTAACGACGTTAATGAGGGTTTCATTTAGCATGAGGCTACTTAACAACATTATACAATGAACTCGTAAGTCTAGTTGGGATTGGGTATTGAGTTAGCGGGGTTAGTTGCAATACAGTTCGGGTGGGGATTGTTGTCTGTCTGCTCATAGGTTTCTGTAAAGAGCAGGATTTTAAGGGCCTTGTAGAAGTCTGTGATGTCTTTTAATGCCCTCAGGCTCATTGGGAGGGAGTTCCATAGTGTGGACGCCAGTAGTGATGGAGCTCTTCTTGAAGTATTTTGTTTAGTCTTGTAGTATCCTGCAGGTATGCCGATCATGTTGTCATTATTGATCCTTCTTGGTCTATTACTGATATCCGTTGTTATGATATGTTGGAATGCATCTGCTGAAAGATGGTGGATGATTTTGAAGATGATCAGGATTGTTTTAAATTTTGCTCTGGCCACCATTGGGAGCCAGTATAGTAGCTGTAAGACGGGGGTGATGTGCTCAGTTCTTGGAGTGTCTGTAATGATGCGTGCTGCAGTGTTTTGCACAATTTGGGTGGTTGTTATTCTGTAAGTGTGCACATAAGACCCATCATGCGTATATTCTTTAGGAATGTAAAGGGAGCGGCACTTGAGGGGAGCATGGGTGAGACCTAAATTCACACAGTATGTTATAAGATACCATAAGGTAGACATGTTTCTTTGCTAATCTAGTTGCAGGAATTGTGGGCATACATATACAGTAGGCAGAGCTTGGGCGAGGCACAAACAAGGTGCAAATTTAAGCACATAAATTATAAAATGTTTGAACCTACATGCGTTCTTACAAAATCTGGGTGCAGGCATTTCTACCTGCCCTTGGATAGGCGTAAGTGCTCATGACTAGTTTGACATGCATTTTGCATCGTTTACATCCTATTTTATAAAGTATGTGCATACTTCACTTTATAAAACAGGTCTCAAATATGTGCATACTAATGCGTGTAAACTGCAGGAGTTTAAAAGATTACCCTCCATGAGTCACCACGTAAGAAAAAAATGTAGGAGTTATTCTGGAGGCCATAACTTCGAAGGGATAAAAACAAGAAGACAAGAGCACATCACCCCCATTCTCAAGCAACTCCACTGGCTTCCCCTCAACAGCCGCATCAAATACAAAACATTAATGACAGCCCACAAATCACTATCTGGCCTCTCCTCCTCCCACCTCCTCCGCCTTCTCCATCCCTTTCAATCAAACAGAGCCAGCCGCCAATCCAACAGCAACACCCTGATTGTCCCCCACACAAAAACTAAGAACACTCAGCAGAACTGCTCAAAAGCATTTGAGCTATATGCACCAGCCCTATCGAACTCTCTTCCCATCACTATCAGGAGCATCAAAGATCTTTCCTCATTCAGGAAGCATCTCAAGACCCATCTGTTCGTTGAGCACTATGGCACTATAGCAAACTTCTACTCACCCATGCTCCCCAACAAATACAAGTCTTTGTAAATAGTCATTTGTATATAATTAATGTATACACTCCATGTTTTCTGTAACTTCATTTCAATGTTTTATTGTAACTCTGAGTTGTTTATAAATCGCTTTGACCCAGTGAAAAGTGGTAGAAAAGCACAGCTAAATAAATAAATACATCAATAAAAAAGACGGATTCGGTGCAGAGGGCAGCTACTAAAATGATCAGTGGGCTTCATCATAAGGCATGTGGGGACAGACTTAAAGATCTCAATATGTATACTTTGGAAGAAAGACAGGAGAGGGAAGAAATGATAGAGACATTTAAATACCTCCATGGCATAAATACAGAGGAGACAAGACTCTTCCAATTGAAAGAAAACACTGCAATGAGAGGGCATAGGATGAAGGTGAAAGGAGATAGACTCAGGAGTAATCTGAGAAAATATTTATTTATGGAAAGAGTGGTGAATGAGTGGAATAGTCCCCAGTGAAGGTGGTAGAGATGAGGACAGTATCTGAATTCAAGAAAGCATGGGACAGACACAGAAGATCTCTAAGGGAAAGAAGAGTCTGTAAAGCTTAGCAGTTGGAATAGAAGGGCAGACTGGATAGGCTGTATGGTCTTTATCTGCCAGCACTTTTTCTATGATTCTGTAAATAATATAGGAGTAGCCTCAGGGGCAGCTCTATAATGAAGCCGAATGAGGCAGTGGCCTCAAGCGGCAACTTTTTGGGGGCGGCAAAAATTGCTCCCAAAAAGCCCACCTCACTCGGCCTTAAAAAAAAAAACCAAAAGAACCCGAGGAGAGGAGCCGCTACCGCTGCCGCCATGGCAGCAGCGGAAGGAAGTGCTCCACGGCCACCCCGGCAGCACCCTCCTCTCTCCCTCAGCGTGGCTTTACAGAGCTGCAAAAGGAGAGTTCCCCTTTCTTGCGGCTCTGTTAAGCCGCCGGTGCTGATGGGAAACCAAAATGCCTGTTTCCCATCAGTGCCGGTGGCTGGTAATGGGCTATGGGGAGCTAGGACTGGAGGTGGGCTGATGGGGGGGTGTTTAGGACTGGTAATGGGCTATGGGGGGCTAGGACTGGAAATGGGCTGATGGGGCGTTAGGACTGGAGGTGGGCTGATGGGGGGTGTTTAGGACTGGTAATGGCCTATGAGGGGCTAGGACTGGAAATGGGCTGATGGGGGTTAGGACTGGTAATGGGCTATGTGGCGCTAGGACTAGAAATGGACTGATAGGGGGGTTAGGACTTGTAATGGGCTATGGTAGGACTAGGACTGGAAAAAGGGCTGATGGGGGGTTAAAACCTGTAATGGGCTATGGGGGGCTAGGAGTGGAAATGGGCTGATGGGGGGTTAGGATTGGAGGTGGGCTGATGGCGGGGTGGCTAGGACTGGAAATGGGCTGATGGCGGGAGGGCTAGGACTGGAAGTGGGCTGATGAGGGGATTAGGATTAGTAATGGGCTATGGGGGGGCTAGGAATGGAAATGGGCTGATGGGGGGTTAGGACTGGAAGTAGGTTGATGGGGGGGTTTAGGATTGGTAATGGGCCATGGTGGGGGCTAGGACTGGAAGTGGGCTGATGGGGGGGTTAAGACTGGAGGTGGGCTGATGGGGGGTGTTTAGGACTGGTAATAGGCTATGGGGTGCTAGGACTGGAAATGGGCTGATGGTGGGGTTAGAACTGGAAATGTGCTGATTAGGGGGCTAGGACAGGAAATGGGCTGATTGGGGGGGTTAGGACTGGTAATGGGCAGATGGGGGGCTAGCACTGGAAATGAGCTAGGACTGGTAATGGGCTGATTAGGGGGCTAGGACTAGAGTGGGCTGATAAAGGGGATAGGACTGGAAATGGGCTGGGACTGGAAATGGGCTAATGGGGGAGGGGAGGAGAGTGCTGCTGGCCCTGGAAGAAAACTAGGGGCTAGGGCTACAAATGGGCTGATGCAGGAGGATGGTAGAATGGGACTGGAAGGGAGCGGATAATGGGAGGGTCTGCTAGGGGAAGGAGGGGGCATGATGGGAGCTGACACAGGGGAAGGAGGGGGCTGGAAAAGAGCTGACACCTGGAATGTACTGAAGGGGGACTGGAAGGGAGTTGGCACTTGGGGATGGGAGTGGTAGGTGGTTGGGTAATGGGGAGGAGGCTGGAAGGGAGCTGACATGCAAATGGCACTGGAAGGGGGATGGACAGAGGGTAGGGCGACTGGAAGGGAGCTGACTGGGGGGGTGGTACTAAGAGTGGACGTGAGCTGATATCTGGGATGGTATTTGGACTAGAAGGGGCTGGACAGTGGGGAAGGAGGAGGACTGGAAGGGAATGGACACCAGTTGTAGTCATGGGAATGCAGGGAAGTTGACATTGGAAGGTACTGGGAGGGAAGGACTGGAAAGGGGGCTGATACTGGGGAGGGTTACTGGAACTAGAAATGGGCTGATGGAAGGAAGTCAAGAAAACAAAAGAAAGAGATAAGAAATGGCAGATGGACCATGGACCATAGACCACAGAAAGAGAGCTAAGAGAAGACAGGAAAGCAGAAGCCTCAGATCGGGACCAGCATGATCAGAGAATAAAATGATCAGACAACAAAGATTGAAGAAATATTTTTATTTAATTTTAGTGACTGGACTTTGTGCTATTTTTATATTTTACACAGTATTGGGGAACTGCATTTCGTATTTATCTAATGTTGCACTGCATGTGGACTCTGGCTTCTTGGGGTTTCAATTTAAATTTAGTCTACATATTATTATTATTTTTACTTTAGATTGTGGTTACTTATTCTGTACTTGGTGAGGGTCGATGTTGCGAGTGTGTGACTGAGGTCAGGTGTTCTGTTAACATGGCGTTTGTACATAAAGATCTATACTGTACTGTAGTAATTTGACTTGTTCAGCTTTTCAAATAGGTGTATGGATGTTCCAGGGCCCACTTTAGTATTTACAGTGATGCTTTTTTTGGATGGGCTTCTTATGTGAGTTTTGGAAGTTTGTGCTGATATGGTATGGTATGGTAGGTTTGCTCTTTGTTGTAGGGTTTTGTATTAGTTCACAATATGCCTGATACTGGAGAATAGTGTCTGTTATTGTTATTGTTGTTGTTGTCAGTGAGATGATCAGAATCAGATTTTTTTTTAAATATTGAATTCTGTGGGTGAATGTCCTGGTTCTGCTCTGCACCTACTGTGGATGCAAAATATATGTTGAAAAAGAAAAAGCAAGAACCATAATGCAGGTTATAAAAACAAAATAAAAATGAGTTATAATTTAGTCTTATAAACTGTGCTGTTAGTTCTTGCTGTCTTTTAGTTCCTTGGTGTGGTAACGGGACCATACCTAGCCCTGTGCAAGTGGTGCAGCCGCACAGGGCGGAAAGGCTTGGGGGGCGTATTTCGGCTGTCTGCTGTCACCCTGCCGCCGCTGGCAGGACAATAGCAGGCCACCAAAATGCGCTCCCCAAGCCTTTTCGCATCACTTTAAACAAGTCTGGTCCCTCCCTCCTCTAACTCGATGTCAGAGTAGGGAGGGACAGATCTGCTTAAAGTGCAGGTGCCTTTCAGATCGGGCGCATGCCCCCCTCCTCCTCCCCATACCTCCGTCCAGCGCTGCCTGCTCTTTCCCTGCTGCTGGCGCCTCCGTGAAAAAAACAGAAGGCGGCAGCAGCAGCAGGGAAAGAGCAGGCAGCGCTGGACGGAGGTATGGGGGAGGAAGGGGGGGTGTGCCCGAGCTGCAAGTCACACAGGGTGTGATTGCAGCTTGATATGGCCCTGTGTGCAAACATCTTGCATTTCCTCCATATAATCTAATCGTTTTTTTGGTTTGGTTCAGTCTCTGATTGGATTTCTGAAAAAGTCCCGCCCCCCCCTCTAAGGTGGGGGGGGGGCGTCTTTTCATACTTCACCTCAGGCAGCAGATTGCCTTGAGCCGCCCCTGAGTAACCTAGTGGTTAGAGCAACTGCCTAGTACCCAGAAGCTCAAGGATTCAATTCCCCCTAGCACTCCTTGTGACCTTTGGCAAGTCACTTTACCCTCCACTATCTCAGAAGAAAAGGCCTGGCAATCTACTTCTGGTGATACATTGCCAAGAAAACCCAGATGCAGCTGGGTTGCTAGGAGTCACCACTGACTTGATGGCAAAAAAAAAGATAAGTAATATTCTTCACCTTAGTAACTACCCCTTTCAGTGTACTAAAATCTATTTAATGCATATTCACTGTGTAATCTGCCCAGGTCGTACTGTGGCCCACCCTTCCTCCACCTTTGCAGGCTTTCCATGGTAAAAGGAAGCCTTGGGAGAAGAGAGGGCAAGGTGCCACAAGGCCTAGGTAGGCTCTGTGTTGAATTTTATTATCAACATTTTTGCTGTGCTTGAGAAGAGGATTATTGAATTTGGCAGCCACACTAGGCCCTGACTGAGGTCTGCGGTAGAGGCAACGCTCCAATGCCTGTCAAAATTTGATGATGGAAGCAATTGTCTAAGTTGCCTATGACTCACTCTGAGCCTGATTTGCCTTACACAGCACAGTATTGTTCATGGTCTCATGTCCAACATACCTGAGCACAGGTGTACTAAAGTACAATATTAACCATGGTAATAGCTGGTACTGCAAGAATTTTGACTTATCATACCAGACCATTTACATAATATTTAATGGAGTTTCACAGTCATTTTCTTGTGGTAAAACCTGTATGAAAGCATGGACTCTCTCACACTAAAATCCTTAACTATCCTTTCCTGAGCCATACCTAAACTCATCTAGAAATGGATCCTTTTTAAATTTCATACATTTTAATGCACAAAAATTAACTTTGAGAACATAGGTAATGAACTGATCTGTATGATTTTTCAGCTCATTACCATGTTTTGAATAAATTGTGCTATGCAGATTGCATTCACCAAATTACACATGCAAAATCCCAAATAACATGTGCAGTTTCTGACAGTGAAATAGCTATACGGAAAATCTCTAGCTCTGCTCTGCTCCACCAACAGACTGCCCTGGCGCTGTCCAGATACAGTAATGCCAAGGCAGCTTTCAAGAACATTCAGCAGGATGGTTCCTATACGTAATACTGCTGAAAATCCCAGTCAGCAGCATTTATCTAGCAGGTACTGCTAACCGGATAAGTGCCTCTGAATATATCGACCTGGAGATTATTTAAAAAAGGAACAAAAAAGCATGCAACAAACACAGAAAATCTTTAAAGGAAAAAAGGGGACTGTTGTAGTAGTTGATATGGAAGAGTAGACTAGATAGGCCATGTGATCTTTTTCTGCCGTCTATGTTTCTAGGCCCCACATCTTTCCCCACCATGAAAACAAACAAAAGGCTCCTCTTGGACTCTCTTCCCATTCCCATAGTATTCCTTCTCCCAGATATCTTACCCATTTCTTAGGTTTTTATGAGGTATGAGCAATCCCCAGTAACTCCTATTCGACCAGAGCATTAATCCAAAATGGCACAGGCTGACATGACACTGCCATCATTTTCAATTATTACCATCAGGCCCGTACCTAGCCCTGTGCGAGCGGTGCGGCTGCACAGGGCGCAAAGGCTTAAGGGGCGTATTTTAGCTTTCTTCCTTTGCCTGCCGCCACCACTTTTTCGTCTCTCAGCAGCGGCAGGCAACGGAAGAAAGCTAAAATGCGTCCCTTAAGCCTTCCGCCGGCATGCTAAGTGCAGGGCAGGGGGAAGATCCCAGGGAAATAAAGCCCTGCAATTGCCCCTCTCCACAGTCTTTGCAGAGATGCAAGGAAGGGACCGACCCACTAGTGGAAAAGGAACTCGTTTGTCCCCCAGGAAGGTCCCTTTTCTCTTTTCCTGAGCTGGGAGGAGGAGCAGAACAGGGGAGTGGGAGGTGAAACTAAGATTAAAGGAAGGGCAAAGAATACAACAGCTCAGTCTGGCCCCTCTCAGCTGCAGCCAGGACTACCGAGACCTCGGAGGCTCAAGGGAACTTCTTGCCCTCCCTCCTTGCACTCCTGAGGCTTGCAGGACTTTCCAGCCCAGATTCCCTCCCTGCACGTCTGCCTAGTTTCTCTCTGCACAAGCCCCACCCCGATGTAATATCCGTCTGTGCCCTTAATTGGGACAAAGAGCGTTTCCTACTGGAGTTTGTGTATTGTAGGCAACGTGTAGTCCATTGGGTCCTTCTGTCACCTACAGAAAAAATCATAAGTTGGTGCTATTGCCTAAAATGGGGGAAACATAATAAAAAATAGCAGAGCAGAGCACCAAAAAGAAACCAAAGGATCCTGCTGGAGAGGGGGAGCAAAAGCTCAGTGCCTTAACTGGAGCAGAATTAAGACACCAGGCAAAAAGGCGCAGGAGTACCAAAGGCTAAACGGCGATTTGCACATCGGGCGTGTCTCTTCTCTCCCACCACCGGGGGGGGAGCGCATGCCCATGTGCAAGTCGCACAGGGCGCGATCTTCCCTCGGTACGGCCCTGATTACCATACTTCAAATGAGGAGATAAACTTAGATCAGTTGTTATCATTTTGAGGCATGGCACCAGAGGGGTAGGAGCAACTCAGGATCTCTCCTTATCCCTTTGTGAATTACAAATGAGTAAAGTGGCAGAGGGAGGTGTCCAGGAGGGCTTTGTTGGTGGGGATAAACACAGGAAAAAAAGCTGTTGGCTTATTTTTGCTTCATTTGTCCTTTTTCCACAATATTTGGGCATTTTGTGGCTTATTTCACACATTTTAATAAAAATAATTTTCATATCTATTAATTGGCTAAAAGTGCATTAAGTTGCAGCTTAACATGTATTAAATCGATTTAACAAGCACTAAATGGTTGAGACATGCTAACGAAACAAATGAGTATCAATAAATTCACATTAGTGGCAGCATTCAAAATAAATGAACTGTGCCAATTTAACCATTAGGCAGACTTATTTGGTATACTGACCCAGTGGGATGCATCCTGGGATGTACTACATCTGGTCAGGTAGTTTGAACAAAATGATGATGCATACATTATCAAATATTGTAAAATAAATACATTTTCTAAATAAAACGATGGTGCAGAGGCTGGGGCCAAAAGTGCAGGTACAAGGGTATCAGGGGTAAGGGGAGTACAGGGATAACCATGCCATGCCAAACTATACTTTTTTTGGGGGGGGGGGGAGGGGGTAGTCAGGGTCAATGATGTAGCACCTACGTGGGCCACCATAGTTTCTTTGCTATCTGGAATTCATAAATATTGAATGCTGGTGGCTAGATATGACCCTGGCATTGAATATCTGGGTCTTAGCTTCAGCAGCGATGGCTAGCCACATTAGAATGGCTAGCCATGTATGTTAGAATGGCTAGCCGCCGCTGCTGGATATCTCCCCTTCTACATGTTGACATTTTTTGGGGGTTGAGGTGAGTAGGAGCACTTGGGACAAAGATTGGGGGGGGGGAGTGGGGAGTTCTGGAAATTGGGAAGTGCAATGGGGAGAGTCGGTGGAGGGAGGGAATCAGGGATATGGACCCACTTGGGTCATCTAAGGTGAAGTGTCTCTTCACCTCAGATGATCCTTTTGCTCCTGACTACATCTTTATATTAGCCCTGAGCTGGCATAAGCATTCATTATAAATGGAAGAGTAAAACACTGTGCTAAGTTTCGGCACAGTTTTTTTACATTGGGACCAATTACATATTTGGTCGTTTGCATGAGATTTGTGTGCCCACTGTGCTAGGCTTTAAAGCAATGGTTTTGCTCGAAAGGTTTCTGCAGTAGATTGTTTTCTGCATCAAGAGTAAGAATAACATGGGAAAATCTCAAGCAAACTGCTGTGCTAAATCATAGTGATGTTTACTGCATCAGCCCAACAGGGGGGAGTGGAAGAAAGCAATTCTCCTGGAATCACCTAAATTACTCTCTGGAGTGCCAGAAAGGAGGGGGGGGGGGTGTCTTCCAGCTTATCAAACACTGTGGGAACAAGCTGAGGAAGAAGCAGCCCAGGAAAATATAAAGCTTGAGCTGGAGAGTCCAGGCTCACCTGGAAACTAAGCGAATTGGCGTTATACAGTAAAAAAAAGATACCTGTTAAAAAACAAGGACCAGAGACTGAAATGAATTGTAAGTTTATTTCTTTTTCTTTCCCCCTTTTTTTTTGGTTGCCAGGCAATGTGAGAGGTTATGGCAAGGTGATAAAATCTTCTCCATGGAAGATACAGTTGGCAAAACCTTATCTGATTGATTTCTTTGACTGGGTGACCAGGGAGTTGGACCAAGGGAGAGCCCTAGATTTCAGTAAGGCCTTTGGCATCATTCCGCACAGGCAACAAACTAAGCATCCTAGGGATGGACCCTAAAGTGACTGACTGGGTTAGAAATTGGTTGACGAGGAGACGACAAAGGGTACAGGTAAATGGAACTCACTCTGAGGAGAAGTAGGTTACCAGTGGTGTGCAGCAGGGATCTATCCTTGGTCCAATTCTTTTCAATATCTTTGTTAGTGATATTGCGGAAGGGTTGTCGGGTAAGGTTTGCCTCTTTGCAGATGATACCAAAATCTACAATAAAATAGACACCCATGAAGGAGTAGATAACATGAGGAGGGATTTAGCTAAGCTTGAAGAATTGTTTAGAATTTGGTAGTTGAGATTTAATGCTAAAAAATGCAGGGTCCTGCATTTGGGCTGCAAGAATCCAAGGGAGTGGTACAATGTAGGGGATGATGTACTTCTGTCCACAAAAGGAGAGCGGGACCTGGGCATGATTATGTCTCACAATCTTAAAGTAGCTAAACAGGTAGAAAAGGCAACGGCGAAAGCTAGAAGGATGCTTGGGAGAGGAATGGCCAGCAGAAAAAAAATGAGGTGATAGTGCCTAAAATGGTTAGAGGTCTTCACTATAAAACATACGAGGACAGACTTAAGGATCTTAATATGTATACTTTAGAGGAAAGGCAGGATAGAGGAGATATGATAGAGACATTTACATACATTTGAAGAAGGGGGTGCCATCGGGCGCATCGGCTGCACGCCGGGAGCACGCCGGGCCAGCGGCCCTTTGAAGAAGGGGGCGCCATCGGGCGCATCGGCTGCATGCCAGGAGCACACCGGGCCAGCAGCCCTTTGAAGAAGGGGGCACCATCGGGCATGCCCGCGCCTGGTGGGCCCACGCCTGAGGGCCTCTCCATAGGGCACTTAGGCGTAGACCAGGGCGCGAGCCGTCAAATCAAGCACTAGTAGCCGAACAGAGCAGGAACAGATCAGAGCAGGAACAAATGCTCTCCACTCCTCGCCTCCAGATCCCAACCAGCTCTCACTCTAAGTAAGCACCTACCACTGCTATTGCTACCCAAATTGAACTTGCTACCCATTGCTTCCCATTGCTTGCACTGAATTTGCCTCCCATTCCTTCCATTGACCTGGCTACCCACTACTTGCATTGTACCTACTACCCATTACTTGCATTGATCTCACTACCCATTATATGTTTGAGCTTGCTTCCCATTGCTGCCACTGAACTTGCTACCCATGACTTGCACTAAACTTGCCTCCCATTGCTTGCACTGAACTGGCTACACACTACTTGCATTGATTCTGCACCATTTGCATTGATCTCACTACCCATTACTTGTTTGAGCTTGCCTCCCATTGCTGCCATTGAACCCACTGCTTGCACTGAACTGGCTACCCACTACTTGCATTGATTCTGCACCATTTGCATTGATCTCGCTACCCATTACTTGTTCTGAGCTTGCTACCCATTGCCGGCATTGATCTTACTACCTACTGCCTGCATTGAACTTGCTACCTATGACTTGCATTGAACTCGCCACCCATTACTTGTTTTGAGCTTGCTACCCATTGCTGGCAGTGAACTTGCTACCTACTGCTTGCATTGAACTTGTTACCCATTGCCTGCATTGAACTTGCTACCCATTGCTTACATTGATCCTTACTACTCATTGCTTGCACTGAACCTTGTGGTCCAGGCTATAGTCTCCCCACTACCCATTGCTTCTATTTCAACCTATATTACACAGCGTGTAGTCCCCACTGTAACCCAACATATACTGCATAGTGTTTAGAATCCTTAGCCACCTCATAGCTTGCAAATTATCTTACACTGCATAGCCCCCACTACTCCTCTTCCATGGCCCCACATTACATCGCCCTTCTCTTCCTCATACTTCCCAACTGCCTCCCTTCCGACCAGCACCCCCACTTCTCTCCCCCATACCCTCCTTCTACCTTCCTCACTTCTCCCTCCATTCTATCTTGTAACCTAGCATCCGCTCTTGTGCTTCATCACACTCTCCCCCTCATTCAACCAGCCCATCTCTCCTTAAGGCAACCCCACCCTCATTTCCGCTGCACTGCCTCTGCTTTAGCCCACTCTCTACTACTCCTTCTCCTTCTCTCATCAGGTAACATCAACCTTGGCCCCCCTTGATTTCTTTCCCATTCTAAGAAGAGCTCCTCACGTACCTTATCTAATCTCATCCACATCCCTCTCCTCTCCTCTCCCCTTCCGCCCTTCCCCACTCATCCCCCAATCACTCATCCAGAGATATCAACCCCAACTTATCCAGAGACACCCACCCATACCCTAGCCCCTCTAGATCTCTGTATTACTCTAGAAATAGATCCTCTAGATCTCTGTATCACTCTGGAAATAAATCCTCACGTAATGACCCCCCTAGACCGCTGTCTTACTCTGGAAAGAATTCCTCACGTAACTTATCCAACCTTATCCATATCCCTCTCCTTTCCCCCTCTGCTCTCCTGTTCTCTTGTGCCCTATGGAATGCATCCTCGATCTCTAAAAAGCTTGTTTTTATTTATGATCTCTTTATCTCTAATGTGCTTCACCTTCTTGCCCTAACTGAGACCCCTGGCTCCTCCTAGACGATACTGCATCCACTGCTGCTCTCTGCCATGGGGGCTACCAGTTCTCCCATACACCTCGTTCCACTGGCTGCGGTGGTGGTGTTGGGTTTCTACTCTCTCCCTTCTGCCAATTCCAACCCCTCCCGCTGCTTCAATCACACTCCTCCCTCTCCTTTGAAATCCACTCCATTCGCCTCTTCACACCACTTCCCCTCCAAGTAGCTGTTATATATCGCCCACCCGACAAACCCAAATCGACCTTCCTCACCGACTTCGACTCCTGGCTTTCCGTCTTTCTGGATCCATCTTCCCCCACTCTTATTCTTGGTGATTTTAACATTCATGTCGATAACCCCTCTAACCCCCATGCTTTAAAGTTCCTCGCCCTCACATCCTCGTTTAACCTCCAACTTTGCTCCACTGCCCCCACCCACCTGCACGGCCACTGCCTTGACCTGATACTCTTCTCTAATTCTTCCCCCTCTAACTTCCACAACTCAATCCTTCCCTCATCTGACCATCACCTTCTAACCTTTAATCTTCAGCTCCCGTTGTCTCAACCTCATCGCATCTCCTCCGACCTATTTAGAAACCTCCATGATATTGACCCCTCGACTCTCTCCTCCATCATTTCTCCATCTCTTTCCTCCATTTTGTCCTCCAAGTCAGTTGACGAGGCAGTATTCACTTACAATGCTGCTCTATCCTTGGCTCTTGACACTCTTGCCCCACCCACCCCATGTCCTGTCAGACGTTCTGTTCCCCAGCCCTGGCTTTCATCCACAACCCGCTATTTATGCACCTGCACCTATACCCGTCCGGCTGAACGTGCTTGGACCAAATCCTGCTCCTTCTACACTTCAAATTCATGCTTTACTCCTTCCAGTCAGCCATAGCACTTGCCAAACAAAAATACTACATCCATCTGACTAACTCCCTTGCCTCTGATCCTCGCCACCTGTTTAATACACTCAACTCTCTCCTCAAGGTACCCCGCCCCCAGTCCTGCCCTCCCTTTCTGCCCAAACCCTAGCCGACTACTTCCATGACAAAATCCACAAGATTACTCTCCAATTCCTCACTCCCTCATCTACCTCCCCCCTCCCCACTTCTTCCCCAGCCATACTCCCTCTGCCACCCTCTCCTCCTTCCCTACGATCTCCGAAGAGGAAACCACACTCCTTCTTTCCTCCTCCAAACCCACCACCTGTTCCTATGACCCTATCCCATCTCCTAGAACCTATCTCCCCTACCGTTGTCCCCTCCATCTCTCATATTCTCAACCTCTCACTCTCCACTGCAACTGTCCCCATAGATTTCAAACATGCTGTTATCACACCTCTCCTCAAGAAACCCTCACTCGATCCCACCTGTCCTTCTATCGGCCCATCTCCCTCCTACCCTTCATATCTAAACCACTAGAATGAGCAGTTCACCGCCGCTGCCTCGATTTCCTCACCTCCCAGGCCCTCCTGGACCCACTACAATCTGGCTTCCGTCCCCTACACTCCACTGAAACAGCTCTTACAAAAGTCTCCAATGACTTGTTCCTGGATAAATCTAAGGGCCTCTATTCTGTCCTCATCCTTCTTAACCTCTCTGCTGCCTTTGACACTGTTGACCACAATCTACTCCTTACCACCCTCTCCTCACTTGGTTTCAAGGGCTCCGTATTATCCTGGTTCTCCTCCTACCTCTCCCATCGCTCCTTTAGTGTATGCTCTGGTGGCTCCTCCTCCTCCCCAACCCTGCTCCATGTTGGTGTACTCCAAGGATCCGTCTTGGGCCCCCTCCTTTTCTCCCATCTATACCCAATCCCTTGGCGCGCTTATCTCCTCCCATGGGGCTTTCAGTACCATCTCTATGCCGATGACTCCCAAACCTATCTCTCCACACCTAATATCTCTCCAGCAATCTAGACCAAGATCTCTACCTGCCTCTCTGACATCGCTGCCTGGATGTCTCATTGCCGCCTGAAATTGAACATGGCCAAGACTGAACTCCTGGTCTTTCCTCCCAACTCCTCCCCTCCTCTTCCCCCCTTCTCACTCTACGTGGATGGATCTACAATCCTTCCTGTTCCCTCAGCCCACAATCTGGGGGATATCTTTGACACCTCTCTCTCCTTCTCCACACATATCCAGCTCATAGCTAAGACCTGCCGCTTCTTTCTCTACAACATTAACAAAATCCATCCCTTCCTTTCCAAACACACTATCAAAATGCTTATCTTCTCCTTAATCTCCTCTCGCCTCGACTACTGCAACCTACTCCTCGCTGGTCTCCCTGCGAGCCATCTCTTCCCCCTTCAATCTATACAAAATTATGCTGCTCAACTAATCTTCAACCAGCCTCGCCATGCCCACATTACTCCTCTTCTCAAATCGCTTCATTGGCTCCCCATCCAATTCAAACTTCTCCTACTGACCTATAAATGCATTCACTCCACGGCCCGTCAATACCTCTCATCTCTCCCTACATCCCCTCTCAGGAACTTCACTCCACTAACAAATTACTTCTATCTAGGCCTTTCACTCGCACTGCTAACTCCCAACTTCGCTCCTTTCACCTTGCTGCACCCTACGCCTGGAACAGCTTACCTGTGTCTATACGCCAAGCACCCTCCCTGGCCCTCTTCAAATCCAGGTTGAAGACCCACTGTCGCTTTCAGATCGTGACCTCTAATCTTTATCTTAACCTAACCCCTTCAACTTTCATGACCGAATTGTAAAGACCTTATTGTACTTGTCGTGACTAGATTGTAAGCTCAGATGAGTTTGACTCTGACGAGTAGGGTCTGTCTCTTGTATGTATGTCTGTACAGCGCTGCATGCGTGGCACTATATAAGTGCTAAATAGTAGTAGTAGTAGTAATACCTCCATGGCATATATGCACAGGAGGAGAGCCTCTTTCGATTGAAAGCAAGATCTGCCATGAGGGGGACATAGGATGAGTGTGAAAAGGGATAGACTCAGGAGTAATGTGCAGAAATATTTCTTTACAGAAAGAGTGGTAGATGTGTGGAATAGTCCCCCAGTGGAGGTAGTAGAAATGAGGACGGCATCTGAATTCAAAGAAGTATGGGACAAACACAGGGATCTCTAAAGGAAAAAAGGGAACTGTTGTAGTAGTTGATATAGAAGGGCAGACTAGATAGGTCATGTAGTCTTTTTCTGCCATCATGTTTCTATGTTTCTATGGATTAAAGGCAAAAGAGTGGGAAAGGTGGCTAAAATGTCAGTGATATTATTTTGAAATTGAGAGTTTTGTTTTGCCAGCAGTGGCTGGAGTCTCAGTTTTGTTCATGAGGGATTAAGGACCCAATATGTGGATGTAGAAGGAAGTGGGATTTTCATTGCCCTACCAATGTTAGACAAGCAGCCTCAGGGCTACTGTAGCCCTATGGTAATACCTTAGAAGGCAACTAAAGGAAGCCAGTGGCAGAGACAGTAGTAATAGAAAACACTGGAACCTAGCTGGGCTTTAATTTTGTAAGCAAACATGAGGGAAGCAGCCCAGAGGAGAGTGTGTGTGGCTACTCATGATAGGATTTGGACAATGAAAGACTGGGGGAATTTAAAGGCAGTCTTCAAGCTAATTAGACATTTCTGAGCAGTGTATTCTCAGACCACTATTAACAGATACATCTGAGACCAATAGAGGGAGCCTGAGACTTCAATCAAGAACCAGCCTGTTGCTCGCTATCCAGAGGTGCGATGAGCAGCTCTTTGCTATAATATGTATGAAAATAGCACCCATTAAGGTACTTAATACATTAAAACTCACTAACACCTGCATTAACACATATTTACATAACATAAGAATATAAGAAATGCAATACTGGGTCAGACCAAGGTCCTTTGGGCCCAATATTCGAAGGCCTAGGTGCATGCTACACGGGTAAGTGCCGACCTTACTCATGGAAAACTGCCATAACCGTGTAAACCACATATTCAACAAGGCGGCTTGAATTGTTGAGGCCCAGCTATCCGCACAGTGCCAGGCGCAGAAGCCCTGTGGTGGAATGGGGGCATGTCACGGTGAAACCCACATAAAGCGGATTTACGAAATCCGTGTGAGCCCACATAGGATGTCACTAATCACGTAGCCTTAAGTGACAGAACCTGGCACAAACGACCGCTGATAGTGAGCCACGAATCCATGTGGCTGCAGAACAGGACAAAGTAGAGTGAGGGGTGTGTGAGCAAGCCTGTATCCAAACCGGGCAAAGTACCGCTGGACAGGCAGAGACGCCATGTGGGCCATGCACATGGTGATACAGAGGTGGAGACATGCATGCCGTGCCCGGGCACAGTGGAAGATCCAACAGGTGGTGCATACCCAGCAGCAGGTAGCACACAAGATGCAGGGATCATGCCCCACGTATACACAGGCCCAGGGTGAGTTACCTGCAACTGACAGAGGAGGAGGTTTACCAGAGATATAGACTGCATGGGGCAATCATAACCAAGTTGTGCAGCATACTCAGTGAGGACCTGGAGTCCACCACATCCAGAAGCCAGGCTCTACTGTGGCCATGATGGTAACCACTGCCTTGGGATTGCAACCGGCAGCTTCCAGCATGTCATAGGGGTGACTGTCGGAATCATGCAGCCCACTGCCAGCCTTTTCATGGAACATTCACCAGGACCCGGCTGCAGATGATGTGCCACCTCATAGCCCTCTCCTGGACACAGCAGAGTCGCCAGGAGACCATGCAGGCATTCTACAGTGTTGCTGGTTTCCCATTGGTGTTTGGATCTCTAGACTGCACCCACATTGCACTGCAGGCACCACAGCTGGAGCAGAGGGCATACCAAAATAGACATGGGTACACATCAATGAACATGCAGGTAGTTGTGGATGCCAGCATGGCCTTCACAGATATGTGTGCCCACTACCCAGGTTTCTGCCATTATGCATTTGTCCTTGCACAGTCTGGCCTGGGACAGGCAGCAGTCGGTGGTAAGCTTGGAGATTCGTGGCTGCTAGGTGAGTGTGCACATGTGTGGACCCCAGACAGGTCCATAATGGATGCCTGCTGCAGTCTGATGCTACGGGTACTGCAACAGGCGATGATAGATGTATACTGTATGTCACGCACCATATGAGCACCACTGCATGCTGTCCACAGCAGCCCATAAACCATACCCAATACACGTCCCGATGCACATACTCACAGCTCACATTGCCCCCACAGGTACCCCCTGAGAACCTGGCTGCTGACCCCAATACACCCCAGAAGTCAGAAGGAGGAGTGGTACAACAACGCCCACCAGCAGACATGGGGTGTTGTGGAGTGTGCAATCTGGGTGCTGAAGAGCCGCATCCGGTGCTTTGACAGGAGTGGTGGCCAAATCCTCTACAGGCCAGAGCGGGTATGTCAGATATTTGCTGCATGCTGCATACTCCACAACCTGGCATGGATATGTGGAGTGCCGGATCCAAAGCCAGTAGATATGGAAGAGTGGGAGGCCGCAGAGGCAGCAGATGGTGATGGGACTGAGTCTGGGAGTCAGCAGCAGGCCAGGGCACTGGCCCACCATTTGCGGGTGATACAGGAAAGCTTCTGAGGTGACTGCCCTGCATCAGCACCGGGATTGTACATACACAAACACCAATTATGTGTCCAGTACCATTTAATGTGCACTGAAGGACCCAATAAAGTGTCCATTATCATCCGTTGTGTTGGAGTATTCTTTATTTCCCCCTTGTGAACCCCCTTCCTCAGGGCTCTCTGCTGGCCATGAGCGTTTGCCCACATGCATACTGAGACGCAGTGGAGCGTTGTCAGAGGACATGCTAGCAGTGTCACCACCCTCCCCAGCAGGAAGGTTGGAGAGATATGGTGCCAGGCTAGCAGATGTCTGTGCAGCTGCACTGGCGGCACAAGTACCCAACCTCTGTGCCTGCATGAGGTCCACCAAACTGCGCAGGGAGTCAGCTATGGATGCCTGATACGCTGCCATCCCCCTCATCAGCCACAGGTGCCCCTCCATGTGGTGCTCCAAGCGCTGTCTGTAGTCCCACCACTCCTCATGCTCAGCCTCCCTGGCTTGTTCTACAGTCTGCAGGTCCTGCCAGATACCCTGCAGCTCAGACAGTATGCCCTCAGAGCCTGACACCAGGCACACAACCTCTTGTTATTGCTCCAGGTCCAGGTCATCGCTCCCTGCGCACACAGACCCCTCCAGGATGGGAAACTGTAGCTTGGCAAGTGGTGCATCATCTGCAGCTGGCCCCACAACACTGGTGGTCACACTGGCCCACCCCTCCATCCTGGCTGGTGAACACAACAGCTGCTCTGCACTGACCATCGCAGTGGGCTGCTCTGCATGGTTGGCTAGTGGACCAGCATCAAGGGCCATGCTGCACCCTGGTTGGTCACTGGCATCCTCCATGGTGGGCTGTGAGGCTTCTGCCAGTGCATCAGTCCTAGGCTGTGAAGGCAGTGTAGCTGGTGGGTCTATGGGAGAGCAAAAGTGGCAGAAATTAGTGACATGGCATGCTGTCATGGCCCGAGGGGTGGCACCCAATCCACCACAATACCAGCAGCTGGTGCATGGCTCACACTTTACCCATCCCACGCAACACCTGGGATCTGACAGACAGGCATGGGTTTGGTGGACAGAGGCATGGTAGGGACACAGACATGGCTGTCGCAGTCACACCTGTGCTATGGGGCACTCCTACTCACCCCCCTATGTGCCTGTGGTGGAGCTGTTGAAGCCTGGAACCCCTGTGATGGCAACCTCCTCCACATACTGCAGCACCCGCTTATCCAGTGGGGTGAGGCTGCGCTGCTATGCAGGCAGCAGCCTGATGTTGCCAGCTCTCTTCTCCTTCACTGCCTGATGGACCACATGGCACTTTTTGTTTAGGTCCTCCATGTCGCGGTTGTGGTGGTGTATCACATTGACCCTGTTTGTGATGTCCCGCCATGCTGCCTGCTGGGTGCTGGCATCCTCAGCTGTGAAGAGAGCAGTGTGCTGCTGCAGGATGAGCCCCAGGGCCATGGCTGTCTCAGAAGGAGTAAAGTTAGCCTTCCTCATGCGCTTTGTCGCTGCAAGTGCCTTGTCAGCCATCGTGAATCAGCAACGCAATAAGATGGTATTCGCTTACCTGCATAGGTCCTCTTATGCATATGTGAGTAGAGCATACAGTGGGGCCACACCCCATCCAAAGGCCTATCTGGTACGCATGGAAGCCCCTGGGCATAGACACTATGAATATCTGTGTTATGGCTTGACACTGCAGGATGCCATACCTGCACAGGACTGAGCGATGGCATGATAGGGCAGGGAGACCCGGACTGTGATACCCAGGTAAGATGCATAGCACTATAGGCAGGCATGGCAAGGCTGAATGCGCTGCCCTGACAGTGTGCCTTCACGGGCCAGGGGGCATCCTGCACATGCTGCGCTGCTGTGTTGTGGCAGCTGCCCAGATAGGGGCCATCTGCCATACCCGCACAGGAGGCCATTCTGGTCCAACCTTCCACTCCAACTACTCTAGTTCCTTTTTCACCATGCCCATGGACCCCTGGTTCCCCTCCCCTGGACCCCTCCCCTGGACCCCCAGACCACCCACATACATGTGCTGCCCTGCCCCCACAAACTGGATGGCACAGTACTTACAAACATGGAAACATTTATTTGACAACTGTGTCAACATATTTATAATCCTGCCAACAGTGACAGACATTGGTGCACTTTGGACTCCTTGCAACCCACCCAGGCACAGGGCATACGGGACAGGGGATCGCCCAATGGTGCAGGGGGTCCCTGTCTGTGTCCTAACACAGATATAAACCTAACACTGCACAGAGAACCAAGGAAAGGCAATGAACAAGTGATGGAAGGAAGTAGATGTTGGAGCTGATGGACCTGCCAAATCTGCGTGCAGCCCATGTGGCAGCTGGTAAAATGGACAAACATATTGGGGGCAGCTGTACCGATGCACAGGGTGATGGTACTGTAAAGTGCAACAATGACAGTGTGTGGCAGAGGATGGGAATACGTGTCCACCGGAGGATGTAGAGGTGGCAGGGTAAGTGCAATGACAGGGGGACAGAGGAGTGGTAGTCCCATGCAGAGCAGACACAGGAGAGGCAAGCATGAAGAGCCGCAATGCAGAAATGTGTACCAGTGCAGGACATGAGGTAGCAGCCTGCACAGTAGGGAAGGATGCCACACAGCTGGCACACACACATAGACGGACAGAAGGATGGTTGGCAACTGTGATGAAGGTATAATGTGCCAGCAGCACAGATCTGCACAGATATGACTGTTACAGGAATGGAATGTAGTTGTGTAGGACAGGCATAAACAAAAAGGGGGGCAGAGAGAAATTGAACCCATGATCTCTGCCACTGAGGTCATTGTAGTAACCATTGTGCTACACCAATATGGGTTTTATCATACCAATGGCTGGCTATAGAAAGAGTGCAGGTCACCGAACAAACTGTCTGCTGTGGTTACCAGTATAGGATAGAACCAACAGTACCCATAATGCAATTCACATGCAGAACAGCAATCTGCATCTGCTCACCAGATGGGGTATGCACCTCTACTGCCGGGGGGAATGACCATGCATGTTACTGGCACAGCGTACCTACAAGCCATGCCATTGTGCATGTTCCGTGCTCACCCTGAGGGTGAGGTGGAGTGGCCAGCACCAGGTCCGCAGTACCCGCGTTGGGTGAGGTAGGCTTTGCTGTAGGTCTCTATCAGTGCCAGTGTGTGACAGATATTCATTGAAGACACCCTTAGGAGTTTTCTGTGTCCATTTGTATTTGCCAGTCATGTCTGGTCCTTGTGGACCATGGTGCGCCCAACATAGGACATATCCAGTGTGCTTGCCATGGTCACTTGTTTCAGGAGCAGGGGTGTATCAGGTCACACATGGTGATGATGAATGTAGCAAACTGTTCTCTCTGGGTCAGGGTGGGGGACATGATCTGCCCCCAACAGACCCACACTCTCACTGTTTGCAATGGGGGCACATGAAGACGGACTGTGGGACCAGCAACCCCAGTCCTGCTGGCGAACGGACAGCTGATGCAGATCTGCAGTTGGGATAGGGCCACTGGCAGATAGGTAGTGTGCCTGGTCAGCTCAGCTGCACCCCACTATGATCTGACATTCACCAGCAGAGGGCAGTCAGGGTGCATCTGCTACACCCTGCAAGGTGTTGTGGCCACACATATGCTAACTGCAGACAGTCTGCTAGCAAGTACATAGTGCATACTCCTAGAGGAACAATGTGCACCCAAACATGGGATTTAGCACACACACCAAGCAGGTTTGTCAGTGATTGGACCCCAAAAACAACAACCAACAAATATCACTTAACAAGAACACTGCACAGCACTATGTGGGAACCTAGACATGCCATGGTCACTGCTCAGTCAGAGTGAGAGTGACCTCCCAGCATGACATGCTGTGGCCACATTGTCCTTGCAGGTGGTGGTCACGCACTACATTATCCCAGCCATTGCCCTATGCCCTGTGCAGATGCATCCTGCCCAGACCGCCCTGCCCGGGCCATACCCACAATACCTTGCCCCTCATTATGCACATTGGCAGGCTAACGCTGGAAATTGTGCAAGCATTGTGGGCTCAGTAAGGTGTATGCAGCCACAAATCACTGGATAGACATATACACCCTCCCGCACCTATTTCTGCATCATGCAAAGATAGAGGTGGTTGCAGCCCTGCTGTCACACCAGTCCTGGGCTCAGTGCAGGCAGTGCGAAGGAACGCAATACTGTTAGGGTCACTCTCCAGGGTGGTAACCACTGTCGTAAACATATCTGGAAGCACACTCCACATATATCAGAAAGGTTGCTATGATGAATCTCTTTTAACAAATTGGTTTAACTTTGGATTTGTGATCTGACATTAAGCATAGCAACCTTTCGATATATATATGGAATGTGTTTCCATGTCTATGACGGCATTGCTAAGGTATACAGGTGCAATTAGTTGTCGCTGCTGCTCCGCACAGGGCCCAACAGCCTGCCTCTCCATGAGGCTTTGGATAGTGGAGCCCGTGGGTGTGGGTGTTTGTGCCTCTGTTTCCTATGCTCTGGGGCAGAGGTTACAGACTCCGGTCCTGATGGTCCAAACATGATTCCCGTTTCCTGGATGTCCCTAATGAATATGCATGGATACATTTGCATACAATGGGGGCAGTGCATGTAAATGCATCTCATGTATATTTATTAGGGACACCCTGACAACCTGAATGGTGTTTGGCCCTCCAGGACAAGAGTTCAGAACCTCTGTTCTAGGAAGTAGACATGTTTATGGAGTATGTGCTCTGTAGGGTAAAATATTAGGACATGGTCTGCAGGAGCCCCAGCTGGGATTTGAACCTGTGACCTTCTGCTTTTGAGCATACTGGCTGTGTGTACTGCACCAAACTGTTGCCACAGAGGCAGGCAGTTCCTGGGGATCCCATGACTGTTCTTCAGACAGCCCTTATCTGTTGCACTGCACGCCACCTACCTAAACAGGGCTTGGCCTTGCTCTGCTGTGGGCAGCTGCCACTGCCCCCTCCGCCACTGGCACCCCTCCACCACCATGCTGACATGCCCTTATGCCAGTGGTGCGCAGTCCCATGCCATCCAGTGTGACGCTAGGCGACTGCCTATGGTGTGGGGTCTGGGGTAGGGGTGCCTACCTGGACATCCGCACTTCCCCCCCGGCACAGCCTGCCAATGTTATGTGCCCTTGGGGGTACCTGTTGGGTACTGTCCCCTGGGACACTGTGGGACACACACTCGTGGCCATGTTGGACCCTGGTCAGTTGCTGTCTTGCTGCTTTTCAGTTTCTGCATTCCTATGTGCCACCTAGGCATCTGCCTAGTCTGCATTGTGCCCCAGCTGGCCCAATTCATGTGCCGCCTGCAGCCCCCTGTACCCCATTTCCACCATCATCATAGTGCCCTTTCCTACGTGGCCACTCTGTTGTTCCTACACATGTGATTGCCACAAAAGCAAGCTGCCAAATAGACACCACAAAACACCCTCATCAACACTATTTCAGTGTTGGAACATTCACTTTGTAGGAAGAATGTGACTTGACCCTTCCTGAATTGTGATCCTTCTTTTTATTTTTTATAGGTGGTGTTGAGTACCCTTCTTCAATATTGTTTCTCTTGGCCAGCTTTGTGTTTCAGATTTCACTTATGGTTTTGGTCATTTTATATGGTGTTTGCATCTTTGGTTGCTGCACATGTATCACTACTATCACTTTTCTGGGTCTCCCTGCCTTTGCTGTACATTGCTGACTGAAATGGTTTCTCTCTCCTGCAAATGTGCCTCTAACGCCAGATTTTCACTGGCGCTAATTTTCTGCTCTTCAGATGCCGGCGTTAGTGTAGCAGGCACCTCTCCCCACCCACCCCCTGCCCATTGACCCCTTCTCTCCGCCCACTCTCCGCCCTCTGTGTGCCTTAACTCAGCCGGAGACGTTATCGCGCGAAACGTAATGTTGCATTATCGTGCAATAACATTGCATATCATGCGATAACATTGCCACTGCTACGTTAAGACGGTTTAGTAAATATACCCCTATGTAACATACTGCTTTGACCTGGTGAAAAGTGATATATAAACATAGCTAAATAAATAAATAAAATAAATGTTGAATGATGCTGAGAAGATTAAAAAAAGGTGGAAAGAATATACAGAATTTTTATCTGATAAAGATCAAGTGGACCAAAAGCCGGAACCAATGGTGATGAAAGAAAACGTCGAATCAGCATTGAAAGCCTTATCAAAGAACAAAGCACCAGGCATTGATGGCATTCCCATAGAAGTATTACAGCAATCTTATGTAGCTGTTGCCATACTTACAAGGCTCTGCCAGGAAATTTGGAAGACAACATCATGGCCAAATGACTGAAAAAGATTTGTGTTTATACCAATACTAAAGAAAGGTAATCCAACCGACTGTGGAAATTATCACACAATCGCTCTGATCCCACATGCCAGCAAGATTCTACTGAAGATTATTCAACAGAGACTACAACCATACCTGGAACAAGAACGACCTGAAGTGCAAGCAGGGTTCAGGAAAGGGCAAGGAACAAGAGGCATCATCGCAGATGTGAGATGGATCCTCGAAAAGACTCAAGAATTCCTAAAGGATATCTATTTGTGCTTTATTGACTACAGCAAGGCTTTTGACTGTGTAAACCATGAGAAACCCTGGCCACATTAAGAAGCATGGGTATACCAGAACACCTGATTGTTCTCTTGCACAACCTTTACATTGATCAAGAAGCAACAGTTTGAACAGAACAAGGAGAAACAGAATGGTTTAATATCAGCAAAGGTATATGACAAGGCTGCATACTTTCCCCTATATGTTTAATTTATATGCAGAACAAATCATCAGAGAAGTAGGATTTTATGACGACAACAGAGCTGTGAAGATTGATGGAAGACTCATCAACAACCTTTGCTATGCTGATGATACCACATACTGGCTAAAGGTGAAGATCATCTGAAACATTTGCTTCTCAAGATGAAGGAGCATAGTCTTAAAATAAAGCATGGCAAAGATCATAACAACTGGCAAATCAATAAGTTCTTTGTTGATGGAGAAGAAATTGAAATAGTGGACAACTTTAACCTATTTAGATCAACTATCAATAAAGAAGCAACAAGTAGTCAAGAAATCCGATGACGCATTGCTCTTGGCAGAATGGCTATGAAGGATCTAGACAAGATTCTCAAGAACAGAGATGTCTCTCTCCATACAAAGATTCAACTTGTTCAAGCCATGGTATTTTCAATAACATCATATGGATGTGAAAGTTGGACAGTGAAAAATTTAGACAGGAAGAAAATTGATGCCTTTGAATTATGGTGCTGGTGGCAAATACTGCGTATACCATGGACTGCCCAAAGAACAAATGAATCAGTACTAGAGGAGATCAAAGCTAAGCTTTCTTTAGAAGCTCAGATGACAAGACTTCGACTTTCATACTTTGGACACATCATGCGAAGACAGAGATCATTAGAGAAAGACGACATGCCTGGCAAGATACTGTAGGTCAATGCAAAAGAGGAAGGCCAGCAATGAGATGGATCGATACAATAATAGCAGCTATGGTTGCCAGTCTGTCAACAATGAGCTGTCTGACTGAAGACCGAACACAATTTAGGACAACTATCCAGAGGGTTACCATGAGTCGACACCGACTCAACGGCACTTAACAACAACAACAACAACACTTAACATTTTTACTACATCTTTAGGTAACGAATTCCAGAGGTTGATTATGCATTGAGTAAAAAAATATTTTCTCTTATTACTCTTAAATGGGTTATGTTGTAGTTTCATTGTGTGTTCCCTAGTCTTTCTCCTTTTTAATGGACTAAACAATCTGTGTTTAAAAGACTTCTGAAAAAAGCTGAAAACATTCCTCTTCATAGAACACTTCAATGACTTAACACTGCAATCCACTCCACAAAACACCTGACAAGCCTAAACATCGCCCCCCCCCCAACGCTCTGATCAATCAATGCAGAAATGTTAAAATGTATATAAGTTATGCTTCTGAGCATGTCCTGCATGCCACCCCTACCTATTCCATGAGTTTTTTGTAAAATTGTTGAGTTCTACTATAAACCACTTTGATTTTTTTGATAAGGTGCTATAAGAAACTTGTTAAATAAATAAAAAATAAATTCTACTCCATTCATTAATTTATAGACGTCTATCATATCTCCCCTCAGCAATCTCGTTTCCACGTTGAAGAGCCCTAATCTTTTAAGCTTTCCCCATCCCCTTTACTATTTTTGATGGCTCTTCTCTGTACCTTTTCTAATTCTTCTATATCCTTTTTAAGATATGGCGACCAGAATTGCATACAGTATTCAAAGTGTGGTTGCACCATTGAATGATACAGAGGCATTATAATATCCTTGGTTTTATTCTCCATTCCTTTCCTTATGATTCCTAGCATTCTGTTTGCTTTCTTGGCTGCAGCTCCATACTGAGCTGAAGGTTTCAATGTATTATCCACAATGACGCCTAAATCTTTTTCCTGGGTGGTAGTTCCTAATGTGGAACCATGCATCGTTTAGCCGTAGTTTGAGTTGTGCTTTCCCAGATGCATTTTACCATGGCCATTAAACTAATGACCATTAGCACATACAGTAGAAAAATCTTTTCTACATTTTGGAGCCTAACAGTCAATCAATGTATATTGTATCTACAGATTTTGCTTTTGTTTCCAGATCCTCAGAGCTCATTCTCTTGGACTACTGTCTCAAACTTCTCCTCTAGAAACATCAATTCAGTACTAAGGGCACTGAATTTTGTTTTGCTTTGTTTAGGTTTTATTGAATTTAAAGACTGTCCAATATGACTTAGAATAGGGGTGTCAAACTCCAGTCCTGGATGGCCACAAACCAGTCAGGTTTTAAGAATATCCCAAATGAATATGAGATATTTATACGTAATGCCCCATTGCATGCAAATATATCTTATGAATATTCATTAGAGAACTCCTGACTGGTTTGTGGCCCTTCAGGACAGGCGTTTGGCACCCCTGACTTAGGGGTATGTTTAATAAACCACGGTAATGTTACCAGCGGTAAGTGCAGCGTTAACGTGAGCAATGCCATATAAGGAAGTGGGCGTACCGGTGTTAAGGTAGCAATGGCCATTTAATGCGTGTTAAAGGGTGCCTTGGCCAGGTAGCGCATGTTAACGGGACATTACAAGACTGACAAGGCGCTTTATAAGGTGCCATATAAAGCGCCATAGGTTAGTGTGCCTTACAAGGTGCCTTAACCTAAGATGCCATATAAGGTGCCCTAAGGATGTTAAGGTGATCCAAGATATGGTGCCCTAAGGGCAGTAAGGTGCCCCAAGTTGACAAGCATGAAATGTAAGGCCATAAAACAGATGTAACCCTAACACTGCACAGAGCAACAAGGGAAGGCAATGGACAAGTGATGGAAGGAAGTAGAGGTGTGAAATGATGGACCTGCCAAATCTGCATGCAGCCGATGCGGCAGCCGGTAAAATGGACAAATATATTAGAGGCAGCTGAACCGATGCACAGGGTGTTAGCAATGTAAAGCGCTACAATGACAGTGGGTGGAAGAGGATGGGAATACGTGTCCTCCAGTGGAGGTAGAGGTGGCAAGATATTTGCAATCATAGGACAGAGAAGTACTAGTGCCATGCAGAGCAGACACAGGAGAGGCAAGCATGAAGAACTGCAATGCAGAAAAGGGTACCAGTGCAGGACATGGAGCTGCAGCCTGCACATGAGGACAGGACTCTACACAGCTGGCATACACAGATAGATGGACAGAAGGATGATTGGCAACTGTGATGAGGGTATTATGTGCTGGCAGCACAGATCTGCAGAGATATGACTGTTACCGGAATGACAAGTAGTTGTATAGGACAGGCATAAAAAAGGAGAACAAAGAGGAATTAAACCCATGACCACTGCCTGGGAAGTCATTGTATTAACCAGTGGGCTATACCTCTATGGCCTTTATCACAGCAATGGCTGGCTACAGAAAGACTGCAGGTCACCGCACAAAATGTTTGCTGTGGTTACCAGAATAGGGTAAACCCACCAGTACCCATGATGCTATGCACATGCAGAACAGCAGCCTACATCTGATCACCAGATGGGGTATGCACCTCTACAGCACCTCAGCTTGGTAGGGGGACCCGACCATGTGTGTTACTGGCACAGAATAGCTACAGACCATGCCATTGTGCGGGTTCTGTGCTCACCCTGAGGGTGAGGTGGTATGTCCAGCAACAGGTCCGCAGTAGCCAGGTTGGTTGAGATAGGCTTTGCTGCAGGTCCCCATCAGTGCCAGTGTGTGACAGGTATTCCTTACAGCCATACCTAGGATAATCCTGTATCCATCTGTATTCCCCAGTCATGTCTAGCCCTTGTGGACCATGATGCACCCAGAATAGTGCATATCCAGTGTGGTTGCCATGGGCACTTGTTATAAGAGCAGGGGGGGGGGGTGTCTGCAGATTATGTAGCACCACCTACCAAACTGCCCTCTCTGGGTCAAGGTGGTGGACAGAATCTGCCCCCAACAGACCCATACTCTACATCTTTGCATTGGAGACAGTAGATGGACATGATGAAGGGCTGTGGGACCAGCATCCCCATTCTTGCTGGCAAAAAGGTGCCATCCAGGGCAGTTAATGCAGATCTGTACTTATCACAAGGGCACTGGCAGACAAGCAGTAGGGCTGGAAAAGCACAGCTGACCCTCACCTTGATCTGATATTCACCAGCAGAGGGCACACTCAGTCTGCACCTTGCAAGGTATTCCAGCCATACACATGCTAACTGCAGATAGTCTGCTAGCCAGTCTATAGTGCATGTTCCCAGAGAAGCTAAGTGCACACAGAAAAGTGATGTAAGCACAGACACCAATCAGGTATCACATTGATTAGAACCCAGAACAGGAAACACAGATATCACTTGAACAAAACACTGCACAGTACTATGTGGGAACCTAGACATGCCATGGTCACTGCTTAGTCAGGGCAAGAGTGACCTCCCAGCATGAGATGCTGTGGCCACCCTGTCCATGCAGGTGGTGGTCGGGCACTACAATGTCCCAGCCATTGCCCCACACCCTGTGCAGATGCATCCTGCCCAGTCCGCCCTGTCTGGGCCATACCCAAAATACCTTGCTCCTCATTATGCACATTGGCAGGCTAATGCTGGAAACAGTGTAAGCATTGTGGGCCCAGTGAGGAGTAGGCAGCCACAAAACAATGGATAGACATACACACACTCCCACTCCTATTTCAGCATTGTGCAAAGATAGGGGTGGTTGGCAGTCCTGATCGCCACACTAGTCCCGAGCACAGTGCAGGCATTGCTAAGGTATGCAGGTGCTAGTAGTAGTGCTTTGGTGGTAAGTGCTGCTCTGTGCTGTGCCCAACAGCCTGACTCTCCATGAGGTTTTGGATAGTGGAGCCTGTGTATGTGGGTGTTTGTGCCCCTGTTCGCCGATGCTCTTGGAAGTGCACCTGTTTATGTTGTATGTGCTGTGTAGCATAAAATGTAGGGACATGGTCTGCTGGGGCCACAGCTGGGACTTGAACCTATGACCATCTGCCCCTGGACACACTGGCTGTGTGTACTGCACCATACGTTTGCCACAGAGGTAGGTCAGTCCCTGGGGATACCATGACTGTTCATCAGACAGACCTTGTCTGTTGCACTGCATGCCACCCACCTGAACAGGGCTTGGCCTTGGTCTGCTGTGGGCAGATGCCACTGCCCCCTCCACCACCAGCACCCCTCCCCCACTATGCTGACATGCCCATATGCCGGTGGTGCTGGTGGTGTGCAGTCCCAGGCCATCCAGTGTGCAGGTAAGCGGCTGCCTAGGGTATGGGGTCTGGCGTAGGGGTGCCTACATAGACATCCACGCTTCCCCCCGACACTGCCTGCATGCCAATGTTTTGTGCCCTTTGGGGTACCTGCTGGGTAATGTCTCCTGGATGGGACACTGTGGGCCACAGACTCATGGGCATGTTTGCCCTTGGTCAGTTGCTGTCTTACTGATTTCCAGTTTCTGCATTCCTATGTGCCACCTAGGCATCTGCCTAGTCCACCATGTGCCCCAGCTGACCTACTGCATGTCCCACCTGCAGCCCCCTATGCCACATTTGCAGCATCATCATAGTGCCCTTTCATACTTGGCCACTATGCTGTTGCTGCACATGTAGCACTGCTATCACTTTTTTTGGGCTCCCTGCCAATGCTTTACATTGCTGACAATTAAATGGTTTCTCTCTCCTGCAAATTTGCAAACGACAGGCTTTCACTGGAGTTAATGTTCAGCCCTTCATTTCCCCACGTTAGTGTAGCAGGAGCCTCTCTCCGCCCACTCCCCGCCCATTGACCCCTCTCTCCGCCCTCTCTCCACCCTCTGCAGGACTTACCGCGGCCGGAGACGCTAGCACACGTTAATGTCGCATCTGGTAACGTTAGCGCACATTAACATTACATTCTGGCAACATAGTAAATGGCAGCAGATAAAGACAAGTATGGTCCATCTAGTCTGCTCATCAAGATGGCAGGAGTAGGTGCACCACTTCCCAGTACGTGCACCCCTTCCCATGTCTTTAGGGAGTAGGGGCACCCCTTCCCATGTTTTTGTTTAGGGGTGCACACACCAGGAGTAGGTGCACCCAGGGCCGGCCCGTCCATTGAGCAAGAATGTTTTTTGCACAGGGCCCCGCGTTTCAGGGGGCCCCGCGCAAAGAACATTCTGCTTTTTTTTTTAATTACATTTTAAAAAAAAACCTGTCTCTGGCTGCTGCCGCGTCCGTCGCAGCAGCGGCAGAATGCCGTGTCCCGCGGGGCCCCTTCTCCTCGTCGAGCCCTCTGCAAGGGCTTTCAGATTCGCGAAGGGAGAGTGCTCCCTCGCGTCTCTGTAAAGCCCGCAGGGGCTAATGGGAAATTTCCCATCTGCCCCTTTAGACGCGAGGGGCTGATGGGAAATTTCCCATTAGCCCCTGCGGGCTTTACAGAGACGCGAGGGAGCACTCTCCCTTCGCGAATCTGAAAACCCTTGCAGAGGGCTCGACGAGGAGAGGGGGCTCCGCGGGACACGCCATTCTGCCGCTGCTGCGACGGACGCGGCAGCGGCAGCAGCTAGAGCCAGGTTTTTTTTGTTTTTTTTTAATTTGCCGGAAGGGAAGGGGAGGGAAGGGAAGGGAAGGGGGGGGGCTGATGGAGGCTGTCTGGAAATGGGGTGATGGGGGGTTAGGACTGGAAATGTGCAAGGGGGGGGTTAGGACTGGAAATGTGCAAGGGGGGGGTTAGGACTGAAAATGTGCAAGGGGGGGGAGTTAGGACTGGAAATGTGCAAGGGGGGGGGGGGGTTAGGACTGGAAATGGGCTGGAGGGGGGTTAGGACTGGAAATGGGCTAGGGGGGTTAAGACTGCTAATGGGCTGGGGCTGATGGAGGCTGACTGGAAATGGGCTGGGGGGTTAGGACTGGAAATGGGCGCGGGGGGTTAAGACTGCTAATGGGCTGGGGCTGATGGAGGCTGTCTGGAAATGGGGTGATGGGGGGTTAGGACTGGAAATGTGCAAGGGGGGGTGGGTTAGGACAGAAAATTTGCAAGGGGGGAGTTAGGAAAGAAAAAGTGCAAGGGGGGGTTAGGACTGGAAATGTGCAAGGGGGGGGGTTAGGACTGGAAATGGGCTGGAGGGGGGTTAGGACTGGAAATGGGCTGGGGCTGATGGAGGCTGACTGGAAATAGGGTGATGGGGGTTAGGACTGGAAATGGGCTGGGGGGGTTAGGACTGGAAATGGGCTAGGGGGGTTAAGACTGCTAATGGGCTGGGGCTGATGGAGGCTGACTGGAAATGGGCTGGGGGGGTTAAGACTGGTAATGGGCTGGGGCTGATGGAGGCTGTCTGGAAATGGGGTGATGGGGGGTTAGGACTGGAAATGGGCTGGGGGGGTTAAGACTGGTAATGGGCTGGGGGTTGATGGAGGCTGACTGGAAATGGGGTGATGGGGGGATAGGACTGGAAATGGGCTGGGGGGGTTAAGACTGGTAATGGGCTGTGGGCTGATGGGGGCTGTCTGGAAATAGGGTGATGGGGGTTAGGATTGCAAATGGGCTATGGGTGGTTTAGGACTGCTAATGGGCTATGGGGGCACTAGGACAGGAAAAGGGCTGATGGGGAGGGGTTAGGACTTGAGGTGGGCTGATGTGGTTAGGACTAGTAATGGGCTGTGGGCTGATGGGGGGGGGTTAGGACTGGCAATGGGCTATGGGGGGCTGACTGGAAATGGGCTGATGGGGTTAAGACTGGAAGTGGGCTGATGGGGGGCTAGGACTGGTAATGGGTTGGGGGATTGCTATGACTGGAAATGGACTGAGTGGACGGGGAGGCTTGAACTGCAAATAGCTGATGGGGAGGGAGCTTGGAATGGAAATGGGCTGTGAGGGAAGGGAGCTAGAACTGAAAATGGGCTGATGGAGCAGCTAGGATAGGACTGGAAATGGGCTGTTGGGGAGAGCTAAGATTGGAAATGGGCTGTGGTGGGGGCTTGAATTGAAATGGACTCATGGAGGGGCTAGAACTGGAAGTAGGCTCATGGGGGGGGGGCTTGGACTGGAATTGGGCTGAGTGGAGGGGAGCTAGGATTTGACATGGGCTGATGGTGGGGCTAGGAAATGACTAGAAATGGGCTGATGGGGGGCTAGGATTGGAAATGAGCTGATGAAGGGACTCAGACTGCAAATGGCTGGGGGAGCTAGGACTGGAAATGGGTTGATGGGGGGCTAGGACTGGAAATGGGCTGATGCAGGGACTAGAAGGGAATGGATGCTGGGTGAGACTGGAACTAGAAGGGAGCTGATGTTGGGGGAGGATTAGAATGGGATGGGGCTGGGAGAGTAAAATGGAGAGGGGAAAAATATTTTGTGTGGGAGGGATGAAAAATCTACAATTGGCCGGGTATTGGGAGAGTAAGTGGGGATTGAGGATGGAGGGGTAAAATTTGTGTGGATGAAATAAGAATGAGGAAAGAGCAAAAGGATAAAGATTAGTATGTTAAAGCAGATGTAGAGAGAGAGGATGGAAAGAAAACTAGAAGAGAGAAGAAAGGACAAATGGACAGCAGACGATGGAGAGTTAGCAGAAAACATGAAGAAACCAGAAGAAAGTGGCTGGAGCAATTGCAACTGAAAAAAAATGCACAAAAGGTAGAAATATATCTCTTTATTTTGAATTTATTAACTGGAATATGAAAGCTCTGGGAAATGTGCATCATTAACGTCTGCGCTTTGTTTGGTACAAGAGGAAATTGATTTATAGTTTTATTTCTACAGTGTTGTTGTACATTCCAAGTTTGGCTTTTGGGGTTCCCAGTTTAATTATTGCCTTCCTTTTTCTAAATTGCGATTCCTTGTTTGGTGATGGTCTATGTTCTGCATGTGTAACTGAGCTGAGGTATTCTGTTTATGTAATTCCTATTTGACATTGCCACTTGTTCTCTTTCCCCAGTATTCTCTGAAATGTACTGGTTTAATATTTGCAGTGTTTCCTTTTGATAGGTAGGGTCTGGTGCTTTGTGAGTCCTGGTAATGCTGTCAGGATACAGCGGGTTTGCTATGGGTTCTAAATGGGCAGCGTTTGTAGTAGTTCCTAATGTGCCTGGCGGTTGGCACTGGATTATAGTAATGTAGAAATCTTTTAGTCTTTCTTTATCCATACACTCATTAAGAGACATGTTTACTAAAAGTTAGTGTATGGTAACATTATGCAAATATTTATGCAAATAAGGCCACTTATGCAAATGAGGCCCCGCACCGAGTCTCCGCACATGGCCCCGCACCCCCCTTGGGCCGCCCCTGGGTGCACCCCTCCCAAAGTCTTTACCCCTTTCCATAACTTTGTTTAGGGGTGAACTCACCGATCATCCCCACATCGCTCCATGTAGGACACCCCTATTTGTTGAGAAATTAGGGGGTTCAGTGTATTTTGATTTTACCTGTTGCTGTAAAGTGATCCACTGTGTTTGTCCCAGGCCACTTTAAATTCCGTCACTGTGTTTTCCCCCACCATCTCCATCGGGAGGGCATTCCAAGCATCCACGACATTAGCTGCTACGTTACCGTGGTTTAGTAAACATACCCCTTAGAAAAGTTCTTCCAAAGGAATAACTGCAGCTTTGCATCCATTCTTTCAGGTCTCTCATTGTGTTTTTTCTTTTGGCTATTCTAGAGAATGTTATATAAAATCATGATGGCTGGAAAATTTAGTCCTGTAGCTTTCTATTTTAAATTCATAAAGATTAAATTATCTGCTGAAACAGATGACTTTACAAGTCTTGTTATGACTGTTGCATCTGCAAGTGAGATTTGAAACCCATGGAACAAAATGTAAATTTTTAACAGCAGTTTCTAGTACAGACAAGGCATTTCATCTGAAAAGTGATGAAGCTTTCAGATCTGTGAATCTTCAAAGCATGTATTGTGTGATTTTTGCAATTCTATTGATTTTGTTACTGCCTACTGTGAAAACAGCTGACTCTTTAGGGTATGCTTACTAAACTGCGGTAACATAGCAGCGGCTACGTTAAGGTGCGTTATGTAATGTTAAGGTGACTTAACGTTACATAACGCGCCTTAACATTCCCGGCTGCAGTAAGTCCAGAAAAGGGTGGAGAGAGGGTGGAGAGAAGGGGTCAATGGGCAGAGAGTGGGTGGGAAGAGGCCCCTTTCACACTAACGCGGAGAAATTAAGGGCTGAATCCTAACGCAACTGAAAACCTGGCGTTAGCACACATTTGCAAGAGAGAGAAACTATTTAAATGTCAGGAATGTACAACATAGGCAGGGAGCCCAAGAAAGGTGATAGTAGTGCTCCATTTGCAGCAACAGCATAGTGCCCAGGTATGAAAGGCCACAGGGCCAGCCCGTCCATTGAGCAAGAATGTTTTTTGCACAGGGCCCCGCGTTTCAGGGGGCCCTGCGCAAAGAACATTCTGCTTGCAAAGTAAATTTTAAAATTAAAAAAAAGTTGTCTGCTGCCGCTGCCACCGCAGCAGCAACGGCAGAATCGCATATCCCGCGGGCCCCCCCCCCCCCCCGACAGAGCCTGCTCTCCCTGCATCAGCTCTGTCGGCTTTCAGAGCTCGAAGGGAGACTAGTTTCCCTTCCGTGGCTCTATTAAGCCCGCAAGGGCTGATGGGACTTTCCCATCAGCCCCCATGGGCTTAACAGAGCTGCGCGGGAGAAACTCTCCTTTTGTGCTATGAAAGCCAACGGAGCTGATGCAGGGAGAGCAGGCTCTTTCGGGGGGGGGGGGGCCCGCGGGATATGCGATTCTGCCATTGCCGCCACCGCGGCAGCGGCAGCAGACAGGTTTTTTTTTTATTTTAAAATTTCCCTGGGCTGTTGGGGTGGGAGTTAGGACTGGAAATGGGCTAATGGGGTTAGGACTGGAAGAGGGCTGATAGGGGGTTAGGACTGGTAATGGGCTATGGGGGGCTTAAACTGAAAATTGGGTGATGGGGGTTAGGACTGAGAGTGGGCTGATGGGGACTTAGGACTGGTAATAGGCTATGGGGGGGCTAGGACTGGTAATGGGTTGGGGGGGTTCCTAGGACTGGAAATGGACTGAGGGGAAGGGGGGCTTGAACTGCAAATAGCTGATGGGGAGGGGGGCTTGGAATGGAAATGGGCTGAGTGGAAGTGGGGCCTAAACTGCAAATAGCTGATGGGGAGGGGGGCTTGGAATGGAAATGGGTTGTGAGGGGAGGGAGCTAGGACAGGAAATGGGCTGATGAAGGGGGCTAGGATAGGACTGGGAATTGGGTGTTGGGGGGAGCTAAGATATAGCCGAAGGGCTGTCGGGTAAGGTTTGCCTCTTTGCGGATGATACCAAAATCTGCAATAGAGTAGACACCCAGGAAGGGGTAGATAACATGAGGAGGGATCTAGCTAAGCTTGAAGAATGGTCTAGAATTTGGCAGCTGGGATTTAATGTTAAAAATGTAAGGTCATGCATTTGGGCTGCAGCAATCCAAGGGAGCAATACAGTATAGGAGGTGAAGTACTTTTGTCCACTAAAGAAGAGCGGGACCTAGGCGTGGTTGTGTCTGATGATCTTAAAGTAGCTAAACAGGTGGAAAAGGCGACAGCAAAAGCTAGAAGGATGCTTGGGTGCATACGGAGAGGAATGGCTAGCAGAAAAAAGGAGGTGATAATGCCTCTGTATAAGTCTTTGGTGCGACCTCATTTGGAGTATGGTGTGCAATTCTGGAGACCGCACCTTCAAAAGGATGTGAACAGGATGGAGTCGGTGCAGAGGGTTGCTACCAAAATGATTAATGGGCTTCATTATAAAGCATATGAGGACAGACTTAAGGATCTTAATATGTACACCTTAGAGGAAAGACGGGATAGAGGTGATATGATTGAGATGTTTAAATACCTCCGTGGCATAAATGTTCAGGGAGAGAGCCGCTTTCAATTGAAAGCAAGTTCTGCTACGAGGGGACATGGGATGAGGGTTGAAGGGAGATAGATTCAGGAGTGATATGCGGAAATATTTCTTTACGGAAAGAGTAGTGGATCCGTGGAATAGTCTCCCAGTGGAGGTGGTAGAGATGAGGACAGTAACTGAATTCAAGAAAGCATGGGACCAACACAGAGGATCTCTAAAGGCAAAAAGTGGACTGTTGTAGTTGTTATGGAAGGACAGACTAGATAGGCCATGTGGTCTTTTTCTGTCGTCATGTTTCTATGTTTCTATGTTTCTATGTTTCTAAGATTGGAAATGGGCTGTGGTGGGGGCTTGGATTGCAATAGACTTATGGAGGGGCTAGAACTGGAAGTAGGCTCATGGGGGGCTTGGATTGGAAATGGGCTGAGTGGAGGGGAGCTAGGATTTGACATGGGCTGATGGTGGGGCTAGGAAAGGACAGAAATGGGCTGATGGGAGGCTGGTATTGGAAATGAGCTGATGGAGGGACTTGGATAGGACTGGAAATGGATGGGGGAGCTAGGACTGGAAATGGGCTGATGGGGGGGCTAGGACTGGAAATGGGCTGATGCGGGGACTAGAAGGGAGTGGAAACTGGGTGGGGCTGGAACTAGAAGGGAGCTGATGTTGGGGGAGATTAGAATGGGATGGAGCTGGGAGAGTGAAATGGAGAGGGGAAAAAATATTTTGTGTAGGATGGAAGAAAAATCTACAATTGGCTGGGTATTGGGAGAGTAACTGGGGATTGAGGATGGAGGGGTAAAATTTGAGTGGATGAAATAGGAATGAGGAAAGAGCAAAAGGAGAAAGATTAGTATGTTAAAGCAGATGTAGAGAGAGAATGGAAAAAATTAGAAGAGAGAAGAAAGGACAAATGGACAGCAGACGATGGAGAGTTAGCAAAAGACTCAAAGAAACCAGAAGAAAGTGGCTGGAGCAATTGCAACTGGAAAAAAAATGCACAAAAGGTAGAAAGATATCTCTTTATTTTGAATTTATTAACTGGAATATGTCAGCTCTGGGAAATGTGCATCATTAACGTCTGCACTTTGTTTAGTACAAGAGAAAATTAATTTATAGTTTTATTTCTACAGTGTTGTTGTACATTCCAAGTTTGGCTTTTGGGGGTCCCAGTTTAATTGTCTTCCTGTTTCTAAATTGTGATTCCTTATTTGGTGATGGTCTGTGTTCTGCATGTGTAACTGAGCTGTGGTATTCTGTTTATGTAATTCCTATTTGACATTGCCACTTGTTCTCTTTCCCCAGTAGGTCATGTATTGCTATTCTCTGAAATGTATTGGTCTAACATTTGCAATGTTGCCTTTTGATAGGTAGTGTATGGTGCTTTGTGAGTCCTGGTAGTGCTGTTAGGATATGGCGGGTTTGCTATGGGTTCTAAATGGGCAGTGTTTGTAGTAGTTCCTAATGTGCCTGGCGGTTGGCACTGGATTATAGTAATGTAGAAATCTTTTAGTCTTTCTTTATCCATATACTCATTAAGAGGCATGCTTACTAAAAGTTAGTGTATGGAAATGTTAGGCAAATATTTATGCAAATGAGGCCCCGCACCGAGTCTCCGCACATGGCCCCGCACCCCCCTTGGGCCGCCCCTGAAAGGCCACTATGGTGATGGTGCAAATGGGGCATGGGGGCTGCAGGCGGGACATGCAGTGGGGGCTACTGGGGCACAGGGTGGACTAGGCGGTTGCCGAGGTGGCACATAGGAACGGAGAAAATGGAAACAGAAACTGACCAGGGTCAGACATGCCCATGAGTCTGTGGCCACCAGTGTCCCATCCAGGAGACATTACCCAGCAGGTATCCCAAGGGGCACATAACATTCACAGGCGGTGCCGGGGGAAGCGTGGACATCTATGTAGGCACCCCTACCCCAAAACCCACACCTTAGGCAGCCGCCTACCTGCCCCCTGGATAGCCTGGGATGGCACACCACCGGCACCGACAGCATATGGTCATGGTGGCATGGCAGAGGGGGTGGGTGATTGTGCTGGAGGGAGCAGTGGCACCCGCCTGCAGTGGACCTAGGCCATGCCCTGTACCAGTACGTGGTGTGCAGTGCAGCAGAAGAGGTCTGGCCGAGGAACATAAGGGTAGCCCCAGGGACAACTATGCTGCTGCGGCAACAGTGTGGTACAGTACACCCAGCTAGCATGTCCAAGAGCAGAGGGTCAGCGGTTCAGGTCCCATCTGTGGATCCTGAAGAGCATCTCCCCATAGTTTTAGCCCACAATGCAGCCACAACAACAATATGGGCAAACCCCAACGCAGTGGTGCACAGGTGTACGGACACCCACTCACAAGGGCTCCACTATCCACAGCTTCATGGAGTGTCAGGCTGTTAGCCCCAGCACAGAGCTGCAGTTATCACCAGAGCACTACTACTACCCCCTGCACAGATTAGCAATGTTGGCACTGTGATCAGGACAAGTGCGGCGGGTAGGGTTGTCAATCACCTCCATCTCTGCACAATGCTGAGATAGGTGTGGGAGTGTGCGTATGTCTCTCTATTGTTTTGTGTCTGCCAACACCTCACTGAGCCCACATTGCTCACACTGCTTCCAGCGTGCATAATGAGGAGCAAGGTATGTGGGTATGGCCCAGACAGGGCGGATTGGCCAGGATGCATCTGCACAGGGTGGAGGGCAATGGCTGAGATACTGTAGTGCTCAACCACCACCTGCATGGACAGGGTGGCCACAGCATGTCATGCTGGGGGGGGGGTCACTCTCACTCTGACCGAGCAGTGATCCTTGCATGTCTATGTTCCCACATAGTGCCACATGTTATTTTATTCCAGTGCTGCTTGTGTGTTCCCAGTTCTGGTGCCCAATCACAGGGATACCTGCTTGTTGTTTGTGTTGTGCATCCCACCTCTGGGTGCACAGGGTTCCTTTGTGAGCATGCCCTATGGACTGGTTAGTGGGCTGTCTGCAGTTCACATGTGCATGGGGGGGAACACCTTGTAGGATGCTACAGGTGTGGTCTGACTGCTTTCTTTTGATGTATGGCAGACGGTGGCGTGGGGCAGTTGAGTCTTCCCCTGCCTACCCCAAGCATCATTGCTGGTCTGCAATGGTCACAGGTATGTCACTGGCCCAGCAACCCTGGAGGGCTGTCATCCACCAGCAGGACTGTGGTTGCTGGTACTACAGCCATTCTGAAGGGTGCAGGCACCTGTCCCACCACACTCTCATCTACAAAAGGGGTGATTGAGGCCCCTTGGGGTATATAGTGCATACCACTTCAACCCACAGTGGCATGCTACATCACCCTGATGCGAGTCTAGACACCCCCCTGCCATGATAACAGGTACCCATGGCAACCAGACCCTAAAATCGGGCATGCTCTAATCTGGGTGGTGTCTGGTCCCCCAGGGCCATATGTGACTGCAGAACACAGCTGGAACAGATGTACCTTCAGTTGCACTGCTGGGGACACCTGTCACACACTGGCAGTGCTAGAGATTTGCAGCAGGACCTATCTCTAGCACCACATGTATTGTGGACCTAGTGCTGGGCGCCCATCCTATCCCTCAGGGTGCACACAGAACCTGCACAATGGCATGGTCTGTAGCTACTCTGTGCTAGTATCACGCACTGTCAGTCCGTCTTACCACGCTGCAGTACTGGAGTGGTGCAGACCCCATTTGGTAATCAGCTGTAGGCTGCTGTTCTGCATGTGCAATGCATCATGAGTGCTGGTGGGGTTACCCTATCCTGGCACACAGAGCAGATGGTTTGTGCGGTGACCTGCAGTCCTTCTGTACCCAGCCATTGCTGTGCAGCAGGCCATAGAGGTATAACCTACTAGTTAGTACACTGATGTTCTAGGTGGAGGTCAGGGGTTCAATTCCTTGTTGTTCCCTCCTGTACAGGGCAGATATTTTGCTTGCCTGTGACAGTCATATCTTTGCAGATCCGTGCTGCCAGCCCATAGTACCCTCACCACAGTTGCCAGCAATCCTTATAAGGCATTATAAGGCTCCTAATTAGGCACAGTATAGGGCACATTACAAAGCACCTTATTGGGTACAATACAAGGCACGTTATAAGGCGCCTTATTGGGCACAGTACAAGGCACGTTATAAGGCACCTTATTGGGCACAATACAAGGCATGTTAAGGCATGTGCCTTGTACTGTGCCTTATAACGCGCGTTACTTGACATGCTTGCCATAATGATGCCCTGTCCATGCCTTTATATGGGCATCTTTGCCTTTACCGCGGAACCTAACGCACATGACATTGCCGCTGTTTAGTAAACATACCCCCTTCTTGCTTTATGTTCTGCCTTTGGGAGCCTTAGGGACCACAAGTACATACTTGAAGCTGTTAAAAACTTAATCAAATTCATCCTGACCCTTAACTAATTCAGTTTCAGTAATGACATATGTCTACAGATCATGAGCACTCCCATCGGCAACAGGATGCACCAGGATGCCACCACAGTATGCCAACCATTTCATGGCAGAACTGAAAGAGACATTTTTGAATACATGTCAGAATAAACCCTTCACATACAGTACCAATGAGATTTTTATGATTTGGACTAAGGGAGCAGCAATACCCAAACAAGTTCATAGGTGTATGTTTACTAAACCGTCTTAACGTCGCAGCAGTGGTATTATCGCGCGATAAGTGACATTATTGCACGATAATGTAACATTATCATGCGATAATGTCACTTATCACATGATAATGTCACTTATCGTGCGATAACTCGGCAGCAGCGTTAAGGCACACTAATGCTGTGAAATCAGGGTCTGAAGTGTGGAGTAAGGCTTCCCAGAGGGCGGAGAGAAGGGGTCAATGGGCGGAGAGTGGGCGGGGAGAGGCTCCAGGCACACTAGCGCTGTGAAATCCGGGTCTGAACACTAACGCCAGTGAAACCCTCGCGCTAGGCACATTTGCAGGAAAGAGAAACCATTTCAGTCAGCAATGTGCAGCAAAGGCAGGGAAACCCAGAAAAGTGATAGTTGTGATACATCTGCAGGAACCAAAAAGGCAAATAAACATATAAAATGACCAGAACCACATTTAAAATCCCAATAACCAAGCTGACCAATAGTGATACTAATGATAAACATAAAGCAACACTACTGACAAAGCGTATTAAGATATCATGTTTGGAAGGGTCTATGCTCTGTCCCCCTACAAAGTGAATGATCCCACATTGAAATAGCGCTGATCAGGGTTTCTGTTGTTTAGATTGGGCAGGTCTGTTATGGCGTGCACATGTGTAGCAACAGCAGATTGGGCACGTAGGAAAGGGCAACTGTACTGATGCTGTAAATGGGATACAGGGGGCTGCAGGCGGCACATGCTGTGGTCAAGCTGGGGCACAGTGCAGACTAGGTAGATGCCTAGGAGGCACATAGGAATGCTGAAACTGTAAAGCAGCAATACAGCAACTGACGAGGGTTCAACATGGGCACGAGTGTGTGTCCCACAGTGTCATAGGGGATATTACCCAGCAGGTACCCCCAAGGGCACATAACATTGGCAGGCGGTGCCGGGGGAAAGCGCGCATGTCCATTTAGGCACCCCTACACAAGAACCCACACCATAGGCAACTGCCTACCAGCACACTGGATGGCCTGGAACTGCGCACCACAAGCACCACCGGCATAATGGCATGGCAGCATGGTGGTGGATGGGTACTGGTGGTGGATGGGGCAGTGGCATCTGCCCACAGCAGACCATGGCCAAGCCCCATTTAGGTGGGTGCCATGCACTGCAACAGGCAGGGTCTGTCTGATGAACAGTCATGGTATCCCCAGGGAATGCTCAATCCCTGTGGCAACAGTGTGGTGCAGTACACACAGCCAGTGTGTTCAGGAGCAGGTCATAAGTTCAAATCCCTGCCAACCCTGTCCCCATATTTTACCCAGTACTAAACCATGGTAATAAAGATGGAACCTTTATTGCAGATAAAATAAACATGCCTGAAACACCTATATCTTACCCTACAGAGCACAGACACCATAAACATGTGCACTCCCTAGAGCAGTTTCCCAACTCCAGTCCTGGAGGGCCAAGCACCATTCAGGTTTCATGCTGTACCTAATAAATATGCCTGTGCTGCATTTGTATGCGCCGCCCCATTGCATGCAAATGTACCTCATGCATATTCATTAGGGACAACATGAAAACCTGAACAGTGTTTGGCCCACCAGGACTGGAGTTGGGAGCCTCTGCCATAGAGCAGCGGCCAACAGGGGCATAAACACCCACACCCACAGGCTCCACTATCCAAAGCCTCATGGAGAGTCAAGCTGTTGGGCCCTGCACGGAGCAGCATCTCCCAATACTGGCACCTGCATACCTTAGCAATGCCATCCTAAACTTGGGAACACGTTCCACATATATCAAAAGGTTGCTATGATTAATGTCAGCTAACAAATCCTAAGCTAAACACGATTTGTTGATAGAAATTCATCATAATAGCCTTTCTGATATCTGTGGAGTGTGTTTCAGTTCTTGCTTTTGACAGTGTTTAACACCCTGGGGAGTGACCCCAAAAGTATTGTGTACCATTTCAATGCCCGCACTGCGCCCAGGATCACCACAAATCTCTACATTTGCACAATGCTGGCATAGGTGTGGGAGTGTGTGTATGTCTATCCAGTGTGTTGTGGCTGCCCACACCTTACTGAGCCCACACTGCTTGCACTGTTTCCAGTGTTAGCCTGCCAATGTGCATAATGAAGAGCAAGGTACTGTGGGTATGGCCTGGACAGGGTGGCCTGGGCAGGATGCATCTGCACAGGGTATAAGGAATGGCTGGGAGATTGTAGTGCCCGACCACAACCTGCACGGACAGGGTGGCCACAGCATGTCATGCGGGGAGGTCACTCTCACACTGAGCAGTGACCACGGCATGGCTAGGTTCCCTTTAGTGCTATGCAGCATTTCTCTCAAGTGATATTTAGAGGTTCTTTTTTTTCGGGGGCCCAATCACTGGCATACCTGCTTGGCGTGTGTGCTCACATCCCATTTTTGGGTGCACACAGTTCTTCCAGGAACATGCACTATGTACTAGCTAGCAGACTGTCTGCAGTTAGCATGTGTATGGCTGGAACACCTTGCAGAGTGCAGTGAATGGAGACTGACTGTGCTCTCTGCTGGTGAATGTCAGATAGTGGTGGTGGGCACTGAGCTTCTCCAGCTTTCTGCCTTTCTGCCATTGCCTTAAGTGATGCATGCAGATCTGCATTGACTGCCCTGTAGGGTGCCTGTTCCCCATCAGGAACTGGGGTTGATGGTCTTCTCTACTGCCACCATTGCAGAGATGTACAATGTGGATCTGTTGGTGGGAGATCCTGTCCCCCCCACTCTCAGCCACAGAGGGCAAGTTGGGTGGTGCTACATAATCTGCTTTTGGGTCCAAACAACCCTCTTCACCTATAACATGTGACCATAGCACCCACACAGGATATGCACTATTCTGGGTACATCATAGTCCACAAGGGCTAGACGTGACTGGGAAATACAGATGGACACAGGTGCAACCTAGGTGTGTTTGCAAGGACTACCTATCACATACTGGCACTGAGGGGGACCTGCAGTACAGCCTATCTCAGCCAAGCCAGGTACTGTGGACCTGGTGCTGGGTGCCCCACCTCACCCTCAGGGTGAGCACAGGATCCGCACAATGTCACAGTCTGTAGCTACTCTGTGCCAGTAACACACACAGTCGGTTCCCCCTACCAGGCCTAGGTGCTGTGGGGTGCATACCCCATTATGTGATCAGCTGTAGACTGCTGATGTGCATGTGCAGTGCATCATGGATACGGGTGGGTTTGTCCTATCCTGGTAACCACAGCAGACAGTTTGTGTGGTGACCTGCAGTCTTTCTGTAGCCAGCCAGCAGTGTGGCAGTAGCTATAGAGATGTAGCCTACTGGTTATTTCAATGACTGTGGAGGCAGAAGTCATGGGTTTGATCCCGCACTGGTGTAATCTAAAAAGGCTGTCTGAGGCATTTTCTTTTAATTTAAATCAGTGCTGCCAGCAGAAACACCCTCACACTGCTGTAACCTAAGGTGCCTCATAGACACCCTATATGGTGCCCTGTAAGGCAACTTGTAAGGTGCCCTCTAAAGCACCCTATAGGGCACATTATAGGGTGCCTTGGCAGACAGGGCACTTTATAATGTGACCTATGGGGCACCTTATAGGGCACCTTATGTGGCACCTTAGGTTACGGCACTGTGAGGGTGTTTTTGCTGGCAGCACTGATTTAAATTAAAAGAAAATGCCTCAGACAGCCTTTTTAGATTACACCACTGCAGGATTGACCTCTGCCTTCATAGTCATTGCAGTAACCAGTGGGCTGCATCTTTACAGCTTCTGACACTGCCTGGCATGTACTTAGGGTTAACGCGTGTTAACGTGCCACGGCGCACGCTATTGCGCCTTAGGACTGGAACGCCCACTCCTTATATGGCATTCTTCACATTATCGCTGCAACTAGCGCCGATAACATTAGGACGGTTTAGTAAACATACCCCATAGGATAGGAGGCAGTGTACTACTGTGTATCCAGAATTTGTTAAAAGATAGAAAATAGAGGGTATGGCTAAATGGCAATTTTCATAATGGAGAAAGGTGAATAGTGGAGTACCTCAGGGATCAGTGCTGGGTCCGCTGCTTTTTAACAAATTCAAAAATGACCTGGAAATGGGAATAACGAGTGAGGTAATCAAATTTACAGATGACACTAAATTATTCAGAGTTGTTAAAACCCAAGAGGATTGTGAAAAAATGCAAGAGGACCTTCATAAATTGGAAGACTGGACATCCAAATGGCAGATGAAATTTAATGTGGACAAGTGCAAAGCTATGCATCTAGGAAAAACAGCCCAAACTATGGCTATATGATGCAAGATTCCACTTTAGGAACCACCATCCAGGAAAAAGATTTAGGCGTCATCATGGATAACATGTTGAAACTCTCCACCCAGTGTGCAGCAGCGGCCAAGAAAGCAAATAGAATGCTAGAATTCATAAGGAAAGGAATGGAGAATAAAACAAAGGATATTATAATGCCTCTGTATCATTCCATGGTGCGATCGCATCTTGAAAATTGTCTGTGATTCTGGTCACTGTGTCTTAAAAAGAATATAGCTTTATTAAAAAAGGTACAGATAATAGCCATCAAAATGGTAAAGGGGATGGAAGCATACCCCTATGAAGGGAGGCTAAAAAACGTTAGGCCTCTTCAATCTGGAAAAGAGATGGCTGAGGGGAGATATGATAGAGGTCTATATATTAATGAATGGAGTGGAATGGGTAAAAGTAGATTGATTGTTTACACCATCAAACTATAGAAAGGCTAGGGGACATGCAATGAAGCTATAGAGTAACCTATTTAAGACTAATAAGAGAAAATATTTTTTCAGCCAACATGTAATCAAACTCTGGAATTCATTACCGGAGGATGTAGTAAAAACTGTTAGTATAGCTGGGTTTAAAAAAGGTTTGGACAAGTTCCTGGAGGAAAGGTCCATAAAGCATTATTAAAGGCAACCCAGGAAATCCACTGCTTGCCCTAAACAAGCATTGTGGAACCTGTGTCTTTTGGGGAAACTGCTAGGTACATGTGACCTAGAGTGGCCACTGTTGGAAACAGGATACTAGGCTTGATGGATCTTGGTCTGACCCAGTATGGCTTATCTTATGTTCTTAGACAGCTCCTAGCTCCCACCCACACCATTTGAGCATTCTTGCTTTATAGGGTAACTCCTCAATTAGCTACACACAGGGACATATAACAGCTCTTTTAGAACACACTTAAAAGAGGTTAACTGCTTTTTCTATTAAAGGACAGCTGAGGAAAAGGTAGGGACTTTTGGGCCGATACAGAAAGCCGGCGCTAGACCTGCACTGAAGCATTTTTTTATGTCCCCGACAATGCACACATTTTAGCGTGTGATGCAGGAAGGATAGGGTATGCAAATGAATGCTGCGCTAATCATGCACATGCAAATGAGCCCCTGCAGTGTTCAACTGGGAGAGCAAGCCAAACATGCACACAAGAAGCCTGCGCTAGTTTGGCTTGCTCTCTAGGTACTGCGTGGCTAATTTGCATTTATCCTCAACAGTATTTTGATGGCATCAGGGATGATCGCAGCATAGGAAAAAGCCTTCGATGGTATCAAAAAACTGTCAAGGACTGGTGCCGACAAAAGAGACTCTCTTGTGGCCCAGCAACCCCGTTCCCCCACCCCCCACACACAGTATTTTGATGGTATCGGGGACAATCACGACATTGGGAAAAGCCCCTGATTCAATCAAAACACTGTCAGGAGCGGTGCCCCAACAGAAAGTAGGTACCTGGTGGTATAGTGGTCCCTCCAAATAAAATAAAATAAAATCACCTGGTGGTCTAGTGGCCCCTGTACCCACACTCCCCAGTAAAATAAAATAAAATAAAAGCACATGGTGGTCTAGTGGCCCCCGTACCCCCACTCCCACCCACAAATAAAATAAAATAAAAATCACCTGGTGGTCTAGCGGCCACTGTACCTCCCACCCCCACCCCCAAGTAAAATAAAATAAAATAAAATCACCTGGTGGTCTAGTGGCCCCTGTACCCCCCACTTCCAAGTAAAATAAAATAAAATCACCTGGTGGTCTAATGGCCCCTTAATCCAGCCCCCTCCAATACCTTAAAGTAGATGGGAGCACTGCCTATGCGCTCCCACTCTGGTCCGCCATCTTGTAAAATGCACCGAGTGAGGTCAGACTGCCATATAAGGATGCACCATGCGGAGCCAGGCACCGCCATTTTACAATATGGTGGACCAGAATGGGAGCGTGTAGGCAGCGCTCCCACCTACTTTAAGGTAGCAGGGGGTTTTGGATTTAGGGGCCACTAGACCACCAGGCGATTTTGGTTTTATTTTACTTGGGGATGGGAGTGAGGGGTACAGGAGCCCCTAGACCACCAGATTATTTTTATTTTATTTTACTTGGGGGTGGGGGTGGGGGTGGGGGTAGGGGGTACAGCAACTGCTAGACCACCAGGTACTTACTTCCTGTAGGGTACTGGCCCCCTACAGTGTTTTGATGGCATTGGGGGCTTTTCCTGATGCCGCGATCATCCCTGATGCCATCAAAATACTGTTGGGAGGAGGGAAAGGGACTGCTCTGCCACCAGGGATTCTTTTTTGTCAGGCACAGCCCCAACAATGTTTTGATGGCATCGGGAACTTTTCCAGATGCCTGATCATCTGAGGAGAAGATGATCCAGGCATCAGGGAAAGCACCTGGTGCCATCAAAATACTGTCAGGGGTGCGCGTTAGAGGTTTAAGTCACCTCAGACCCTGAAGTAAAAATTTGGTGCTATGGGTGGTTGCAAAATCCTCTATGCCTGTCTGTGCATCAGGCATAACCATGATTTGCATACCAGACCATTATGTGCAGATTTAGATAAGATAGATTTAAATAAGTGTGGCGTTAATTGGGTGCTAGTTTTTCGGTCGGCGTTTACATTTGTTTTCTGCATTTAAAAGGTTTGTAAAGAGTGCTTAAACATGGCGTTATTGGTTCTTAAAGGCTGCGCTAGCTTTCTACATCGGACTGTTTTACTTCAACAGGTACCAAGCTCCACCAACTGAACAATGGCTGGGAAAAATCGTATTGGCAAAGTTGTTGCCCCCATTTTAGCTTCTGCCTCTGTTCAGACAGCGATCCCGATGCAAGTTGAAGGACCCTTTTAATGTGCAGGCTGCCTACAAGTTGAAGCTCTCATGAAACAAGTGGAGGAGCTCAGAGAAGAGGTGGTGAGGCTAAGAAGCATTCGAGACAGTGAGATGTATATTGATGAAATGCTTCTTAAAACATCCAAGCTCTCTGACAGAGATGAAAATGGGAGGCTGCAGAATGAAGAGAATTTGACATGAGTCAAGGGAGCCTGCAGAATCAACAATCCAACTCCTCCAGCCCTTGAATTGAAGAACCAGTATGCAGCACTGGAAGTGGAGGAGGTGAAAGCATCCCAGGAAAGGGAAGAACTAGAGCTCAAGCACCCCATAGTTGCAAATTCAGAGACCACAAGGAAGTGAAGGGTAATGGTGGTGGTTGGTGACTCTCTTCTGAGGGGTACTGAGGCATCCATCTGCCGACCAGACTTGATGTCCAGAGAGGTGTGCTGTCTGCCAGGTGCCAAAATATGAGTGGTTATGAAGAGTTTGCCGAGACTCACCAAGCCTACTGACTATTATCTGAGGCTGCTCATCCATGTCGGCACAAAGGATACTGCTAGGTATCCCTCTGAGCATATCAAAAGTGACTTCATTGGTCTGGGACAGAGGGTGAAGCAAATAGGTGCACAGGTGGTGTTCTCTTCAGTCCTCCTTTTGAAGGTGTAGGCCAAGGCAGAAAAGCACACATCCTAGAGATGAATAAATGGCTGCATGGATGGTGTCATCAAGAGTGTTTTGGTTTTCTGGACCATGGGATGATGTTCCAAGGGCTGCAGAGCAGAGATGGTATCCATCTGTCCAAGAAGGGTTAGTATCTTCTGCAACAGACTGGCTAAGCTACTGAAGAGGGCTTTAATATAGATTTGTTGGGGATGGGTGAAGAAAGTCCCCAGGTAAGTGAAAGATTAAACACCTCTGTAGAAATGGATAAAAGGGTCAACATCTGGAAAGCAGTGTGTGTAAAGGCCCGTAGCATGGTAAATAAGCTCCTAGATGTTGAGGCTTTAATGGAAGAGGCTGATGGATTCAGTGGCAGTTATGGAGACATGGTTTATGGATAACTATGACTGGGATGTAATTATAACAGGCTATACTTTATTCTGGAAGGAAAGATTAGGAAGAAGGGGAGGACGAGTGGCACTATATGTAAAAATAATATTAAAGCTATAGAATTTCAGGGCTAAAAAGGGAGCGAGGAGGCACTGTGGGTTAAACCAGAAAGAAGGAAAGACAAATCCATTGCATTGGAGTGATATACAGCTCTGCCTCACAGGGAGAAGTATACGGAGATTTAATAGAAGACATACGTAATATTGCCATGAAGTGCTACTGATAGGTGATGTCAATATGCTGGATGTTGATTGGCACATCCCTGCTGCGGTGTCATCTAGAAGAAGGAGATCCTGGATTCTCTACAGGGAGAACTATTCTGGCAACTGGTAACAGAACCCACACGTGAAAGGGCCATACTGGACTTGGTGCTTACCAATGGGGAAAGTGTTTCTGATATCATAGTGGGAGATCATCTTGCATCCAGTGATCACCAGATGGTGTGGTTCAGTACTGGGACTGGGTCTGATAAAATCCATTGAAAAGCAAGGGTCTTACTTTAGGAAAACTAACTTTGCCAAGATGGGACAATACCTCAGGGAGTTGGTGGGATGCGAACAGCTGGGGGATGTAGAAAAGCAATGGGCGGAACTGAGGGGGAATACTTTGGGGGACAACAAACCTTTTTGTTAGAGAGGTAAATAGGTGTAGAAGGAAAAGGAGGCCACTGTGGTTCTTGAAAGAAGTAGCTGAAAAGGTGAAGATAAAGAGGGAGGCCTTCATAAAATACAAGAGATAACAGAGAGAGGAAGACAGGGATTTATATTTAGAAAAACTTAGAGAAGCTAGCAAAGTAGTCAGGAAAGCAGAGATACTAAAAGAAGAAGAAATAGTCAATGCAATAAAATGATAGGATAAGACATTTTTCAGATATGTTTGTGAGAGGTGGAAAGGCAAAAGTGGTATTGTCAGACTCTACAGTAGGGTGAAGGGAAAGAATATGTAGAAGCTGATAAGGATAAAGTGGAATTGCTTAACAGTTCTGTTTTATGTTCACAGATGAAGAGCTAGGAGCAGGACCTCAGAAAACACCAACAAATAGGAACAGAAGCGAAAGGGATCTTGAACGATTTTCAGAAGACTGTGTTTGCGAAGAATAGCTAAATTAAAAGTAAACAAAGCGATGGAACTGGATGAGATACATCTGAGAATACTGAAGGAACTTGGGGACATTCTAGCAGATCCACTGTCTGACTTTTTCAATACTTCTTTGGAGTTGGAAGTGATCCCAGAGGACTGGAGAAAGGCACATGCGGTCCCTTTTCACAAAAGCAGAAGTAAGGATGAGCTTGAAACTACAGGCTGGTTAGTCTAACCTCTGTGATGAATAAATTATTGTAAATGCTGCTAAAAGAGAGAATAGTGAGGTTTCCATAGTCCAATGGATTGCAGGATCAGAGGCAACATGGACTTAGCAGATGCCGATCTTGTCAGCTAAATCTGATTAATTTCTTTGACTTGGTGACCATGGAGTTGGACCAAGGGAGAGCCCTTTATGTGGTGTACTTAGATTCCATTAAAGCCTTGACACCGTTCTGCACAGGCGACTTATAAATAAACTGAGTACCCTAGGGATCAATCCTAAAGTGACTGGGCTAGAAATTCATTGAGTGGGATTAGAAATTTGTTGAGTGGGAGGCAACAAAGGGTTCAGGTAAATGGAGCTCACTCTAAGGAGAAGGAAGTTACCAGTGGTCTGCCAGGGGGATCTGTCCTTGGCCCGATTCTTTTTAACATCTTTGTTAGTGATATTGTAGAAGGGCTGCAAGATAAGGTTTTGGCTGTTTGTGGATGATACTAAAATCTGCAATAGAGTAGACACCCAGGAAGGAATAGATAACATGAGGAGGGATCTAGCTAAGCTTGAAGAATGGTCGAGGGGAATTTGACAGCTGAGATTTAAAGTTAAAAAATGCAGGGTCATGCACCTGTGCTGAAAAAAATCCAAGGGAGCAGTACAGTGTAGGGGGCAAAGTAATTCTGTCCATGAAAGAACAGCGGAACCTGGGCGTGATTGTTTCTGATGATCTTAAAGCAGCTAAAGAGATAGAAAAGGTGACAGCAAAAGCCAGGAGAATGCTGGGGTGCATAAGGAGAGGAGGTGATAGTGCCACTGTATAGGTCTCTGGTATGATCTCATTTGGAGTATTGTGTGTAATTCTGGAGACCACACCTTCAAAAGGATATAAACAGAATGGAGTTGTTACTGAGGGTGGCTACTAAAATTATTAGTGCTCTTCATTATAAAGCATATGAGAACGGACTTAAAGATCTTAATATGTATATGTTAGAGGAAAGGCGGGATAGAGGAGATATGAAAGAGATGTTTAAATACCTCCATGGCATAAATGCACAAGAGGAGAGCCTCTTTCGACTGAAAGTCAACTCTGCTATGAGGGGACTTAGGATGAGGGTGAAAGGGGATAGACTGAGGAGTAATATGCGGAAATATTTATTGATGGAAAAAGTGGTAGATACATGGAATAGTCTCCCAGTGGAGACAATAGAAACGAGGACAGTATCTGAATTCAAAAAAGCACTGGACAAACGCAGAAGATATTTTAAGGAAAAAAGGGGACTGTTGTAGTTGATATGGAAGGGTAGACTAGATAGGCCATGTGGTCTTTTTCTGCCGTCATGTTTCTATGTTTCATTGCTCTTGACTGCTCCAGGCTTACTCCTTCACCTCATGCTCTCTATGCATTGCCTCCAAGGGGGGAAGCTGGATAGGAAGCAGAGGACTATTTTCTGGGACAAGACCCTCATGAACCCATACCTAACCACGCCTCCTATCTGTCACCACCAAGGTAAACCAAGAACTTTCCAGTGGCACACAGGTTGAGAAGCACTGGTATAGACAATCCAGACAGAACAGGAAGGTTTATTTATTAATTTAAAATGATTTATATTCCACCCTATCTACATAGATCATTAATTATGCACACAATGATCCATGACATAACATATAATACAAATAAAATTAAATTAATATATTGAAAACATACAATTATATGACTTAAAATAAAAACACAGATGATAATATCAAATCATCTGAGAGCTTTGATGACCTAACTAATTAAAGGCATTGCTGCTGTTAATTTTGATCTGACAATGCAAAAGCTTGCTAGAACAATTGCGCTTTCAATTGTTTATGGAACAGAGACATCTAATATAGTCCGTAACTTCACTGGTAAAGAGTTCCAGAGATGGCATAGAACACATACAATTTATCAGTGCATTATATAGAAATGTTTTAGGAGGTTAAGTCCATTAGGGTTATTTTCCAAAAATATATTATAACGCCAACCAATTCTTTTTTCAACTGAATGTCATTGTAATGTTATTGTTGTTAAGTGCCGTCAAGTCATTGTCAACTCATGGCGACCATCTGGATAGTTGTCCTCAACTGTGTACGGTCTTCATTCAGGTATTTTACTGTTAGCTATTTAATAAATTATAAAGCAGCCTATGGGGTATGTTTACTAAACCGTCTTAATGTTACCGGCATTAGTTGCAGTCTTACTGTGACGAATGCCATATAAGGTAGTGGGCGTTCCGGTCTTAAGGTAGCATTTCGGGTTATCGCGCGATAAAGCCCCGTTATCGTGCGATAGAGGGAGCCATGGCACGTTAACGCGCGTTCGCCTTAATTAGACGCGCTGACCTGCAAACACAGCAACAGAGGTATAGCAGGTTAATACAATGACTGCTGAAACAGCGGTCATGAATTCAGTCCCCCAGTGGGCTTAATGAGTAAGGTTGTCTGAGGCATTACGCTTTACTTTAAATCAGTGCTGCCTGAGGCATTTTTTTTTTAAATTAAAATTAGTGCTGCCAGCAAACACACCCTCACAGTGCCGTAACCTAAGGTGCAGCATAAGGCGCCCTATAAGGCACTCCAGAGGGCACATTATAAAGTGCACTGTCTGCCAAGGCACCTTATAATGTTCCCTATAGGGCGCCTTATAAGGCGCCTTATAGGGCGCTTTATAGGGTGCCTTACAGAGCGCTTTTTAGGGCACCTTATGAGGCAAATTAAAGCTACAGCACTGTGAGGGTGTTTTTGCTGGCAGCACTAATTTAAATTAAAAAAGGGAATGCCTCAGACAGCCCTATCAAATAACACCACTGTGGGATCAAACCCATGACCTCTACCTCCACAATCAGTGGGCTACATCTCTATAGCTACTAGCAAACCCCTGAGTGGCTACAGAAGTACTGCAGGTCACCACACAAACTGTCTGCTGTGGTTACCAGGATAAGGTTAAACCACCCGTACCCATGATGCACTGCACATGCAACTCAGCAGTCTACAGATGATCACAAGATGGGGTATGCACCCCACTGCACCTGGGTCTGGTAGGGGGAACTGACCATGTGTGTTACTGGCACATAGTAGCTACAGACCGTCACATTGTGCAGGTACTGTGCCCATCCTGAGGGCGAGGTGGGGCACCAAGCACCTGGTCCGCAGCACCTGGCTTAGCTGAGATAGGCTATGCTGCAGGTCGCCATCAGTGCCAGTGTGTGATAGGTAGTCCTTGCATATACACCTGTGTCCATCCGTATTTCCCAGTCATGTCTAGCCCTTGTGGACTATGATGCACCCAGAATAGTGCATATCCTTTGTGGGTGCCATGGTCACATGTTATAGGTGAAGGGGGGTGTTTGGACCCATAGGCGGATTATATAGCACCATCCAACCCACCCTCTGGGGCTCAGGGTGGGGGGACAGGATCACCCACCAACAGATCCACACTCTACATCCCTGCAATGGTAGCAGTAGAGGGGACCATCAACCCCAGTCCTGCTGGGGAACGGGCACTCCACAGGGCAGTCAATACAGATCTGTACACCTCCATAAGGCAATGGCAGACAGACAGTAGGCCTGGAAATGCTCAGCTGCCCCCCAACACCACCATCTGATATTCTCCAGCAGCAAGCACAGTGAGTCTCCAACCACTGCACCCTGCAAGGTGTTCCAGCCATACACATACTAACTGCAGACAGTCTGCAAGCTAGTCCATAGTGCATGTTCCTGGAAAAGATGTGAGCACACACACACCAAGCAGATAAATCAGTGATTGGACCCCAGAAAAAAGAACCCATATATATCATTTGGAAAAAATGCTATACAGCACTATGGGGGAACCTAGCCATGCCTTTGTCACTGCTCAGTCAGGGTGAGAGTGACCTCCCAGCAGGACATGCTGTGGCCACCCTGTCCATGAAGGTGGTGGCCGGGCACTACAATGTCCCAGCCATTGCCCTATGCCCTGTGCAGATGCATCCTACCCAGGCCACCCTGTCCGGCCCATACCCACAGTGCCTTGCTCCTCATTATGCACATTGGCAGGCTTACACTAGAAACGGTGCAAGCAGTGTGGGCTCAGTAAGGTGTAGACAGCCACAACACACTGGATAGACAAACACACACTCCCACACCTATGCCAGCATTGTGCAAATATAGAGGCTTTTAGCAGCCCTGGCAACCACACCAGTCCTGGGCACAGTGCAGGCATGGCTATGGTACGCAATACTGTTGGGGGTCACTCCCCGGGGTGATAAACACTGTCAGAAACTAAAACTGAAACACACTCCACAGATATCAGAAAGGTTGCTATGATGCAGCTCTATCAGCAAATTGTGATTAACTTAGGAATTGTTATCTGCCATTAATCATAGCAAACTTTTGATATATGTGTAATGTATCCCCAGGTTTAGGGTGGGATTGTTAAGGTATGCAAGTGCTAGTATTCGGAGATGCTGCTGCACGCAGGGCCCAACAGCTTGACTCTCCATGAGGCTTTGGATAGTGGAGCTTGTGGGTGTGGGTGTTTATGCTCCTGTTGGCCGCTGCTCTAGGTCAGAGGTTCCCAACTCCGGTCCTGGTGGGCCAAACACTGTTCGGGTTTTCATGCTGTCCCTAATGAATATGCATGAATACCTTTGCATACCATGGAGGCAGCGCATACAAATGCAGCACAGGCATATTTATTAAAGACAGCATGAAACCTGAATGGTGTTTGGCCCTCCAGGACTGCAGTTGGGAAACTCTGCTCTAGGTATTGCACATGTTTATGGTGTCTGTGCTCTGTAGGGTAAAATATAGGCGTTTCAGGCATGTTTATGTTATCTGCAATAAAGGTTCCATCTTTATTACCATGGTTTAGTACTGGATAAAATATGGGGACTGGGTTGGCAGGAGCCACAGCTGGGGCTTAAACTTGTGACCTTCTGCTCATGAATATACTGGCTGTGTGTACAGCACCACACTTGCCATAGGGGACAGTTCATTCCCTGGGGATACCATGACTGTTCATCAGACAGACCCTGTCTGTTGCAGTGCATGGCACCCACCTAAATGGGGCTAGGCCATGGTCTGCTGTGGGCAGATGCCATTGCCCCCTCCGCCACCAGCACCCTTCCGCCACCATGCTGCCATGCCATTATGCCGGTGGGCAGCTGCCTATGGTATGGGTTCTCGGGTAGGGCTGCCTACATGGACATGTGCGCTTCCCCCCCCCACATACACACACACCGCCTGCCAATGTTATGTGCCCTTGGGGGTACCTGCTGGGTAATCTCCCCTGTGACACTGTGGGACACACACTCATGCCCATGTTGGACTCTCGTCAGTTGATGTCTTGCTGCTTTACAGTTTCGGCATTCCTATGTGCCATCTAGGCATCTGCCTAACATGCACTGTGCCCCAGCTGGACGACAGCATGTGCCGCCTGCAGCCCTCTATATCCCATGTACAGCATCAGTACAGTTGCCCTTTCCTACATGCTCACTCTGCTGTTACTGCACATGTGCACGCCATAACAAACATGCCCAATATAGATGTGAAAACACCCTGATCAGCACTATTTCAATGTGGGATCGTTCACTTTGTAGGGGGACAGAGAACAGACCCTTCCAAACATGATATCTTATTTTTTCAGCTTTGTCAGTGGTGTTGCTTTATGTTTATCATTAATATCACTTTTGGCCAGCTTGGTTATTGGACATTTAGATGTGGTTCTTGTCCTTTTATATGTTTATTTACCTCTTTGTTCCCTGCAGATGTATCACAACTATCACTTTTCTGGGTTTCCCTGCCTTTGCTGCACATTCCTGACTTAAATGGTTTCTCTTTCCTGCAAATGTGCCTTAACGCGAGGGTTTCACTGTCGTTAGTGTTCAGACCCGGATTCCACAGCGTTAGTGTGCCTGGAGCCTCTCCCCTTCCACTCTCCACCCATTGACCCCTTCTCTCCGCCCTCTGGGAAGCCTTACTCCACCCTTCAGACCCAGATTTCACAGCGTTAGTGTGCCTTAACGCCGCCGCTGTGTTATCGCACGATAATGTCACTTATCGCGCGATAATACCACCGCTGCAACATTAAGACGGTTTAGTAAACATACCCCTATGTGTAGGCTGCTTTATAATTTATTAAATAGCCAACCACAAAAAGGATTTCACAAAAGTAAGCACCCAATCGTAGATAAATATGGCCTAACCAGACCTTCTTGTATTGTAGCCGCAAGAGCCAACACTAGTATGCTCAAAGATCATCATCGGTCCATACTTCAAAAAGATTTTTATCACACCAAAACAGTGAACAATCCACAGAAAAATAACTATATAAATATATAGCAAAAACTGGCCCTTGCTGCTACAATACTAGAGGGTCTGGTTGGGCCATTGTGAACTCAATAATTGATTGAGGTCCTTTAGATATATTTATCCATGATTGGGTGCTTACTTTTGTTAAATCCTTTTTTTGTTGGCTTTTAAATTTGGATGTGAGTTTTTGAATTTCATTATAATTCATTAAATCATATAATATACAAATATACCTCCACCATCACTCTCATGAGAATTCTTCATGTAGTTGTCATATAATTCTTTCAGGATTTCATTCTACATCACTGTTGATCACTAAAGAGGTATTATTATTGTTGGACTGAGGGAGAGCCCTAGATGTGTTGTATTTAGATTTCAGTAAAGCCTTTGACAGCGTTCCACAAAGGCGACTTATAAACAAAGTGAGCACTCTAGGGATGAACCCAAAGTTACTGCTTGAGTTACAAATTGGTTCAGTGGGAGGTGACAAAGGGTACAGCTCACTCTGAGGAGAAGGAGGTTACCAGTGGTGTGCCCCAGGGATCTGTCCTTGGTCCAATTCTTTTTAACATCTTTGTTAGTGATATTGCGGAAGGGCTGTCGGGTAAGGTTTGCCTCTTTGTGGATGATACCAAAATCTGCAACAGAGTCGACACCCAGGAAGGTGTAGATAACATGAGAAGAGATCTCGCTAAGTTTGAAGAATGGTCTAGAATTTGGCAGATGAGATTTAATGTTAAAAAATAAAAGGTAATGCATTTGGGCTGCAGCAATCCAAGGGAATGATATAGGATAGGGAGGTGAAGTACGAGGGTCATTTTTAAAGTAAGAACCGATTGCGCATCGTGTCCGCGCGATCTGTCAAGTGACGTCCGTTCAAGGTCAGCCACTCTTGGCCAGTCTCTCACTACGCCGCCATTACGTTTCATGTCTCTGTCAGTGTTGGTTGTATGGTTATACTGCTTCGTTTGTCGCCATGTCAATCAGTAATCCTTACGATTGTGAAGTGCGCTCGGTTATCCGTTTTTTAAATGCAAAACAAGTTCGTCCAGCTGAAATTCACCGGCAGCTTGTTGAAGTGTATGGGGAAGGTGTAATGAATGATGTTCAAGGAAGGAAGGACAAATGTTCATGATGAAGAACGATCTGGACGGCCTACTGTCATGAATGAAGACCTGACACAAGAAGTTGATGAGGAAATTCGCCAAAACAGGTGCTTCACTATAGACGAGCTGCATCAGACATTTCCACAAGTTTCAAGATCAGTAGTTTATCACATTGTTACTGACAAACTGCACTACAAAAAAATGTGTGCGAGATGGATGCCGAAAATGCTGGACGAACTTGTTTTGCATTAAAACCGGATAACCGAGCGCACTTCACAATCGGAGGGATTACTGATTGACATGGCGACAAACGAAGCAGTATAACCATACAACCAACACTGGCAGAGACGTGAAATGTAATGGCGGCGTAATGAGAGACTGGCCAAGAGTGGCTGACCTTGAACGGACGTCACTTGACAGATCGCGCGGACACGATGCGCAATCGTTTCTTACTTTAAAAATGACCCTCGTACTTCTGTCCACTAAAGAAGAGTGGGACCTAGGCGTGATTGTGTCTGATGATCTTAAAGTAGCTAAACAGATAGAAAAGGTGATAGCAAAAGTTAGAAGGATGCTTGGGTGCATAGCTAGAGGAATGGCCAGCAAGAGGTGATAGTGTTTCTGTATGTATATGTCTTTGGTGAGACCTCATTTGGAGTATTGTGTGCAATTCTGGAGACCGCACTTTTAAAAGGATATAAATAGTTTGGAGTCGATACAGAGGGTGGCTACTAAAATTGTTAGTGGTTTTTGTTATAAAACATATGAGGACAGACTTAAGGATCTTATAATGTATATTTTAGAGGAAAAGTGGGATAGAGTTGATATGATTGAGACGTTTAAATACCTCTATGGCATAAATGCACAAGAGGAGAGCCTCTTTCGATTGAAAGCAAGCTCTGCTATGAGGGGACATAGGATGAGGGTGAAAGGAGTTAGACTCAGGAGTAATATGCGGAAATATTTTTTTATGGAAAGAGTGGTAGATATGTGGAATAGTCTCCCAGTGGAGGTGGTAGAGATGAGGACAGTATCTGAATTCCAAAAAACATGGACAAACACAGAGGATCTCCAAAGGAGAAAAGGGGACTGTTGTAGTGGTTGATATGGAAGGGAAGACTAGATAGACCTTGTGGTCTTTTTCTGCTGTCGTGTTTCTATGTTTCTATTGTGGCAGGTGCAGGCCTGTGACCCACGGTGTCTGACATAGGCAGGCCAGCATGGCTAGCTTGACCTGTAAATGAGGCCTGTGGAGAGGCATATAGGATTGCACATCCCCCAATATGCTGCTATTGTAAGAAAGAACTCAGTAGAAATATTGAATTAGCTTAGATAAGCAGAATTGCAGAATTAAGAAATGGAAAAATACAGAAAAGATGTGTTTTAAAGTTACTGATAAGAAAGAGTACATTTGCAGAGAAATATTGAGGAGTGCTGACAGATGAGTTACAGAACCTTGCTCATCTGCACGCACAAATGGTCCCATAGCCTTGAAAGTGTGAAAGTAACAAGTTGATGAACTGACCATTGTAATTGGGACTAGAAGGGGGGCAGGCAGGTGTCATGCTCACAGAAGCCCACAGAAGGAACATAATTGGAGAAACTTATCAGTACCGGGACCAATAGAAGGGCTACGGGAGGTACGGGAGCGTACCGGGACCAATGAAATGTTTTTCTATACCTAGAATGGAACAGAAGTCTATAAAAGTTGTTGTAATGCTTGAAAACTTTGCTCAGCCAAATAGAAATTGCCTTGATTGAGACTTGTGCACAAATAAATGATTTGGACCTTCTGAACAGACTCCTGGTATCATTGGTTTGTCTGCGCTTTGCTGCTACATATTCCTTGGTGCGTTGGCCGGGAAGTTGTGGAATCAAAGTGTATATAGGGCAATATACCACGACTTTCCGCCTCTATAGGCTTGGTCCTGCCGGGATCGCGCCCTTCCGACGAGGGCCGCTCCCTGGCGCCACCGGTCCCTTGTATCGGAGGGAGCTGGTCGGACCTCGGCGGGTGCCGGGCCCGGTCGGAGCCAACGCCTCGAACCCGAGTGAGGGGAGTCCGAGGTCCAACTCATGCGCCTGCTTGGGAAGTTTTGAGGACCGGATCCGGTGAGTATAGTTTTGATTTTGGGTCTAGACAGAAATAGAAAGAGCAGTACTGCCATTGGAACTTGGAATTTGGAATTTGTAATCTCGAGATATTGGGAATTGGTAAGAGAGCATGATCAACTCTCAAGGAAGAGCCGAGTAGCCTGGCATGGGAATTCGCTAGGTGAAACCCTCATCCTTTTTGTAATTGGGAAAAGACTAGTCAGAACAGATAGAAACGAATGCATTCTGGGAATACGTTGCTAGCATGATTGTGTGAACGAAGTGTGATTGAGAGGTCTGGCAGCACGGACCAAGTGAAGGCGGACCCCTGATTAGCGCATTTCCTGACCGGGCGACCGCGTTCAGGTCGCGAAAAGGGGGAAGCGATTGTCGTCTTGTCTTGTTATCTGTATTCCCTATACGTTTCCAGGGCCGTGAGGACCCCTTACCCACGGTCCGCCCACCTTTTCCCTTCTGTCTGTTGTTGCGCGCACCCATCGAAATGGGAGGGGCGGAGTCTACTAGGAACACTCCATTAGAATGTATGATCGCACATTTTAAAGAGGGATATTCAGGAGATTATGGTATTAAAATGACAGCAGCCCGTTTGCAGATTTTGTGTACTAGGGAGTGGCCCGATCTAGACCCCATCTGGCCCCGAGAGGGAACGTTCACCGTAGAGATTATCCAGTCAATACATCGTAGAGTGCGGGTAGCGCACCCCGATCAGTACCCCTATATAGATTCCTGGTTAAGTATTTGTGAAGATCCGCCCTCCTGGGCGCAGCGCTGTTATGAGGAACAGTGCAGAATAATGTTAGCTAAAACAGATTCTAGACAGAAAAAGGAACAGCCTAGAATGAAAGAGCAGGATAAGAAAGCCAAGAAGAAACCCATCTTGGCAGATCCCGATTCCCCAGAAGTAGTCCTCAGGCAGCCCCGAACCCCAGGTCCAGTAAGAATAGCCCGGCGGCGTCCTGCCTCTGAACCACAGAGACTGCCAGAGCCGAGGCGAGACCCAACCCCTGACCCCCCTCCTCCTGGAGGAGAGGAAAGAGAAAGAATTAGCGGGAAGAGAAGAGGAGGATGTAAAAAGTGAGCCAGAAGCGGAGCTAGAAGAAGAAGGAGGGAATTCCCCAGAAGAAGAAGAAGAGGACAGTGAACAAATAATTGAGAAAGCTAGCGCTAGCACTAGCAAGCCAGTGAAAGAAAAACCCAAAGCAAAACCAGTTGAGAAAAAGAAAGCAACTCCTGCAAAGACAACGACAATAGCCCTTAGATCCCAGACCCAAATGACGCCTGGGACGACAGCCAAACTGTTTCCCTTAAGGCAAGTCCCGGGGGTGCCCGTAAAGAATGATAATGATGAAGTGGTAGCGGGACCCCTAACTTATGTGTATATTCCCTTCTCTACAACTGATTTATTAAATTGGAGGTCGCACTATGCCTCCTATACTAGCAAGCCCCAGGAGCTGACAGAATTAGTAACTAGTATTATGGAAACTCACCAACCCACTTGGCCAGATTGCCGTCAGCTCCTGACCACCCTATTCACTACAGAAGAACGAGCGAGAATTAGAAAAGCAGCTATTGAATGGATGGCAGAAAACCCTGCAGCTCCGGCGCAGGGGCAGAATATAATAGATCGTAGAGAAGCAGCTCAGAGAGAATTCCCAAATGAAGACCCCCAATGGGATCCAAATACAGATGAAGGATCCACCGCCCTAGCCCGTTTTCGCCAAGGCTTTTTACAAGGCCTGAGAAGAGGAGGCCAAAAAGCTATGAACCTTTCCAAAGTAGCAGGAGTTATCAAGGAATAGATGAGAGCCCAGCAGATTATTATGAAAGATTAACTGAAGCTTACAGAATGTATACTCCCTATGATCCCGAGGCACCAGGAAGTTATGCATGGTGAATTCTGCTTTTGTAAACCAGTCTCAACCAGACATTAGACGTAAATTACAGAAATTAGAAGGGTTTGCGGGCATGAATGCAACACAGTTATTGGAAGTCGCTCATAAAGTGTATGTGAATCGTGATACTGAAAGACAGAGAGAATGTGATAGAAAGATGAAGAAGAAAGCTGATTTTTTGGCTGCGGACATAGTTGAAAAGAAAAGGGGAGGTGTCCCTAATCGAAGGAGCAGAGGAAGAGGGCGGGGTCAAGGCGGAGGCCGGACCCAGAGACTAGGCGTGAACCAATGCGCCTATTGCAAAGAGGAAGGACATTGGAGAGATACTTGCCCGCAACTCGAAGACGCCCAGCAAGATGACGAATACGATCATCAGTGGCGAGAAGAAAGAAAGACGAGGCCGTCCCCGAGGCCGAGGAGGAGCCAATCGAGAACAATTCCAGCGAGAGAGGGGAGGAGGAGCCATCCAAGCATTGGCCACACAGGCCCATGATGAGGATGACGTGGATTAGGACAGACCGGGCTCCAAGTTTGCTTTAGGTCTCCAGGAGCCTATGGTCGAAATACAAATAGGAGACCAATTTATGAACTTTATGGTTGATACTGGAGCAGAACATTCAGTAATAGACAAAAAGATAGCCCCATTCACCAAGAAAGCAGTCACCATTATAGGAGCAACTGGTGCCAAAGCCACAAAGTCTTTTCTACAAAACCGAATATGCAGTCTAGGAGGACAGCAAGTAACTCATCAATTCCTTTACATGCCCGAATGTCCAGTACCCCTACTGGGACGAGATATGCTAGCCAAGCTTCAAGCCCAAATATCTTTCTCCGAACAAGGAGAAATGCAAATGACAGTGAATTCCCAAGCCAAACCAGCAGGAGTAATGCTGCTGACAGTACCCCGAGAAGAAGAGTGGAGATACTACATTGATGATTCGATTCAAGATACCTATTTTGAACAAACTTTAAAGAACATTCATGCACCACTTGAAGTGTGGGCAGAAGGCAGTCCCCCAGGCCTAGCCAAACATATAGCTCCAGTGATTGTAACCCTCAAGCCTAGTGCTACCCCAGTGCACGTCAAACAGTACCCTCTCCCAAGAGCCGCAATTGAAGGCATCCATCGCCACCTACAGAGATTGCTCGAGTATGGCCTACTAAAAGTATGTCAATCCCCATGGAACACCCCACTTTTGCCAGTAAAGAAACCTGAGACAGATGATTATCGCCCAGTGCAAGATTTGAGAAGAGTAAATGATGCAGTTGAAACTATACATCCAGTTGTGCCCAATCCTTACACTCTTCTAGGACTGATACCTGCTGAAGCTACCCATTTCACTGTACTGGATTTAAAAGATGCATTCTTTTGCATAAGATTAGCCCCTGTAAGCCAAATATTGTTTGCATTTGAATGGCAGGACCCCATCTCTGGAAGAGGGGGCCAACTCACCTGGACGAGATTACCCAAGGATTCAAGAATTCACCTACCATCTTTAGTGCTGCACTAAATCAAGACCTTTCAAGCTATCCAGTAGCCCCGGGGAAGAGAGTACTTCTCCAGTACGTGGATGATCTGTTGATAGCTGCCGTATCAGAAAGAGAATGTATATTAGCCACCAAAGATCTCTTGCAGTTACTAAATGAAGCTGGATATAAAGTTTCCAGAGCCAAAGCACAACTATGCCAAACAGAAGTGAAATACTTGGGTTTTCGTATTACCCAAGGAAGCAGAAGATTAGGCAGAGAAAGAAAAGAAGCAGTATGCAGAATTCCAACTCCAACAACCAGAAAGCAAGTCAGAGCCTTTCTGGGAGCGGCAGGATATTGCCGAATCTGGATACCCAACTTTGCCCAAATTGCCAAACCACTGTATGAAGCCACAAAAGGAGAAGAGAAGTCACCACTGGAGTGGGGACTTGAGCAGGATACAGCCTTTCAGAAGTTAAAAGAAGAATTGATGTCATCACCAGCACTTGGACTACCAGATGTCCACAAACCTTTCCACTTGTTTGTACATGAAGCACAGGGAAATGCCTTAGGCATGTTGACTCAGAAATTAGGAAATTGGGAACGACCTGTAGCCTACCTATCGAAACAATTGGACCCTGTGGCCAAAGGATGGCCACCCTGCTTGAGAGCAGTTGCAGCTACAGCACTATTAGTGAGTGAAGCAGACAAACTCACACTAGGACAGAACATACGAGTCACTGTGCCACATGCAGTCCTTGCCCTTATGGAACAGAAAGCAAATTATTGGCTCACCAATTCCCGAATGTTAAAGTACCAGAGCATGTTATGTGAAAACCCACAGATACAACTTGAAGTGAGCCATGCCTTGAATCCAGCTACCTTGATACCCATCAGTGAAGAACTCCCAGAACATGACTGTATCGAAGTCATGGAAACTGTGTTCTCCAGCCGACCCGACTTGACAGATGTGCCCATAGACAATCCCGACCAGATCTATTATGTTGATGGGAGCAGTCTCATCCTTGACGGACGACGCTGTGCCGGATATGCAGTCGTCACTCAACACGAAGTAGTTGAATCATCAGCCCTAGCCTCAGGCACATCAGCCCAGAAAGCCGAATTGATAGCACTCACCAGAGCAGTGTTAGGAGGAGAAATACTTGTGCTAAATGTATATACAGATTCCAAATATGCTTTCACTACCTTGCATGCCCATGGAGCTCTCTACAAAGAAAGAGGACTCATCACATCCGGAGGAAAATCAGTCAAATATGGTCCCGAGATATTGATGTTACTTGATGCAGTCTGGGCCCCAACACGTGTAGCTGTCATGCATTGTAGAGGACATCAAGCAGGAAAAGGAGAAGTTGCTCGAGGAAATAGATTCGCAGATGCCTCAGCACGACAAGCAGCTATGACAGGACAGATTGCCCCACAAGCTATACCAATGCAAGCAGCATTGTTTCCAGTACCCTTGAATCTATGGACCCCACGATATACCACCAAAGAATTGGACTACTATTGTGACAAAGAAAATGGAGTATTGAAAGATGGATGGATTGAGCTGCCACCAGAAGAAGGCAGTCAACCTCCGGGAAGAATAGTAATTCCTGAACTGTTAGGACCATCCTTTGTCAAAGCTTTTCATGAAGCCACCCACTATGGAAAAAGTGCTATGGAGAAAGCACTCAGACCACATTTCTACATTCCTCTGATGACAACCATATCAGCCTCAGTCGCACGACAATGTCAAACCTGTGCCAAGAATAATGCCAAGCAAGGCCTTATTACAGCACCCCGAGTTCAGTCAAGAGGTGTGACCCCCATGCACAACCTCCAAGTTGATTTCACCGAAATGCCAAAAGCCAATGGATACCATTACCTACTAGTATTAGTTTGTACTTTCTCTGGGTGGGTAGAAGCATTCCCAACCAGAACTGAGAAAGCCCGAGAAGTTACCAAAGCCTTAATGAGAGAGATTGTCCCCAGATTTGGAATCCCAGCAGTAATAGGGTCAGACAATGGACCCTCATTTGTCTAACAAGTTACTCAGCAGTTAGCAAAAGCTTTGCAGATACAGTGGAAACTCCACACTGCATACAGACCCCAGAGTTCAGGGAAAGTTGAGCGAATGAATCGTACATTGAAAGCCCAAATGTCTAAGCTTTGTCAGGAGACACACTTGAAATGGCCCCAAGTGCTCCCCATAGCTTTACTCAGAATACGCTCAGCCCCTGTAAAGTCAACAGGATTTTCCCCTTTTGAAGTTTTGTATGGTAAACCCCCACCAATAGTGCAGGGAGTCAAAGGAAATCTAGCCCAGATTGGTTCAGAAGTAACCAGACAAGAACTCCTAGCTCTTAGTTTTGTTCTGCAGACTCTCCATACGTGGATCCAAGACCAGTTGCCTATCAACTTGACGGAACCCTTGCATCCCTACCAGCCTGGAACTTCGGTGTGGATCAAAGATTGGAAGAAGATACCGTTGGAACCCCATTGGAAGGGACCGTACACCGTCATCCTGTCTACCCCAACTGCAGTAAAGGTAGCCGAGATCGACGCCTGGATCCACCACAGCAGAGTCAAGCCCGCCGCCGATCCTGAACCAGAGCGGTGGACAGCAGAGCAGCACCCTGATGTACCCTTGAGAGTTACTCTGAGACGGCAACCAGCAGCATAGACACTTCATCACAAGTGCTTTGCAGTAGCCAAGTCTTTCGAAGAGGATTGCTGTTTTCCATGCAGCAACAGTTTTGTTTCAATGAACCCAATTTGTGTGTGTGATTTGACACACTACTTTGAGACTACATTGACTAAGCCAGACTTCACAAGCCAACTGAATTGCTAAGTTGGTTAATGTGTGCTGGACATCTTGAGGATCTTCAATCAACACTCAGCACCCGTTAAATTGCTTCATTAGCAGACGGGACGAAGAATAATAGACCGTCGTGATCAAGATCAGCAAGCTGAGGATTCAGAAGAACTCCAATCAACATTAACATGTATCTTTGCTTCTGCTTTGCCTTGGTTGCCTTCTTCGGAGGTTTTGAACAGACTTATGCTCTACCTCCATGCACCGCTTGTATTACTTCTACTAGAACTGGACTGAAAGTAACTCAGACTTTGCTTTACCATTCTTACTATACCTGCAAGGGAACAATAACTCGGTGTATCTATAACACCACTGAACTAAATGTTTGCACTCATGGCAAAATTAAAGCATGCTATAATCCGCATCAGAATCCATCCTATTACACGTTGGAAATAAGATGGAAGGATGCAGATGGACCTATATTAGCTGCTACACCACCACTTAAGGACATTACTAAACCTGCTGTTTTGAATTTTGATGCATGTAATGCTATTAATAGAGATAGTCAGTCCACCTGTGGTACATGGGAGAAAGCGTATCGAAATGACCATAAGTATATGTGTCCAGAAGGAGCCACGGGATGGAGGAAGTGTACAGGTAAAAAGGAACCAGGGTATAGTACTGCTACAGCGGCAGACTACTATTGCCCGTATTGGGAATGTGTTTTCTATGCTACCTGGAACACTGGTATAACTGATGAGAAAATAGATAAGCGAATGGCTACTTTAACCAAGCCAACCACAAATGATAAATGTCAGAAAGATGCTTGCAACCCCTTACATTTGCGTGTACATAACCCTCATGCATGGAAACAAGGATATAAGTTTGGTTTACGTATTGCTGGAGGAGGAACAGATCCAGGGACCATTGTGTATATTAGATTGAATACTCAAGCCCACAAGTCATCTAAATATCATATTCATAATACCTTTTATGAAGCTATGCATGTAAATAAGTTTGAGATCCCTCACCCTTCACAGAATTTGTTTCTAGAATTAGCCGGAGCAGTAGTATCTAGTCTTAAGATCACAGATTGTTATTTCTGTGGCGGAACCCAAATGGGAGATCAATGGCCCTGGGAAGCCCAAGAGTTGAATTATTCCATGATTTACAATCAGACTGAATTACACAAGACAACCAGTGAATGGGTGTTAGCGCACTCAATCGTTGGACGTCTTTGCTTTGCCAGAACTGGACCCCAGTTCACCCAAAAGGTAGGACAGCTGGTCTGTCTTAGCCAGAAGTACTATAATGCCACGACCAAAAAGACAGCATGGTGGTCAGGAATTAGACATCCTGAACCTCCTAACCCATTAGCTAGATTTCCTGAACTTGCAGGTCTATGGACTAACCTTGCCAAAGTCCAAGCCTGGCAAGCCCCACCTGGCCTATATTGGATCTGTGGAAAACCGAGCATATGCGCAACTCCCACCACAATGGGGAGGAGCATGTGTCTTAGGAACCATCAGACCTTCTTTCTTTCTTCCTGTTAAACACTGAACATGGAGAACAATTAGGATACCCTGTATATACTACCCACAAACACAAAGGAGCATCGAGACAGAAAAGAGAAGCCTTACAGATAGGCAAGTGGGAGAAGTGGCAAGGTGATGATTGGCCACCAGAAAGAATTATTGAGTATTATGGACCTGCCACTTGGAATGATGATGGTATGTATGGTTATCGTACCCCAATTTATATGATTAATCGTATTATTCGCTTACAAGCAGTAGTTGAAATAATAACCAATGAAACTAGTCATGCTCTCACTCTCTTAGCTAGACAAAGTACTCAGATGCGCACTGCCATATACCAAAATCGTTTAGCACTTGATTATTTGCTAGCAGCTGAAGGAGGAGTATGTGGTAAACTGAATTTAACTAATTGCTGTTTGAAAATAGATGATAAAGGTCAAGTAGTTGAAGAAATTGCTAAAGATATGCAAAGACATGCTTATGTGCCAGTACAGACTTGGCACGCCTTGAAATTTCCTAATTGGTTTGCTAACCTTTTCTCTTGGCTGGGAGGATTTAAGACTTTCGTTATCTTAGTACTAATCCTTGTTGCTGTTGTCCTCTGCTTACCATGTTTAATCCCATGTTGCATGCGTTCCCTTCATAGTGCTATTGATAGTACAGTAGAACGGAAGACCGCAACTAGAATAATGGCTTTATATAAAGCTAGCCCTAGTGGAACTAGTAAGAATCCTTTAATCAGGATGTGAATTTTCTGGAAAGTGATTTAATTCTCACACCTTATTAAGTAATAGGGTGAGATTAATCAAAGGGGGGAATGTGGCAGGTGCAGGCCTGTGACCCACGGTGTCTGACATAGGCAGGCCAGCATGGCTAGCTTGACCTGTAAATGAGGCCTGTGGAGAGGCATATAGGATTGCACATCCCCCAATATGCTGCTATTGTAAGAAAGAACTCAGTAGAAATATTGAATTAGCTTAGATAAGCAGAATTGCAGAATTAAGAAATGGAAAAATACAGAAAAGATGTGTTTTAAAGTTACTGATAAGAAAGAGTACATTTGCAGAGAAATATTGAGGAGTGCTGACAGATGAGTTACAGAACCTTGCTCATCTGCACGCACAAATGGTCCCATAGCCTTGAAAGTGTGAAAGTAACAAGTTGATGAACTGACCATTGTAATTGGGACTAGAAGGGGGGCAGGCAGGTGTCATGCTCACAGAAGCCCACAGAAGGAACATAATTGGAGAAACTTATCAGTACCGGGACCAATAGAAGGGCTACGGGAGGTACGGGAGCGTACCGGGACCAATGAAATGTTTTTTCTATACCTAGAATGGAACAGAAGTCTATAAAAGTTGTTGTAATGCTTGAAAACTTTGCTCAGCCATTTTGAAATTGCCTTGCTTGAGACTTGTGCACAAATAAATGATTTGGACCTTCTGAACAGACTCCTGGTATCATTGGTTTGTCTGCGCTTTGCTGCTACACTATTATATGCGTTATGGAAACAAAGCCTTTGTTATATTTTTACCCTTTGCCTCCTGCAAGGTATCTCTAGATATGTCAGAAGACTACGGCTGTAACATTACAAACCTTTCCTTGGAACAGAAAAGGGTTACCATAGTAACTTGTCTGTGACATCACTGAAGGAATCAAGCATGAAGAAAAAGATGAGTATAAAAGTCTAATGTTCTATTAGCAGCATAAATCTTTATCGTTAGTATTATTAGAAAACAGTGCTAACTAGATAGAATTCTACAACATATACAAGCGATATTTAGAAAGCAAAATATACATATATAAATAAACTTAACTATATTTGTATATAGAAACAATATTGTCCATATATACATGTCTCTCTCTCTCTCTATATATATATATATTTATATATATATATATATATATATGGGGGTTATTTTAGAAGCATCTGCATGTCTAAAAAGAAGCATTTACATATGTAGATTGGCATGCAAATGTAAATGGCATTTTAGAACAAGGATTTTTTAAACATGGGAATGCTTACCACATTTAAAACTCTTGGGGGTATGTTTACTAAAGGGCAATAACGTCACAGCGGCAACGTTATCGTGCGATAAGTGACATTATCTCGCGATAAAGTAACCTTATCGTGTGATAACGTCCCCGGCAGCGTTAAGGCATGCAGAGGTTGGAGAAAGGGCAGAAAGAAGGGGTCAATGGGTGGGGAGTGGGTGGGGAGAGGCTTCTGCTACACTAATGCTGTGGAATAAAGGGCCAAAAAGTACCGCAAGTGAAAACCTTGCGTTAAAGCCACAATTGCAGGAGAGAGAAACCATTTCATTCAGCAATGTACTGCAAAGGCAGGGAGACCAAGAAAGGTGATGGTAGTGCTACATGTGCTGCAACAGCATAGCGCCCAACTATGAAAGGGCACTATGGTGATGCTGCAAATGGGGTACAGGGGGCTGCGGGTGGGACATGCAGTGGGGCATCTGGGGCACAGTGTGGACTAGGCAGATGCCTAGGTCGTACATAGGAATGCAGAAATGGAAAATAAGCAAGACAGCAACTGACCAACGTCAAACATGCCCATGAGTGTGTGTGCCACAGTGTCCCATCCAGGGGACAGTACCTAGCAGGTATCCCAAAGGGCAGATAACATTGGCAGGTGGTGCCATCTATGTAGGCACCCCAACCCCAGACCCCAAACCATAGGCAATCGCCTACTGGCACACTGGATGGCCTGGGACTGCGTACCACTAGCACCACTGGCATAAGGGCATTTCAGCATGGTGGGGGAGGGCTGCTGGTGGTGGAGGGGGCAATGGCATCTGCCCACAGCAGACCAAGGCAAAGCCCTATTTAGGTGGGTGGCATGCAGTGCAACAGACAAGGTCTGTCTGAAGAACAGTCATGGTATCCCCAGGGAATGACTTGCTTCTGTGGAGGCAGTTTGGTGCAGTACACACAGCCAGTATGTTCAGGGGCAACAGGTCACAGGCTCAAGTCCCAGCTGTGGCTCCTGCAGACCATGTCCCTATATTTCACCCTACAGAGCACATACACCATAAACATGTGCACTCCCTAGAGCAGAGGTTCCAAACTGCAGTCCTAGAGGGCCAAACACCATTCAGGTTTTCATGCTGTCTCTAATAAATATGCATGAGATGTATTTGTATGCACTGCCCCCATTGTATGCAAATGTATCTCATGCATACTCATTAGGGGCAGCCTGAAAACCTGAATGGTGTTTGGCCCCCCAGGACTAGAGCTGAGAACCTCTGCCCTAGAGCATCAGCCAACAGGGGCACAAACACCCACACCCACAGACTCCACTATCCAAAGCCTCATGGAGAGTCAGGCTGTTGGGCCCTGCGTGGAGCAGCATCTCCCAATACTGGCACCTGCATACCTTAGCAATGCCGTCGTAAATATGGAAACACAATCCATATATATCAAAAGGTTGCTATGATTAATTTCAGATAACAAATCCTAAATTAAGCAAAATTTGTTAACAGAGATTCATCATAGCAACCTTTCTGATATATGTGTCTTTTCTGTTCTCTGACAGTGTTTCCCATCCCGGAGAGTGACCCTAACAGTATTGAGTACCTTAGCAATGCCTGCACTGTGCCCAGGACTGGTGTGGTGGCCAGGGCTGCCAACCACCTCTATCTTTGCACAATGCTGAAATAGGTGTGGGAGTGTGTGTATGTCTATCCAGTGTTTTGTGGCTGCCTACACCTTACAGAGCTCACAATGCTTGCACAGTTTCCAGTGTTGGCCTGCCAATATACATAATGAGGAGCAAGGTATTGTGGGTATGTGCCGGACAGGGCGGTCTAGGCAGGATGCATCTGCACAGGGCATAGGGCAATGGCTGGGATATTGTAGTGGCCTACCACCACCAGCACAGACAAGGTGGCCACAGCATGTCATGCTGTGAGGTCACTCTCATTGACTGAGCAGTGACCATGGCATGTCTAGGTTCCCACATAGTGCTATATAGTGTCTTCCTCCAGTGATATCTGTGAGGTTTTTTTTCTGGGACCTAATCACTGACATACCTGCTTGGTGTTTGTGCTTAAATCCCACATTTTGGTGCACATAGTTCCTCTGGGAACATGTACTGGCTAGCAGACTGTCAGTAGTTAGCATGTGTATGGCTTGAACACCTTGCAAGGTGCAGATTGACTGTGCCCTCTACTGGTTAATGTCAGATTGTGGTGGGGGGCAGCAGAGCTTTGCCAGGTCTAATGCCTGTCTGCCAGTGCCCTATATGATAAGTAAAGTTCTGCATCACCTGCCATGGATGGTGTCCATTCATCAACTGGACTGGGGTTGCTGGTCCCACAGCCCTTCATCATGCCCCTCTACTGCCTCCATTGCAAAGATGTAGAGTGTGGGTCTGATAGGGGCAGATCCTGTCCACCACCTTGACCCAGAGAGCATGATATGTGGTTCTACGTAATCCACAGGTGAGTCCAAACACACCCCTACTCTTACAACATGTGACCATGGCAACCACACTGGACATGCACTATTCCAGGTGCATCATGGTCCACAAGGGCTAAACATGACTGGGAAATGCAGATAGACACCGATTATCCTAGATGTGTCTTTAAGGAACACCTACCACACACTAGCACTGATAGGGATCTGCAGCAAAAGCTATATCAGCCAACCCGGGTACTGTGGACCTGGTGCTGGGCGACCCACCTCACCCTCAGGGTGAGCACAGGACCCGCACATCACGGTCTGTAGCTACTCTGTGCCAGTAACACACACGGTCAGTTACCCCTACCAGGCTGAGGTGCTGTGGAGATGCTTACTCCATCCTGTGATCAGATGTAGATTGCTGTTCTGCATGTGCAGTGCATCATGGGTACTGGTGGGTTTACCTTATCCTGGTAACCACAGCAGACAGTTTGTGCGGTGATCTGCAGTCTTTCTGTAGCCAGCTAGTGCTGTGATACCGCTATAGAGATGTAGCCCACTGGTTTATACAATGACTACTGAGGCAGAGGTCATAAGTTTGATCCTGCAGTGGTGTTTTTTAATAAGGCTGTCTGAGGCATTTCCTTTTAATTCCTGTAACAGTCAGACACATCTCTACAATCTGTGTTGCCAGCCAAAAACACCCTCACCTCAGTACCGTAACCTATAGGGCACATTATAAAGTGCCTTGTCTGCCAGGGTGCTGTATGAGGCGCCCTATAGAGCACATTATAAGCTGCCTTGGCAGAAGGGCACTTTATACTGTGCCCTATGGGGCACCTTAGGTTACGGCACTGGGGTGAGGGTGTTTTTGCTGGCAGCACAGATTGTAGAGATGTGTCTGAGCGTTACAGGCAGGAAAAGGGATTGCCTTGAACAGCCTTATTAGATAAGACCTCTGAGGAATCAAACCCATGACTTCTGACTTGGCAGTCATTGTATTATTTATTTATTTATTTATTTAAAGTTTCTTATATACCGCGCTATTTATCATCAGCGCAGTTTACATAGAACAAAACAATCTCAGTACATTTGAAACACGTATGAGTTACAGATAACAGGGCAAGAAACTTGGTTAACAAGGGCAACTATCTACAATACAATAATGATTGACTATTTGTATAAAATCAACTAACAGAGAATAGAGTGTACAGATGTAATTACATCAAAATTTCTTAATTCTAGGGTGTATGTCTTGTGGAGTGTTTATGCTTCTGGCTATGAGACTGTCTTTTGATATATTAGATAGCATTACGGTGGCTGGAAGTACTCAGTGAAGAGGTAGTGCTTGATAGCTTTTCTGAACTGCTTCATGTCTCGTATTGCTCTAATATCTGGATGAAGTTTATTCCAACATCTAGGCGCATAGAATTTGAATGCTCTGTTGATCGTTGATTGGGACCAATTTATGGATTCACTCGGAATGATTAGGGTGTTTTCGGCAAGTGGTCTCCTAGATCTTGTATTGGGAGTTAGACTGATGAGGTCTGAAGTCGTTGCTGGCGATAATTTGTTGAAGGCCTTGAATGTAATGAGGAGAGCTTTATAGCTAATTCTACATTCTATAGGGAGCCAGTGAAGGTCCCTAAGGATTGGCATAATATGGTCTCTCTTTGATGCTCCAACTAGGATGCGGGCTGCAGCATTCATTGCTAGTTGCAGGGGGTTTATGGTGTTCTTTGGAAGACCATGTAATACAATATTCGCATAGTCAAAGTGAGGGGTGACTATTGCTTGGAATATTGAGCGGAAGTCATTGTATTCTAGCATGGGTCTTAGGTGGCGTAATGTTTTTATCTTGAAATAAATCTTTTTTACTGTATTTTTTATGTGGGAGGTAAAATCCAGTCGTTGATCAAGGATCACATCTTGGTAACGAATTGTATTCTTGATTGGGAGCTCAGCGTCCCGTACCTTGAGATATGCAGGGGGGGGAGAAGAGCTTGTTTCTTGTGACCAATAAAACTTCCGTCTTTTTGAAATTGATTCGCATGTTTTGATCTAAAAGCCAATCCGCTATTGCATTGAAACAGTTGGTTAAGTTAGTGTAATTTGGACTTATTATATCAATCGGGGTGTAGATAAGCACGTCGTCTGCGTAAATAAGGCAGGAGACATTAAAGGATTTGGTGATTTGGCAAATCGGCTGCATATATATTGAAGAGGAGTGCCGATAGGGAGGAGCCTTGTGGAACCCCTTGCGTTTGGAGGAATGGTTCAGATGTTCTGGAGTCAATGCGAACATGTTGCCAACGATCTTCGAGGTATGTTTTGCACCAGTTCCATGCTAGGCCTTGTATACCCTTTTCGTAGAGTCGTGATAGTATATTATGGTCTACTGAGTCAAACGCCGCAGATATATCAAGGAAGATCATGGCGACGCCAGACCTTATGTTGTTGATCCCACAGATGAGCGTGTTGATTAAGGAGGTCATGAGAGTCTCGACTCCATGCATTTCCCTAAATCCATGTTGGCATGGATCAAGAGGAGAGGATGTATCAATATATTGCTGAATTTGGCGTTGAGTCTCTTTCTCCAGTATTTTGGCAAGAAGCGGGATGCTGGAGATTGGACAGTATGATTCTTCCTTCTTCGGGTCGATCTGGTTGTTCTTTAATAGGGGACGTATTGAGGTCAGTTTGAGTGCAGCTGGGAAAGTTCCAGAGGAAAAGGAGAGGTTTGCAATTTTCGCTATGCATGGACTGAGCTCTGTGCGCATTGATTTGATCCAGTGTGCTGGGCATGGGTCGTTGGCTGCAGTAGTGGTGTTCAAAGTAGCAATTAGTTCTTTGATGGTTTTAGCTGAAGGAGGTGAGATACTAAGGAGTGGTGCTTGAGAGTGCGTGGATTGAGGGGACGCTTGTGATGAATTCAAAATTGTTCTTGTTAATTTGGATTGGATGTAATTCGCATACTGTTGAGGATGGATATATTCTTGCTGCTGCAGTGAAGGTTCTTTAGATAGTGATTTAACTAAATTGAATAGCTCGCGAGGTTTGTTTAGTGAACGACTATTAACCAGTGGGCTATTAACCAGTGGGCTACACTTCTATGGCTTCTAACACAGCGCTGGCATTAAATTAAGGTTACTGCGCGTTAACGAGCCAAGGCGCCTTCTATCACGCGTTAATTGGCCATTGCTACTTCAACGCCGGTACACCCACTTCCTTATATGGCATTGCTCATGTTAATGCTGCACCTAGTGCTGGTAAAATTAGCATGGTTTAGTAAACATACCCCTTGGAGTCGTGGTGAATACACGGAGAGGGGGTTATTTAGGCGCACCTACAATATAAATGTGGATTCACCATTACACATAGATAATTCATGTCTCTAAGGGAAATTGTAGATGCTGGCATTTACAGCTGCCCCAAGGCACACATAAGTGTCAGCTGGCAGGGGCAGCTTTTATTGTCAAGGTCTGAGCCCCCCAAATTACCCCTGACCTCAGTCTCCCCCTCCCAACCCCTATTTCCCCCCAAAAAAGCATCCTATCCTCCCTATTCCCCAAAATATCTGATTCTTATACAAGCATCCCTTTTGATAAGGACATCCTACTGGCAACAACCCTCTCCCACCAGCAACAACCCTCTCCCACCAGCAGCTCCCCATCCCAATCCCTCTCCCTGGCCTTACTGAGGTCCCTGGTGTCATGGAAGCAGAAGTAATGCAAATTCACTCCTCCTCTTACTGCTGTATATCCAATATGGGGCCAATTATTCCTAGTGGTAATCATGTGGTATTGCAGCAGTACCAAGTGATTATCTCTAGGGGTCATCGGTGCCATTTTGGATACAAGCACAGTAAAAGCAGAAGCCAGTCGGCACTACTCCTGCTCCCACTATACACCAGAGACCATTTTCAGGTCAGAGAGAGAAATAAGAGGATGGGGTGAGGGCTGCTGGTGGTGGCCTCAGAGAGGATTGTTGTTGCTGGAGGGGGTTGAGTGGGGGGATCATGCTAGGCATTTACTTGTACAATGATTGGATGCTTCTCGGAAGGGGTAGGAATGATCGGATGTTTTAGAGGATGGGGGAATCGGATGTGGTGACGGGGTCGGGTGGGGGGAGATAGAGGTCAAGGATAGTGACTAGGGGCGAGGAACCAGTGGTGCTGAAACAGGTAGACATGTAAAGCAAGACAGGCAATTTTAATAAGCTGCTCCCATGCATATGTAGAGGGCATTTTTATGTTTTTCCCCACATGCAACTGCTTAAAATCACTGTTCCCAATGGACAAAGGGCCATAACCAATATCCATACAGTCCTGCACCTGTTTTACAAAAGACTCTTTATGGGAATTCTCTATCTCCTGACCTGGACATGTGAATTTCTCTCTCCAAATTCCATATGAAATGTGCCTTCACGTGTCATAGTATGTCAGTGTATATATTCCTATATGAAAAGATATCCCCTTATATCTCTTGCAGCGGTAGCAGATGGGGGTGGGGAGGATTGCTTTTCCTTATTGAACTTTATTTCTATATCTATATAAACTCTGGTTGTTTTTGTTTGAATGTCTCTTATTTTGGTTCAGATGAGACCACAGTTAATCTAACTTGGTTTCCTCATAACTATTCTATGCTACTGCTTACAGCAGCCATGTTTTATTAAGCAGTGATGTCAGGAAGCCGTCTGCATTGTGTTTTAATATTACTTGACGTCTCTGTTGCTGTTGCTACAGACTGCATGAGACCAACAACAATTAAAGGCTCTCTTCAGTAAAAGCAAACTCACAGTTCCTTTGAGTCTTTCACCTTTCTGGGCAATAAGCTGTCTTGAATTTTGATGCCTATTTATTACTTTTGCCGGCCCACTGCAATTTCACAGCATCATTAACTGTTAAAATGTGTTTCAGCTTCCAAATAACAGGCGCAGAGATTTTGCATGGACCAAGAATTTAGCAGCGGTTGTCATGCACCCATTGCATTCCCTTAATGGAAGAATATTTGCTGCCTGTTTCTCCATTTGATTTATTTACAGCCGAGGATCCATTTGTGGTATGATTTATTTTAGGATGACTGATTTTCCCATTTAGCTTTTCTTCCTGTCCTTCTCCCTCTGAATAAATTGTTTAAATACTAAGACAGCAGCATGTTATTTATAGTATTTGTGCACTGATCTTTTGACAGGAGCTTTGATTGGGATGTCATTCAATAAATACAAGCTAGTGGTGAACTGCCTAACATTTCTGTGCTTCTAATGAAACATAGAATGGTGAAAACTGATTCTGGAGTCATGGGAAAAAATTTGCAAAGTCGAGGAGGTCATTTGTTTGTCAGAAGTCGATGTACATCTTTAAATTGTTATCTACGTGTAGGTAGCGTTTTTAGAAAAGCCACATGTGTGTACCCATGCCAAGCACAGTTTTGAAGAGGTCATGTTCTAGGCATGGTTTGGGCAGACCTGAAAGTATGCATGCATTTCCTGCTTTCTGCTTTGTAATAGAAATAGATGTATACGTCTAAAAAATTCCCTGTTCGTGTTTACACTTGCTCCCAGACATACCTAAGTATAAGCTAACTACTTATTTGGACCTGGGGTTTGGAGGAGCGATTGAGGAGGCAATTGTGCTAGCCTTGCCGACTTTAAAAACCACCTCAAAAATTCAAAAACGTGACTTTTGGAACGTGGCTCCCCAGGATATGTAGATCTGTAAAATCCATCCCTTATACTTGTAAACGCTGGCATGTTTGCGTACAGTTTGCAAATTCCACCCCTCGCTTATAAGTGTAGAGCCTTGAGTCATGCTGCTCTTTTCCTGCATGTATTTCTTTGTAAAATAGCAGCTCCTGCTGTACATTTCACCAACTACACTTAGAAGTTGATTTTAGATTTACATATGTATATTTTCACATGTGTATATTAAGTGGTCCACAATGCATGTTAAACTAAGCGTGACCACTTACACCTGCTCTATGGCAGGTCTTAATGCCTGTGCCTAGATCTTTCAAGAAGGCGCATAAATTATAACCTATGTGTGTAAATTTGTGCTCTGTACTGTACACGCCCACAATGAAAGAATGTGCCATCGGTCTGCTGCATGTACTTACAAAACAGCAACCGACTAGATGATGTATTTAGGTAGCCATTTATGCATAGACGCCACTAAAATACTGAGCTTTCTCTGTGTAGAAGCACATGTAAATTTAGGAGACCCTTCTAAAATTACTCTCCATGGAGTTCCTTTATTAACTGTTACTGCATTGGCACATGCTAACTGCTCATTGTGTGATGGGGCGAGGACTAGGCAGGTTATAGTTGTAAAATGGGCTGCACATTGCAGTTAGCACACGGGAATTAGCATGAGCTGTCACTTTTGCAGTTAGCGTGGATGCACTTAATGCCACTTCAGAGATGCCTTTAAGTGCACACACTCTTACTGCGAATGAGCCTAATGCATAGTTAGAGATTTTTTATTGTAGTTAAATATAGAGGACATGTTGGCCACACTTCCAAAAGTTACTGCATGGCTTTTGCACTTATCACCCATTACATTTTGTTCCTAATGCATGGTAAATGCAAACATTTACCACATTTTATTAAAAGGGCCCCTTGTATTTCCTGCAGCCTTATAGGTGTTTTATAAAAGTCACTGCACTCAACAAATTATGAACATCCAGCCTTTAGAGAAGTGCTGCCAGATTTTTATTTCTTTATTTATTTGTGTGCTTTTCTATACCGCCTCTTCCAGAGATAAGGGGCGGTTTACAGAGAACTTTTTTAAAAACAATATAACAAAAACATTGAAATATTATATTACATAGAACATTAAACATTAGTGGTACATAGTAACTATATTACAGGGAAACAATATTTTAACTATTTACATGGTTGTGTAAATTACTGCTTATTTACAAAGTAGAGCATGCAAAAGTTATAATAGACTGAAAAACATTATAGTAGAAACTAGAAGTATAGAGTTCTAATGTGGCAGAGGGCCTATTTACAATAGCCATTATAGGACTGATTAGGGTTCAGTAAGTACAGTGTAACACGGATGTCTGTAAGCAAATGCTAACGGGGAGCGAGTCTTGAGTTAGGTAGGGTAGACTTGTGTTAGTTTAGTTGTGTATTCTTGTGTGGTATGTTTGATTGTGGTTTGTAGGTTGCAGTAGTGTTGACTAAACAGATAAGTTTTAAGTTCCTTCCTGAAAGAGGTAAGGTCCTTAATTTCTCTTAGGTTTGGTGGTAGTTTGTTCCATTGGCTGGGTGCATAATATGAAAAAGCAGTGTTAGTGGTTATTTGCTTCAATTTTCTTACAGCATCAGGAATTAATAGTATGTTGAGGTTTGCTCTTCTTATTATTCTGTCTTCTGGGGGGTCTGAAGTAAAGTTGCTAGATGTGAGGGGGCTAAGTCATTAATGAGTTTAAAGATGGTGACGAGTGTCTTATATTGAATCCTACTAGTGATTGGTAGCCAGTGGAGAGCATATAGGATAGGGGAGATGTGGTCGTTTAGTTTGGCTTTAAAAATGATCCGAGCAGTGACATTTTGGGCTCTTTGAAGGATGTGCAGATCCTTTTTAGATGTACCTTGGAGTATGCCGTTACAGAAATCTAAATGTGGCGTAATAAGAGCCTGGACAACTGTTCTGAAATCGTTAATGTCAATGAGGCAGGGCCGGCCCGTCCATTGAGCGAGAATGTTTTTTGCACAGGGCCCCGCGTTTCAGGGGGCCCCGCGCAAAAAACATTCTGATCCTAAAGTAAAATTAAAAAAAAAAAAAAAAGCTGTCTTCTCCCGCTGCCGGGGCCGCCGCGGCAGTATCGAGTGTGCCGCGGGGCCCCCCCTGCCCAGCAGAGCCTGCCCTCCCCCGTATCACCTCTCTTCGTAGCTGCAGTCAGACATGCCGGCTTTCAGAGCGCGAGGGGAGAGTTTCTCCCTCGCTGCTCTGTTAAGCCCGCGGGGGCTGATGGGAAGTTCCCATCAGCCCCCGCGGGCTTAACAGAGCCGCGAAAGGGAAACTAGTCCCTTCGCGCTCTGAAAGCCGGCGCGTGTGACTGCAGCTACGAAGAGAGAGGTGATACGGGGGAGGGCAGGCTCTGCTGGGCAGGGGGCCCCGCGGCACACTCGATTCTGCCGCGGCGGCCCCGGCAGCGGGAGAAGACAGCTTTTTTTTAAAACTTTTCTCTGGGCTGGGCTGGGCTGGGCTTGGGGGGGGATTAGGAGTGGTGATGGGCTGGGGGGGGTTAGGAGTGGTGATGGGCTATGGGGGGGTAGGAGTGGTGATGGGCTATGGGGGGTAGGAGTGGTGATGGGCTATGGGGGAGCTAAGTCTTTATATGGGCTGATGGGATTAGGACTGGAAGTGGGTTGATGGGGGGTTAGGACTGGTAATGGGCTATGGGGGGGCTTAAACTAAAAATTGGGTGATGGGGGATTAGGACTGGAAATGGGCTGGTGGGATTAGGACTGGGAGTGGGCTGATGGGGAGGTTAGGACTGGTAATGGGGTATGGGGGCTTAAACTGAAAATTGGGTGATGGGGATTAGGACTGGGAGTGGGCTATGGGGGGCTAGGACTGGTAATGGGTTGGGGGAGTTGCTAGGACTGGAAATGGGCTGGGGGGATTAAGACTGGAGGTGGGCTGATGGGGTTAGGACTGGTAATGGGCTGTGGGCTGTTGGGGGGGGGTAGGACTGGTAATGGGCTATGGGGGGGTTAACACTGGAGGTGGTCTGATGGGTTAAGACTGGTAATGGGCTATGGGGGGGTTAGGACTGATAATGGGCTATGGGGGGCTAGGACAGGAAATGGGCTGATGGGGAGGGGTTAGGACTTGAGGTGGGCTGATGGGGTTAGGACTGGTAGTGTGCTGTGGGCTGATGGGGGGCTGACTGGAAGTGGGCTGATGGGGGGTTAGGACTGGAAGTGGGCTGATGGGTTAGGACTGGAAGTGGGCTGATGGGGGGGCTAGGACTGGTATTGGGTTGGGGGGGTTGCTAGGACTGGAAATGGGCTGATGGGGGGGCTAGGACTGGAAATGGGCTGATGCAGGGACTAGAAGGGAATGGATACTGGGTGAGGCTGGAACTAGAAGGGAGCTGATGTTGGGGGAGGATTAGAATGGGATGGGGCTGGGAGAGTAAAATGGAGAGGGGAAAAATATTTTGTGTGGGAGGGATAAAAAATCTACAATTGGCCGGGTATTGGGAGAGTAACTGGGGATTGAGGATGGAGGGGTAAAATTTGAGTGGATGAAATAGGAATGAGGAAAGAGCAAAAGGAGAAAGATTAGTATGTTAAAACAGATGCAGAAAGAGAGAATGGAAAAAAACTAGAAGAGAGAAGAAAGGACAAATGGACAGCAGATGATGGAGAGTTAGCAGAAAACATGAAGAAACCAGAAGAAAGTGGCTGGAGCAATTGCAACGGGAAAAAAATGCACAAAAGGTAGAAAGATATCTCTTTATTTTGAATTTATTACCTGGAATATGAAAGCTCTGGGAAATGTGCATCATTAACGTCTGCGCTTTGTTTGGTACAAGAGGAAATTAATTTATAGTTTTATTTCTACAGTGTTGTTGTACATTCCAAGTTTGGCTTTTGGGGTTCCCAGTTTAATTATTGCCTTCCTGTTTCTAAATTGTGATTCCTTGTTTGGTGATGGTCTATGTTCTGCATGTGTAACTGAGCTGAGGTATTCTGTTTATGTAATTCCTATTAGACATTGCCACTTGTTCTCTTTCCCCAGTAGGTCATGTATTGTTCTCTGAAATGTATTGGTTTAATATTTGCAGTGTTGCCTTTTGATAGGTAGGGTATGGTGCTTTGTGAGTCCTGGTAGTGCTGTTAGGATACGGCGGGTTTGCTATGGGTTCTAAATGGGCAGTGTTTGTAGTAGTTCCTAATGTGCCTGGCGGTTGGCACTGGATTATAGTAATGTAGAAATCTTTTAGTCTGTCTTTATCCATACACTCATTAAGAGACATGTTTACTAAATGTTAGTGTATGTTAGCATTATGCAAATATTTATGCAAATAAGGCCACTTATGCAAATGAGGCCCCGCACCGAGTCTCCGCACATGGCCCCGCACCCCCCTTGGGCCGCCCCTGCAATGAGGGGTCTGAGTTGCTGTATAGTTCTGAGTTTAAAGAATATAGTTTTAGCTGTCTGTTTTATGTGGTGTGTCATGCTTAGTGTTTTGTCCAGAGTAACTCCGAGATATTTAATTTCGGATTTGACTGGAAGAGTGATGTTCATCAGGTTGATAACAGATGGAGGGATGAAATTGGTGTTTCTGGTTACAAAGAGTGCTTCAGTCTTTTTGAAGTTGATATCCATATGGATTGAGTGGAGCCACTGTTCAGCTTCAGAGAGGCATGTCGTGATTCTGTCGTAATTAGGGTTAACTATGTCACAAGGGGCGAACAACTTGATGTCGTCTGCATAAATAAAATAGTTCAGTTTATGGCGTTGAAAGATTGTACAAATAGGTTGGATATAAAGGTTAAAAAGTAAGGCAGAGAGAGAGGATCCTTGTGGGATACCTCGTTCTTACGGAAAAGGTAGTGAGGGGGAATGATCTATCTGAACATATTGGAAATGATTAGATATGTAGGACTTAAACCAGTTAAGAGTAATATCTTTTAAACCTAGTTGTGATAGTCTGGATAAGAGGGTGTTGTGATTAACATTGTCAAAGGCTGAGGAAATATTAAGGAATATAAGCAAGAAGGCGCACTTCGTATTATCCATGCCTCAGATTAGAGAATCAAAAAGGGATATGAGTAAGGTTTCTAACCCGTGAAATGGGCGGAAGCCGTACTGGTGCTCATCTAAAGGGAAGTTGGTATCGATATGATCTTGTAGTTCTATCTGAACTACCTTTTCAATGATTTTGGCTAGGAAAGGAATGCTGGCAATGGGGCGATACGAGGAAGGGTCGTTGCTGTTAAGGGTTTTATTCTTTAGTAGAGGGCGAATTGCCGAATACTTGAGGTCATCCGGCATGAAGCCTTGAAGTAGAGATTGGTTTACAACTTTCAATATGTATGGAGCGAGTTCAGATTTTGCTGTTTTAACCCAAGACACTGGGCAAGGATCAAGTAATGAAGTGGTGGTATTGAGGTTTGATATGGTCTCCAGAAGTTGTTTGTTGGAGATTACGTGAAACGAGCTCCATTCAGTGATGGTATTTGATGTGGTAGGTGTCAGGTGTCACCCGTGAAGGTCCCCAGAGGCTAAAAGCGTGGGTATTTCAACGGGGCGTTCTCTTAAGTAGCAAGGGGAGTGGTCCAAAAGGCGTTGTAATGCCCTCTGGGAGTTGTAGTCCCACAAGCTAACAAAAGAATCAAGTTGTAGTCGAGTAGCAAGGCTTAAGACAGGACTTTTTATTTCCCCTTCCCGGGCGGATTTTCAAAGCAATGGATATAAGAACAAAATGACCATACGGCTGGTACAAAATAAAAGGAAGAACTGGAACAAAAATACTACTTATCTTCAGCTCATCAGTGGAACAGAAAAAGGTAATTTAAACAGTCCTTTTCACTCAAGGTAAGTTTCTTCACTTCCTTTCCTTATCAAAAACTTCCAGAAACCTCTTCAGCATAAAGAAGTGATTTCATCAGACAAAGTCAATGTACAACCCATACAATTATCAGAAGCAGGTTACTCATATAAATCACATTGCATTTCTTCACATTCCTCTTCTGTATAAAGTCCTTTTGGATTGTAACTCACGTTATTCTTAAACAATCTCTCTCTATGGCTAAGAGAATTCTTCTCCTCCTCACAGCTAGAATAGAATGGGAAATTACCACACTCTCTGGAGTTGCTATTTTGAGAGTCACATAACTCTTGGTAAGTACAGGGAAAGTCTTCACTTTCTATGTCTCTTCTATTAGAAGCAATACCCCTACCTTCACAGTCTCTCTGCTCAGAGTTTCTCGGTACAGCAGAGCCTTGCCAAGACGAAAGCGTTTTACTACTTTTCTCTTTGTTTTCCCTGGGGCCTGAAACTCCCTCCCTCCTTATACCTGTTACTTGGTAGGTTGGCTTTCCTAAGCCTGGGTCCAGGAATCTCTCCTTTGCCCCCTTCTTGGTAAAGTTCAGTGGGCTTCTGTTTAGCCGTGCCCTGCTCTCTGAAGCAGTTCTTCTGAGTTCTTTCAGCTGCCCTGGTTCTACCGGGTTTCCAAGTTCCTCCCGTCCTCCAGTTACCAGCTGTTCTCTCCCAGCTACCAACGGCTCTGGAATTCCCTGGTGGTCTTCCCTCACTAACCTCCGGTAAGTGAATTTTATCTGCGTGTGCCTTGGTGTTTGCTTGGGCTCCGCCCCCTCCCAGCTGCTCCTCATTACCTAATGAGCTGTGAGCTAGCTTGCTATTCGGGTGTGCTCTCACACCTTGTGATGCAGTCTGTGTATGTTGCCTATAGCAACTCTGGGCCATGTGCTGCACTGAGCTGTCAATGTCAGATCTGTTTTGCTCAGATTTACCTATCTCCACAGGCTCTGACTGATCTACACCATGACAGATCCCCCCCCCTTAAAATATTACGGGCTGCTGAACCTTTCAGACAGCACGTAATCTCATCATGGGTACTGTAGTGCTGCTGTACACTGACCAGACTGGCAGTGGCTGACCTATCCTTCCACGGCTTTAGGACATTTAGGTGATAAACCTGTTGGCACCCATTTTCGTTCTCTACCCGATATGAGACAGGCCCCACTTTCTTCACCACTGTGCAAGGCCCTTTCCAATGGGATTCAAACTTAGGTCCCGGGTCTGCTACTTGAATAAGTACCCTGTCCCCTACAGCCAATTGCCTAGGTCTCGTGTCCCTGTCGTAATAGCGCTTTTGCTTCTGTTGACTGGCCTGTAAATTTTCTATTGAGGTCTTTGACGTCCTCTCTAAGCGTTCCCTCAAGTCTTTTAAAAACTGAGGTAGGCCAACCTCTTGTGTGTTTGGCTCAACCCACTGTTCATGTAAAATATCTAAAATTCCCCTAGGGGTTCGTCCAAACAGAGGTTCGTAGGGGGATGCCCCCATGGACGCTTGTATGCGTTCCCTACACGCGTACAATACGAATGGGAGTAGAGTGTCCCACTCAGACATCTCTCCCTTTTTTAAACCCCTTCTCAGCATTTGTTTTATGGACTGATTCATCCGCTCCACGAGTCCATTGGACTGCGGATGATACGCTGCAGTCTGTATATGCCTTATGCCGAATGCCTCCCACACCATAGCCAGGTTCTTGGACAGAAAATTACTTCCTTGATCCGTAAGTACCTCTCTAGGGAAACCTACCTCGCAAAATAATTTCACAAGCTCCGGGGCTATTATCCTCGCAGAGGTGTTCCTCAATGGGATAGCCCAAGGGAATCGTGTAACATGATCTACTATTACAAGAATGTACTGAAAACCCCTCGGTGTTCTGATCAGAGGCCCTACGATGTCCATTCCTATACGGCTTATGGGCACTGCTATAGTGGGTGTGGGCACCATAGGTACTGCCTTAGGTTTTTGGGCTGTAACTCTCTGACAGGTGGGACAGGATTCGCAATACTGTTTTGTCTCTTTGAAGACCCCTGGCCAATAAAACCGGGCCAATATTTGGTCCAGGGTGCCTTGGATTCCTTTGTGGCTACCCACCGGGTAGTCATGTGCCAAATGTAAAACTATGGCTTTAAAAGTCATTGGCACTACCAACTGTTTTCGTACGGCATCGGTATGTGGGTCAATGCTCTCTCTATATAGGATTTCTTTTTCTAAGAAAAACCTAGGAAGGGTAGGTCGGGTTTCCTGGGCCCATTCAAAGGCTCTCTTAAGAGCCGGGTCAGCCTGCTGTTCCACTGGTAATGATGGGAACTTTTGAACCAGTTCTGCAGGCACCCAGGGTAATCCTGCTCCGGCCTCTAATTCAGCCCTCCCTCGGGTCCTATAACGTCTCTCTTGACGTTTTTTAGCCTTCTCCTTTTTACCCTCCTTAGCTGGGGCGTGGATTAAATCTTCGTGTACAGGAAGAATGCCTCTCTCTCCCTCGTCTAATTCTTCCCCTTGGGATTCTTCCTCCCCTTCAGGGTTCTCTGCACTCTCAGATGACATCCTCCCCACCCCTGAGGTTCCGGCTTGCGACCGGGTGGAAACTAGGCCTGTTCTGGCACTCAAATCTCTCACCAGCCCCTTACAAAAGGGAGGCCAGTCCCTACCTAGGATGATGTCTCTGGGCAATTTCGGGACTACGGCTACCTGTACTTCTTTTTCCGTGCCCAACCCGCGCACAGACAGTCTATGCAAGGGATAGTGTGAAAATGCGCCATGCACGCACCTTATCCGCACCTGGCCCTCTGCTTGACTCGGGGCTGACTGACGGTGCTCCTCAATGGCTTCCCAGAGCTTGTGTGAAATCATGCTCTGGTCAGCCTCCGAGTCAAGTAGTGCCAGTGCTTCTACACCCTCTACCTGAACTTGTAGAAGGAATCCTTCTTGGACGGGCTTCTCAGCTCCAGACACGAGGACTGTCCGTTCTGTGCAGTTCCTCCGGAAATGTCCAGCTTTTCCACATGCATAACATTTCCCTTTACAGGCAAACAGAACATTGTCATTAACATTCTTAACATCAGTATCATACATTTTACTCTTGGGATACTTTCCCCTTTTACTAAACTCAGACATACCAACTGCCTTTAACACACCAACCCCTGAGGTGTCAGCCATTTCCGCCTCAAAATATCTCTCCGCCAGATTGGCTGCCTCGTCAGTGGTTTGGCAGTTTTGCAGGGTAAGGAAAGTTTTTACCTCTGTAGGCACAGCCTGCATAAACTGCTCCAATACGACTGTGTCTACTACTGACTCTAGGGTTCTCCTTTCGGGAGTCAGCCATTTCTAGGCTAGACGTTTTAGCCTTTGCGACAAAGCTTTGGGAGTCTCCCGAGGCTTTATTTTGGCTTCCCTAAACATTCTTCTGTAATGTAATGGGGTCAAACCTAGTCTGTCCTTGACCGCCCTCTTTATCTCACTGTAGTCAGAGGCAAGGACGGCAGGCATAGCCTTATAGGCGGATAGAGCCTCGCCCGTGAGCGACATCGCGAAGCGGGTTGCCCACTGCTCTATTGGCCATTTTAAAGCTTCGGCTATACGCTCGAAGGCGTCTATGAAGTCGTCCAAATTGTCATAGGGATTCAATTGTCCCACAGTAAATGCATGGCAAGTGTTCTGTCCTACCCCCGAAATCATAGAGGGGTAATCAGCTCCTTGCTCCATCGGCTTCTTTAGGAGTGCTTCCATGGTCTCCAGGAGTGGCCTCTGCTGCTCCCTCATGGCGATGGCACTCTGCTCCTGGAGGCGGCAGACCAGCTCGACCTGCTTGTCCCATTGGAGCTGCATCCAGTGCATCACATCTCTCGCCTCCATCCTTGGCGTCTGCGTCCCTTAGCCTTCGTGTAGACTCAGGCCTGTAAGAAAGGTCACTGTGCTCAGCTCCCCTGGCCGATCTGCCAGCGAACTTGCTTCCGACGGTTCTCCCAGTACAGTGGCAGTTTTATTCAGTAGACTGTAGCGTTCCTTTAATATTGTCCTTTAATTCTCAAAGCAAAAATCCGTAAAACTACGCCAGCCTGTCACCCATGAAGGTCCCCAGAGGCTAAAAGCGTGGGTATTTCAACGGGGCGTTCTCTTAAGTAGCAAGGGGAGTGGTCCAAAAAGCGTTGTAATGCCCTCTGGGAGTTGTAGTCCCACAAGCTAACAAAAGAATCAAGTTGTAGTCGAATAGCAAGGCTTAAGACAGGACTTTTTATTTCCCTTCCCGGGCGGATTTTCAAAGCAATGGATATAAGAACAAAATGACCATACGGCTGGTACAAAATAAAAGGAAGAACTGGAACAAAAATACTGCTTATCTTCAGCTCATCAGTGGAACAGAAAAAGGTAATTTAAACAGTCCTTTTCACTCAAGGTAAATTTCTTCACTTCCTTTCCTTATCAAAAACTTCCAGAAACCTCTTCAGCATAAAGAAGTGATTTCATCAGACAAAGTCAATGTACAACCCATACAATTATCAGAAGCAGGTTGCTCATATAAATCACATTGCATTTCTTCACATTCCTCTTCTGTATAAAGTCCTTTTGGATTGTAACTCACGTTATTCTTAAACAGTCTCTCTCTATGGCTAAGAGAGTTCTTCTCCTCCTCACAGCTAGAGTAGAATGGGAAATTACCACACTCTCTGGAGTTGCTATTTTGAGAGTCACATAACTCTTGGTAATTACAGGGAAAGTCTTCACTTTCTATGTCTCTTCTATTAGAAGCAATACCCCTATCTTCACAGTCTCTCTGCTCAGAGTTTCTCGGTATAGCAGAGCCTTGCCAAGACGAAAGCGTTTTACTGCTTTTCTCTCTTTTTTTCCCTGGGGCCTGAAACTCCCTTCAGGGTATAAGCTCTCTCCCTCCTTATACCTGTTACTTGGTAGGTTGGCTTTCCTAAGCCTGGGTCCAGGAATCTCTCCTTTGCCCCCTTCTTGGTAAAGTTCACTGGGCTTCTGTTTAGCCGTGCCCTGCTCTCTGAAGCAGTTCTTCTGAGTTCTTTCAGCTGCCCCGGTTCTACCGGGTTTCCAAGTTCCTCCAGTCCTCCAGTTACCAGCTGTTCTCTCCCAGCTACCAACGGCTCTGGAATTCCCTGGTGGTCTTCCCTCACTAACCTCCGGTAAGTGAATTTTATCTGCGTGTGCCTTGGTGTTTGCTTGGGCTCCGCCCCCTCCCAGCTGCTCCTCATTACCTAATGATCTGTGAGCTAGCTTGCTATTCGGGCGTGCTCTCACACCTTGTGATGCAGTCTGTGTATGTTGCCTATAGCAATTCTGGGCCATGTGCTGCACTGAGCTGTCAATGTCAGATCTGTTTTGCTCAGATTTACCTATCTCCATAGGCTCTGACTGATCTACACCATGACACAGGTTAGTACTTGGACGGGTACTTAGTTTAAGCTTGTTGGCAAAGTGGTTTGCCAGGAGTTGAGAGTCTATTAGTGTTTTATTTTAGGTGTGTTCAGGAACTTTAGACAAAGATTTAATAATCTCGAAGAGTTCCCTAGGTCGGTTAATGGCTTTTGATAATGTTTTAGTGTGATATAGCCTTTTTGTGGTGTTAATAGTTTCCTTATAGGTTTTGAGGTTTGAGAAGTATTGTACCCTGAGTTCAGGGGTTTTTTTCTTACACCAGTTCATTTCCAATTTCCTGAGTTTTTTCTTTAGGGCAGTAAGCTCTGAAGTGTACCATTTCTCAGATGAGTTTCTTCTAAGTTTTTTATTTGAATGCGGATATTTAGCTTCTGCCTCTATAACAGTGTTCCAGATTGATACAAGTTCATTGAGATTGTTTGTGGTAGTGTCTAATTTAGTAGAGATTGATTCCAGGAAGCTTTCCTTGTTAAATCAGCGGAATCTTTGTTCTATGTGTTCAGCTTTGCTGGGAGCTGAGTTAGGGAGTTGGGAAGGGAGAGAGAAATGTATCATGAAATGATCAGACCACGGTACCTGAGTTGTAATAGGTGGAGTAAAATGAGGTGAGAGTGTGTAGTGTGATGGTAGAAATATTAAATCAAGGGTGTTACTTTTGCAGTGAGTGGGGTGAGTAATTATTTGTCTAAAACCCATTTCATCAATTGCTTCAAGGAAGGATAGTTCTTGGCTATTTGTTAGGGAGGCAAGGTTAAGATCTCCTAAGATAACAGAAGGTTTTTTTAAGGGAAGAGTTACATGCAACCTCAAGGATAATGTCTAAGCTATGAATGTCAGGTGTGGGGGGGTCTATAGTTAAGGCAGATGGCCATGGAGTGACTTTCTATTCTGAGGATATCTATACCCTCGTGCTTATCCAGGAAAGTAGGTGAAAGATTAAGGTTAGCTTTCGCTATTACAAGTCCTCCACCGCCTCTTTTTCGGTCTCTATTACTGCTGAGTATAGTGTAACCATGTACTTTAAGTTGATTAAGGAGAACTGAGTCAGACTCATTTAGCCAGGTTTCAGTTATACAGAGCAGATGAGGTTTTTCGTCCATAATGAGGTCAATCATAATTGGGATTTTATTCCTAATTGACCTGGCATTGATAAGAATGCATTTTAGCTGTGTTGAATGGGTAGTGTTTTGCATGGGGTTATTCATTGGTGTTAAGTTCAGCTGAATTAACCTTTGAACATGGATATGCTGGTGGGAGCGTGGATTACCCATGGAGGGATGTCTGTTATCATATTTTTGAGTGTTATGTCTGGGCCTGTATGGGATGATGTGAATGTGGGCTGGCTTTGGAATGTTTGTAGATGGGGTTAGAGAGTGAATAGGAGGAGTGTGAGAAAGTAGAAACCCTAGTGTGAACATTAGGATGTTTAAGGTGAGTGTTAGCAATCTTCCTAGATCCATTATTAGTTAACAGGCGTAAATTTAAGACTAAGGAGAAAGTGTGACATGGTGTAACAGTTACTATGTAGTACTAAAATCTATAATATACAGCAGTAGTACAGTTACTATGAGTTGTGTATATCTTATCAGTCACGATCAGCAAAAACGTTGGATAGTGTTACCAATTACCCACAAGTAAAATATTATATTATCAGCAATCAACCATATCCATATGTATTAGAGAATATATGAAACAGAAAGACATGAGATGCAAATATGTGCTCTGGTTACCTGTTATTGGTCAATAAGTTCCTTGCTGTGGATTGCCAAGGGGCTGAGATGTCGGCAGGGGTGGGTTCAAATCGAACAGGGCTTCAGTGAGGTGATGAATGTGAATCCTCAGGCTTCTGGGTTGGTGCTGTGAGGGCCGCTGCCTAAGGGCCGTGCCAAAGGGCCCTCTGGCGAGGCCCTCAGGCGCGGGTCCGCAAAGCACGGGTGCGCCACTGACGTTGCACTTTTAAAGAAGAGGAGGTAGCACGTGGTTGGGACGCCGCTGCTGGAGTTGCAGGAAGCAGCTTTTCTCCCTCCTGTGAGCCCGATGCGCTGAAAGAGGCTTTGGTCCGGGTTGCAGCTCCTTTTAAGATGGGAGAGGTGAGGGCAGTCCCGATCTCAGCTCACGTGGTGGGGACGCCGCTGCTGGAGGTGCAGGAAGCAGCTTTTCTCCCTCCTGTGAGCCTGATGCGCTGAAAGAGATGACACGGAAAGGGGATATTATTTACATACAAATATATAGGCAAGACAGTGAAACAAATCTTAATGAAGAAAGGCAAGCACGTAGATATAGTTCTCCTATTCAAAACTATTCCATTTTACATTTCCTAATGGTGCATCATTTTGTGTTTAATTCATGGTGATTTTCCAAATCTACACTCAATGGAATGTTCTACAAAGCTGCACACAATACTTGAGCTTTCATAAATGATTTTTGCATGATAAGGTGAAAACATTTGGACCATTGAACATGCACTGGAAACTATGAGAACATTTAATTATAGAAATGAAAAAGAAAAATAGCTATTTACATTTTCTTTCTTACCAATTTTACATTTTTCAATATATCCAACAGAGATATTGTGAATGAAATTAAAGAAACTGAAAGGCCCTTTTACTACAGACTAGCAACAATAAGCAGTTACCACATTAACATGTGGTAAGAGCAAAGTCTCTACGGTAGCTGTTGAGGGCATACCCAGTATATTTCCATACAGGTAATGCAGATATAAAATACGTTACATGCGTTATTTTAACTGCACTGCAGGCAATGTGGATGCACTTAATGTCAGCTTCTGAAGGGTGTTAAGTGATCTTGCAATGAAGCTACAATGTTGCACATTTAAGATTAATTGGAGAAAATATTTTTTCACTCAACGTATAATCAAACTCTGGAATTCGATCCTGGAGGATATAGTAAAAGTTGTTAATGAAGCTGGATTTAAAAGAGGTTTGGACAAGTTCCTTGAGAAAAGTCCATAAATCATTACTAAAGTGGACTGAAGAAATCCACTGCTTATCCCTGCAGTGGATTTCCCTAGCATGGAATCTATATATCTTTTGAGAATCTGACAGGTCTTTGTGACCTGGATTGGTCACTGCTGGAAACAGGATACTGGCTTGATGGACCTTTGGTCTGACCCATTATGGTATAGGTTATGTTCTTATGATCTGCTGTGGCAACATTTAGGGGTATGTTTACTAAACTGCAGTAATGTCACCTGCGTTAGGTTCCGCGGTAAAGGTACAGATGCCCATATAAATGCGTGGGCGGTGCATCGTTACAGCAAGCCGTATCAGTTAACGCACGTTACAAGGCGCCTTAGACTAACGCGCATTACAAGGCGCCTTATAAGGCACCCTACAAGGCACATTAAAAGGTGCCTTATAAATAAGGTGCCTTATAAGTTGCCTTGTTAGGTGCCTTGTAAGGTGCCTTATAAGGTGCCTTGTAAGGAGCCTTATAAGGTGCGGCTATGGAACCATAGGTTAAGGTGGCCTAACAAGGTTACGGTGCCCTAGGTTAGTGTGCCCTAAGGGCTGCAAGGTGCTTCAAGATGACATGCATGACCTGTGAGGCACAGAGACAGATGTAGCCCTAACATTAGATAGAGCACTGAGGAAAGGCAATGAACAGATGTGTGAAGGAAGAGAGCTGGGAGCTGCTGGACCTGCCATATCTGTGGGCATCCCATGTGGCTGCTAGTACTGTTGACAAACATACTGGGAGCAACCGTACCACAGCACAGGGTGTTGGCAATGTAAAGTACTGGAAAGAAAGTTGGTGGCAGACGATGGGAATACGTGTCCCTCAGTGGAGGCGGAGGTGGCAGGATAGTTACAATGATGGTTGGTGTGAGAGTGACCTCACAACATGCCATGCTGTGGCCACCCTGTCCATGCAGGTGGTGGTTTCCCAGCCATTGCCCTACAACCTGTGCAGAAGCATCCTGTCATCCTGCCCTGTCTGGGCCATACCCACAATACCTTGCTCCTCATTATGCACATTTGCAGGCTAACACTGGTAACAGTGGCACATTGTGGGCCCAGAGTGGTGTAGGCAGCCACAAAACAACTGATAGACATACATACACACACACCCCTATTGCAGCATTGTCCAATGATAGGGGTGGGTTGGCAATCCTGCTCCCCACACTGGTCCTGATCACAGTGCCGACATTGCTAAACTGTGCAGTGGGTCGTAGTAGTGCTCTGCTGATAACTGCAGCTCCGTGCTGGGGCCTACTGCCTGAGTCTCCATGAGGCTTTGGATAGTGGAGCCTGTGTGAGTGGGTGTTTTGACGCAGCTTTGGGGTTTGCACATGTTGATGTTGTATCTGCATTGTAGGGTAAAATGTGGGGAGATGCTCTGTATGATCCATAGCTGAGACTTGAACCTATGACCTTCTGTATCTGGACACATTGGCTGTGTGTACTGCACCACACTATTGCCACAGGGAAATAGTGGTCCCTGGGGCTACCCTTACTTTCCTCAGGCAGACCTTTTCTGTTGCGCTGCACACCACGTACTGGTACAGGGCATGGCCTATGTCTACTGCAGGCAGGTGGCACTGCTCCCTCCAACACAAACACCCCACTGCCATGCTGACATGACCATATGCTGTCAGTGCTGGTCGTGTGTGGTCCCAGGCCATCCACTGTGCAGGTAGGCGGGTGCCTAGGGTGCGGGGTCTGGGGTGACGAAGCATACATGGACATCCACACATCCCCCCCATCACTGCCTACCAATGTTATGTCCCTTCAACATGGGGGAGTGATGGCTGGGGGAATGTCAGGCTGCAGCTCTAGCAACTATTGGCTAGAGTAGACCGGGTAGATGTAGGTGGAGTGTGTTATTACTGCCGACTGTGGACAGGCTAGGGTATGCACCTTAGGTACGGTGCACCCAGTTTGGCCTACTGGGTGTATATATGTTTCCGACAACGTATGGGCAAACCCTGCAATGCCTTACTAGGGGCTGCCGTAAAGTGTGTTCAGTTAGCTGGGTCTACGAACTGTTTGGGACCCATCCTGGGTGTGGTCTATGGACCCTTGTTAGTGTGGTCCCCAGATGTGCACTGCTTGCCCTATTACAGGCATAGTGGTACCCATGTGACTTTTGGGGTACTTGCTGGGTAATGTCCCCTGGATGGGACACTGTGGAACACGGACTACTGGGCATGTTTGGCCCTGGGCAGCTGCTGTCCTGCTGATTTCCAGTTTCTATGTTCCTATGTGCCACCTGGGTGACGGCCTAGTTCACCCTGTGCCCCAGCTGCCCCCACTGCATGTCCCGACTGCATTCCCCCATGCCCTATTTGCACCATCACCATAGTGGTCTTTCATACTTGGCCACTATACTGTTGCTGCAGATGGAGCACTACTATCACCTTCTCGGGCTCCCTGCCTAGGCTGTACATTGCTGACACTGAAATGGTTTCTCTCTCCTGCCAATGTGCATCTAAAGACAGGTTTTCATTCGTGGTAGGATTCAGCCCTTCAGTTCAGCATGTTAGTGTGCAGGGATCCTCTCCCTGCCCACTCCCCGCCCATTGACCCCTGCTCTCTGCCCTCTCTGGTGTGTACCGCGCCGTGGAACACTTCCGCGCGAGTTGTAACGTTACTGCACGGTAACGTTACGCACCGCGCGGTAACATTACCTAATGCACGGTAACGTTACCTAACTGGCGGTCTGTAACATTACCACAGTTTAGTAAACATACCCCTTAATGTGCCGTAAGTTATCGTGAGTTAACTGCAAGACGCAGTCCACTCTCATTCCTTGCCTATTTCCTGCCCCATTCCACACTATGCAGTTAAGGGGGTCATTCTGTATTGGCTGTCCCCCACCTGTACAGCCTGCCATAATCGGGGCGTGCAGCGGTAGACCGATTCTGATCCCGCAGGGGCTAGATGTGCCCGCGGGATCAGAATCAGGTCTACCGGCCTGGACATGCAGGCCATGGCCCGATTCCATCAAGCCAGACATCCTGCATTTCCCTTACTAGCCAAGCCTGGCTCTTGAATGCATCCTGCTGCCATGCCACCACAGCTCCATGCAGGAGCCACGATCACCAGCCGAACCCTGGAATCTCCTTTCCCCGCAGCTCAACCTCCCGATCGGGCCTTCCATGGCCAGTGTTGGGCAGCGGGGATCCCCCTGCACCCATTATCTCCTTTTCCCAGTCCCAGCTCCTGCATCTGCCTCTGTCCAGGGGGACTTAGTCCATCTCCAAGGTGAAATAAGTCCCCCGTTTATATGGCAAACCCCGGACATACAGGGCCGACCTCGAAATCAGCCCCATATGTCCAGGGCATGACACCATCCACTGCCCACCCTTGTTCCTCCCTCAGCCCGCCCATGAACAGAGTTCCCTGCACAACTCACATCTACATGCAGGGAGCTCTGTTCTGCCAGCGCGATCCAGGCTTTTAGTAAATCTGGACATCCGTATCGGACATCCAGACCCACTAAATGCAGTTCAGAATGACCCCCTAAGTATCAATCCAGTGTTAACTGCTAGGGCATTCATCTGTGACAGAGTGCATTAATTCTTGCAATTAAGGGGCTTGTTTACTAAATAAATGTTAGCATTAACTAACAGGCATCAGCATAAGTTGTCTGCCACTGTGCTGGGTCTGGTAGCATATAGCACACACTAATGACAATTAATACACACTAAAGTTTAGTAAACAGGCCCTTAAGTGGTTACTTCACTTTAATTAAAGGGACCCTAAATGTAGGAAACATTTTTTAATTATCTTAGTAAGATATACAGTGAGAGAGATATGGATAATAATTTTCTTCAAAGTGCCTTCATGGTTTATTTCCTGAATTACAAATGATTTTTGGTCATTCATTATCTTTCCAGGAGCATAAACTAAAAGACATATATGTAATTTATACTTTCCTTTCATTTTCCATACGTGATGTATAGGGAAAGTAAATGGCCAGTGCCTGAAGACATTCGATGGGGAAGGATGCATCGGTACATTGGGTTCAGTGACAAGTCTTATTAAAATATTGCAATATATCAGCAATCTAACATAAGCTCTTTTATTGTAACAATGATGAAGAATTAATACGGCAGGTAGAATAAGGAATATTGGTTTTGCTAGATACTGAAAATTATTTTGCTGCTGCTTCGCTACAGTTTGCAGGCAATAGAATCTAACCTCCTGTAAATGTCATCGGTGTTTTAGAGGAGGTGATAGAAGGCAGTTCAATATGGTGTACACATGCAAGTCACTATTAAGAGAAGATTTTACTGACCTGTAAACCACATAACAGCATCCATTTACTCATTCATTCATTCCGTTTTAAAGATTTAGTGCACATGAGGAATATACAAATTAGTACAGCTTTATCTCAAATTCTGTTTTCATCCTGCTTCTTGCATTTTGGAATGTTAATTTACTGATGTTCTGTGTCACTGGTTCTTTCATGGAAGATAAAAGCAGCATTTAGCTATTAAAGCAATCATGACTCTTATATCTGATATTCATGCTAACCCTACTTGAGACAACATTTAAGAATTCTATACTTGTTAGTGTAGAAAATATGTAATTATAACCATTGCCAGTTGTCTTCCTTTCATCTCTGATATTAATATCACATCCTTCGTTGGAGGTAATGAAGTCCATAACAGAAACTGAATTCAAAAAGTGGTGGGGGGAAAGCAAGGGATCCATTCAATCCTAGCTATGCCACTGCAGTTATGACATTTTTGGTTCATCTGTCCAAAGAACATTATTGCAGGACTCTCGTGGTTCATCCAGAAGCAACAATGTACTTTTTAGAGTGCAGTGTTTTCTTCCTAGCTATCCTTCCATGAACACCATTCCTATTCAGTCTTTTCCTTATGATGTTGCGTGAGCCATCACATCAGCCACAGTGAGTGAAGCCAGCAGATCTTGTTAGTCAGGGAATGTTTTTTAATTTTGAAGATGATTTTTTAGTCTTCTCTTACAGTAGTCTTCACAAAATGACTGCTCCAAGGTACAGTCACTCTAGTCTTCAACTTTTTCCAATTGAAGACACCTCTAAGGTTGTATAAGTAGCATGCCCCAGCAGATCAGGCAGCATGTACAGGGCCGTGACCTGAATTGGCCCTGTACATGCTTCTGGGTGGCCCACCCTTGCTCCACCGCCTGCCAGCTCTCCCAGTCCTGAAGCACAGGACGTATGGAGAGAGCCAGTGGGGGAATAGAGTCTAGGTGGATTGTGGGGCTGCATGTCCCAGCGAGACGTGCAACCACGCAACCCACATTTTAGAATGAGGGCCATAGTGTGACAAAATGGAGCGTTCCACTTTCCCTCTTCTTGCAGAATTGAGCACATCTGTGTGGGGCATTTGTTTGAAACAACCATGGCAAAATTTGTCTCAGTACAGTAGCAGGAGATCTGTGAGTGGATGAGTGCACATAGTATGGTTAGTGACCAGTGATGTATGTGAAGGGTTTAGGTATGTGTATGTGTGTGTATCTCTTTTATGATGTATATGGGCAGAGTTGAGCTATTTTTGTAGGGATGTGAAAATGAGATGTCAAAGGGTGGGGGAATGGGGGGTGTATGTCATGAGTGATTCTATGTGTTGGAGATGTGTGCTTGTTGGTAGTGTGCATCGGGGACTGTGTATGTGTGTGTGTCATGGGTGTGTGCATCAAGGCCTGTGTGTGTGTATGAGTGTGTGGATGTTGGCAGTGTGTGTCATGGAGGATGTTGGGTGGTATGTGTATGTGTGAGAGGGTGTCGGGAGCAGGGGTGGCTCTACCATTAGGCAGAGTGAGGCGACCACCTCAGGTGGCAAAGTTTTGGGAGCAGCAAAAAAATGCCCCCAAAACATCTCTGCAGCGCTGCCTCACTCTGCCTTTGTTAAAAAGTAATTCTTAGGAAAAACACTACCTGCTGCTCCTACCGCTGCCGCCACCATCATTTTCACCTGGTAGCAGCATTATTCACCTCTCCTGCCACGGCAGCCGATCCAGACCCAGTGAGAAACAGCAGCATGTGGCAGGCTGTCAGTTAAAAAAAGAAACAAAAACAAAAGCACGGGGTCTTCACGAATCTAGCGCACTTGAAGCTTCTTGCTGGTCCCCCCCCCCCCTTTGACACAAAATGAATCAGAGGGGGGGGGGTGAGACAGGCAAGGCCTTCAGAGCACACTAGAGTGAAAAGACCTTGCGCTATTTTTTTTGTTTTTGCGACTGCCGACGCTGCTGCTGCTCAGAAGGCTGGAGGGTGGGAAGAGTAGGAAGGTGAAGGGAAGATGTTGGACATCGGGAGTGGGGAAGAGAGGTAGAGGACTGATGCTGGAAATGGGAGGAAGGGTAAGAAGCAGAGGTGGTCGATGTTGGACATATGAGGGGAGACTGAAGAGGGGGAGAGAGGGTTGATGTTGGACATGGAGGGGATATTGAAGAAGGGGGCGAGGACTGATGCTGGACATGTGGGGGAGACTGGAGAGGTGGAGAGAGGGCAGATGCTGACATGTGGGGGGGGGAGACTGGAGAGGGAGTGAGGACCAATGCTGGACATGTGGGGTGAAATTGGAGAAGGGGAGAGGGCCGATGCTGAAATGTGGGGGTTGACTAGAGAGGGGGAGAGAGGGCCGATGCTGGACATGTGGGGGGAGACTGGAGAGGGGGAGAAAAAAATAAATGGAAGAAAGCTGAAAGGAAAAGAGCAATACCAGAGATGTAAGGAAGTGAAAAAGAAAGGATGAGATAGAAGTGGCAGATAGAAACAGAGAAATGGCAGAAAAAGACCACATGGCCTATTTAGTCATATTCTGAGTCTATCCCCTTTCACCCTCACCCTATGTCCCTCGTAGCAGAGCTTGCTTTCAATCAAAAGAGGCTCTCTTCCTGTGTATTTATGCCACAGAGGTATTTAAATGTCTCAATCATATCACCTCTATCCCACCTTTCCTCTACAGTATACATATTAAGATCCTTAAAACTGTCCTCATATGCTTTATAATGAAGATGACTAACCATTTTAATAACCACTCTCTGTACCGACTCCAACCTGTTCATATCCTTTTGAAGGTGCGGTCTCCAGAATGCACACAATACTCCAAATGAGGTCGCACCAAAGACTTATAGAGAGGCACTATCACCTCCTTTCTTCTGCTGGCCATTCCTCTCCGTATGCACCCAAGCATCCTTCTAGCTTTTGCTGTCGCTTTTTCTACCTGTTTAGCTACTTTAAGATCATCAGACACAATCACACCTAGATCCCACTCTTCTTTTGTGGACAGAAGTACTTAACCCCCTATACTATAATCGCTCCCTTGGATTGCTGCAGCCCAAATGCATGACCTTGCATTTTTTAACATTAAACCTCAGCTGCCAAATTCTAGACCAATTTTCAAGCTTAGCGAGATCCTTCCTCATGTTATCTACACCTTCCTGGGTGTCTACTCTATTGCAGATTTTGGTATCATCCTCAAAGAGGCAAACATTACCCGACAGCCCTTCCGCAATATCCCTACAAAGATGTTAAAAAGAATTGGACCAGATGACTGGCGACCCTGGAAAGCGAGTTAAGAGAAGACTGAAGAAAGCAGAAACCAGAGAGTGAGATCAGCATGATTAGAGAATAAAATGTCAACAAAGTCAGAGAAATGAATTGTATTTTCAATGTAGAGTTTGGGATGTGTCAGTCTGGAATTTTACATGTTCTATCTTTATGTTTTGCACAGTACAGGGTCATATTTATTTATTTTATTTATTTATTTACAGTTTCTTTTATACCGCGCTATTTGACATCAGTGCGGTTTACAATGAACAGAAACTACACGTCACAAAGATTGATCAGTGCTTACAATGAACAGGACAATAAACTGGGTATACATTAAACAGGTTTCATAAACAGAGAACATGAGAACTATGTACAAAAAGCAACTATGTACAAAGCAACTAAATGCAGCTATATGTTTCTTGATGAGAGGAGGAGCAAGGTGAGATTGCAGTTCTGCGAGTTAAGACTATGGAGTGCATGGGTTTAATGTGCATCTCTTTCTATTTCCTTGGTACTGTACTACATGTAGGGGTACAGCCAAGGGTGGACCTTGGTGGGCCTTGGCATCAGGCCCACTGAGTCAGCAGCAGTAGTAGAATAGTTGAATGAGAAGTTACCGGAAGCAGAGTCAGCATTTGCACTGCTTTGTGCTCACCCATGTTATTCACAAGCCTCACCAAAATATCAGTCCTGGCTATGCCACTGATGCAGAGTCTGGATTCTTGGGGTTTCAATTTAATTTCTGTCTACATATGTTGGGGGAGGGAGAATATCCAGTGGTGGTGACTAATGCTGAGAAAGTGGCTAGCCATCACCTTTGAAATTTATTTAGCCATATTTATACACTGCCTTTCTCTGGGTCAAAGTGGTTACAATTGGGGGGATACATTTAACATGAGGGGAATATGAGACATATACACTAACACAGACATGGGCAATGAAGGGTTAAGTGGCTTGCCCAAGACCACAAGGAGCACCCCTGGGATTAGAAACCCCAGTCCTTCCAGCCCAAGGTTGCTGTCCTCCAGCAGGACTTAAACCTCTAACCCTCTGGCCTGAAGTACCTTGCCCCAACCACTAGGCCACTCTTCCACTCCTGGAGTGGTCCTTAGGGAAAGCAAAAAGCAGAAACAGCAGAAAATACAGTAAAATTACTTCATATCTGCCCACTGGAATTGAATATCCGAGTTGGCTGTATAGCGCATTAGCTAACCGGTTAGCAGAGATATTCAGCCGTTGGCCAGTTAGCTAAAGCAGCGAAATTTAGGTGAGCCTTTCAGGGGCCTAATTTTTGCTGCTTTGGGATAACCAGCTAGCAGCTGAACATCGCCACTAGCCTGTTATCCCTTGCTGCTGCCTCTGCTCCAGTCCTGGACCACCCCAGCATGGAGGAGTAGCCTAGTGGTTAGAACAACAGCCTGGTACTCAAGTAATCAGGCTTCTATTCTCACTGGCACTCCTTGTGATCTTGGGCAAGTCACTTTAGTCTCCATTGTCTTGGAAGAAAAGGTCTGGCAATCTACTTCTGGTCATACCTTGTCAAGAAAACCCAGGGGCTGCTGGATTGCCAGGAGTCAGCATTGACTTGATGGCACAATAAAAAAATTTATGTTCTGTCTTGCTTTACAATACATATTTACTTTCCCAAAGTCCACATTCATTCTTTATTTTGCTTTGTAACCCATGAAAGTACTGACTATAGTTGAAAGAAATGCCATACTATAACACATTAGAAAGCAAAACACCTTCCTGCATAGATCTGGTCTATACAAGCTATTTATCAAGTTCTATGAAGTGAGTCAATGAAGTAATTTTACTGTATTTTCTGCTGTTTCTGCTTTTTGCTTTACCTAAGGACTGCTCCAGGAAACAGCCCTGTTTAAATTTAGAAGCTCTGCTTATTGCTTTGCTTATCATTTCTGACCTGGCAGTGGATGTTAGTACTAGCAAAACTAGTTTCTCAGACCTGGCAGGCCTCACAAGATGCAGTATACCCATAGGCCTGCAATGTTTTCTAGGCGATAAATAGTTTTTTTTAATGATTTTTAAATTATTCAGTCTTTATTATTATTTTATTTTTAATTACCGTATTTGCATTTAGCTTATACTTTTTGAGTTGTAGCTCAAGAAGTATTTCTGTGCTTGCTGATCATGAGTAGACCCACTCCTTTAGAACACTATCAACCTAGAATTTATCATAATACATGGAAGGAGAAAATTAGTAAACCTCAACACTCTCAACCTGGAACAAACTCCATTACCTATTAGATTTATTGACATCATCACAGCATTTTATTCCATGCTGGTTTTCATACCATGGAATTTTATTTAGCTAGGCTTATATACCACTTTTCTACAAGTCAAAGCAGTGTACATTCAGGTACTGTATATATATATCCCTTGTCCCCAAACGGCTCACAATCTAAATTCGCTCTTTGTCTAAGGCAGGTTTGGACAAATATTTTTACCCAGGAGCCACTATGTGAGCTATGCCAGGGCTGGGCACCTGTGTGATTATAGGACTGAGGGTGAGGTTCCCCCAATGGGTCCTCAGGTCTTCAACCAGCTCATTCACAGGAAAAAGCAGAATAATTGGTCACTTTAGTGGCGCCCATCAAAATTCTACAATAATCCCTTTCAAGAGGTAGTTGCAGGATTTTACACTAATACGAAGATTTTTTACACAATTAATTTAAATTCCAGTATTCTGGGGCTTATGCTGTAACTTATAATGCATCTCATTATTTTTCCACAACAGTACAGTTGGCATGGAAAATTATGTTAGCAAGTTGTTCTCCCACTACTTTTTCTACCAAACCTCACTACCTGGAGATCCTGGTTCCTAAGCCTGCCTGCATATTGCAACGGATTCGTACCAGGTGGGTAAGCTGAGAGTATGGGGTAGGTAGTTTATATTTTCTCCTTCACCCCTTTTTTCATAGCTAGCTAGTGCCGTAGGATTCCAGAAACTCTCTTGAGATCCTGTAAAGAACCCTTCTATTATCAATGGGAGGAGAGCTCCTGCTGTCACCTATTTACTGCAGGTTCTCTGCTCTGCAACTCATTAGAAACTCAGTAGGAGACTCTATATTCTTTCTTGGAACACTTCATTTCTAGGCTCAAACAAAGGGGTGGTTTTAAGTATAAAAATTACAGTCCCTACACTGGGGGCATTAAATTCAAAGGGTGACCTAATGAGGTTTCCACACATGAATAATCCTAAAGATTATATAAAAGAGCATGTTTTATGAGTAATGTCTATCGGTAATAGGAGAGGAGAAGGAAGAGGACCAGGGATGGAGAGAGGAGAAAAAGAAAGAGGGGATCAGGTGCAGGGGAGAAAAGATCAGGAGTTGGAGGACCTTGGAGTGTTGGAGAGGAGGCTCCAGTATGCTGGCGGAAGGGAGGGGAGAATTCAGAATCAAGGAAGAGAAGATTTAGACTGAGAAGAGGGAGCTGTCCCTCCCCTGGCCACACACTCCTCAGCCTCAGTTCCTCTAGTTAATGCAGACACATACACTGTATATACATTTTTCTCTCTCACGCATGATTCTGACCAATGCCCTCCCTCATTCTCCAATTCAAACTCTTTCTCACTTATCTAGCTATTCTCCCTATTAGCTCTCCATTGTCATCCCCCAGCCACTCTGCACTCCCTCACCCTTGCGACTGATCTCTTTGATCCCTAAATTCCTTCTCCCTCTTCCAGTCAATCCTATGTTTATTCTCTTAATCCCTCCTCACCCCCCATTGATACTTATTTCATCATCAGCCCCTCCTCAGCTCTCTTGCCATAATGATCCTCCCTTCCCGGGTCCCCATTTGCACACAGCTCATGGAGACAGCAGAAGGAAGGAGAAAGCAAATGTGCATTTGATTGTTTGGTCCTTCCATGCAACTGGGTGCTTATTTGGGGCTTTGAACTGTGCAGGACACCATGCTGCTATGTAATTCAAAACACCAGCCAGTCCCTGGGAGGACATGGTCAATATTCTGCCACCCTCCTTCTTGTTCTGTCAATGCAAGCAGAAGGGATATGCATGGCCAAAAAAAGTTTTGATTTTTCTCTTTTAAAATGAAATTTTCTTGATGTATATACACATTTTCATGTTCATGTAGAGTGGAGGAGTAATCTAATAGTTACACTTGCTTGGTAACCAAAAGACTAGGATTTGAGTCCCACTAGCATGCCTTGGGCAAGTTACCTAGCCCTCCATTGCCTCAGAAGAAAGGCCTGGAAATCTATGTCACACTGCCAAGAAAACTCAGGATCTGCTGGGTTGTCCTGGAATCAGCATTGACTCAAAGGCACACTTTTTTCTTTTTCATGTTCATTTCACTTCTATGTTTTCTTAGGTTCATACTGTATAAACACAGGAACATTTTCAGACATGCAGTCAACTGTATGTGCATAACTAGTAGTTATGCATATGAGTTTTAAATTTTTAGGTGCCCAAAGAAACTGAATGCATACTCATGAATGCACATCCCTACAGAACAGTAATTGGGGGTGGAGGGGAAATGGAGACGGAGTTTCTGGTGATGAACACCAGTCCTCAGCCTAGCATGATGGATTCCACTGGTCCACCAAGGGAGTGAGCTCCAATATTTGACCTGACAGAATGGCTCTGCTCGGCCATGTTGGTGGTTGTTTCCAATCTTCAGGCCCCAGGATGAGCTTTGCCAGGCTGCCTCAGTGGCAGTCTCAAATTTTTGGCCTAACGGGATGGACTCTGCCAACAGGACTCTATCTCGTTTGTATAGTGCTTGGTCTGCAGGGCTTTCCAGTGACAGGCTCCTGTATTTGGCCAGCCAGAACAGTCTACATGTACAGCTTGGTTTGACAGGTGGGTAAATTGCTGCACATGCACAGTTGCAAAATAAAACCGATGGGCACTGTCAGGCACATTTGGTATTTCACATATGAGGGTAATTTTATAAAGTGTTTTCCAAATGCAAAGCATGTTTTACTCATGGAAATTGGCTTTTATACAATTGTGTGACTGAATATGGGCATTTAAGTATACGCACAGTACATATGTGTTCCTGGAAGTATAGTTTGGATGGAGTTGGGATGGCATTACAATGTGCATTCGTATTTTGTAAAATACACACAGAGCACATATACACAATTGCTCCTTCTTCGGAGCAGGAATCAATTTGAACTTGAGGATCTGTGTGCTAGTAAGGATGTTTCTGGGTACCTATTTAATTAAGACACAAACAGGCTGATGCAGAAAGCCGGCACCGAAGTCGCATGCTATCAACTCTGTACACCTATTTGCAGCGCACTGATAATGCGCGACTTCAATGCTGGCATGCAAAAAGGGTGCATATGCAAATTAGTAACTCATTAAACTGTGGTGCAAATGTCAGCATTAAACTGGGAGAGCAAGCCAAACACAACGCACAGAGGTCAGCACAAGTTTGGCTTGCTCTCCCAGAGAAACAGGCTAATTTGCATATGTGCCCCGACAGTATTTTGATGGCATCAGGGGCTTTCCCCGATGTCTGGATCATCTGAGGGGAAGTGTCAAAGTGTCAAAGGAACCGGGACGGGGGGTGTGGTTCGGGAGAGCCTCTGAGATCCATCAGGACACATAGGTGGACAGAATTGCTTCACATCTGAGGAGGCAACAATGCCAGGATGCACCACCGAGCAACACCTTTGGAGGCAATTTCTGCATCACAGCAGGACTGCTATTGGATCCTTGAGAGTTCAGGGCCAAACCCCGGTCCAGGTTGGACAATCCAAGTGGCTCTAACATATGCTAAGGACATAGAGGCTCACCAAGCCATAAGCAGGGAGGTTACTATTGTTCCTGAGCAGGGCCGGATTTACCTATACGCCATGTACGCCATGGCGTAGGGCCCACAGCCGGCAGGGGCCCACAAAAAAAGAACAAGTTCATTTTTTTTAAATACAATTTTAAAAAAAACCTGGTGGCTGCCGCCGCGGGGCCCCCTCTGCTGCCACGGCAGCACCGACTGACCCGCGGGGGCCCCGTCTACAAGCTGAAGCCGTCGGGTCGGGTCGTCCCTCCCTCCCTCCCTCCCTCGCTGCAGGCTGTAGGCTGTGAGAGACGCGAAAGGAGAGTGTCTCCTCGCGTCTCTGTTAAGCCCGCAGGGGCTGATGGGAAATTTCCCATCAGCCCCTGCGGGCTTAACAGAGACGCGAGGAGACGCTCTCCCTTCGCGTCTCTCGCAGCCTGCAGCCTGCAGCCTGCACGGAGGGAGAGAGAACCGACCCGACCCGACGGCTTCAGCTTGTAGACGGGGCCCCCGTGGGTCAGTCGGTGCTGCCGCGGCAGCAGAGGGGGCCACGCGGCGGCAGCCACCAGGTTTTTTTAAAAAATTAAATTTTACTTTAGGCCGGGGGGGGGGTAGGACTGGTAATGGGCTATGGGGGGGGGGTAGGACTGGTAATGGGCTATTGGGGGGGCTGGGGCTGGAAATGGGCTGGGGGGGTAGGGCTGGTAATGGGCTATGGGGGGGGGTAGGACTGGTAATGGGCTATTGGGGGGGCTGGGGCTGGAAATGGGCTGGGCTGGGGGGGGTTAAGGCTAGAGGTGGGCTGATGGGGTTAGGACTGGTAATGGACTGTGGGCTGTTGGGGGGGCTTAGAACTGGCACTGGGCTATGGTCGGGGTTAAGACTGGTAATGGGCTGTGGGCTGATGGGGGCTGTCTGGTAATGGGCTATGGGGGGGCTATGACTGGAAATGGGCTGGGGTGTTAAGACTGGAGGTGGGCTGTTGGGGTTAGGACTTGTAATTGGCTGTTGTGGGGGGTTAGAACTGGTAATGGGCTTTGGGGGGATTAAGACTGGTAATGGGCTGTGGGCTGATGGGGGTTGTCTGGTAATGGGCTATGGGGGGCTAGGACTGGAAATGGGCTGGGGGGTTAAAACTGGAGGTGGGCTGATGGGGTTAGGACTGGTAATGGGCTGTGGGCTGATGGGGGGGGTAGGACTGGCAATGGGCTATGGGGGGCTGACTGGAAATGGGTTGATGGGGTTAGGACTGGAAGTGGGCTGATGGGGGGTTAGGACTGGTAATGGGTTATAGGGGGGCTTAAACTGAAAATGGGGTGATGGGGGGTTAAGGACTGAAAATGGGGTGATGGGGGGTTAAGGACTGTAAGTGGGGTGATGGGGGGCTAGGACTGGTATTGGGTTGGGGGGTTGCTAGGACTGGAAATGGGCTGATGGATGGCTAGGACTGGAAATGGGCTGATGCAGGGACTAGAAGGGAATGGATGCTGGGTGAGGCTGGAACTAGAAGGGAGCTGATGTTGGGGGAGGATTAGAATGGGATGGGGCTGGAAGAGTAAAATGGAGAAGGGAAAAATATTTTGTGTGGGAGGGATAAAAAATCTACAATTGGCCAGGTATTGGGAGAGTAAGTGGGGATTGAGGATGGAGGGGTAAAATTTGAGTGGATGAAATAGGAATGAGGAAAGAGCAAAAGGAGAAAGATTAGTATGTTAAAGCAGATGTAGAGAGAGAATGGAAAAAAATCTAGAAGAGAGAAGAAAGGACAAATGGACAGCAGACGATGGAGAGTTAGCAGAAGACACGAAGAAACCAGAAGAAAGTGGCTGGAGCAATTGCAGCTGAAAAAAATGCACAAAAGGTAGAAAAATATCTCTTTATTTTGAATTTATTAATTGGAATATGTCAGCTCTGGTAAATGTGCATCATTAACGTCTGCGCTTTGTTTTGTACAAGAGCAAATTAATGTATAGTTTTATTTCTACAGTGTTGTACATTCCAAGTTTGGCTTTTGGGATTCCCAGTTTAATTATTGTCTTCCTGTTTCTAAATTGTGATTACTTGTTTGGTGATGGTCTATGTTCTGCATGTGTAACTGAGCTGAGGTGTTCTGTTTATATAATTCCTATTTGACATTGCCACTTGTTCTCTTTCCCCAGTAGGTCATGTATTGTTGTTCTCTGAAATGTATTGGTTTAATATTTGCAGTGTTGCCTTTTGATTGGTAGAGTATGGTGCTTTGTGAGTCCTGGTAGTGCTGTTAGGATACGGCGGGTTTACTATGGGCAGTGTTTGTAGTAGTTCCTAATGTGTCTGGCAGTTGGCACTGGATTATAGTAATGTAGAAATCTTTTAGTCTTTCTTTATCCATACACTCATTAAGAGGCACGTTTACTAAAAGTTAGTATATGGTAACATTATGCAAATATTTATGCAAATGAGGCCCCTTATGCAAATGAGGCCCACACCCCCCTTGGGCCGCCCTTGCTGGGGGCCCACAATTTTTGTTGGCGTAGGGCCTCACTCAAGGTAAATCCGGCCCTGTTCCTGAGTATTCCTTAAATGGGAGCCAATGCCCACAAGAGCCAGGCCATAAGCAAGAATGATCCAGGAACCATCTTTACCACTTTACCATCTTTACCTCACTGTGTTTATTTTTGTAGGCCCATCTCTCGAGGTTGCAAACGATAGAGACCACAATCCCTGGATCAAGAATCAATGAACCATGGTCTGTGAGTATAATTTGGGCCTCTAGAAACACTAGGCCCAGAAGGGCTTGAAACTTGTACAAAGGACGGTTCATCAAGGGCCAGGGACAGAGACATACAGCATCCTTTCCCGAATCCATTCTTGCAGTAGGGTGTTCAAGCCTGCCATCTGCAGCAGAAATAGCCCCTCACGTTGGCACTCTCCTGACTGGCTATCAAGTGGGGCAAACGAAGGTCTTGTCTTCACACTATGAGGTCACACATGGAAGAGCAGACCTCTTGCTTCACAAGGATGGATGGAGTTCTGACACAGAAGTTGACTTGCACACTGTCAAAGCCTGTGATGTGCACAGCTGACAAAACACTCAGATGCTTCTCTACCCACCCAACAAATATCTGCAGCTTAACCCAAATGGCCTATTTTTTGCCAGAGACTGGCCTTGAACCACTGATTCTTGTAATAAAAGGCAAGCATCTTGCAGAAAAAGCTATTATATCTCCATGGTGCCTAGTTCTCACCCTGGCACAGCAAGATCTGTTTCATTAGTGAATACATCACTACCAGGTCAATGTCCAAGAACACACAGCCTGCTTGTCCACTAGAAGAGATCTGAACCTGTAAAAATGTAAAAAGATCAGATTGTACTTCCAAGTATACCCCCTGGAAAGTAAATTGTACTTTATGTATATAGTTACCATGTTATCTGTAAAAAGTTCACAAGTGTTCTATGTAATATGACTAGGTATGTATTTTACCATACCTGTAAACCACTGTTCATTGTAAACCGCACTTGATCCATGGGAAAGTGTGGTATAGAAATGTTTGTTAAATAAATAAATAAAATAAACCTTTCAAGGAAAAACTCATTGTTCTTGCCTCCAAACAGGGGATTGCCCAGGAAACCACCTGAAGGACCAGAGTCCCTGCTTAACAATACCCCATGCCTTCTCCTAAATGGTTCCAGCATGCCCAGCACCTTCCCTCTCCCTCCTCTCCCACCCATGTAGCCTGACATATCCTTCCTCTCTTGTTCTCTCCCCCCATCCAAGTATCCCAGCATCTCTCCTCTCCTCCCCACCCAGCATCTCCCTCCTCTCTCTCCCTCTCTCTCTCCCCCTCCCCCCATCTTGTAGCACGGCATCTTCCCCCACTCTCTCTTCCAGCCACTCACCCACCCTGGTAGCCCAACATCTCCCCTCCCCCTCCCACCCACCCATTTAGCATAACATTTCCTCCCCCTACCATTTACTCTTGTAGCCAAGCATCTCCCCTCTTCCCCTCCCCGCCGCTATTCCCAATATCTTCTTGTTTCCTGTCCCCTCTCCTCCCCCATCAACAGTATCCCCCCCACCCTTCTTTTCCCTTCGCTGCCCCATCAGTGCAGCTTCTCCTCTTTCTTTATGTAGATGTGGTCACTCCAGCTTTGATATTCTTATTTAATTCTATGTTAAGTCATTCTCCTTCCCTGGGCTGTAGCAGCAAGAAGCAGTTCACATGATTTCACTTCAAGTACATCCAGAACTGAAATCATAATAAGAGCTCCATACTGGGGTTGATGCACTCGTGTCTTCTGCTGCTGCCACCGTAGCTCCTCTAACACACCTTCTGGATGCTCACGATGACACACCAATTGATAGCCACTGCTGCAGAAACAGAAAATACCTAGTGTACCTGAATGTAACCAAACGATGTAGTTAGGGTTTTTCTGGAGCACAAAAATTGTATAATAAATAAACAATACTCCACTACTCACATACAGAACTACTGATCTTTAGGAACGGGTCTCAGACTGTACTAGGGTAAGACCCAGGAGGTAAACCTCTTCTGTGGTCATTCAAACCCGTTTCTTGCATCAAGGACCCTCTTGTTCCCAAAATTTTCAGAAAAAGCCTCTCAGGGCCATTAAACGTTGCTACTTTATGATTGACAAGTAATGAACATCCAGTGATATTATGCAAGACTCTTCATTAATTGGCTACTTTATAAAAACTTAAGCCTTAAGCATGATTCAAACTTGTCATGTAATTTGAAATCGGACTGTTATCGAGATACCCTTAGTCCCGACGTCAATCCCGCGCGCTGGTACGTTTCACCGCACTTCAGCGGTTTCTTGGGGGGATCCGCTTCTTACATCAGAACAATGGCATGTATAACCTTTTGGCTGTAATCTTACTATTTTTCTTTTTCGGCCTATTCGGCTCTTAAAAACTAAAGAGAAACAAAAGTGATGTTAGATCAGTATTCCTCCAACATAAAGATACTTGTTCTCCAAGGTAAACCAAATCCTACCCGTCAGCTATTAACTCTTCATTTTAACCCGTGAAAAAACGCCGCGCATGCGGCTTGCCCTTCTATACGTTATTTAAAGCCCTCACTGGCTCATTAAGTAGTGACGTGTTCAACTCAGAGGGACAATTGAGTGATCTTGGATTGGCTGTGGTTATTTCCTCTACAGTTCTTCACATGCACACTGACCAATCAATTTGAGCATTCAACCCTCCAGGATACACTGTATTCAGGATATAAATCCACTTTTGCTCAATGAATAACAGGCTTTGATCTCTAGTACGGTTGCCAAACCCACACAGAATTTGATCAATACAAAAAACTTTCAACTGTTCAAAAGTGTGATTATGTGCTAAGCAATGAGATACAATTGGTGCTTCTTTACGTTGGCATCTTAGCTTGCTGCGATGTTCATTGATTCGAACCCTAAGTGAGCGGATAGTTTTACCTACATAAAGCAGTGCACAAGGACAACGCAGGGCATAAACCACGTTACTCGAGCCACAGTTAGTAGATTTTTTGAGAGAATAAGTAACTTCATGGTAAATAAATTGTGTAATCTCATCTGTAATTTCACATATATTATACTCTCCGCATTTCATGTGCCCCCTCCTAGCAGGTAAATTATGCGGGGTGATTGGTCGCAAAACTGCTGGGCTCAGTATTTCTTTGAGATTCCTATGTCGTTGCCAAACGCACCGAATCTTTTTATCTTCCAAACCAACAGTGCCTTGTAAGATGTTAGAATGTCGTTTCAAAATTTTTTGTAAGGAACTGCTATAGGGGGAATACTTGGTTATTAAATGTACATAGGAATCATCCTGATTTTTTGATCTAGTTCGAGGAAGTAAAAGCTGAGCTCGGTGATTATATCTAGCTCGAGTATAAGCTGCTTTTATCACTTTCGCTGGATACCCTCGTTGTGTAAAGTTTGTTTTCAACTGTTGTGCCTGCTTTTTAAAGTCTTCTTCTTCAGAGCAGTTCCTCCGAAATCGGAGGAATTGCGAGTAGGGTAAACTATTTTTCAAGGGAATTGGATGTGCACTACTATAGTGTAATAGAGCATTTCTGTCTACTGATTTTTTAAAAATTGAGGTGTGCCAATGGGCACCTCCCTTTTTAACTTCTACATCCAAATAAGTTATAGACGTTTTACTATATGTAAAAGTGAATTGGATGCATGGGTCTTGCTGATTCACCCATGAAAAAAAGTTGTTCAAAAGGTCCTCGGAACCCGTCCAAAGCATGAAGACATCATCTATATATCTACCCCAGAACGGAATGTGCTGTTGAAACTGAGAGGAATATAACCAAGTTCTCTCAAAGTCAGCCATATATAGATTGGCTATAGAAGGGGCACACGTAGCGCACATCGCCACTCCTGAAACTTGATGGTATAGGGTATCTTCAAAAGAAAAATAATTTTGGAATAGGACCAAGGTCAAAAGCTCCATTAGAAAGGTTAAGTGAATAGTGGACAAATCCCCCCTAGATAATAATGCTATACGAGCACTCTCTAACGCTGCTGACTGAGGGATGCTGGTGTAAAGAGAGGTGACGTCTAGAGTAACTAGGAACACTTCCATATCGTTTGACCATCGTGCGTGCTGTTCCAATAGTTGTAAAAAGTGGGTCGTATCCTGAATATAGGAAGGGATAGTTGATAAAAGAGGTCGCAAAAAAGAGTCAACATAAGTAGATAATGGTTCCAAAATTGTTCCCTTTGTTGCAACAATAGGTCGACCTGGAGGATAGACCAGCTGTTTGTGGATCTTCGGCACTAAATAAAATCTAGCAAGTGTAAAACTCTGAACATTCAGATAATGCCACTCTTTCCTAGTCAGCAATTTGTCTTGAAGAGCTTGCATGGTTAATGACTGAATATGTTTTTGTAAAAGTGGACTAGGATCGCTCTCTAAAACATGATAAACATCTTGCATAGAGAGTTGGCGATGGGCTTCTGAAATGTATTGTTCTCGGTTTTGCACCACAAATCTACTAACTGTGGCTCGAGTAACGTGGTTTATGCCCTGCGTTGTCCTTGTGCACTGTAGGTAAAACTATCTGCTCACTTAGGGTTCGAATCAATGAACATCGCAGCAAGCTAAGATGCCAACGTAAAGAAGCACCAATTGTATCTCATTGCTTAGCACATAATCACACTTTTGAACAGTTGAAAGTTTTTTGTATTGATCAAATTCTATGTGGGTTTGGCAACCGTACTAGAGATCAAAGCCTGTTATTCACTGAGCAAAAGTGGATTTATATCCTGAATACAGTGTATCCTGAAGGGTTGAATGCTCAAATTGATTGGTCAGTGTGCATGTGAAGAACTGTAGAGGAAATGACCACAGCCAATCCAAGATCACTCAATTGTCCCTCTGAGTTGAACACGTCACTACTTAATGAGCCAGTGAGGGCTTTAAATAACAACGTATAAAAGGGCAAGCCGCATGCGCGGCGTTTTTTCACGGGTGAAAATGAAGAGTGAATAGCTGACGGGTAGGATTTGGTTTACCTTGCAGAACAAGTATTTTTATGTTGGAGGAATACTGATCTAACATCACTTTTGTTTCTCTTTAGTTTTTAAGAGCCGAATAGGCCGAAAAAGAAAAATAGTAAGATTACAGCCAAAAGGTTATACATGCCATTGTTCTGATGTAAGAAGCGGATCCCCCCAAGAAACCGCTGAAGTGCGGTGAAACGTACCAGCGTGCGGGATTGACGTCGGGACTAAGGGACTCGAGATAAGTCCGATTTCAAATTACATGACAAGTTTGAATCATGCTTAAGGCTTAAGTCTTTATAAAGTAGCCAATTAATGAAGAGTCTTGCATAATATCACTGGATGTTCATTACTTGTCAATCATAAAGTAGCAACGTTTAATGGCCCTGAGAGGCTTTTTCTGAAAATTTTGGGAACAAGAGGGTCCTTGATGCAAGAAACGGGTTTGAATGACCACAGAAGAGGTTTACCTCCTGGGTCTTACCCTAGTACAGTCTGAGACCCGTTCCTAAAGATCAGTAGTCCTGAATGTAACCAGCCTTGAGCTACTACGGAAAAAGATGTGAGCTAAATCCAAATTCTTGGATAGTATGTTCATAGCATCTCAGTCCTGCTAACATTCAAGACAGTATTCAAGACAAATAAACATTTTACATCACTCCCTTTCTAGATAATATTTTCATGGAAAATAAACGATTTCAAAATGTAAAATTTCTCCAAGCCCTCTACAGATAGCAGGTCATACAATTCACTTTCATTACAAATTTCTTTTTGCTAAAGGTTTTCACCTGGAGCTTCAGGATCATAGCCTACAATTTAATAATGAAGTTATTCATACATCTTATTCTAACTTCAGATATGCTATATAGAGAAAAGCTTGGAGCTTTTGAAGTATGTGGTTTCTCCCCTGCTTGTCTCAGGGGTAATTTCTCCAAATGGGTTAATTTTGCACATTAAGCAAACAACACTGCTCTAAGGGCTACACTAATACAAAAAACAAAACCGCACCTTAGATACTCCTCTACCTACAACCATCTCCTAAAAAAACTCACCATCTCCTATAAAACTCATTATCTATTCATACACAGCCAAACACATCCTCCTTCCATATAACTTTAAATCAGGAGAAAAAAGACCTCAGGATGGCTCAAATCCCACCATACGGCAATATACAATTACCATAGGGGAAAGCGAGATACATCACTGGTCTTAAAAAAACTCCCATTTAAATATGTTTTGCTGTTACCTGTGCTGTTTTGTTCTACTGTCGATACTAGGCACGCTAGCTGTGTGGGCTTATTACATACTAATAAAAATTGTTTGAAACATAAATAATCTTTTAATAATATAATCCAAATAGTGTAGAGAGCTTTTTTAATCAATTATCAAACAATCATTAAAGCAAAGAATGAAATATCATTCACACTTTATCAACTTTTTTTAAAATTAAAAAATCACAAATTATCTCCAAGTCACAAGTATCTCCAAAGCAATAGAGCAGCCTTCACTTTTTTCTCTTATCTTCTCCTTGGATACATCGACTAGCCTTCTACCTCCAACTGAGCTCCTCAAACATTATCCATGAGAAGAACTGTGAGCCCCTGATGAAGCTTTTATTAAGGAGAAATGAAGATCTTTGTTGGGCTTTATCTTGATGACGTTTGGAGAGCGAGGAGAATTAAGATAAATGCAGTATATGTTCATAAGTTTGTACTATTTATGAGCTGCTATTGAGCCTTTGCTTTTGCTATAGAGCTCAGTCGGAGGTGGAAGGCCTATGCCTTAGTGAATGCTAGTCGCTCTATCCAAGGAGATGTCATCTGCGTCAATGTGATAGTTGATGCTGTGTGAGTGCAGAGTGGTTGCAAGTAGATATTGAAGAGAAGAGCTGAAAGGGTGAATCCTTGGGAGACACCTTGAGTCTGGGTGTAAGGGGTTGATGGTAGTGATCCAATCCTTATCTATTGAAGCCTGTTGTATAGGTAGACTTGGAACCATTTTAATACGGCACCTTGTATTCCTATTGATTGTAGGCATTGTAGGAGGATGTTATGGTTGATAGTGTTGAAGACTGCTGAGATGTCAAGAAATATGAGTATGAAACCTTGGTGAGTGTTCTGAATTCCTTTTATGGGGTTGTTCTTGAGAGAAGTTAAAAGGGTTTCCACTCAGAATTCAAGTTGTTCTGGATCAAGCAGGGCATGGGTGTTGAGGTATTCTTGCAGTTCATTTTGGACGGTCTTCTCGAATACTTTGGCTATGAATGGTAGGCTTGCTATGGGTCTGTAGGAGGTGGGGTCAGAGGGGTCAAGGTGGATTTTTTTTAAGAGGGTGGATTGAGGAGGTTTCTGGTATATCGGCATGCAATAGGGAAACTTTGAGTCACTTTTGTGAGGAATGGGTAGAGTTCAGATTTGGTGGCTTTGATCCAGCTGATCAGGCAGGGGTCCAAGGGGGACATTGTAGAGTTGAGGGATGAGATGGTGTTTTCTATGTCTTCAGTAGTGATGTTTTGAAGGTGCTCCATGAGTGCGCTGGTTGGGTAGGTTGTGGTGGTAGGCTTGTTTGGGCTGTGGGTTGAAGGTGGCGAGTGGAGTAGTAGTCAGCCAGTTGTTGTGGGGTGATATAACTGTTGGCTGTATTGTCACCGGAACATTTTGTGAGTTCTTTTACTAGGGTGAATAGCTCTCTTTGGCGGTTGAGTGATCTTTGAATTAGTTTGGTGTGGAAGCTTTGTTTGGAGCAGTTTATGGCGTGGTTGCATCCCCTTAAGAGGGTCATGTAGCAGGATTGGTCTGTAGAAAAGCGAGATTTCCTCCAATTGCATTCTTGTCTTTGTAGTTGGGATTTTAGTTTTTGAAGGTCTGGGGTGTACCATGGAGTCCATTTGTGGACAGGGGTCGGTGGGTGGATCAAAGTTGAGGATGATTCACTGACGGGTTGATTCCAGGTGGTCATGGTTGTGTTAAAGTCCAGAATTTTGGTGTTGGGAATTGGGGAGATGTGGGCAAGGAATGTGCCCCCGAAGCCTTTCCACCCTGTGTGGCTGCACTGCTTGCACAGGGCTAGGTACGGTCCCATTTGCAGACCAAGGAACTAAAAGATAGCAAGAACCAACAGCACAGTTTATAAAACTAAATTATAACTCATTTTTGTTTTGTTGTTATAAACTGCGTTATGGTTCTTGATTTTTCTTTTTCAACATATATTTTGCATCCACAGATTCTGATCTTCTCACTAACAACAACAACCACTATTCTCCAGTACCAGGCATATTGTGAACTAATACAAAACCCTACAACAAAGAGCAAACCTACCATACCATATCAGCACAAACTTCCAAAACTCACATAAGGAGCCCATCCAAAAAAAGTGTCACTGTAAATACTGCAGTGGACCCTGGAACATCCATACACCTATTTGAAAAGCTGAACAAGTCAAATTACTACAGTACAGTATAGATTTTTATTTACAAACTCCATGTTAACAGAACACCTGACCTCAGTCACACACTCGCAACATTGACCCTCACCAAGTACAGAATAAGTTACCACAATCTAAAGTAAAAATAATAATAATATGTAGACTAAATTTAAATTGAATCCCCAAGAAGCCAGAGTCCACATGCAGTGCAACATCAGATAAATAAGAGATGCAGTTCCCTAATACTGTGTAAAATATAAAAATAGCACAAAGTCCAATCACAAAAATTAAATAAAATTATTTTTTCTACCTTTGTTGTCTAACCATTTTATTCTCTGATCATGCTGGTCCCAATCTGAGGCTTCTGCTTTCCTGTCTTCTCTTAGCTCTCTTTCTGTGGTCTACGGTCCATGGTCCATCTGCCATTTCTTTTCTCTTCTTTTGTTTTCGTCACTTCCTTCCATCAGCCCATTTCCAGTTCCAGTAACCCTCCCCAGTATCATCCCCCTTTCCAGTCCTTCCCTCCCAGTACCTTCCAATGTCAACTGCCTTGCATTCCCATGACTGCAACTGGTGTCCATTCCCTTCAAGTCCCCCTCCTTCCCCACTGTCCAGCCCCATCTAGTCCAAATACCATCCCAGATATCAGCTCACGTCCACTCTCAGTGCCACCCGCAGTCAGCTCCCTTCCAGTCGCCCTACCCTCTGTCCATCCCCCTTCCAGTGCCATTTGCATGTCAACTCCCTTCCAAACTCCTCCCCATTAGCCAACATCCTACCATTCCCATCCCCAAGTGTCATCTCTCTTCCAGTCCCCCTTCAGTACATCCCAGGTGTCAGCTCCTTTCTGGCCCCCTCCTTCCCCCATGTCAGCTCCCTTCGTGCCCCCTCCTTCCCCCGGCAGACCTTCTCATTATCTGCTCCCTTCTAGTCCTATTCTACCATCCACCTGCATCAGCCCATTTGTAGCCCTAGCCCCTAGTTTTTTTGCAGGGCCAGCAGCACTCCCCTCCCCCATTAGCCCATTTCCAGTCCCATCCCCCTTATCAGCCCACTCTATTCCTAGCCCCCCAATCAGCCCATTACCAGTCCTAGCTCATTTCCATTGCTAACCCACCATCTGCCCATTACCAGTGCTAACCCCCAATAAGTCCATTTCCTGTCCTAGCCCCCCCTAATCAGCCCATTTCCAGTACTAACCCCACATCAGCCCATTACCAGCTCTAACCCCCCTCCCGATCAGCCTATTTACATTCTTAACCCCCCATCAGCTCATTTCCAGTCCTAGCCCCTCCATAGCCCATTACCAGTCCTAACCCCCCCCCCCATCAGCCCACTTCCAGTCCTAACCCCCCATCAGTCCATTTCCAGTCCTAGCCCCCCCATAGCCCATTACCAGTCCTACCCACCCCATCAGCCCATTTCCAGTCTTAACCCTCCCACTCCACCCCAGGGAAATAAAAAAAAATCTGGCTGCTGAAGCTGCTGCTGTTGCCACTGTGGCAGCAGCAGAATGAAGTGCCCCACGGTCTTCCCAACAGAACCCTCCTCTCTCCCTCAGCGCGGCTTTTCAGAACCGCGAAGAGAGAGTTCCCCTTTCTTGTGGCTCTGTTAAGCCCACCAGCACTGATGGAAACAGATAGTGTTCTCAGAAATGCTTTCTGTTCCATGCACAGGACACAAGAGGCAGGCAGAGCTCTGGTGTAGCAATGCGTGGATGAGATGACGGTGTAAGGAAGAGGGGTTTGGATTTGTTTGGAACTGAGCGACATTTTGAGGAGTGTGGGGAGGCTTTTTCAAAAGGATGGGCTCCACCTTAACCAAGGTGGAACCAGGCTGCTGGCAATAACCTTTAAAAAGGAGATAAAGCAGCTTTTAAACTAGATAATGGGGGAAAGCCAACATTTTTCCAAGAGCACATAGTTCAGAAGAATGTACTATATCTTTGAAGGATACTAGCAAAACAGGGAAGGTAGGGCATCCCGATAGAGAGGTTCCAATAAATGTGAAAGTAACCCAGGTACCTTTAAGTAAAAATCAGACAGCGTTGAAAAATTCCTCTTGTCATCCAATAGCCAGACTGCTAATATGAGCAAAAAACAAACTTTGTAATGCCTGTATGCAAATTCTAGAAGTCTAAAAAATAAGATGGGAAAGATAAAATATATAGCACTGAAAGAAAGGTTAGATATAATTGACATCTCAGCGAGGTGGTGGAAGGAGGATAACTAATGGGACACTGTGATACCAGGCTACAAACTATATCATAATGATAGGATCGATCAAATTGGTGGAGAGGTGGCTCTATATGTTAAAGAGGGTATTGAGTCAAGCAGGATGAAAGTTTTGCAGGAAACAAAATACACCGTAGAACAGGGGGTCTCAAACTCCAGACCTGGAGGACCGCAAACCAGTCAGGTTTTCAGGATATCCCTAATGAATATGCAGGAGATATATTTGCATGCACTGTCCCCATTGTATGCAAATATATCTCATGCATATTCATTAGGGATACCCTGAAAACCTGACTGGTTTGTGGCCCTCCAGGACTGGAGTTTGAGACCCCTGTTCGTAGAATCTGTAGGATAGAAGTTCTGTATAAAAAGGGGGAAGGGAATGGCAGTGGGGGTGTACTGCCGCCACCTGGCCAGATTGAACAGACAAATGAGGAAATAATAGCAGAAATTAAGGAAGCTAGCAAAGTTTACAATACTGTAATAATGGTGGATTTCAATTACCCAACTATTGACTGGATCAATGTCACATCAGGACATGCTAGGAAGATAAAGTTTCTTGATTAAATAAATGACTGCTTCATGGAGCAGCTGGTTCAGGAACCAACACGAGGGGAAGCTATTTTAAACCTAGTCCTTAGCGGAATGCAGGATCTGGTGGAAGAGGTAATGTTTTTGGGGTCCCTTGGCAATAACGATCATAACATGATCATATTTGATTTAATATATGGACAGAGGATAGCAAGGAAATTCACTGTGCTAGCATTTAACTTTCACAAAGGAGACTACTGTATGATAAAAAGAGGAAAATGATTAAGAAAAAACTAAAAGAAGCAAATGTAAATGTTAAGAGTTTACATCAGGCCTAGGCATTATTTTAAAATACTATCTTAGAAGCCCTGAGCAGATATATTCCATGCTTTTAAAAAGGTAGAAGGAACGCCAAATGGCAGCCAGCATTGCTTAAAGGTGAGGTCAGAGAGGCTGTTATATCTAAGAGAGAATCTTTCAGGAAATGGAAAGCATAGCCAAATGATGAAAACAGGAAACAGCATAAATACTGGTATGTTAAATGCAATGCACTGATAAGGCATAAAAAGAATTTGAAAAGAGGTTTGCCATGGAAGCAAAAGCATATAATAAAAGCATTTTCAAGTACATTTGCAGCGAAGAACCTATGAGAGAGTCAGTTGGGCCATTAAATGACAGAGGGGTAAAAGAGGCACTAAGAGAGGACAAGGCCATAATGGAGAGACTGATTACATTTGTTGGTTCAGTTTTTAATGAAGAAGATTTAAGGAACTTACCCATGCCAGAAATTATATTTAAAGGTAAGGTACCTGAGAAATTGAAACAAATCTTGATAAATCGGGAAGATGTAATGCAGTGTTTGATATCCTAAAGAGTATCAAATCACCTGGACCACATGGCATACATCCCATGGTGCTGAAAGAGCTGAAATATGAGAATGAAGACCTACTTTTAGTAATCTGTAAACTATCATTAAAATCATCTGCAGTACCTTGAGATTAGAGAGCAGCCAATGTAATGACAATTTTTTAAAAAGGGTTCTGGTGTGATTCGGGAAACTACAGACTGCTAAGTCTGACATCAGTACCGTGAAAAATGGTAGAAACCATTATAAAGATTAGGGGACCCTAGAGGGGGAAGAACTAGAAGAACTGGCCCTGTCATCAGCAGGTGTTATCGTTTGCTCATAGCCACTTATTAGGAGGACACCTGGAGTTGGAGAACATACTAGAGCATGTTCTAACCCAATTTTTCTGGCCTGGGGTCCATAAAGAGGGGCGGTTATATTGCCAGTCATGTCCCAACTGCTAACTTCATAACCCTACAAGAGTCCAACCTGCCCGTCTACTGCCTATGCCTACTATTGAAATACTGTTTGAAAAAGTGACCATGGGCCTGGTAGGTCACTTGGAGCAAACCACCCGAGGCAGCAAGTATATGTTAGTCATGCTAGATTACACTACCTGCTACCCGGAGGCCACTGCTCTAAAGAATATGAAGACTACTACAATTGTGAATGCCCTCTGGGAAGTATTCTCGGGGGTGGGAATACCCAATGAGATCCTCACAGGTCAAGGAACACTCTTTGTATCCAAGGTAATGAAGCAAGTGTGTGCCTTGGTGAAGGTCAAGACACTACAAACGTCATTATATCACCCACAGACAGATGGCCTCATTGAGCGATACAATAAAACTCTGAAACAGATGTTAAAAAGATTTGTGCAGGAGGACAGGAAGAATTGGGATTTTCTCCTACCCTATTTGATATTTGCCATCCGCGAGGTACCTCAGAGTTTCATGTGGTTTTTGCCTTTTGAGTTGCTCTTTGGAAGACAGCCAAGAAGCATATTAGACGTGGTAAGAGAAACCTGGGAAGAAGAACCCCGTGCCAAGCGTAATTTGATGGAGTATGTTAAACAGTACAGGCTGAGGAAAGCCAGAGAGGTGACCAAACTCAGTTTTGAAAAAGCCCAAGCCGAGCAGGTCAGGGGCTACAAATGGGAAGTCATGCACTGTACCTTCCAGCTGGGAGTCAGAGTTTTAGTTTTGCTGCCATCATCTGTCGGGGTGTACTGGGTACAGAGTGGGGATGGCAACTAGAGCTAACAAGCAGCGGTGATATTCAGCCACTGGCCAGTTAACTTAAACCAGTTAAATCTGGCCAAAATAATCTGGTATCACTTTAGCAGGTTTAGCTTTCTGGCCAGCGACTGAATATCATTGCTAACCATTTTAAGTGTGCTGAAAATGCCCAGGTATATATGTATTCAATCGACACATGTAAGTGCCACTATTTCCACATGTAGATACTTCTAAAAGGACTTCCATATTCTATTATATACAAAGGTTTATGCAAATGCCCCATTAATGAGTGACTGCGATGCAAAAGCATTCAAACCGTCTCATCATTGCAGAGTTCCGAAAAAATGAATGAGAAAAATAGACTTATTTTTGTTATTTAATCTTTATTAAAGCATTTCATATGTTTACAACAGCAAAATCCCCCTCCTCCCATCCCACTCTTAAGCACCACAACAGCTCTTCATTAAGCACAACACACTTGTAATGGGCCCCAATATTTTTTCAAACAATGGCACATGCTCCAAACACAAAGCAGTAAGCTGTTCCATGTGCAAAACGGTTTGCATCCACAGCCACCATGATAGCAAGGTGGGGTCCTGGCTGGATTTCCAATACAGTGCAATTTTGCACCTTGCTCCATTTCCACCCATAGCCAGCAAGCATCCCTGCAACCTGTGCCACCCCTTTCCTCCCCTACCTAAAAGAATACACCCCACTCCCAGCTCCCACTCCAGAGGCCTCACATAATCTTTTACTGCCTTCCAAGAGAAAAGCAGACTTCGAGAGCATGTTTACACATAAAAATGACTACAGCTCAATGAGCATTTTCCGATAACCGTATAACATTTCATGACTCATGATGTCAAAAGCAGGAGTAATATCCAGAAACATTATTGTATACTCCTTTCTGCTACCAATACATTTATGCAATGAGTTCAAAAGTGACACCAATAAGGTCTCAGTGCTGTGACCCTTTCTAGCCCCATCTGGAAAAGATGCAAAATTCTTGTAACTGCTGCAGGACCCCAATCCCTAAAAGTAGGAGATTAGACACAGGACAATAATCTGCTGTATTATCTACTGATGTTTTCCCTTCTTTAACACTGGCACTTTATTGCATTCTTTATATACTGGAGGCAAGGACCTCTGGTCAAAGGTCAATTCACTAAAAGAGACAATGTCTTGGCCAACATTAGAGCGAACATTTTTTGAACCCTTGATGGACCAGGATCATGACTACAATGGGTAACACATAGAAACATGACAGCAGAACAAGACCACATGACCTATATAGTCTGCCCATCTATATCACCCACTACAAGAGTCCCCTTTTTTTCTTTAGAGAACCTTTGTGTTTGTCCCATGTTTTTTTGAATTTAGATACTGTCCTCATCTCTACCCCCCACCGGGAGACTATTCCACGCATCTACCACTCTTTCTGTAAAGGATTATTTCCGCATATTACTCCTCAGTCTATCCCCTTTCACACTCATCCTATGACCCCTCATAGCAGAGCTTGCTTTCAATAGAAAGAGGCTCTTCTGTGCATTTATGCCATGGAGGTATTTAAATGTCTCAATCATATCACCTCTGTCCCACCTTTCCTCTAAAATATACATATTATGGTCCTTAAGTCTGTCCTCATATGCTTTATAATGAAGACCATTAGCCATTTTAGTAGCCACCCTCTGCACTGACTCCAACCTGTTTATATCCTTTTGAAGGTGCAGTCTGCCGAATTGCACAAATATTCCAAACATGGTCACACCAAAGACTTATACAGAGGCACTATCACCTCCTTTCTTCTGCTGGCCATTCCTCTCCCTATGCACCCAAGCATCCTTCTAGCTTTCACCGCTGCCTCTTCTACCTGTTTAGCTACTTTGAGATCGTCAGACACAATCACGCCTAGGTCCCGTTCTTCTTTAGTGGACAGAAGTACATCACCCCTTGTATTGTACTGCTCCCTTGGATTGTTGCAACCCAGATGCATAACCCTATATTTTTTAGCATTAAATCTCAACTGCCAAATTCTAAACCATTCTTCAAGCTTAGCTAGATTCCTCCTCATGTTATCTACACCTTCCTGCGTGTCTACTCTTTTGCAGATTTTTGTTTCAACCACAAAGAGGCAAACCTTACCCGACAGCCTTTCCACAATATCACTAACAAAGATGTTAAAAACATTAATAGAAGATAACAACTCAGAAACTCTTTTTTCCATCAACTCTGTGAAAATAATTCCACCTTCCAAGACAACCCCCAGCTCCTCACCAAGAACAGGTATGCACCCCCATCAACTGTTAAACATTCTCAATTTTCTCAGCAAAGAAGACAAATATTTTTGTACAATAGATATCTAGTAAAGCATGAATGATTAACTTTTTATTGATATTCTAGTATTTTAAGTCAGCAGTGATATCTTCCTGTTCTTGGAAAATTTAACACTTCCCTTGCAAAGGAAGGCCAGTTTTCCTTAGGCAAAGAAGAGAAATTGTCTGTGCTATTTTCTTTAAAGTGGCTTCCATGTTATGGTAAAGACCATGACAAGTCTGGTCATTTCTGGGGACAGAATGTTGCGCTTGATGAACAAGTGGTCTGATCCAGTTTGGTATGTCATAGGCTCTTAGCAGTGGCGTAACTTTCACCAAAGCAGGCCACACAATGTGGGGGAGTCCAAGGGGGGAAGGGGGCCCACACACCAAAGTCAGTGTTCTTCTCTGCACCCGCCTGCACATCCACGCATGGCAAACTTACATTGTTTGCTTTGCTGCCTCGGCTCCAGACCCAGCTCTGTTAACTCCCGGGCTGAAATCTCATGATAATGGTCACACTTGTAAGACTTCAGCCCCGGGAGGTAACAGCCCCAGGCCTTACGTGATGCGCATTGGTGTGTGCATCACAGAGTGGAGTCTCTGCACAAGGGGCATGTTACAGAGAGGGAGCATGCCACTGCTGCCACAACAATGAAGAGCCCTCCACAAAATTTTGCTTGGAAGCCCTCAATGGAACTTATGCTACTGGCTCTTATGGACAAATGAGAGAGGAAAGAGGCTTGGAGCCCTGCTGCCATTTTCTCAAGTCTCAAAAAATTGTAATCCTGCTGCTTTGAATTTTGTATTTGAGGAATTGAGATTTTTTGGCAACTCTAAATTGAAAATGCATATTATGGTAAATGCTAACTTCATATCTTACTTTGATTTATGTTAAGAGAAATCCAGAAACTCCAACCAAAATCTTGATCACTATAAACAGTGTATAGGCACATTAACAAAGTGACATTTGCAGGCATTGCACATTAATATACTTCTTTAAAACTGACAGTCCATTTGTAGAATGATGTACGTCACAAGAGTCCTAAGTTCCTTGGAGTCCTACTGGAGTCCTTGAGTGCAAGAAAAACAATTAAAAATAAATTACTTATTTGGTATTGTGCCTGAAAGCAGCAATCAAGGTCACTTTATAGGGATGCTTTAGAAAAGAAACGGAAATGCAGAGTGAAACTTTCATCTAAATGCTAGACTAGCTATATTTAATATTCACGATATCCAAAAACACTATTCCAAGACAGCAGATATTGTTCCCCAATTGTTCTTTCAAACATTCTCCATCTGGCAGATTACAGGGACTTTTCAGATAATTTTGTAAGCCTTTTATTATATTACACTGTGATACTTTGCTGCAAGGGCTTTATTGGGTATATTTCCCTAGAGAGGACGTGCTTATTGTTGAGGATGTTTCTGTTTTCCCTCTGTCTGTACAGTCTGAGATGTGCATGCATGGCAAGTAGGATGCAGGGAATGCCTTGGATAGGGAAGCAGGATCAACCTGGGAGTTCCCCTAAGTGAGTGATGAAGGTGACAGGGGGCCTGGGCAAATGATAGCAAAATCTGCATGAAAGGGGTTAATATTTGGCCTGGAGCTTACAAATGGGAGTATGTTTCTGATGTCATAGATCACCTGCTGATGTAGATTAGTATTAGAGCACAGGTAGCAATAGCTCATGCAAAGGTGAGGGTCCTAGAATTCAGGAAAAACTAAATGAGAAGTGAGGAAAACTTACAGGAGCAGAATGGAATGAGTAAACGTGAACTGGCTGTTTATTCCTTCAAAAAGTGCAAAGATCAGGGGACATGCAATGAAGCTACAAAGTAGCATATTAAAGACTAATCCAAGAAAATATTTTCTCACTCATTGTCTAATTAAGCTCTGGAATTCATCACCAGAGAATGTAGCAAAAGATATTAGTTTAGCTGGGTTTAGAAAACGTTTGGACAAATTGCTGGAGGAAAAGTTCATAAAGCATTATTAAAATGGTCCGGGGGAAATCCACTGCCTATCCCTGAGATAAGCAGCTTGGAATCTGTCTACCTTCTGGGATCCTGCTGTGACTTGGATTGATTGCTGTTGTTAGTGATGGACACTGGTGCAATCATGAGAATGTGAAACTTAGAGGTGAAGGGTAGGAATATGTAAAAGCTGAAACAGAGAATGCAGAATTGCATAACAAATATTTCTGTTCACTGGTCTCTGAAGAAGGATTTTGAGTAGGACCCAGAATCATTCCTCAAAAAGGAATGGAAATGTGGAATGGTCTTATGGTTAGAACTGTGGGCTGAGAACAAGGGAAGAAAGGCTTAAATCCTGATTCTTCCATTGATGCCCTTTGTGACCTTGGACAAGTTATCTCACTCTCCATTTTTTCAGGCATAAATAAACTGTAAGCCCTGCTTCCTATTGTATCTGCATTCTAATTCATTTTGAAAATGGGTTTGGAAAGTTGAATAGTTAAATCTAAAATACCCATCCATTCCAGGTAGATCTAGAACAATTTTCATAGACCGTGTTAGCACGATTTAGCAAAAGTAGATAGAGGAAAGAGGTCAAATGAATTCATCCTAGGACAGCGCTTCCTAAAAATGTCATGGGGGACCAGTCAGTCAGCTTTTAGGATATTCACGTGCTCTGTCTCCTTTGCATGTGGATTTCTGTAATGCATATTTATTATGGATATCTTGAAAACCTTACTGGCTCAGGATAACCCCAGCTATTGTCTTAATGACATGGAAGATATTGATGTAGAACATGCAAGTCTATTACAGGCTTTGCTGCTAGCTTCTGGCTGGGGTCTGACTTTTTTAACTGCTTGCTTGTAAGTCTGTCAGCCTGTATATATTATTTATTTATTTGTCTTCTCATTGTTACAGTGCCTTACTTTTCAGCATTTTTGTTTGTGATCTTGTTCAGCTCTCTCTCTCTCTGTTTTCAGCGCTGTCTCTCTCTCCTTTTTCTTATTATCCCACCCTCCCTCCCCACAGCCCACTCACCCCCTGGCTTATAGTCTCTTATAGCCGCCCTGTGCTCATTACCACAATCACTTACAGGTGTACCTTATCCCCTGCAATCTCTACCACCTATCCTTTTATTTCTTCTGACTTCTCTGCTCCTCTCCACTTCTCTTTTTTATGGCTCCTCAGCACTTTCTCTTTCTATTGCTCATACTCCCTAATTGTCTCTCCTCCTACCAACACATTCAAGCCCCTCCCCCTTATCTCCCCTTTACTATCCTCACTTCCCCCACCATCTTGTCATCTACCCTATCATCAGCTCTTGAGCTTCACCACTTTTTCCCTCTCATTCAGCCACATCTTCTCTCTGAAACAACTTCACCCTCATTACCACCATGCTATCTCCTCTCGGCCCTGTACTCTTCTACTCCTTCTCCTTCTCTCTTTCAGAGATATCAACGCCAGCCCTGGCCCCCTAGACTTTTGTTACGCTCCCAGAACAGATCCTCATAGAACAGCTCAAATCTTATTCACATCCCTCTCCTTTCCTCCGCCTCTTTCCCTTTCTCATGTGCCTTGTGGAACGCACACTCCTTCTCAAATAAACTTGCCTTTACTCATGATTTCTTTATCTCTAATGCTCTCCATCTCCTTGCTCTGAGACCTGGCTCCTCCTAGAGGACTCAGCTTCAGTCACTACACTGTGTCATGGTGGCTATCAATTCTCCCACATGCCTCGTCCCAATTGCCGTGGTGGTGACATTGGTTTTCTACTTTCTCCTTCCTGTCAATTTCAACCCTCCCTCTACCTCGGTCTCATTCCTTTCCCTTCTTTGAAGTCCACTCCATCTGCCTTTTTACTCCACTACCACTCCAATTATCTGTTATTTATCAACCGCATGACAAATCCACCTCTACCTTTCTCTCTGACCTTGACTCATGGCTTTCCATCTTTCTGGATTCATCTTCCCCCTCTCTTATTCTCAGGAATTTTAACATTCATGTTGATAACCCCTCTAACCCTTGTGATTTAAAGCTCCTCTCTCTTACCTCATCATTCACTCTCCAGCTTTGCTCCATTGCTCCCACTTATCAGCAAGGCCACTGCCTCGACCCTGTATTTTTCTCTAATTGCTCACCATGAAACTTCTGTACCTCACTTCTTTCCTTATCAGACCATCACTTGCTAAGCTTCACTCTTCATCACCTGCCACTTCAACCTTGCCCTTTCTCCTCCAACCTCTTTAGAAATCTTCATGCTATTGACCTGTTGGCTCTCTCCTCCATTGTCGCACCACCTCCTTCCTCCACTATGTCATATGAGTCTGTTGATGAGGCAGTAGCTTCCTTTAATACTGCACTCTCCTCTGCTCTGGATGCTCTTGCTCTGCCCATGCCACATCCTGTGAGGCGTACTGTACCTCAACCCTGGCTGTCTTCCACTACCTGCTATCTACATTCCTGCACCCACTCAGCTGAGAGTACTTGGCTCAAATCCCACACCCTTGCAGACTTTCTATGCTTCAAATTCATGCTTGCCCTTTCCAGTCAGCCATAGCACTCACCAAACAAGACTTATGTCCATCTGATTATCTCTCTCGCCTCTAGCCCTCACCATCTCTTTACAACTCTCAGCTCTCTCCTCAAGGTGCCTCCACCTCTGTCTCCTCACTCCCTTTCTGTCCAAACTCTGGCTGACTACTTCCATGATAAAATCCACAAGATTAAAGTCCAAGCACAACTACACACAGGTAATCAGAACAGAGGTGTTAGGTCTCACAAAATGGAGGCTAGCTGCTTTTTGTATTAAAGGACAGCTGAGGAAAACATGAAGACTTTAGTAGATGGTTTTCTCATTTCCTTCAACAGTTAGCAAAGCTTCTACAGTTTAACTATGTCTGAGAAAAATCTTAACATCAAAGCTGTTGCCCCTATTACAGTTTCTGCTTCCATCCAGACAGAGAGCTTGATTCCTGGTGAGGGACTATTTCTGTGAACAAGATGCCTGCATGTTGAATCCCTCCTGAAACAAGTAAGAAAGTGAGAAAGGAGGAGGCAAGGTTGAAAAACAACTATAACAGTGAGAACTACATTGATGAAAAGCTTTTTGAGGCATCAAAATCTCCAGCAAAGGTGAAGACAGCTGAACATGGGTCACCAGAGCCTGCAGAATCAACATTCCAACTCCACCATCTCTTAAACTGAAGAACTAGCATGTGGCTCTTGAAATGGAGGATGTGAGAATATCCCAGTAACAGGAGGAACCAGAGCTCAAAAACCCCAAAGTTGCAAAATCAGTAACCACAAGGAAGGGAAAGGAAATAGTGGTTAGTGATTCCCTACTGAGGGATACAGAGGCATCCATCTGCCAAACAGGTATGATGTCCCGGGAGGCATGATGTCCCAAACAGGTATGAAGTCTGCCAGGTGCCAAAATCCAAGACATCACAGAGAGTTTGCCAAGACTTATCAAGCCTACTGACTATTGGGTGGAGCTGCTCATCCATATTGGCACAAATGATATGGCTAGGTATCCCTCAGGGCATATCAAGAGTGACTTCATGGCTCTGGAAGAAAGGGAGAAGCAGATAGTTGTGCAGGTGGTAATTCTCCTCAATACTCCCTGTTGAGGGTAAAGGCCAAGGCAGAGAAGCTTACATCCTGGAGGTGAATACATGGCTACGTGGATGGTGTCATCAAGAGAATTTTGGTTTTCTAAACCATGAGTTGATTTTTCAAGGCCTGCTGAGCAGATAAGATGACCACCTATTCAAGACATTTTGAAGTGTCTTCCGCAGCAGATTGGCTAACCTACTGAAGGAAGCTTTAAACAAGGTATGTCAGGGATGGGTAAACAAAGCCCCCAGGTAATTAAAAGCCCTTAGATAAGTAAAACATTAAATACCTCTGAAGAATTTGGAAAAGTTAATATATGGAAAGTGGTGTGTCCTAATGCCCATACTATGAGAAAAAAGATTATGGATCTTCAGGCTATAATGGAAGAGGCTGACATGGATTTAGTGGTGGTCACTGAAACACTGTTCACAGACAGCTATCATGGGGATATAATTATACTGAGCTATAATTTATTCAGGAAGGACAGGGTAGGAAAAAAGGGAGGAGGAGTGACACTATGGGGTATGTTTACTAAACTGGGGTAACGTTACAGACCGCGCGTTAGGTAACATTAATGCTCGTTAGGTAGCGTTAACGCGCAGTCTGTAACGTTAACATGCAGTAACATTACCAACCGCACGGAAGCGTTCCGCGGCACAGTACACACCTCAGAAGGAGGAGAGAGGGCGGAGAGCAGGGTCAATGCGCGGGGAGTGGGCGGGGAGAGGCTCCCTGCACACTAACGCGCTGACCTGAAGGGCTGAATCCTACCGTGAATGAAAACCTGCCGTTAGATGCACATTTTCAGGAGAGAGAAACCATTTCGGTGTCAGTAATGTACAGCATAGGCAGGAGCACAAGAAACGTGATAGTAGTGCTCCATTTGCAGCAACACCGTAGTGCCCAAGTATGAGAGGCCACTATGGCAATGGTGTAAATGGGGCATAGGGGGCTGCAGGTGGAACATGTTGTGGGGGCAGCCGGGGCATAGGGCAGACCTGGGTGTCGCCCAGGTGGCACATAGGAACATAGAAACTGGAAGTGTGAAAGACAGCATCTGACAAAGGCCAAACACAATATACAAATACATTGTCCACACTAGCCAATAGTTGCCAGGGCAGATAAGGACATCCCCGCATCCATCCCACCACCATGTTGAAGGGACAGAATGTTGTTAGGTGGTGATGGGGGGTGGGGGTGGGAATGTCCATGTATGCCTTCCCACCCCAGATGCCGCACCATAGGTACCTGCTTACCTGAACAGTGGATGGCCTGGGACGGCGCACAACAAGCACCAACAGCATATGGTTATAGCATGAGGGGGGGTGTCCGTGCTGGAGGGGGCAGTGGTACCTGTCTGCAGTGGACCCAGGCTATGCCCTGTACACATATGTGGTGTGCAGTGCAACAGAAAAAGTCTTGGAAAGGAGACATAAAGGTATGGCCCAGGGACTGCTGTGCCTCTGTGGCCTAACTGTGGTGCAGTACACACAGCCAGTATGACTCAGAGCAGAGGGTCACAGGTTCAGGTCCCAGTTGCAGACCCTGCAGAACACATCACTAACTTTTGCCCTACTACGTAAAAAAACAGGAAATGTCTGGCTGAGGAGACGTAAAGGTATGGCCCAGAGAGGGCTGTGCCTCTGTGGCCCCATTGTGGTGCAGTACACACAGCCAGTGTAACTCAGAGCAGAGGGTCACAGGTTCAGGTCCCAGCTGCAGACCCTGCAGAACACATTACAAAGCTTTGCACAACTATGTAGATACAGCAGAAAAACAGAAAATGTCTGGCTGAGGAGAGGCAAAGGTAGTTCCAGGGATTGCTGGGCCACCATGGTGCAGTACACACAGCCAGTGTGTCCAGGAGCAGAGGGTCACAGGCACAGGTCCCAGCTGCTGGAACCTGCAGAACACATCCCAACATTTTACCCTACAAAGCATATACAACATCAAACTATGCAATCCCCACAGCAGCAGCCAACAGGGATAGAAACACCCACTCACACAGGCTCCACCATCCAAATCATGCTGTACAGGCAGGCTGCTGGCTCCAGCACAGAGTTGCAGGTAACATCACAGCACCACTGCTACCTCCTGCTCAGTTCAGAAATGTTGGCAGTGTGGTAGTCAGGGTTGCCAAACACCCCTATCATTGCACAGTGCTGCAGTAGGAGTGTGTGTGTGTATATGTCTATCCATAGTTTTATGGCTGCCAACCCCACCCTCGGCCCTCATTGTCCAACTCTTACCAGCATTAGCCTGTGAATGTGCATAATGAGGAGCAAGGTAGTGTGGGTATGGGCCAGATAGGGCAAATTGGGCAGCTGCATCTGCACAGGGAGTATTGCAACAGCTGGTACACTGTAGTGTCCGAACATCTCCTGCATGGACAGGGTGACTACAGTATGTCGTGCTGGGAGGGCAGTCTCGCCCTGACTCAGCAGTGACCATGGCATGTCCAGGTTCCCACATAGTCATCTATACTACCTGTCTCCAGTGATACCTGTGCGATCCCAGTTCTGGGGCCCAATCACTGACATACTGGCTGGCCAGCCATCCTTCCTATGTCTGGGTGCATGTGTATTTTCATTGACCATATACCATGGACTGGCCAGTGGCATGTCTGCAGTTAGTCTGTACATGGGGCGAACACCATGTATGCTGGTGCAGTCTGACAGTATTGTCTGATGATACATGGCAGACTGTGGCAAGTGAGGATTCACATGGCAACCCCTCATTAATGCCGGTCTGCCAATGCTCCAGTCACAGGTATGTCTCATGTGCACTAGCCCTAGAGGGATATTCTTTGCCATCAGGAACAGGCTTGCTGGTCCCACAGCCAGTCCCGTGGTCTCAGGAGCCTGTTCCTCCACACCCCCACCTACAAGATGGGTGTATACCACTCTGAGCAGTAGGAGACCATGGGACATAACCCTCATAAGACACTGGACACCCCTCTGTCCTGCTAACAGGTGGCCATGGCAGCCAGACCTTAACACTGGGTACACACTGAACTGGGTTTTTCTCTGGTCCCAGAGGGACATCTGTGACTGTGTAACACAGATGGGCACATTGCCTGGGACACCTGCCACACACTGCCAGTGATGGGAATGTACAGCAGGACCTATATGTAGCACCACATCTGCTGCGGACCTAGTGCTGGGCAGCCATCCATACCCTCAGGGTGAGTACAGAACCTGCACAATGGCAGGGTCCATAGCTACTCTGTGCCAGTATCACACATGGCAGTCCATCTTACCAGGCTGCGTTAACAGAGAGGTGCAGACACCATTTGTTGATCCGCTGTGGACCACTGTTTAGCATGTGCAATGCATCATGGGTGCTGGTACGGTTACCCTAACCTGGCGCACAAAGCAGATGGTCCATGCAGTGACCTGCAGTCCCTCTGTACCCAGGCATTGCTGTACAGCAAGCCAGAGAGGTACTGGTTCATACAATGACGTTCCAAACTGTGTCCATGGGTTCAATCCCCTATTGTTCCCCCTCCCATGCATGCCAAACTCAGATATTTTGCATGCCTCTAACACCATCTTTTTGCAGATATGTGCTGCCAGCCCATTAGAGACTCGCCATAGTGGGCGACATTCCTCTGGTCTGGTTATCTGCGTCTGTCAGCTGAGTAGAGTCTGGACTGCATGTGCAGGCTGCCACCACAGCACTGTGAACCTGTCCTGCATTGTGCCTCTACGTTGCCTGCCTCACCTGTACCTCAGTTGTATGGTACAATCATACCTCTGTCCACCCCTCATCATAACCATCCTGGCACCCCAGATGCCCCTGGGGGACATGTATGCCCACCATCTGCAACCCACTGCCCTCCCAGTACTGTACATTGCCCACACCCAGTGCTGTGGTACAGTTGCCCACAACATGTATGTCACCAGTACTGGCAGCCACATGGTCTGGCCACAGATATGGCATGTCCAGGAGCCTCCAGCCCTCACCCTCAATCACCTGTGCAGTGGCAGTAACCCGTGGCCAATCCAGTGTTAGGGTGACATCAGTATCTCTGGGCATACGTAATGCATGCCAACCTGAGGCACCTTGCAAGCCACAGGGCAAAGTAACCTAGGGCACTGTGACATTGGTATGCCAATGTGAACTATGGTAAATGATCCCAGGGAGCCCACAAGGATGAGTGTTGAAAGAACTGAAATATGAGATTGCAGACCTGCTATTAGTAATCTGTGAACTTCAATTAAAATCATCTGTAATACCTGAAGATTGGAGGATCACCAATGTAACACCAATTTTTAAAAAGGGTTCCAGGGGTGATCCGGGAAACTACAGACTGGTGAGCCTGACGTTAGTACCGGGGAAAATGGTAGAAACCATCATAAAGAACAAAATTACACAGCATGTAGATAGTCATAGCCTAATGGGAGACAGTCAACATGGCTTTAGACAAGGAAGATCTTGTCTTACTAATCTGATATGTTTTTTTGAAGGTGTGAATAAACAGGTAGACAAAGGTGAGTCGGTTGATATAGTATATCTGGACTTTCAGAAAGCCTTTGACAAGGTCCCTCATCAGAGATGTTTGGAAAAACTAAAAAGTCATGGGATAGGAGACAGTGTACTATTGTGGATCGGGAACTGGTTAAAAGATAGAAAGCAGAGGGTAGGGCTAAATGGCCAATTTTCCCAATGTAAAAAGGTGAATAGTGGAGTACCCCAGGAATCTGTGCTGGGCCCGCTACTTTTTGACATATTCATAAATGACCTTGAAAAGGGAATAACTAGTGAGGTTATCAAATTTGCAGATGACACAAAATTGTTTAAAGTTGTTAAAACCCAAGAGGATTGTGGAAAACTGCAGGAGGATCTGGATAAATTGGAAGACTGGGCATCCAAATGGCAGATGAAATTTAATGTGGACAAGTGCAAAGTTATGCACCTAGGAAAGAACAACCCACACTATGGTTACACAATACAAGGTTCCACATTGCGAACCACCACCCAGGAAAAAGATTTAGGAGTCATCGTGGATAACATGTTAAAGCCCTCCGCCCAGTGCGCAGCGGCGGCCAAGAAAGCAAATAGAATGCTAGGTATCATAAGGAAAGGAATGGAAAATAAAACAAAGGATATTATAATGCCTCTGTATCGTTCCATGGTACGACCGCACCTTGAATATTGTGTGCAATTCTGGTTGCCGTATCTTAAAAAGGATATAGTGTTATTAGAAAAGGTACAGAGAAGAGCCATCAAAAGGGTAAAGGGGATGGAAGGCTACTCCTATGAAGAGAGGCTACAAAGGTTAGGACTCTTCAACCTGGAAAAGAGACGGCTGAGGGGAGATATGATAGAGGTCTATAAATTAATGAATGGCGTGGAATGGGTAAACGTAGATCGATTGTTTACATTATCAGAATATAGAAAGACTAGGGGACATGTAATGAAGCTACAGGGTAAACTATTTAAGACAAATAAGAGAAAATATTTTTTCACTCAAAGTGTAATCAAACTCTGGAATTTGTTACCGGAGGATGTAGTAAGGGCTGTTAGTGTAGCTGGGTTTAAAAAAGGTTTGGACAAGTTCCTGGAGGAAAGGTCCATAAACCATTATTAAAAAGGGACCCAGGATATCAATGCTTGACCCAATACAAGCATTGTGGAACCTGTGTCTCTTGTGGATACTGCTAGGTACGTATGACCTAGATTGGCCACTGTTGGAAACAGGATACTGGGCTTGATGGACCTTGGTCTGACCCAGTATGGCATTTCTTATGTTCTTACCTGTCCAGGTGTGCCCATTACGGTGCGCTGCCTAGGGACCCCGAGGAGGTGCCATAGAAGGTGCCTCACAAGGCACACGATGAGCATTTTATATGGTACCATACAATATGGCGTCCAGTAGCGCGCCTACTAAGGCGCCGTAGCACAATATACCATAGAAGAAACCCACGAACGCGCCATGTTTGTAAGCGCAGTATCAGGCGATGTACAACATGCTATTAGGGCTGGGGAGCCCCAGGACGCGTTCCTTAGTGAACCGTTGCGTAAGGTCTCACCAAGGTGCCGTAATCAACGTTAGCCCAACACGCGCCTGAGGCCCAGATGGCTGAAAGCCTGACATGCTGTAACGTCAGGCCTCAATGCCCACAAGAAGATGGTCCATCAGAGCAATATACCGTGGTATTTGTAGCGCAGTGGTTAGGCAATATGTCAGACTACAATGTCCTGTGAGTTCACATCCCAGAAGGGGATACCAGAATGGGGAAAAGATGGGTACAGGGCATGTCACAAATAGAAAGACTAGTTGTACTCAGATATAGAAAAGGATATCTCTAACATAAGCAAATAGACCAACCCGCGTGGTTATGCACGTACATATGTGCGGTGAGAAGCGCGCACTGCGCAGGCATGTTTTTACTGCATCATATGAGGTCTGGTCACATACAGCAGACAAGATGACTGCCAGGTCGAGAAAGCCTGCTTTCACCCACGCAGACCTGTATCATGACTACGATTACTTTTGACACGACATAACGTGTCGCCTAGATGTAAATAGTTACCCCAGTTTTATCCAAGTTGTAGTACCTGTTCTTTGTAAACACAGATCAGCTTGCTGCACTGTAATAGTCATTCTGTTTCATGTAAACTGCACTGATGTTGAATAGCGTGGTATAAAAGAGACTCTAAATAAATAAATAAATAAAATGTGCTGGCAGAGTTAATATGCCTCCGCCAGGAGCGCCTATTTCCAGGATCCTCCCATAGGTAGGACCTCAGCAGAGTGAGGAGGGCCTGGGTGCACCTCAACAGGCGATACAATAGAGGCTCAGACTACCCACATGAGGTAAGTGCATGGGGACAGGCACCCAAACCTAGGACTTTAAAAAAACACCTGGTAACCAACACACATATCAGACACGCACAGCAAGGGAAAAGCAGGTGGCAGGTGTAGGCCTCCCTCTCGATGCTAGCAGATCTGCCCTGTCCCCAGGGGGCTGCAGAATCCATTACAGAGATATATTATCCATCCCATTGCTATGGTATTTGCTCCTGTTGCAGTGTCACTGATGTGCCCTATCCTCAGGATGCCCCAGGCCCACTACTGAGGCCTACTACCATCCTGGTGTTATGGTACCTGCTTCTGTTTAGACGTCACAGGTCTGCCAAATCCCCAGGATGCTGCAGGCCTCATTACAGAGGTCTATTATCCATCCTGGTGTTATGGTACCTGCTCTTGGTTATGTCTCTCAGGTCTGCCAGACCCCCAGGATGCTGCAAGCCTCATTACAGAGGTCTATTATCCATCCTAGTGTTATGGTAGGTGCATTGGCTGATGTGTGCAGGCCACTCATATCGCCATGTTGTGGCTGGAGCCTGCAGGGCATATAGAGGTACATCCCCATGGCACACTCGGGTTCGGCTGTTGCTGTGTGCAAGGGCCACTGATGAGACACATGATCATTGCCCATGCCAGTGCATACAGTGGCACATGGCTATGCAGTTTGTGCATATGTTGGACAAGGGTTGCAGACAGGTTGATTGGTGTAGCAGACATGCTGACATAGTGGTGCTTATGTACGTGACGTGGTGTATGCCCTGCCCCCCTGGCACACCATGCATGTATGCCGACACCATGCAGCCTCCCATGCATGGCAACGTGACCCACAGCACGGCAAGGGCACATATGGTTCGGTGTTGTAGGCCCAAACACGGAAAGGCTGCCGGTGGGGCAATGGGTGCCAGGGGGTTAGCACACAGGGCATGTAGGGGGCAACCTGGACATGCGCAGCCACAACACACATGTGTGTGACAGGGGCATCAGATAGCAGTCGACACATAGCACACAATAGGGGCAGCCACCTGCTGCACGCAGGTATGTGTGTGGTGCAGAACCGGCTGCCGATGGATGTCTGTCCCCTAATGTCCCCACACATTGCCTCCCGCACAGGTCGAGGACCTGTGCAAGAAGGCCCATGAGCTGCGAGCCAGGTACCCCTGCTTCCTGGCACATGTGCCTGGGGAGGGGGAGGAGGGGAGGTAGGAGGGGGGAGGGGGCAAGGGGGAAGGGTGGGAGGAGGGGGAGAAGGAGGGGGCAAGGGGGGTGGGGCAGGAGGTGCGGGAAGAGGCTGGGGAGGGGGAGAGGGTGGTGGTGGTTGAGGCGGGGAGGGGGCAGGGGGCTTGGGAGGGGGAGGGGGAGGGGCAGCGGGGGATGGGGAGGGGTGGGGTGTGGGGTGTGGGGTGTGGGGGTGAGGGCGTGGCCACTCCTGAGTGGCACAGGCTGCCACAGGGCATTACATGCCCCAGCCATCTGCCCCACAGTGCCAGCGATGGCCCTCGTCTGGCCACGGGCCTGCCCCACATAGCCACAAACAGGCGCACCATACATGCAGCCACACAGACAAGGGGGATGTGTGTCTGTGTGGGTGCATGTGCAGCCTCTGCCTAGCTGCAGCTGTGCATGCCCAGGCACACGCCCAGCGGCAGCACGCCCGCATTCTTGGGCGGGTGCTGGAGACCATGGCTGTGGTGGGTGACTGGCTGCGCATGCTGAATGACAGATGTGTGGCAGATGCACCTGTCCAGCCACCCGGTGATGAGGGCCCCCAGGGGGTGTGAGTGTGGGCACCATGCATGCCACCCCTGCCCTGTGCCAGCCCATGCCCAGGGACTGCGACCACTGCCAGGGCCTGGGGTGGCAGAGGCCATTCCCACACAGGGTCCCAAAGCTGTTCCCCCCCAAAATAAATATTGTAAATATGTTTGACATATTCATGGTGGTCAGCTGTCACTTATTGCAACATGTCAGTGGGGTGCGAATGGCAGGTGTGAGCATATACGTGTGTCTGTGTGCATGACAATGGTCACATACATGGTACCATAGCCATGGCAAGGGTGGGGGATGGGCATGGGCAGCACCCGACGTAGCACTATAGATGAACACCATCACACACAGGACAGGGACGGCATGGAGCAGAGGTGGTGGGACGTGCAAGGGTACGGCCAGCAGTGACGAGGGGTATGAAACAGGGTGGACAGTGCAATGCACGTGCATGTGAGAATGGCGGACAAAGAGGCGAGCGGGGCGGTGGGCTGGGGGGGAGGAGAGGTGCTCCAATCACAGTGTGCGGTGGCAGGGGTGGGGATGGGTGGGGGTGCGCATACGCACAGCAGATGGGTTGTGCCATTGGGCAGCTGTGGGGGGGTCATAGTGCCTCCAGGTGGAGGGCATAGGGGCCCAGAGACCAGAACCAGGGACTCAGGGTGCCGAGGGACAGGTGGCGGTCAGGGGGCCCAGGGGGTGGGGCCTAACATGCACCACTGTGGCTGGACATGCACATATGGGGAGGGGGTGGGGATGTACCTGGGCATTGGGGTGGGTCGGGGTACTGGACCAACGTGCCCTGTGGATAACTATGGGAGATCCACAGTGTACCCAGCAAACACCTGTGAACTGTTGAAGGCCCCATGGGATGGGGGAGATGTGGCCAGGTCGTGCAGCATGCGTCTGACTATGTACAGCAGCAGTGTCTATGCATCCCAGGGGATGGGCCCGCAAGGGGGGGCACCTCCATGGAACACATCACACTGAGCAGGACAGAGCAGGGAACAGGACACCAGCAGTGTGCTACCAGAGGTGGACGTGTGGATGGGACAGATATGTGGATATGTAAACGGGCGTACAGGGTATGATGTACAACTGATGAGATGTGGACAGCACTGCACGGAGACATATCTGCCGACACAACAACATGCTCTAAGCAGGTACCAGTGGGGACAGGTGGCAGGGGGCAGAGTGACAGGAGGGGCAAGGGGTGGTTCCAGACACAGATGGGGCAGGGGGCAGCAGGGGCATTGGGGGGCCAATGGGTGGTTGGGGGTGGCATGGCTGCTGCCACAATCCATGGTAATCCCAGCTGGGGGGGACACATGCTGGCTGAGGTGGTGGAATGGGGGCGGTCCCCAGGGCGGCCACGGGTAGGGCAGGGTGTACATGGGGCTCCCACAATAACCACAAGACATGTGACTTCAGGCAGTACCGCATGTGCAGCTATTTATTTCCCACACGCTCTGCCGCACCTTGAGCAGCCCCTCCCACCCCATGGTGCAGGTGCCACAGCTGGCGCTGCTGCTGCTGCAGCTGCTGGTGGACCTTGTTGTTCAGAGGGGGTCCCCCAGCCAGCTGCCAAGAGCTCCATGCTGGTAGCTCTGGCCCACACTGATGCGGCCAGGACTCTCATCTTAGCCAGGATCCCCTCCGCCGCCAGCCCCAGGCGCTCCACTGTGTTGCGCATGCGGCGTGCCTCGTGCCACTGCCGGCGCTGCTCCCATAGGACCGCACGCAATACATGCTGTATGCCTGTGGGGGAGACAAGTTGTGTGCCGTGAGACATGGTTTCCACCTGCCACCTGTACACATGCAACATCATATGCACACGTTAGGACACCCACCCTGTGAATCGCCATGCACCACCTCAGAGTGCGCCCGCATCTCCCCTATCACCTCCACCAGGGCAGACCACGTGTCCCACGTGCCGTGCTATGGTGCAGCAGGCTCTTCCGCCCCGGTAGCTGCAATGGCAGGTGGCATACTGTCCTCAGCCAACCCCTGGCTCGGCCTGCTGTCACCCTCCAGAGGTGGTGCTGGACTCCCCCCACCTCTGCCTGTGCCACAGCTGTCCCTCCTGGTGGTCCCGCCTCCGGCCCCACATCATCAAGGGGCCATGGCCCGGGGTCTGTGTGCTCCGCCCCTCCTCTACCTCCTCGATGGCATGTATGTCACCTGTGGGGGAACAGGTTACACAGCTCAGCTGGGGCGTGGTTGCCTGCCTGCCCTTGTCATACCCTGTATCTACAGGCCATGTAGGATGCAGGGCACCCTGGTCAGTGTGTGGGTACCCAGGCTGCGTACATGTGGCCATGGACATTACCAGTGCAGGGATGTGTGTGGTACCATCCCATGTCTGTGTCCCAGGTGCCTGTGGCAAGCCACCAGTGCCTGCATATGCATGTGACTGGGAGCACCCCACATGGCCAGGCATGATTGTTTGGGTGGGGCTGGGGTGCTGTGATGGTGCAGCCGGGGACAGGTGTGCCCTGTGGTGGTGGGGATATGCATGCATGGGTGCAAGGGCCGGGGTGGGGTGGGCCTGTGGCAGTGCGACTGGCGGTGGACTGTGGGTGACTATGTGTGGCAGGTGGATGTGTGGATGTGAGCCACACGGGTCTGTGTTGGGGCCCCTATGCCCCCCACCGGCACTGCCCCTTGTATATTGGTGCCTCCTGTGTCCGGCATCTGACACTAGCATGGCCATCCCCCCCAGCGCACGCAGCCACCCACCCTGTGCCATCCCATCACCACCTGTGTCCCTGCACCCGGCGCCTATGGCACACACAGGTGCAGTGCACCTCTGTCTCCCCGTGTAATGATCTGTGTGGCCTTGCTGTCCTTGCCACCCCTACACTGTGTCCACACAACACATTGTCACCCAACGCTGCCACCATTGGCCTATCACCCCCCGCACCCTTCCACCATGCCGTGCTGACCCCTGCTCAACGTCGCCACATCCACATCAATTCTGGCCCCTGCACCTTCAGCTACACCTGTGCTGCCCCACTCATTGCTTCTGTGTTGGTGCCCACCCCTCTATTGTGATGCATTGTCATGAAAAGGGTAATCTGTTTTTGGATTTGCGGTGTTTTTGCCTTGATCAGGTTGTGGCGGGTCGTGGGGGTCAAACTCGGGAACAGACCTTGGTGGCTTGTGAGCAGAGGTGAATTTATACGGTTTGTACTGTGATCCCTTATGGGCTTAATGCTCAGATTGAATGGGGGAGCTGTATTTAAGTAGATAGGTGAAAGTTTAGTAGGGCGTGAACGGCTGTCTTTATTAGGTTGAGGATGTGATAGGTTAGAAGGTTTTTAAAATGCTGTGATGTGTAGTCTGGTGCATGCGCATTTGTTTGAAGCTGATTTGTGAGTTCTACAGCTGGTTATTTGCATGTGGTACCTAGGCTTGTTTTGGGTAAGTAGTGGGTTTTTAAGTGTTGGAATGTAGGTTTGTTGGATGGTGTTATTTCATATTTTGTTTGCTGTATGTTTTGTTTTTTTGTAAACTCTGTTTATTGAAAACCAAATAATACAGAACATGCAAAACAATATATAAAAAAAAACAACAACAAATACCTCAAAAAATAGCATTTCTAGTGATCTCTCAGACCTGGATTCCTCAGCAAATCAATCATACAAATACAGCAAGAAAAAAGAATTTACAATATTCCCCTCTCCCCCCCTTTCCCCTCCTTTCCCCACCAACCTCCCTCCCACCCCACAGCCTCCCCCTTCAGCAACCAACCCCCCATAGTGAACATGCACATTAATTATATTATTAATATCCTACGACCTTCTCATCCCAATTGAAGCACTTCATTTCGGACACGAGGCCTCAATATCTGAATATATGGTTCCCAAATTAGCAGGAATAAGGCCCAACGTCGAGCACTTCCTCTAGCCTCTCTCCTTTCCATAAGCATCAGTTGGTGAAAGTTATTGCGCCATTCCCAATATGTGGGACCTGACGCTTCTCTCCACCTATGAAGTATCGGGCCTTTACCCACCAGACATGCCTTCCTGACCAAAAGGCGTTCCCATTTCCCTTTCGGGTGGAGTGGTCCAAGCTGATCTAACACCACAAGCGATGCTGTCCAACGGACTCGCTGTAACACAATCCTACTCATAAAATCAGCTATCCTCTTCCAGTATAGGCAAACTATCGGACACCCCCACCACATATGTCCTAAGTCCGCCAAAGCGCATGGACATTTTGGGCATTTGCCCAACTCAGTGAGATGGGATCGTAACGCCCGTCTTGGAGAGAAATGTGCCCGTAGGATGCATTTAAACTGTACCTCCCGCCATCGAGCTCCCCTCACCAGCCCCGCAATCCCACTCAAGGCCTGAAGGAGTGAACCAGGAGTTACCAAGATATTCAATTCTTGTGCCCACAAAGCTTCTTCCACCCTATAATCAGGCAAACTACTATAGTCATCTAATCGTCTTTTCAGCTGTGCAATTGTAGGCGGTGACTCCTCCCCCAGTGCAAAGAACTCTAATATCTGTGCCGATTTTTCCACCCGCAGTGCATCTTGTGGTAGGGAAGCCACATAGTGAGAGAGTTGCACGTAAGCAAAATAATGCCGCCTGCTAAGTCCATACTCCATGCGCAAAGTCTCCCAAGATTTACACTGCCCCATTTGATCCACCACATGTCCAATATTACATATGCCTTGTCTCCTCCAATATACAAATGCTGACGTTTCTGATCCTGGTGTAAACTGATCATTCCCCTGTATGGGTAGCCAGCTTGAAACCCCTGATGGTTCACCCCAGAGCTTATTCAAATGTTGCCACACTCTTCGTGCCGGGTAAACCAATTCACTACTAATTACTCTACCAGGCAGGAGCCTACTTTCCTGGTGCAATACTGCCAACAAGGTCTGCGGAGCCACAAGAGCCTCTTCCAGCGCTCTTGGCGTATACACCTCAGTATTCCCTAGCCAGTCTCCAATATGCCGTGCCTGGCATGCCAGAGCATAAGTCCGAAGATCTGGGATTCCTATCCCTCCAGACTTCCATCTCCTTCTCAATCTATGTAAGGGGATGCGAGCTCGCACACCTTTCCAAAGGAAATTCCTAATCTCGCGGTCAATAGCATTTAAATCACGCTTCAATAACCACACTGGGAGAGTTTGCAGCCAATAAAGCACCCGAGGCAGAATCACCATTCCCAGTGCTGCCGCCCTGCCCAGTAAGGACAAGGGCAGTGGAGACCACACCTGAAGCTGTGAACGAACTTTTACAAGGATTCTTTCCATGTTTTTCCTATATAGCTCCCGCGGTTCTCTCGTCAGGAGAATCCCTAAATACACAAATGTATCACCTGCCCACTTAAGCGGAAAACTTCCTCTCCAATGTCCCCTTATTGACCCTTCCACATCCATGGCTTCAGACTTTTCCATATTGATATAAAGCCCAGCAAAACCCCCATAACAAGAAAATTCCTTTAATAAATTGGGCAACGACGTCTGAGGAGATAGCAAATGAACCAGTATGTCATCTGCAAATGCTGCCATCTTAAACATATGACTCCCTATGCCTATACCTTGTATTTCATCAGACATCTCTATTCGTCGTATCAGTGGGTCAAGTGACAACACAAAAAGCAACGGTGAGAGCGGGCATCCCTGTCTTGTACCTCTCTCCAGGGTAAACTCTCCTTGTATAAAGCTTCTTGTAAAATGTCCAATATACTTGAGCAATCGCTCGCCTTTCTTTATGCAGTTGGCCCTGATCGTCTCGCAGCGCCGCCACAGTACCAGTCCCCCTACTGCCTTTAAGGCATCTTGCCAATAACTTTCCTGGCCTGTCTCCATATCTATAGAGCTGAAAGCGGTAGTACAGAAACGACTTCTTGGCTCTTTGATGTAGCAGCTCATTTAGGGCTGTTTGTGTCTCCCACAATTTCCTCCTATTCACTGCCGACGGACATGACGCTTGCCTTCTCCTCTCTCTACCTGCCTGCTGTTCCAAGCGAACAATCTGTTGCATCAACATTTTCCGTTTCCTCCCTACATACCCTATAATGTCCCCCCGCAGGACTACTTTAGCAGTTTCCCAAAAAAGCTCTGGATCCTCTTTATGCTGAGCATTATGGGTTGAGAATTCTTGCCACCGCATTTTAAGGAAACCATGAAACTCAGGGTCTCTGTACAGATCCATTGGGAATCGCCAGATTCTATCTCGCGTGTTTGCCTCTAACCATTCTATTTCCACCCAAATCAACGCATGATCAGAAATCTCTATAGGCCCTAGTTGCGCATCCTCTATTTGGGCAAACAACCGCTCCGAAACCAGCACATAATCAATGCGAGCACTCGACCCATGCGCTCTTGATTGATGCGTAAAATCCCTTTCCAGTGGGTGGAGCAAACGCCAAGGGTCTACCATCCCTAACCTGCGTTTCAAATTCTGCAGCACTCTAGCACTCTGCACACGTGCCCTATCTCCACTTCCACTAGATGTATCTAGTTCAACATCCATAACTCCATTAAAATCACCTGCCAAAATCATAGGAGCCTCTGGCAGCTGCTCCACTCGTGAGCCCAAACTAGCATAAAGAACTCTATCTAACACATTTGGACTATATAGATTCCCCAGTACCACGGGCCTCCCCTCCAGCATCCCATACAAGAGAACAAATCTACCCCCCTCACCCACATGGATGCTTTCCTGAACGAACCTAACACGCCTGTGTATCAGAATGACCACTCCACCTTTCCTTCCCATAGCTGGAGCCCCCCAGACTTGCCCCACCCAGTCTCTCCGTAATTTAATATGTTCCTCAGCAGTCTGGTGGGTTTCCTGCAACATTGCAATATCACATTTTTGTCTCGCTAGAGCCTGCAATATCTTGTATCTCTTAATGGGATTACCTATCCCACACACATTCCAAGATATGACCTTCAGGTTAGTGGGTTAATATAAAGCTCAAGCCAACCAACAAATGCTTTGTTGTGAGGAAGGACCCCCCCAGCCTGGGGCCCATCCTTACTGTCATGCATGCACCCCCAATCAAAAAATTTAATCTCAATTAGGCTGCCTTCCCTCCCCCCTTCCTCCCCAATTCCTCCCTCCCAACCTCTATCCCCCATTACTTTCCCTCTCCCCACCCCATTCCCCCCCGCTCCCCTCTCACTCACCCAACTACCCATCTTTCCTCTTATTCTTACCTCCCTTACTCTTAACTTCCCCTCAAATGCGTTTGGTGCCCCTTTACTCTTCCCTTTGTAACTGCTCCACATCATTCCCTTTGATGGTCCCACCCCAGCCCCAGCCCTCCTCCACCTCTTTCCACCTCCCAACTCATCCACCCCATGCATGTCCCTCTCTCCATTCCTTTTAGCCCCTCAAACCTTATCTAGTAATCATTAACCTAAAAGACATCAAACATATAACATTAATACAATAACTTTGAACATTTCAAACATCTATATCAACTTCCAAACTGACTCTCCACACACACTAAGGCAATATGATCTTCTTTTTCTTCTGCTTTGATGTTCCATTTCTCAGTCTCTCCCATCACAGGTTACACACTCCTGATCTCCACTTTGTGAGCTTAGTGCAGCCGCTGCTTTTCTCCCAATCTCCTCCACATAAGGTGTTGCTGCCTTGGCTGAATCAAATGACCTACGCACCCCCCCATGAGTGAAGATCAGACGTGCGGGATACTGCACTAAAAATTTAATATTATTGTCTATCAGCGTTTGACACAGAGGGCCATATTCCCTTCGGCGCTGTCCTAAGGATGCTGAGTAGTCCTGCACTATTCGTAACTTGATGTTGTCTTTGGAGATTACTCCCAGTCTTCGCACTGCTCTCAACACTGCTTCTTTCTTTCTGCGCGAACCTAAGAAACTTCGCCAAGACCACTCTAGGACGGTCATCATTCGCTCTTCTTGGCCCAATACGATAGGCACTTTCAATTTGCACTGAAACACCTTCCTTGTCCCCTTCCAATAGTTGTATCACCAGTGCCTCCAGATAGGATTTTAAGTCTTTACCCTCTATATTATCCGGGATCCCAAAAAAAGCGGAGGTTACTTCTGCGAGACCTATTTTCCAAATCATCCAGCTTCTCCTCTAAACTCTGTTGCATCTTTTTCATACAACCAACCTCTTTTTGGAGCACCAGCACATGTTCCTCCGCTCTTTCAATCCGATGCTCTGCCTCATGCATCCGACCACCTAGGGCTTCCATCGAGGTCTGCAAAAGATCCATCCGTCCCTTTAGATCTTCAAATTGTACGGAAAGGGCCCCCACCACTGCTGAGGAGATCTCTTCTGCCAATTCCGGCGTTGTTGCAGCTTTCGGAGGTGTATGATATTCTGTTATTTTATGCTGTTTGACTAACTTCTCCTTTTCACGGCGTCCCCCTTTCTGCGCCGACGTCATTGTTTTCTTCCCTTTTGGCTTCACCAAAAAAAAAAAAAAAAAACACCCCTTCTCACCACCTCAGCTTGTATATCTCATAAGGAGATAAATTCAATGATCAGACAATGGTACATTAAAGCTTGTCATGTGCAGCTCCAACGATCCATTACTATTTTGACAGTTCTTTAAACTGAAAGGGAGAGCAGCAAGTCAGAGCTGAATCAATAGAACCAAACAGCTCAAATAATTTTGTTAGAGGCAGAGCTTCCAAACAGTCATCTGTGAATTAAAATCTGATCAGCAAAACCAACTCCGATCCTATCACACCATCTTGTCAAAGAGAGCTCACTGTAATGCTGTATGTTTTTATTTTTAGTACTAGTGTCCCCCTGAAGAAGCAAGAAGATATGCGAAACGCTTGTAAGCGTTTGTTGTGAGGCGTTGGGGCTGGAATGACTGTGTCCAAAGATGTTGTTTTCAAGATAAATTTGTTTTTATACGGTATTCTTGGACCTATTTGGGGTTTTTGTAGAGAAGGTCGTTGATGTGACTGGGGCATGTGAGAATCGGTGTTAGTGATTTATATGTTACAGAATACACTGGCCCGTTTAATGCTGAGACCTTTCTCTATTAAGAATATTTTGATGGTATTTAACAGCAAATGTTTTGATAATTGAATCCACAGTTGGATATATGCCTACGTTTTGTTAAAATTGAGTGGTTTTTTTACTTTCTTGATTTAAGACACTCTAGTAGTGACCGGAGTAATTTTTGAAGTACACCCCTCTATCTATGGCAGCCATGCCCTGCTTCTGCAGTTCCAACCCCTCTCTGGCCACCACCCCACCCCCCTGAACCCTCTCCCAGCGGGGACTGTCACCCCCGGAACCTGCCCCCACGGACCGCTGTCGCTCCCTGGGGGGGTATCGGCATGCAACGTGCCTGATGCACGTCCATGGCCCCTACCCGCCCTGCGACCCATGTGCTTTCCGGTGCCATGTGGTGTGCATGCCCTGCCCCTCCTGCCCCAGCTTCCAGACATGATCCCCCCATCTCTGCTGGCCAGACCCAGTGTGCACTCCCTGACACCTGCCGACCCCCTGATGGGTCCACACCTGGTTCTGCGCTCTGTCCTGGGGACTCTGCATTCACCCACATGCCTCCTCCCTCTGGCTGGGGTGATGGTGTCAGGGCCTGCACACCCTCCCCCCCTGCATACCAGGCCAGCTCCCCCTTCTGACCCGGTCCCAGCACCCCTACCATTGGCTGGTCTGTCTAACCTTGGACCCCCTCCACCCCCTTCCCCGCTGGCTTCTGATTTCCGCGGGTACATTCTTGTGTCCGTGTTCTCGGTTGGGTGTATGGCTCTGTACTGTCCTCAGTGGTCCCCCATCCTATGCCATGCTACCTCTGTGTGTGTACCTGTCTCTGCACACCCACTGCTCTGCCATCCCCAGAAGTTGTACCCCATGGCTCTGTTCGTGGTCTGCTCGTCGCACCCTGTTTACACAGCCCCTTGGTGCACTACCCATGCCCATGTGTGCGATGGTGGTCTGTGCACCTCACAGGTCTCTTCTTGGCACAGGGCCATGCATGGCAGGTGGCAGCATGCTGTCCACGCCCCTTTCTGTGGTTCCAAGGGCTGTCAGCCCATGGATGGGTGAGTGGGTCCCTGGACCTGGCCATGTGCTGTTGCAGGGCCCTGCTGGGCTTGGAAGTTGCCCTGGGATGGCAATGCATGTTGGCCGATGTTGTGTTATGGCCACATGGTGTGGTGCTGGGAACATGGCGGGGGGGTGTATAGGATGGTGACCCGCATTGGGCCAGGTTTAAGCCTTCTGCATGTGTGGGGTCTGCGGGTGACAGCTTACACCGTGCATGGCTGACAGGGGGCTGTGGCCCAGGGGCAGTGTGGGGATGGTGCACCAGGTGTGGGTTACGCTTTGTGTTGCATGGGACTGGCTACGGTCATGCGTCTCTGTAGGACCCCTGGCATGGACCTCCCCGCCCCCCTGCATCCGTCCCTGCACTTGCTTGTTTATGGCCTGTCACTGGTACACTTCTCTCCATCTTACCTGCACATGGGTGTGCTGTATCCAGTGCAGGGGGCAGGCCATGCATGTACATGGGCCCGAGTCGGTCTGCCAGGCACTGTTCCAGGATGGTCAGGGTGGCCCCCTGTGCTGGACCCCCGCCAGTGCCTTGCACACTGTGTCTCTCCTGCGAGAGTTGGGCACGGATGTTTCACTTGATGTTGCAGTAGTGCTTGCAGAGGCTCTCTATCATGGTGTGGGCCCCCTGCTGCCACCATCTCTGCCTGGACCTCTGCCCATGCCCTTGTGCGCATGCCAATGGTGGTGGTTGAGCTCATCCGTCCGAAGAGCACCTCGAACTTCTCCAGGATGCTAGCCAGGAGGAGGTCATTCTCCTCCTGGGTGAAGCAGACCGCCCTCCTACTGGCTTCCTCGGCTACAGGCATCCAGCGGCGTTACGGTCCAAGTGCACCTCCAGGGAGTTCCGGTGAGTGGTGTGTGGCCCAAGATGGGCCTGCCCTCTCACTATCTGGGTCTGCAGTGGTTTGGGCCACTGGTGGCTGCTGGCTGCACTCCCCTCCTGCCTCATGGTGTCCCTCGTCCTCCATGCTGTGGTACATACTGTGTACCATAGCTCTTGGTGTTCTGGGCATGCTGTGCCCAGTTATTTACCTTGGGCGTGGTCCTACATGCATTCCGCATGGGCTTTACGTGCATGCGCACTAGCACTCGTTACGTTTGCATGCACGTCTGTGGATACCAGTATGTGGGGACACCTCGTCTGCCCCATATGAGCACTGCTCCTATCCTGCGCGCACATACACGCCTTATGCATGACATATCCTCCCGCGCTGTGTGTACATAAGGCGCATTCCTAGGTGCGCTATGACCTTTCCCTACATTCCCCGTCCTCAGATCTATCCGCATCATTGCTATTGGTGTGCACCGCTGCATACATGGCCCATTTATCCTCCGGCATGGTTCATGGTGCATGCATGCACACTCTGCTGTTTATCATTGCTTTGGGTGCTGTCTGTTACATATGGTGCGTTCTGATGCACATAGGTGGGTCATGCGGCATGTCCCCATGCGCTACTCTGCATCAGACATACATGTGTCTGCCATGCCTCCACACATTGGAACGTGCCTTGCGTTCTGCTCTCACCTACATGTCTGGGTGGGGCACACAGTGCAGAATGCCATACATTTGTGCGCTGATGGAGCACAGGTATACACTGCGTGCTCTTCCTACACTCATTCAGTGTACCCAATCACGGAACATGCATTTTTGGGGAACGCATGTTTCTGTGCGTGCTACGGCGTTACGCTCCTGTACGTGCCGGGCGTTGTCTCATGCAGTTGATGGTGCACCAGGTGTGTAAGGTTTGCTTTGATTATTTTCCGCATCTCACACCCTATTTAACATCTACCTGTGCTCCAGCTCATGTCTATCATGGCTCACATCGTGAATGTGGGTTATGCAGTGGTGGCGTTGGTGGATCTGGCGGAACTGCGGTTGCCTGAAGGAGGAGATGGTGTCCCTGGGGCTGTTGCACAGGGCATGGGTGCAGTTCCGCTGCAACTCAGACCTGCAGCTGAGGGGGCTCTACAGGCAGTGATACCAGCACGGCACCATAGGCGTGCTGAGGAACGGCCCCACCTGCCACACCTCTACAGGCCCAGGCCCATGCTCCAGGATATACGTGAGGACACAGGGGCTATTAGGGAGCTCTATGAGGATCTACGACCTGACCTCGAGCCCCAGACTGCCCGGTCACATGTCATACCAGGATTGGCCAAGCTCCTGGCTGCCCTACATTTCTTTGCCTCTGGCTGTTTCCAATCCTCAGTGGCCGCAGTGGGCGGGATGAGCAGGCCAACATTCTCACGCTTTCTCCACAAGGTACTGCGGGCCATGGTCAGCCAGGTTGGGCATTAAATTGTGATTCCTAACAGTAGGCAACATTGGGGGGACCTGGGCCAGACATTCCAGTGGATTGCAGGGATACCACACATGATGGGAGCTATTGATTACACACATGTTGCCCTGGTCCCGCCACACGACAGGGAGGTTGTATTCCGCAACTACAAACACTACCATTCCCTGAATGTGCAGGTTGTTTGTGATGCAAATATGTGTATTCTGAATGTGGTTCCATGGTTCCCAGGGTCAGCCCATGACTCCTATATCCTGAAGCACTCAGCACTGTTTGGCCAATTTGAGGCTGGACAATATGGGGACTGTGTCCTGCTGGGTGGGTATTTACCATATCTCACATGCGCGTATAGTATATATCTGGGGTCCCATTATCACCTGTGCCCTCTGCATGCCTTTCCTTGCATTGTGGTTGTGGGGCACTGCCTTGTATGGGGCAAACAAGTTACCACAAAAGGCATACACTGGACCACAGTACACCAATATTTAGCTACACAGGTATATGCAGCCACGTATGTGACACAGGAGATACATTCTTTAGGTCCTGCTTATTTGTGTGGCCAACTTCCACTTGTACATGACACACTATCTTCCTCCAGAACACTGTGATGCATGCCACCATCTCTGATTGCTGTTTGACCATCGCAGGGGGTGTTACAGTGGATATGGGGCAGCGCTCTGTGGTGTTTAAACGTACATGGTGCACGCGCATGTGCCTGACTCGTCTCTTACATTGGTGCATGTGCCGGGGTGGTATTTGTTTGGGTACGTGCACCGTTGTGGACGTCTCTTTGTAGCTCTACGTACATGTTATTGTGTGTGTTTACTGGACAGAGGTGGCAATGTACATTGATTTGCAGACTTATCTTTGCATGTGTGCACAGTCCTCTTTCTGACATGACATTGCTCCACTCACATTGTGCCAGTACCTTTACACTGTGGCGGCGAGTGTGTCCATTTCCAGGCTTCATTTGTGCAGTCCCTGTACATTGCCATATTATGACTGCTCCTGTTTCCACGGCTCCCATTAAAGTGTGACTTCCACATAGTGCTACCTCTGTATGTTAGTGGGATCCCATCTTCTTTGCTTTTTGCCCACATGTGACTCTCGTCCTGATACTGTGTCCTCATGTTGCATTGTGTCACTGATTTTGATGCCATGTGTGCATTAAAGGTGTTTATTTGCATGACTACCTGACATCTGGATTTTCTCAGCACATCACATGCTGTTATAGGAACATCTACACTGCTGTATGACCCACTGATACCCACACATCAGGTCTACACATCTGAGGGGTGGTGCTGGGCCATTGGGACATGACATCATTGGCATGTTTATGCATTTGCTTGTGCACTGCATATGCACTTCACTGTGTGGCAGCATGACATTACATCTCTGTATCTTCCCTTCAGACCTTCTTGCCTTGTGTGTGTTGTCAGCCTGGTGTGCCTGCCTGATACGTGCCACCTTTCAGCTGTGTGTTCTGGTGCTGTGGCCGTGATGGTGCAGACATGTACTTCTACTACTACTGAGTATTTGTATAGTGCTACATGGCGAATGCGGCACAGTGCAGACAGGTGGGAGATATGTCCTGTGCATCAGTGATTACTATCTAGTCAGCATGGACACAGATGGGGTGGGAGGGATACCGCTGGGGACAGTGTGGGGGGGTGGGGTGTCAGGGGAATCATGCTTCCATGGCTGCAGTGAGGACGTGTGGTTTCATCCTGGATTTGTGGGGGGGTTGGAGATGATGCCTGCTGTATGGACAGTGGAAGTTTCCTCACAGCGTACGGGGCATCACGGAGAGAGGGGCAGAGTGTGGGGTTCGCAGTAGGGGTGTACTGCACAGGTGGTGGGTGTCTGCTTGGGGCCGATGTTTTCAGGGGTGTTTGTATGGGGAGATGGGAGACGAGGCATGGTGGGTAGCCACAGAGTCTCTGCATTTTGAGCTCAGCAGGGGATGTTTGATATGGGTACGGTAAAGGTTAGGGAGGCTTTGACGTGACCTGACCCGTGGGGTAGTGTGGCCATGACTAGCCTGGCGCATGGTTGGATGCATGGCAAATTATTGCACAGAATGACGGGGAATGAGGTGTGTCCAGGTGAGACCTGCAGGGGCAGACTACTGAGGTACTGATGGGATGCGATTGGGCAGTGCATGGGCATATTGGTGGTGTGTTCAGGGTGGATGGGGCGGGTATCACTGCTGTTATGGAGGAAGGTGGGCAGGTGTTAGCTATCAGATGGCTGTGTGTCATGAAAGGGGGTGAAGGGTCAGGGATGGGCCCAGATTGCGGCCTGGGGACCCTGGGGAGGTAAAGAGTTATCCATAGACACCAACAACAAGGGGTGGCAGGGAGGTGTTACGATGATGGATGGGAGGTACAGTCATGGCCATGTTCACTTTCAGGCCGTGGTGAGACATCCAGGCAGCGATGTCATCACGAAAGGCGTGGATCATGGTTTGGTTAGCCGGGTAGGGTTCAGGTGTGCGTAGGTGGCTCTGTGAGCCATCAGTATCTAGCTGGTTCAGCCAGCCATGGGTGCTGATGGACACACCAGGGGACTGTGTATAGAGGGGGTAAGGGGGGATCCACGCCAGATCCTTGGGGTACACCATCCAGGTGCGGGGTTGTGGGGGAGGGGGTAGGTGTGTGTACAGGTATTGTTACGGTGTACCGTGTATGGGTATGGGTATGAATGGGTATGGGTATGAATAACTTTGAATAACGCTTAAGCCCCACATAATGTGTATTTGTACATAATGTATATAGTTTACACTGTTCTATACTGTTCTGTATTAACACTAGTTGTTTATCGTATTGTTATTTGGTTATATGATGTTTTATGTAAAACAAACTCCGATTTGTTAACTGTTGTTTATTGTGAACCGCAACTGAACTATGGAAGATGCGGTATATAAATCATTGTTAAATAAATAAATAAATAAATCACAAGGTTTAATCTCACTACTTTCATTACTACCACACCTACTGCACCTGCACAGTGGGAGACATGGCCTGTTGGTTAGGACACGGTACCTCAGGCCAGAGAGCCATGGGTTCACATCCCACCTGGGGACAGCAACATCAGGCCTGTGGGACTGGGGTTTCTATTCTTATTACCATTCCTTGTGGTCTTGGGCATGCCACGTGGCACTTCATTGGCCACTGCTTTATTTGATGGGTACGGCGGGATAGACAACTGATTACTTACAAAGATAACTCAGTACTTATGTCTGTCACTGCCCCTTGTACACAGTGCTGCACAGACATGTCAAGCAGACACCCTACTCACTACAGCTTACATTCTAATTAGGATAAGTGAGAGAATGTGGGAGCAGGGGTAGGAGAGGCAACGGTGGAGGGGGATCAGGGTAGTTGGAGTCCACAGGAAGCAGCGGGTAGGTGAGCTCTCAGCATGGATTGGATGTGTGTTTGCAAGGGTGCCTGGCACACTGACCCCATGAGTTTATCCCAGGCATAAGGTGCATCAGGGTGAGGGACACAATGTCTGCTGTTCGCGGTGGAGTAGAGGGGCCGTCCGTTTCAGCACTGTGGTCCAGTGTGTGCCTTTTGTGGTAACTTGTTTGCATTGTGGTTGTGGGAGTTCTTTGGGATAGTGGTTCACAGACACCCATTGGCAGTCCATAGGTTGCCAGTTTGATTCCCACGTTCTGTTCCTTTTCCTTTCCTGTGTTCTGCTAACCTGCCCATGCAATGGCTGCAGCCTCGTCACCTCTCCACACACCCCTCCATCTCTGCGCTGTGCGCCACAGTGTGCCCTCTCTGCAGCCTATCTGTCGCATATTGTGTGTTACATGTGGTTATATCTTTGTAGTGTCCATGTGACCAGTCGGCTTGGTGGATTGGTACTGCTGTTGGCTGGTCTGTGCCACATCACTGTGCAGGTTGGATTCTCACATGCTCCTTTTTCGTTCCGTTGCCCTGGTCCATGGGCCGTCCACTTAGCTGTCCCTTCAGCCGGCCCCTGACACCCTTCGTGTATCGCTCCCATGCTCTTTTCCATGCTATTTACACTGCATTACATCTCATGGTGTGTGTACTTGTGTTTCTATGTGGCTCCTGTCCCACTTACAGACTGTGATATGAGCTGTGGATGCCTGTTGTGCATGTGCGTTGCATCATGATGACTGTTTGGGTTGGCCTCTCCTGGCACACAGCAGGCATTTTGTGTGGTGCCCTGCAGTGTTCTTGTATGCAGTCATTGCTGTGGACCTCACAGTGGTGGTGTGGCCTATTGGTTTGTACAGTGCTTTTCAGGCTAGTGGTCATGGGTTTGCTCTCTTTTTGTTCTCCTTCTTTTATGCCTTTCCTACACCAGTACCTGTCATTCCTGTAACAGTCATATCTCTGCTGATCTGTGCTGCCAGCACATATTACCCTCATCACAGTTTCCAAACATCCTTCTGTCCATCTATCTGTGTCTGTCAGCTGTGTGGCACCTGGCATTCATGTGCAGGCTGCTACCCCATGTCCTGCTTTTCAGGTGCCTTAACTTATGGTGCCTTATGGGGCACCTTGCCAGCACCTTATACAGGGCCTTCAAGGGGTGGCTGCATGGCGCCTTAGGTTGGTCACCTTGTAGGGCGCATGACAACATGCCTTGTGAGGCGCCTCCGGTTAAGGTGCCTTGTGATGTGCCCTATATGGCGCCTTGCAACGCGCGCTATCTGATGGTGCATTGTTATGCGTATTACCTGGCACTGCTTGTCATACGATGCACCGCCCACTCCTTTATATGGGCATCTGTACCATTACCGCGGAAACTACCGCGGGTGACACTAACGCGGTTTAGTAAACATACCCCTATATGTAAAAAATAACATATATATATTTTTTCAAGTGCTGTCAAGTCAATGCTAACTCCTTGTAACACAGCAACCCCTGGGTTTCATAGAAAGGTATAACCAGAGATAGATTGCCAGACCTTTTCTTCTGAGGCATTGAAGGGTAAGAGTGACCTGCCCAAGGTTACAAGAAGTGCCAAAGGGAATTGAACTCAGATTTTTTGGGTACTAGGTTGTTGTTCTAACCACTCCTCCCAAAATAAAATAATAATAATATTAAAGCAACAGAGCCATAGGGCTTATGAGGTAAGGAGGAGGTACTGTGGGTTAACCTGGAAAGAGAGAATGGAACATCCATTTACATTGGTGTGATATACAAACATTCATAGGCAGAAAAAGCGAACAGAGATTGAAATGAATACATTTACAGAGTTGCTGCTAAGACAGGACAAATGCTACTGATAGGTGATTTTGATATGCCAGATGATGACTGGGACATTCCTGCTGTCACGTCATTTAGAAGTAAGGAGATCCTTGATTCTTTACAAGGAGAACTATTCTACTACCTGGTAATGGAACCCATGTGAAAGGAGGACATATTGTACCTGGTGCTTACAAATGGGAGAGTGTTTCTGATATTATAGTAGGTGATCGTCTCACATCCAATGATCACCAAATGGTGTGATTAAGTATTAGGACAAGGGCAGAAATGCTTCATTCAAAAGTGAAGATTTGGGATTAGGAAAACTAGCTTCGAAAAGATTGAAATTTCATGCTAAAGACTGAGATTTAATGCTAAAAAATGCAGGGTCATGCATTTGGCCTGCAAAAAAGGCAGGGTCATGCATTTGGCCTGCAAAAAAATCCAAGAGAGCAGTATGGTATGGGGGTGAAGCACTTCTGTCCACGAAAGAAGAGCAGGACCTGGGGGTGATTATTTCTGATGCTCTTAAGGTGGCTAAACAGGTAGAAAAGGCAATGGCATAAGCCAGAAGGATGCTCGGGTGCACAGGGAGAGGAATGACCAGCAGGAAGAAGGAGGGAAAGGAAGCTTTAAAGTCGATGGGGGGAGGGCTTTTCCAAAAGGATGGGCTCCACAACAGGGGTGGAACCAGGCTACTGGCATTAACCCTTGAAAAAAAGATAGAGCAGCTTTTAAACTAGATAACAGGGGAAAGCCAACACTCACCCAAGAGCGCATGGTTTGGAAAGATGTATTCTTGAAGGATTCCCAGCAAAAGAAGGAAGTTAGGGAATCCTGATTGGGAGGGTACAATAAAGATAAAAGTAACCCAAATGTTTTCTAAGAACAGAGCAGACAAAGGTGAACGATTCCAAATTACCCTTATCAACTTATAACCAGATTGTTAATATGAAGAAAATACACTCTCTAAAATGCCTGTATGCAAATACTAGAAGTCTAAAAAATAAGATGGGAGAGCTACCATATATAGCGCTAAATGATAGCTTAGATATAACTGGCATCTCAGAGACCTGATGGAAGGACGATAACCAATGGGATGCTGTGATGCCTGGGTACAAACTATATCGCAATGATAGGGTAGATCAAATTGGTGGAGGGATTGCGCTCTGTGTTAGAGAGGGCATCGAGTCACCCAGGATGAATGTTTTACAGGAAACAAAACACACTGTACTATTACTGATCATTTGTATAGGACTACAAGGCGTATGCAATGCTGTATAGACACATGTAAGAGACGGTTCCTTCTCATGGGAGCTTACGGTCTAGTCAAGACAGATAGCACAACAGCTGAGGACAAGGATACATCTAGGGGAATGGTAAGGAAACACATAGAAGTCTAGGCAGATCAGTATCCAAAAGCAGCCTCGAAGAGGTGAATTTTCAACCTGAATTTGAAAAGGGCCAGAGATGAAGTCTGCCATACAGATCCAGGTAGTTGGTTCCAGGCATAAGGAGCAGCAAGATGAAAGGATCAAAGTCTGGAGTTGGCAGTAGAAGAGAAGGGCACAAGATAGAAGCGATCTTCCAGAAGAGCAGTTCCCGAGAAGGGGAGTAGGGAGAGATAAGAAAGGAATGGTAGTGAAGAGCAGCAGAATGAGTGCACTTATAAGTCAGTAGGAGAAGTTGGAACTGGTTATGAAAATGGATAGAGAGCCAATGAAGCAAATTGAGAAGAGGGGTTATATGAGCATATCTAGGCTGGTGGAAGATTAGCTGCAGAGCTGAGTTTTGAACAGATTGAAGGAGAGAGAGATGATTCAGAGGGAGATGCAGCAAGGAGGAGTTTGCAATAGTTTAGATAGGAGATGAATAAAGAGTGGATAAGCATCTTAGAAGTGTGTTCAGAAAGGAAAGGGCAAATTTTGCTGTTATAGAGAAAGAAGCAACAGGCTTTAGCTATTAGTTGGAGTTGTGTGGAGAAGGAGAAGGAGAAGGGGAAGTCAAAGATGACTTTGAAGGTTGCGGGCCGAGGAAATAGGAAGTAGTAGAGTGTTATCTACAGAGATTGAGAAAGGTGGAAGGAGGGAGGTGGGTTTAGGGGGAAAAATAAGAAACTCAGTTTTGATCGTGTTCTATTTCAAATGGTGGTTAAATATCCAGGCAGTAATGTCAGGTAGGCAGGCAGAGATCCAGGCCTGGATTGCTGGAGAGATTTCAGGTGTAAAGAGGTAGATCTGAGATTCATCAGCGTAAAGATGGTACTGAAAGCCATGGGAGGAGATGAGTGTATCAAGAGACTGGGTATAGAGAGAGAAAAGGAGTTGGCCCAAGATAGATCCTTGGGGTACACCAACCGAGAGCAGGATAGCAGTGGAGAAGCATCCACCAGCAGAAACACTGAAAGTGCAATGGGAGAGATAAGAGGAGAACCAGGATTGCACAGATGCCTTAAAACCAAGTAAGGACAAGGTATCGAGGAGAAGGTGCTGGTCAACAGTATAAGAAACTGCAGAAAGATCAAGAAGGATGAGGATCAAGTAAAGGCAGTTGGATTTTGCCAGAAACCAGTTGCTGGAGACTGTGGCAAGAGCCATTTCAGTAGAATGTAAAGGATGAAAGCCAGATTGCAGTGTATCCAGAAGGACTTGGGAGGAGAGAAAGTCAAGGCAATGGCAGTCAACCGCACGTTCAAGTAGTTTAGAAATGAAGGGGAGGAGGGAGATGGTTTGATAATTAGGAGGGCAGGTAGGGTCTAGTGAGGGTTTCTTGAGGAGACGTGAGGCCACAGCATGCATGAAGGCTGCAAGAACAGTTGCAGTGGACAGCAAGAGGTTGAGAATATGAGAGATGAAAGGGATGACAGTGGAGGAGATGGAGCTTAGGAGAGAAGTGGGAATAGGATCCGAGGAGCAGGTAGTGAGTTTGGAGGAGGAAAGATGATGAGTGGTTTCCTCCTCAGAGATCTTAGAAAAGGAATAAAGGGTGGCAGAGTCTGAGGAGATTTGGGAGTGAAGAGGGGGAAGAGAGGATGGAGTTGACTTCATGGAGAATTGAAGTGTAATCTTTTGGACTATGTCATGGAAATAGTCAGCCTAAGTTTGGGCAGAAAGTAAAAGAAGGGTCGGAGGTGTAGGCACCTTGAGGAGAGAGTTGAGAGTTGTAAAGAGATGGTGAGGGTCAGGGGCAAGAGAATTAGTCTGGTAGATATACTAGTCTTCTTGGTGAGTGCTATGGCCAACTGGAAAGAGGCAAGCATGAATTTGAAGTTTAGGAAGTCTGCAAGGGTATGGGATTTGAGCCAAATGCACTCAGCTGAGTGAGCACAGGAATGTAGATAGCAGGTAGTTGAAGACAGCTAGGGATGTGGTGTGGTATACTTCACAGGACATGGCATGGATGGAGCAAGAGCGTCCAGAGCAGTTGAGAGTGCAGTGTTATAGGAGATTATTGCCTCATCAATAAACTCAGATGACATAGTGGAGGAAAGAGGTGATGAGACAGCAGTGGAGAGAGCCAATGCGTCAATAGCATGAAGATGTATGAAGAGGTTGGAGGAGACTGGACAAGCTTGAGGCAGGGTTGTTGAAGAGTAAAGCTTAGCAGGTGATGGTCAGATAAGGGGAGAACTGAAGTGTGGACATTTGAGGATAAGCAATTAGAGAAGAAGACAAGGTTGAGGAGTGTCCATGCTGGTGAATGGGGGCAGTAGAGCAAAACTAGAGGATGAACGAGGAGGTAAGGAAAAGAAACTTTAAAGCATAAGGGTCAGAGAGGTTATCAACATGAATGTTAAAATCACCAAGAATAAGGGAGGGGGATGATGTATCCAGAAAGAAGGAAAGCCACAAGTTAAAGTCAGTGAGAAAGGTAAAGGTGGACTTGTCAGCTATCCAGAGAGATAGTGGAGTAAAAAGGTGGATGGAGTGGACTTCAAAGGAGGGAAAGAAATGAGACTGAGGCAGAAGGAGGGGTTACAATTGGCAGGAATGAGAGAGTAGAAACCCAACACCACCACCACGGCCAGTGGGACAAGGCATATGGGAGAATTGGTAGCCGCCATGACAGAGGGCAGCAAGTAAAGATGAGTCTTCAGAACTTCAATGGATAGAAATTCCATATAAAAAGGGGAAGACAAAGGCAACGGGGGTGTACTACCAGCTGCTTAGCCAGAATGAATAGATGGATGATGAAATGCTAAGAAATCAGGGAAGCTAACAAAAGTTACCACACAGTAATAATGGGTGATTTAAATTACCCCGGTATCAAGTGGGTCAATATCACAGCAGAACATGCTAGGGAAATAAAGTTTCTAGATGAAATAAATGACTGCTTCTTGGAGCAGCTCATTCACAAACCAACAAGAGGGGAAGCTATTTTCGACCTAGTCCTTAGTAGAACACAGGATCTAGTGCAAGAGATAAGGGTGTTAGGGACACCTGGCAATAGTGATCATAGCATGATCGCATTTGATTTAATAAATGGAGGGAGGACATCAAGGAAATCCACAGTACTACCTTTTAACTTTCAAAAGGGAGACTATGATAAAATGACGAACATAGTTAAGAAAAATCTAAAGGGAGAAGTTGAAAAGGTTAAAGATTGACATCAAGCATGGGTGTTGTTTAAAAATACTATCTTGGAAGACCAGACCACATCAATTCCACGCTTTAAGAAAGGTAGAAGGAAGGCCAAAAAATAGCCAGCATGGTTTAAAGGCAAGGTCTGAGAGGCTGTTGTTGCCAAAAAAACATCTTTTAGGACATGGAAAAAGGAACCAAATGACGAAAATGGGAAACAATATAAGCACTGGCAAGTTAGATACAAGGCATTGATAAAGCAGACAAAGAGAGAATTTGAAAAAAAAGCTTGCCGTGGAAGCAAAAACGCATAATAAAACTTTTTTCAAGTACATTTGTAGCAAAAATCATGTGAGTCAGTTGGACCATTAGATGATAGAGGGGTAAAAGGGGCACTAAGGGAGGATAAGACTATAGCAGAGAGACTGAATGGATTCCTTGCTTTGATCTTTTCTGAAGAAGATGCAGGGAAGTTACCCATGCCTGAAATAGTATTTAAAGGTGATTTATCAGAAGAATTGAAACACATTTCGAAAAACTAGAAAGATGTATTACAACTATTTGATAAACTAAAGGGTAGCAAATCAACTGACTGGATGGTGTAATTCAACGGTGTTGAAAGAACTGAAATATGAAATTTCAGACCTACTATTAGCAATCTGTAAACTATCATTAAAATCATCTGTAGTACCTGAAGACTGGAGAAAGGCTAATGTAACGCCAATTTTTAAAAAGGGTTCCATGGGTGATCCAGGAAGCTACAGACCAGTGAGCCTGAAATCAGTACCGGGTAAAATGGTAGAAACCATTATAAAGAATAAAATTACTGAACATGTTGATAGTCATGGTTGAATGCAAGAAAGCCAACAAGGATTTAGCCAAGCAAGATCTTGTCTTACTAATCTGTTATATTTTTTTGCAGCTGTAAATAAACAGGTAGATAAAAGATGAGCCAATTGATATAATGTATCTGGAATTTCAGAAAGCCTTTGACAATGTCCCTTATGAGGGACTCTTGGCAAAATTAAAAAGTCAAGAAAATCAATCTACATCATAAGAACAAAAGAGGTGCCATATCAGGAGAGGCCAAAAGTCCATCAAACCCAGTATCCTGTCTCCATTCACAAGTATCTGGTAGATCCCAAGGAGTCAATCTATTCCTTATTTTTCATACTCAAAGATAAGCAATGGGTTTTCAAAGTTTACATAGCTAATAATGGTTTATGGATGCTTCTTCTAGGAACTTGCTAAATCCTTTTTAAACGCAGCTATGTTAACTGCTCTGATCCTCTGGCAATAAATTCCACAGTTTAGCTGAATGAATACAACTTCTGATTTATTTTCAAAGTGCTAACTTTTAGCTTCATGAAGTGTTCCCTTAGAACTATTTGAAACAATAGACAATCATCACCTGTCTGCCTATTCCACCATGCTCATGATGTTATAGACCTCTGTTATATCTACTCAGTCATCTCTTTGCCAAGCTAAAGAGACCTACCCTATTTAGTCTTTTGGTCACACCTCTCTGTACCTTTTCTAGTCCTGCTATATCTTTTTGAAATGGGATGACCAGACTTGCACAAAATACTGCAGGCACATTATAATATTCTCCATTTTATTCTCCATCCCTTTTTGAATAATTCCTGACATTTCATTTTTTTTAACTTTTGCCACACACTGAGCTAAGGATTTCAAATTTTTTTCCACAGTGTTGATAAGATTCTTTTCCCCAGTGGTGACTCCTAATGTGGAACCTAGCATTAGATATCTGTAGGTAGGTTTATTTGTCTTTATATGCTTCACTTTTCCTTTATCCACATTACATTTCATTTGCCATTTAGATGCCTAGTCCCCAGTCTCTCCAGGTCCCACTTCAATTTCCCACAATCCCTACATGATTTAACAGCTTTGAATATTTTCATGGCATTGCTAATTTAATCACCCTGCTTCTCTTTTACTATTCCAGATGATTTCAAAAAGGCCGCGGGGCCACGTACCTGATGGCCGCCATTAACCGGGAAGGCGGCGTGATGCGTGGTCCCGGCCCTCGAGGAGGGAAGAGGGAGGCTGGCGGTGTTATTTAAACTCATTGGCTCCGTGGGTAAGTGAGGAGCGTGGGAGCCAATGGGGGAGTAGGCGGGAAGGCAGGAGGCAGCCCGAGGGTGGAGCAAGCCGGCAGGACGGCAGTCGCTGTGAGAGTAAGGGAAGGTGGCTGGCATGCTGAGAAGCTCCGTGACTGGTGGTGGTGCGGCTACAATTACGGTGGCGGAAGGGGGACAGTGGGCGGATCGTCAAGCGGCAGGTGAGAAGAAGGCTGCCGGTCTGTTCATCAGCCCCTGCCGCATGGGGGAGGAGCAGCTAAAGGAAATCGTTTGGGCCTGCGGAGTGCTGAGGTTGGTGGAGTTCAGCAGTGGGGACCAGGCGAGTAAAATAAAAAGAAAATTAAAAAAAAACAGTTAAGAAAGGAAGAGTTGGTTTGCTAGAGTCTGAAGTGAGGGAGGCTAAGCTGTGCTAGAGAATTTAAAAAAAAAAAAAGGAGAGAAAGGAGTTGTTTTCATTTGGAGTGGGAATGCCAGCACGTGAGGGCCGGGGGGCCAGGGGGGAAGGGGAGCAGGTAGGCGGGCCGATGCAGCAAAAAGGGGGCATTCAGGTAGGGGTGGTTTAGGCGGGGGGGCGCCAGGGCAGGGGGGGACAGGGGGGAAAAAAGGGGGGCACGGGGCGGGGGGACGGGCCAGGCAAGGAGGCTCAGGAGAGGGGGCGCGGAGTCTGTACTGGCACTGTTAAGGGGCAGGGGGAGCGCTGGGGGTACACGGAGCGGGGGCTCCAGTGGGGGGGATTGGTAGGGGTGCAGAGGAGTTCAGAGGTGTGGGGCGGCGGCAGGGTGTGGGGGAACCTTGCGGGATGGGAGGGAGGACATGGGGATGGCTGGGTTAGGACCTTTCTCTCAGGGGGTGGTGGGGGGAGTGGTAGGGCAGGCCAGTCAGGAAGACCTAGGTGTAAGGGGCTAGTGGGGCTGGCCTATGATACCTGGGGGCTATTATCCAGCGGCCTGGGATCATTGGCATGGAGGGGGACATGGATCCTCCAGGGTCGAGTGATTGGGGGCTTGGCAACCTCCCTGGGTCATGGCAGGTTCCCCCTCGGTGTTCTCTGCATTATCTTCACAGATGCCACCTGGAAGGCTGCTTACGGCGGGGCAGCATGGAGGAGGTACAGTGCGAGGGGACGAAGTGGATGCGGAGGTAGCGGGCAGTGAGCAGGCTGTGGAGACAACGGGGGAGCAGGAGGAAGTGCTTTTGATGGACAGCGGGCTGCTGGCGCAGGATGGCTGTACACAGGTGTCAAGGCCCAGGACTGCTGCATCTGGTGAGTTACATGGAGGGCAAAGGGAGCCGGAAAATGAGGTGGAAGGGCAAGGCAGAGCTGGGGGTAAGGCAAAGAAGAAGCGAAAACACTCCCATGGGCGACGCCGCAGGTCGGGATCCTCTTCGTCTTCGTCATATGATTTTTCATCATCTTTGTCTGGCTCGGAGGAAAGGGAGCAAGCAGGGGGTAGCGTGGGGACGGGGGGAGCCGTATTGGGTGGTGTGGCCCCCACGCTTGCATCCTTTTCTGAATTATGGGAGGGGGTGCTGCAGAAGCTGCGTCGGAAGATATGAAAGAGGCACTATATAGACATTTTTAGGCTTTTGGAGGGTAGGAAGCAGTCGGGGGACAGTAAAAGGAAGAGAAAGGAGGATGAGAAGGCAGGGAGGGTCCGGAAGGTTTCACGCAATGTCATTAATTGGACTAGAGCCTTCTTGCGGCTAGCTAGTGTTTGGGGGCATCATTACCCAGGGCACTTTGGGATGTTGTTAGCTTATACGGACTCTATCTTGGAAGCGGCGCAGACTCATGAGGGTTGGGCGTGGCTCAACTACGATGAGAAGTTTCGAGATAAAATGGAGGAGAATAAGTTGTTGTCCTGGGGAACGCAAGATATCAACTTATGGTTGATGCAGATGGCGGCTAGAGGGGGTGCGGGGGGGGGGGAGGCGGGCAATAAGGGGGAGGGGGGACTACAGCAGGTACGGGGCAGCCCTTTCATGCAGGAGGGGCTCCTGCACCGCACAGAACAGTCGGCTGAGGAGCCAGGGATGTATGTTGGCGGTTTAATAAGTCATCATGCCCCTTTCCAGATTGCAAGTTCCGGCATAGCTGTTCCGTATGTGATGGGGGGCATTCATCAATCAAGTGTGTCAAAAAAGGGGCTTTGGGTGGCCCCCTACCTATCCCCAAGCAGTAGGGACTTAGTGGGCCTGACTCCGACACCGATACGGGTCGAAGCCCTTAGGCCCTGGCTTAGGCAGTACAGGAGGCGAAGGGATGGGGAGGTGCTTGAGAGGGGGTTTCAGTATGGATTTATGATACCGGTGGAGGGGAAGGTTGGATTGGATGGGGCTCGGAACTCCCCATCGGTGAAGCATTTTGTTCAGATTGTGAGAGACAAGCTGGCCACGGAGCTGGAGTTGGGCAGGGTAGCCGGGCCATTTGTAGAGCGGCCATTCGCGCACTTTGTAGTTTCCCCATTGGGAATTGTCCCGAAGAAGGAGCCCAGAAGGTACCGCCTGATTCACAACTTGTCTTTCCCGGTAGGGTTGTCTGTTAACGATCACATTCCAAGGGAGTTGTGTGCGCTGCGCTATGTATCCTTCGACGAGGTGGTAGCTTTAGTGAGGAGATGTGGGCCTGGGAGTTTGATGGCAAAGGTGGATATCGAATCCGCGTTTCGATTGTTGCCAGTACACCCCTCCACATTTAATTTGCTGGTGTTTTGAGGGGCATTATTATTTCGATAAATGCATGCCGATGGGTTGCTCAATTTCCTGTTCGTATTTTGAGAAGTTCAGTTCGTTCATGCATTGGGTGTTGGAGATGATAGTGGGATGTACGAATGTGGTCCATTATCTGGACGACTTTCTGTTCGTCGGCGAGGCACAGTCGGTGTGGTGCCAGGAGCTACTGGACAGCTTCGTGAGATTGGCCCAGGCATGGGGCGTCCCGTTGGCTGCGGGGAAGACGGAGGGCCCGGCGACACGCATCACATTTTTGGGTGTGGAATTGGATACTGTGGATATGGTGGCGCGATTGCCGCTGGAGAAAGTCTCGTGGCTGCGGGTGCTAGTGGCAAACGTGATGGGGTCTAATAAGGTAACACTGAGGAAAATGCAGGCCTTGATAGGCTCCCTGAATTTTGCGTGCTGGGTCATTCCGATGGGACAGATGTTCCTGCATAGGTTCTCGGCGGCTACATCAAGTGTCCTTAAGCCGCATCACCGCATTAGGGTATCGAGGAGTATGAGGGCTGACCTGGGGGTTTGGGATGAGATCCTGAAAGGCTTTAATGGGATAGCAGTACTCATGGAGCAGGAAATGTCTACTTTCGATATGCAGCTATTTACCAATGCGGCAGGCGGTTTGGGATTGGGTATATATTTTGGGGGCTCTTGGTGTGTGGGGGTCTGGCCGCAAGCTTGGCGTGAGACGGGCCTAACTGATAATATAGTCTTTTTGGAGTTGTTTCCAGTATTGGTGGTTTTGGAACTGTGGCCAGACAGGCTACGCAATCACCAGGTACTGTGGTGGTGCGACAATGAAGCAGTGGTTAGCGTGATTAATCGTTATGCTCCACGCTGCCTGCGGGTAGCGGCCTTGATGAGGGAGGTGGTGCTAGCCTGCTTAAGGTTGAATGTTGTGGTGAGGGCCCGTCATATACCTGGGAGTACTAATAAGATTGCTGATGCTCTTTCACATTTCAAGTGGGACCAGTTCCGGTGATTGGCACCAGAGGCAGATGCCGTGGGAGTGCGGGTCCCAGAGCACTTATGGCAAACTGGCCTGAAGGCATGCTGAACCTATTACAGAGTTCGGTGTCATCGGTGACATGGTGGGCCTATCGGCGAGGCTGCGACAGTGTGGTGGACTTCTTGGTGGTGCGGGGATGGCGGCAAGGTCCGGTGTCGGACCAGCTCATTGGCCAGTATGTCATATCGGCGAAGGCGGCAGGAACAGCGAGATCAACTGTGCGGGCGCACTTAGCGGGGTTTGCCTTTTTTCCAAGGGCAGTGGGTTGGGAAGCATCCAGCGGGGGGTTCCTGACACGAAGGCTGCTGCTGGGTTGGGAGCAGGCTCACCCTTCGCAAGGCGACAGGTGGCTGCCTATCACGCACGAATTGCTTGGGAGGTTGTGTGCAGCTTTGCCCTTGGTGGCAGCGTCGGCCTATGAAGCCACGCTTTTCAAGGCAGTGTATTGTGTGGCATTTTTTGGGGCTTTCTGGGTGGGGGAATTGGTGGCTGCATCCAGCATGGCAAAGGAGGGAGGAGCCTTACTGAGGCAGCATGTAAAGGTGTCCAGGAGGCAGTTGCGAATATATTTGGCAAGGTCCAAGACGGATCAAAGAGGTAGAGGAGTGTCGGTACTCTTGAGAGCCGTTGGAGGTTCCCCAACTTGTCCGGTGGCAGCGATGGAGGCCTACCTGTGGGTGAGGCCACGGGGGGGACGGTTATCTCTTTGTGCATGAAGATGCGCGCTGGCTGACGCATTTTCAGTTCGCAGTGGTTCTGCGGATGACGCTGCGCCAGTTGGGATTGGATCCTGGAAATTTTGCTCCTCATTCCTTTAGAATTGGTGCAGCTACTATTGCTGTGGAGGCTGGCTTAAGGGAACAGGAGATTCAGTGGATAGGCAGATGGCAGTCAAGGGCGTTCCGGGGGTATGTGCGTTTATGAGGGGAAGAGTGCATAATGGCTACTAACTTTGTATCTTCTTTTAGATGTGGGCCGGATTCCAAGTTGCTGCTGGATGATCGGCCATTCGATCGTTTACTGGGCGGGTCAGCGAGCAGCTACGAGGCCAGTGGGGGCAAATACCTCTGCCTCTGAGGTGACCGTCTTATGGCTGGGTGAGCGCGGTCTTCGCTGGATGCAGCTCTTACCTTTGCTTCAGCACCACCAGCGTGAAAAGGGGGCTCCGGAGTTTCTGTTGCTGCATTTGGGAGGCAACGATCTGGGGACCTGGACCTGTAAGCAGCTGATCAGAGCGGCAAAAAGGGATTTGGCTGGCGTGCTGTTGATGTTTAACAATGTGGTTTTATTATGGTCAGATATAATTCCAAGGCCTGCTTGCTGGGGCCACTGGAGGTGGTCTCAGGGGCTGATTAAAATTAATCGGCAAATTGGCCGATGGGTGTGTGAGAAGGGAGGATGGCAGATTTTGCATCCTTGGGTTGAGGTGGATTGCGCTGGTTTATATCGGCAGGACAGAGTACATTTATCCCCGGTGGGGGTGGATTTGCTCCTGAACGATTGGCAAGAAGCTTTGGAGTACGTGTTGAAGGGAAGGGTAGCTGGTCGCAGCTTGGCTTTGGGGGGTGGGGCAGGGACGGGGGTCCCTGTGCCTGTGGCGGGATCCCGGAGGTGTCCGGGGTCTGGAGCCATTGGCAATATGCAGGGCGGGGATGGGGTACCCCCGACCCGGAGAACCCCTCGGGGCTTTGCTAATAATATGGCGAAGCTGGAAGAGGGGGGGATGGAATAGCCTGGGGCCGGTGCACGGCAGAAGCGGGAAGGAACTCGCCTTGCTATTCATATGGCTGGCGAGGGTTCGTTCCGCTGCCGGAACTCGAATGATGAAGGTTTTGTTGTTGGTAGTTTGTTATTAGATAATGTTATATGGTTAATAAAGCTGCGACCAGTTGATTCCCAAAGCGTTGTAATGTGGTTAATTAGTGGGGGGGAGGGAGGAGGTGGTTGGGGGGGAAGTGGGGGGGGCAGGATGGAGCGGGGACAGGACCGCCACGTCCGCCGTACCCCGGTTAATAAATATATTTAAAAAATGCTGGCCCTAGTAGAGATCCCAGGCCCTCCCCCCACTATTTACCTTTCTCCACTGGAAAATTTCATCCTACTCGCTTTCCTATATTTTAGCTAATTCCCAATCCACAATAGGTCATTGCCTCCAGTCCCATGACTTTCATTTCATCTGAAATTTAAAAAGACTTAGAAGGTAATTACTCTTGAATTTTTCACACTAGAGTCATGCAAAGTAGCATTAACTAGCTGATAAAAACAATTACTGAATATATATGTATTCTTTGAGCTGACAGCAACCTCTCCTGAGTTGTTGCTATTTTTTACAATTTATGACACTGATCTGTATACTTTAAATTGTACCTTTAGAGATTTTAATTCTAAATGCATTGTTTTAAACAAAGCTATATTGTATTTTTCAGTTAATTTGTTAGTAGTTTATTGTAATAGTGTGCATGCTTTTTTCCTTCTTGACTTCGAGTTACTGTCAGTAGTATAATGCACCTTTCCTGCAACAGGTACTTGCCAGAGATTTTCCCCCTTTTCTATTATGTTCTCCTAAGATTAGATGACTTGATGGTTTAGTGACTCCTAGGATTCGCTGATCATCTCAGTTCACTATAGCATCTAGAGGTCAAATGGAAACCTTACTCATCACAAATGTGACTTTCACTTGATGTTTTAGGGGTTAAAAGGTCAAGATCTGAACTTTAATCGCAGAAATGAAAGCAGTATATAGAAAAAATAAATTGAGGTTTTCAGGATTTGATGTTAATGCTGAGGCAGCAGGGCAAAATTGCCTAAGTACTACTTTCTACGCAATCTGGTATAGTAATGCTATCATTTGAAAATATATGATACAGAAATATAATTGAGCTGTTCTTTAAAATAAATACAAGTTAAAGCAAAACAATCATCTCCTGGCCACCACACTGTTGTTAGCTCTTGAGGAACAATATATTGTCTAATTTTATTTTATTGTATGTAAACCAAATGCAGACACATGGAACAGGAGAGCAGCTGTCTCTATTTACTGAGCCACCAGCAGTGGGCAATAGGAAGACTTGCTGTCTCCTGCCCAAATTAGCATTAGCCTGCAACAGAAGGTCAAAAGAGGTATAGGGATTTATCTGGAGAGAGGGAGGGGGCTATCAGGGTGTGGATCCTCTTGATCTTGGATGATGAGGGAGGGCACCATTAAGGCAAGAGGTCCCATCACCATCTATTTGGAGGAACACAGCATGGGAAATGAGTCATCAGCAATGAGATCTACGGGAAAGGGAATTAAAGGTGGCCATCATAACACAGGGTACCTTTATCTTTGGTCTGGAAACTGGGCTGAAACCACCAACTTATTTAACATAAGTCATAAAATGCTCTTCAAATAGTACTGACCTTTGGTCACTATCAACCTGAGTCATCTTTGAATCAGTGCCTAGACGTAGAATGCTCAGTAGGACAATTTTCTTTTAGCCAAAAATTTTAGGGATAAAGACTTTAGTTATTCATTGGATATGAAATGTTCAGCGTTTGATATGTTCAGCTAAATTGAAGTGTAATAAATCTTTTATATATTCAATAGGCTTTTGTGAATCAACAGGTTTATTGTTAGGGGTCATGTGTGTCTCAGGCACTATTTTGCAACACATAGGAGTATGTTTACTAAACTGTGTTAACGTTCCCCGCGTTAGGTTCCCTGGATTCCCATATAAGGGAATGGGCGGTGCATCATTATGGCAAGCTGTGTCAGTTAACACGTGCTATAAGGCACCTTAGTAGGCACAGTACAAGGGGGGGGGGGCTGGGGGCTAGACTCACATGAGGTTTAGGTAGCACTGCCTCTATGGGTCTAAGTGGTACACACTATATATCTCAAGGGGCCCACAATCACCCATACTGTAGATGAGAGTGTGGTGGGACAGGTACCTGTACCCTGCAGAATAGCTGCAATACCAGCAACCACAGTCTTGCTGGCCGATGACAGCCCTCCAGGGATGATGGGCCAGAGCCATACATGTGACCTTGGCAGACCAACAGTGCTGCTTGGGGCAGGCAGGAGAAAGCTCCACACCACAGTCTGCCATCACAATCAGACTGCACCTGCAGCATGGAAACCATGCACAGACTAACTGCAGACAGCCCACTAGCCAATCCATACTGCATGCTCATGGGGGGAACCATGTGCACCCAGAGGGGGGATGCACAGCACAAACACCAAGCAGGTATCTCTGTGACTGGACCCCAGAACCAGGAAAACACAGGTATCACTAGAGACAAATAGTGTGTGGCACTAAGTGAGAACATGGACATGCCATGGTCACTGCTCGGTCAGAGTGAGAGCGACCTACCAGCGTGACTTGCTGTGGCCACCCTGCCCATGCAGGTGGTGGTCAAGCACTATAGTGTCCCAGCCATTGCCATCCACCCTCTGCAGATGAATCCTGGCCAATCTGCCCTGTCTGGGCCATACCCACAATACCTTGCTCCTCATTGTGCACATTTGCAGACCAACGCTGGAAACAGTGTGAGCAATGTGGGCTCAGTGAGGTGTTGGCAGAAACAAAACAATGGATAGACATACGCACACTCCCACACCTATCTCAACATTGTGCAGAGATAGAGGTGGTTGACAACCCTGCCCACCACACTGGTCCTGAGCACAGTGCCTACATTGCTAAACTGTGCAGGGGGTAGTAGTAGTGCTCTGGTGATAACTGCAGCTCCGTGCTGGAGCCAACAGCCTGACACTCCATGAGGCTGTGGATAGTGGAGCCTGTGTGAGTGGGTGTTTTTACCCCTGTGCACCGCTGCGTTGGGGTTTGCACATGTTGTTGTTGTGGTTGCATTGTGGGATAAAACTATGGGGTGATGCTCTGCAGGATCCACAGATGGGACTTGAACCTTTTGCTCTTGGACATACTGGCTGAGTGTATTGCACCACACTGTTGCCACAACAGCATAGTGATCCCTGGGGCTACCCTTATGATCCCCAGCCAGACCTCTTCTGTTGCACTGCACACCATGTACTGGTACAGGGCATGGGCTAGGTCCACTGCAGGTGGATTCCACTACTCCCTCCAGCACAAACACCCCCCCCCCCTGCCATGCCGCCATGACCATATGCTGTCGGTGCCAGTGGTGTGCAGTCCTAGGCCATCCAGGGGGCAGGTAGGCGGCTGCCTAAGGTGTGGATTCTGGGGTAGGGATGCCTATATAGCTGTCCATGCTTCCCCCGGCACTGCCTGTCAATGTTATGTGCCCCTTGGGGTTCCTGCTGGGTAATGTCCCATGGATGGGACACTGTGGGACACAGACTCATGGGCATGTTTGACCCTGGTCTGTTGCTGTCATGCTGGTGTCCATTTTCCGCATTCCTATGTGCCACCTAGGCAACCGCCTAGTCTACCCCGTGCCCCAGTTGCCCCCACTGCATGTCCCATCTGCAGTCCCCCTATGCCCCATTTGCACCATCACCATAGTGGCCCTTCGTACATTGCCACTATGCTGTTGCTGCAGATGGAACACTACTATCACCTTTCTCGAACTCCCTGCCTATGCCCTACATTGCTGACACTGAAATGGTTTCTCTCTCCTGCAAATGTGGATCTAACGGCAGGTTTTCATTCATGGTAGGATTCAGCCCTTCAGTTCAGTGCGTTAGTGTGCAGGAAACCTCTCCCCGCCCATTGACCTCAGCTCTCCACCCTCTCTCCTCCCTCTGCGGTGTCTACCGCGCCGCAGAACGCTTCTGTGCAGGTCGTAACATTACCGCGCATTAACGTTACGTTACCGCGTGTTAACGTTACATAACGCGCATTAACGTTACCTACCGCGCGGTCTGTAACATTACCGCAGTTTAGTAAACATACCCCATAGTCAGCCAAGAAGGAATGAATGGAGATCGCTCCTGTTCCACTACACACCATGGACCCCAAGGGATGAGGATCGGGGAGTGGGGGGATATGCTGTGGGAGGGTGCCAAGGTGATTCCTGTAGCCAGGGAGATCGGGTGGGTGGGTTGTTTGTGGGGGGATCGTATGTTTTACAAGAGACTAATTTGGCAGAGCTTCTTGTAAACTGCAAGGGGAATTCTTCATATCCTGACCTGGACGTGTGAAGTCTCCTTTCCATGTACTAATTAAAATCTGCCTTAATGTGTGTTAAAATGCAAATGCAAATACCAAATAGTGCATGAAATCATACTTTTGAAAAACAGCACATGCTATTGATATGTTAACATGTGCTATTTTCCACAGACAACCCTGTTTGAAAGTTTTATACAAAATTGATTGAGTTCAAAGACCATCCAAATAGGATCTTTAGAGATTCATGTAGGCTAGTGGATAGAATGTACAGGAAAAGATTAAGAGAGGTCACTTTAACCTATTTAGAGTATATTGGGGTATGTTTACTAAACAGAGGAAAAGTAACATAACGCGCGTTATGTAACGTTAATGCGCGTTATGTAACGTTAATGATCATTAAGTAACGTTAACGCGCGTTATGAGATGTTAACGATCGTTAACATCTCATAACGCGCGTTAACGTAACTTAACGATCGTAAAGATCCATGGCGCGGTAAAACACCGCAGAAGGTGGAGAGAGGGCGGAGAGAAGGGGTCAATGGGCGGAGTGTGGGCGGGGAAAGGCCCCTTTCACACCAACGGGCTGATCTGAAGAGCTGAATCCTAACGCGATTGAAAATCTGCCGTTAGATGCACATTTGCAGGGGAGAGAAACCATTTAAGTGTCAGCAATATACAGCATAGGCAGGGAAACCTACAAAAAGTGCTAAGTGTGATACATGTGCACAGAACAAAAGGGCAGATAAACATTGAAAATGACCCCAACTGGAAAAAAACCTAAACAAGCTGGCCAATAGTGATAATATTGGGAAACAGCAAAAAACACTACTGAGAAAGCTCCCAAAAAAAGATATTAATTATGGAAGGGACTATGCTCTGTCCCCCGAAAAGGTGAATGATCCCACAGTGAAATAGCGCTGATCAGGGTTTTCCCTTGTTATTGGACAGGTGTCCTATGGCATGCACATGTTGCGCACAGCAGGGTGGGCATGTTGGAACGGGCAACTGGACAGATGCTGCAAAAGGGGATACAGAGGGACGCAGGCGGCACATGCTGTGGTGCAGCTGGGCCACAGTGCAGACTAGAGTGATGCCTAGGTGGCCCATATGAATGCTGAAACAGCAGAGAAGCCAGACAGCAACTGATGAAGGCCCAACATGGGCACGACTATGTTTCCCACAGTGTCACAGGGGATAGTACCCAGCAGCTACCCCCAAGGGCACAGAACAGTGGCAGGCGGTGCTGGGGTGAAGCGTGGACGTCTATGCAGGCACCCCTACCCCAGAACCCGCACCATAGGCAGCCGCCTACCCGCACACTGGATGGCCTGAGACTGCGCACCACCAGCAGAAGGGCATGGCAGCATGGTGGCGGAGGGGTGCTGGTGGCGGAGGAGGCAGTGGCAGCTGGCCACAGCAGACCATGGCCTAGCCCCGTTTAGGAGGGTGCCGTGCACTGCAACAGACAGGCTCCGTCTGACAAACAGTCATGGTATCTCCAGGGAACAGAACTGTCCCTGTGGCAACACAGTGGTGCAGTACGCGCAGCCAGTGTGCCCAGGAGCAGAGGGTCACAGGTTCAAGTCCCAGCTGTGGTACCTGCCAACCCTGTCCCCATATTTTACCCAGTAATAAGCCATGGTAAGAAAGACAGAACCTTTATTGCAGATAGCAGAAACATGCCTGGGACACCTACATTTTACCCTACAGAGCACAGACACCCTAAACAGGCGCATTACCTACAGCAGAGTCTCCCAAATGCAGTCCTGGAGGGTCAAACACCATTCAGGTACCATGCTGCCGCTAATAAAGATGCCTGTGCTGCATTTCTATGCACCTCCCCCATGGTATGCAGATATCTGCCATGCATATTCATGAGGGACAGCATGAAAACTCGAACAGTGTGTGGCCGACCAGGACCGGAGTTGGGAACCCCTGTCCTAGAGCAGTGGCCAATAGGGCCAGAAACACCCGCACCCACAGGCCCCATTAACCAAAGGCTCCAGGAGAGGCAGGATGTTGGGCCCTGCGTGCATCTCCCAATACTAGCACGTGCATATCTTAGGAATGCCACCCTAAACCTTGGAATATGGTACACAGCTATCAAAAGGTTACTATGATTACTGGCAGATAGCAATTCCAAAGTTAAGTACAAATTTCTGAGTGAGCTGCATCATAGCAACCTTTCTGATGTCTGTGGTGTGTGCTACAGGTTTTGTGTCTGACAGTGTTTACCACCCTGTGGAGTGACCCCAACAGTATTGCGTACCATAGCCATGCCTGCACTGTGCCCAGGACTGGTGCGGTGGCCAGGGCTGCCAAACACCGCTATAGTTGCACAATGCTGGCATAGGTGTGGGGAGTATGTGTCTGTCTATCCAGTGTGTGGTGGCTGCAAACACACCCCACAGCCCACACTGCTAGCACTGTTGCCTGTATTGGTCTGCCAATGTGCATAATGAGAAGCAAGGTACGGTGGGAATAGCCTGGATAGGGTGGCCTGGCCTGGATTCATCTGTACAGAGCATAGGGCAATGGCTGGGACATTGTTGTGCCTGGTCACCACCTGCACGGACAGGGTGGCCACAGCATGTCCTGCTGGGAGGTCACTCTCACCCTGACTGTGCAGTGACCATGGCATGGCTAGGTTCCCCCATAGTGCTATACAATGTTTCTTGTAAGTGATATTTGTGGGGTCGGTTATCTGGAGGTTCAATCACTGACCTATCTGCTTGGTGGGTGTGCGCACATCCCAGGTTTGGGTGCACACATCTCTTCCAGGAACATGCAATATGGACTAGCTAGCAGACTGTCTGCAGTTAGTATGTGTGCAGCGGCTGGTGACTCACTGTGCTTGCTGCTGGAGACTGTCAGATGGTGGTGGGGCAGCTGTGCATTTCCAGAGTGACTGACTGTCTGCTACTGCCCTATTTATAGATGCGTACAGATCTGCATTGACTGCCCTGTAGGGTGTCCTACCACCAGCTGGACTGTGGTTGATGGTCCCCTCTACTGTCACCATTGCAGAGGGGTACATTGTGGATCTGTTGGTAGGAGATTCCATCCCCAACCCTGAGTCATAGAGAGTGGGTTTGGGGGGGGGAGGAGAAAGGAATCCACCTGTGGGTCCAACCACCCCCTTCACCTAAATCATGTGACCAGGGAACCCACACAGAATATGCACTATTCTGGGTGCATCATAGTCCAAAAGGGCTAGATGTGAAATACAGATATGGACACAGACATATCCTAGGTGTGTCCGCAAGGACCACCTATCACACACTGGCACTGATGGAGACCTGCAGCATAGCCTATCTTTGCAAAGGCCAGGTGCTGTGGAAATGGTGCTGGGCACCCCACCTCACCCTCAGGGTGATCTCAGGACCCGCACACTGTGACGGTCTGTAGCTACTCTGTGCCAGTAACACACACAGTCGGTACACCCTACCAGGCTGAGGTGCTGTGGGGGTGCACATGGTTAGTACCCCCTACCAGGCCAAGGTGCTGGGGGGGGGGGTGCATTCCGCATCTTGTGATCATCTGTAGACTGCTGATCTGCATGTGCAGTGCATCATGGGTATGGGTGGGTTAACCCACATCCTGGTATCCACAGCAGACAGTTTGTGTGGTGACCTGACGTCCTTCAGTAGCCAGGCAGGGGTTTGTTAGTAGCACTGGAGATGTAGCCCACTGGTTACTTCACTGCCTGTGGGGCCAGAGGTCATGGGTTTGATCCCACAGTGGGGTTATTTGGTAGGGCTGTTTGTGGCATTTTCTTTTTTTAATTTAAATTGGTTCTGCCAGCACAGACACCCTCACAGCGCTGTCTCCTTACGGTGCCTCATCAGGCACCCTATAAAGCACCCTCTAGGGTGCCCTGTAAAGCGCCCTATAAGGCATCTTATGGGGCGCCCCATAGGGAACATTATAGGTTGTCTTGGTGGACAGTGCACTTAATAATATGCCCTCTGGAGTACCTTATAGGGCGCCTTATGCGGCACCTTAGGATACGGCCCTGTGAGGGTGTGTTTGCTGACAGCACTAATTAAATTTACAAAACAATATGCTTCAGATAGCACTGATTTGAAGTAAACACTAATGTCTCAGCCAGCTTTACTCATTCTACCCACAGGGGGATTGCAATTCACATCCCCTGTACCATCAGTCAGTGTATTAACCACTGTGCTACAGCTCTGGATACCTTGCTAGACACCTTATCAAATGCCTTATGGGCGCCATACAGGGCGCCTTGCGTGGCGCTTTTCACAGCACTTTGTAACACTCGTTAATGTATGGCGCCTTGTAACGCGCGTTATCGGTACCGGAAACGCGCATTATACGGAACGATGTACCGCCCATGTCCTTATTTGGGATTTCTGCCTCTACCGCAGATCCTAACGCGATTCACATTACCGCAGTATAGTAAACATACCCCATTGGATCCAGCGGGCAGGTGGTAGCATTAATGGAGGGTGGCATTTTCTAGAGGTAAATCAGAGAAATGAGATGCATCTTTTGTTCATTCTGTTCTGACCTGAGGAAGGGAGTGTTTGCTTCTGAAGGTTAGTGAAGAAATGTGTTATCTTAGTCCAGGGACTCTCAACCCATTTCTTGAGACACACCTAGCCAGTTAGGTTGTCAGGCTAACCACAATGAATATGCATGAGATAAATTTGCATGCACTACCTCCATTATATGTAAGTCTTTCTCATGCATATTCATTCTGGTTACCCTGAAAATCTGACTGGCTAAGTGTGACTCGAGAAATGGATTGAGAACCCCTGCCTTAGTCCAATCACCTCATTTTTGCTGTTTTCTTCATTAATCCTTATTTCTGTGGTAGTATTGTAACTGATGCTGCTTCAAGGCTGGGAGATGTGACAGCCAACACTGGAGCCAAGAAGGAAGACATTCTTTGTGCCATGGACACAGCCATACGTTGACCTGGGGAGGACATGCCCCTTCACTCCCACTTTAGAGTCAGGTTCATCTAATCAGCAGGACAGACCATCATGAGGAGAATTGAGTGCAGTGTCTACATCCCCATTGCCTAGTGTCTGCCTTGTCAAACTCAGACCCTACCACAAAATCAGTCCTAGCACAACAACTACTTTGTACAACTTCATAACAGTATCAGTCAATATCACTTAGAACCTGAGCAGCCTAGCATGATTTTTTAGTGTCCTATCGCCTATGCAACCCCTGTCAGTAGTTGACTGAAAAACAGCAGGGCCCCTCAACCAAAGGATAGAGTGATCCCTTTCTCTGCATTGACTGATGATAAGACTGATGATTCTAATTCCACAACAATGATGATATTCTATTTTTGTTCCATGAAAATCAGGTTTAAATAAATCCATCAGCTTTCATATGATAAAAAGATACTTTTTCTCATTTGCTTAGTATTCTATACTTTATGCAGACTGCTTTTGCCATTTAAATTTCGATGGACCTAATGAAGACAAGACAGATAGTCAAACCCTTTCCAACAAAATGAGAAAAACCTCAAAGCATGTGTGGCCAAGCAGACTTTAAACCTGTTCCTTCAGTTCTTAAATACTATGGGGTATGTTTACTAAGGGGCATGTTTACTAAAAACCGCCAATGTGCGCAGCCGCACAATAGCGCATTAAAAGCGTATTTAAGAGCGCTTAAGCGCCCCGCAAACGTGCGATGAAGCCCCGCACCCTTGCGCGTCACAGTAACGGGTGCCTCAGAAGTACGCACCCGCAAATGTCCGATAGAGGCATGGAAAGGCTAACGGAGGGCGGAGGAAGGCCCCGGAGGGGCGGAGAGAAGGGGTTAATGGGCGGGGAAGGGGAGGGGAGAGGCCCCTCGCACAGATGCGTTGCCGAATTTACAAGGGAAAAATAGCGCGAGTGAAACACTCGCGGTAGAGGGCATTTAAAGGTAAGAGAAACCATTTCCGTCAGCAATGTACAGCAAAACCGGGGAAACCTGTAAAACGTGAGCAGTGTGATACATCTGCACAGCCCAAAAGTGGAATTAAAAATAGAAAAGGACCACAACAAAAATTGTAAAAATAGTAAGTCAGCTGGGGAACAGTTATAGTAATGGGCAAAACTAAAAAACACACCCAGGAAAGCTCCAGCAAAAAGAAATTATTTTTGGAAAGGTGTACGGAGCGGAGACTCTTCCAAAAAACATTTCCTTTTTGTTGGAGCTTTCCTGGGAGTGTTTGCTATGGTTGCCCATTAATATCACTGTTGCCCAGCGTGGTGATATTGTGTCCCCCATTTTCCATGGTCATTTCCGGGGTTTATGTGCACGTTTGTCACCAGACAGGGTGCATGTGCCCACAGTAAAAATGCGTAGAGCAGGGTTTGCGACTCCATCCTGCCAGGTTTACTACCTCCAGGGGCTGCACTGTCTCTGTGGCCATAGTGTGGTGCAGCGGACAGAGCCAGTACCTCTAGGACCAGAGGTTCAAATCCCAGCTGGGGCACTTGCCAGCCCAGTCCCTATATTTTACCCACCACTAAACAAAGATAGTGCAGAATCCCTTGTATTGCAGGGAACATAAGCATGGGGAAAACACCCATATTTTATCCAACACCGCACACACACCACAACAATGGGCATTATCTACAGCCACGTCCCCCAAATGCAGTCCCGTACTGCCACATTGCAATCAGGTCATCTGCTTTTTCTGAGAGAGGCTCATGCCACCATGTTGGCGGACGAGTACATGTGGTGCAGGGGGCAGTGGCTGCTAGCCACAGAAGACAGAGGCCTAGCCATGTGCAGGCTGGCACAGTCCACTGCAACAGACAGGCCCTGCCGGATCCACAGTCATGGATGTTCCAGGGAATCCAGCCAATCTGTGGCTATACGGTGGTGCAGTGCACACAGACAGTGCATGCAAGAACAGAAGGTCACAAGTTCAAAGCCCAGCTGGGGCTACCACCAATCCTACCCACATATTTTTCCCACAACTAAACAGTGATAGTAAGGACACACCTTTCGTGGCGAGGACATATGCAATGGTACTACATCTATCTTTTACCCCACTGAGCACAGACACCATGAACAGGGGCAGTACCTAGAGCAGAAGCTCCCAAATGCAGTCCTGGTGGGCCACACACCAGTCAGGTTCCATGCTGCCACTCATACAAATGCCTGTGCTGTATATCTATGCACCACCCCCATGGCATGTAGATGTAGCTCATGCATATTCATGAGGGACAGCAGGAAAACCCGAACAGTGTGATGCAAACCTGGACTGGAGTTGGGAATCTCTGCCGTAAAGCAGCAGCCAACAGGGCCAGACACACCCACACCCACACCCACAGGCCCCATTGGCCAATGTCTCATGGAGAGGCAGAACATTGGACCCTGCGTGCATCTCCCAATACTAGCACCTGCATACCTTAGCAATGTCACCCTACACCTGAGGTATACGGTACACAGCTCTGAGACGTTTGCTAGGAGTACTGGCAGATAGATATCCATACGTTACGCACATACTGCTAGTTGACCCCATCAGAACAATCAGTTAGGTGTTTGCGGTGCGTGCTCCTGGCCTGGCCTCTGACGGTGTTTACCACCCTGGGGAGTGACCCCCAGCAGTACTGCGTACCATATCCATGCCTTGCCGTGCCCAGGACCGGTTTGGTGGGCAAGGCTAATTACCGCCTCAATAGTAGCACCATGATGGCATAGGTGTGGAAGTGTGTGTCTGTCTATACAGGGGGTGTTGGCTGCAAGCCCCTTCCACAGCCCACACTGCCAACCAGCACTGTTGCCAGTATTGGCCTGCCAATGTGCATAATGAGTAGCAAGGGACCATGGGTACATGTCAGACAGGGTGGGCTGACCAGGATGCGGCTGACCAGGATGCAGCTGCACAGGGCATAGGGCACTGACAGGGACATGGTAGTGCCCGGCCACCCACAGACACAGACAGGGTGACCTCTGTATGTGCTGCTGGGGGATCACTCTCACCCTGAGTGTGCAGTGACGGCAGCATGGCTAGGCACACCCATAGTGCTGTGTTGTGTTTCTCTCATGTGATATATATGGGTTTCCTGTTGGGGCCTCTTCACTGACTTATCTGCTTGTGTGTGCATGCATTTCCATCAGGACCAACCAGCAGACTGTGCACAGATGGTATGTGTCTTGATGGAGTGCCTTGCAGGGTGCAGTGGCTGATGGCTTGCTGCAGGAGAATATCAGATAGTGGTGGGGTGCATCTGTGAATATCCAGGCCTAATATCTGTGTGTTATGGATGTGTGTGTGGAGCTGCTTGGACTGCGCTGTAGGGTGTTTTCCCCAGCAGGGCTGGGGTTGATGGTCCACTCTACTGCCATCAGTGCAGGGGCAGGTGGGATGGGGATCTGTTGGTGAGAAACTGTGTTTTATCCACCTGGGGGGGTTCCACTAACTGAAGCAGACAGAGATCTCCAAGATGTTTATGCAGCACCTACCTATTTCACAGGTTATTGCTGCTTTGGAGCTCTGGCATAGCCGCATTCAGCCATGGAAGGTGTTGTGGACCTGGTCCTGGGCGCAACATCACAAACTCAGAGTGAGCACAGTAACCGCACAATGTGATGGTGTTTAGCTACTCTTTGCCATTTGTCCACCCACTCAGGACACCCTACCAGGCCGAGGTGCTGTGTGGGTGCACACGGACACCTCCCCCTACCAGGCCGGGGAGCTTTAGGGGTGCAGTTCCCATCTTGTGTGCATCTGTGGACAGCTTATTTGCATGTGCAGTGCATCATGGGTACGGGTGGCCTAACCCTATCCTGTTTACACTAGCAGACTGTCTGTGATGTGATGTGCAGGCTATCTGCAGCCAGGCAGGGGCTTGCTTAGAGCTGTAGCCCAATGGTTACATCACTGCCTGTGTAGCCAGAGGTCATGAGTTCAAACCCACAGTGGGGTTCTGTGATAGGGTTGTCCAAAGCATTATTTTAATTTACTGTACATATGTTGATGCCTGCAATAACACCCTCAGCGTACTGTACCCATAAGGTGCCTCTGAGGGTGCTTTATGGGGCGCCCTCTAGGGCACTTTATGGTTGGCATCCATATAGGGTGCACTATACATTATCCTGTGTCGCAACATACATGCTGCCCTATAGGGGACATTCTAGGGTGCCTTGGCGGATGGTGCACTGTAACATGTGCCTTATGGGCCGCCTTATGTTAACATGCTGTGAGAGTGCGTTTGCTAGTAGTTATCACAAAATAAAATTAAAAAGCCTCCTACAGCACTCCACAACATAAAACATACTGCCTCAGCTAGCCTTTTTCACTGGGCATTGTGAGGGATTGAACCCCTGGTCCCTGCACCATTGATCAGTGTCTTAACCATTGTGCTGTGGCTGTGTTTCTTTGCTTCAACATCAGCGCGCCACCTTGTGCCCATCAGCGCGCCGCATCCTGCTGCCCACAATTAACAGTGCGCCGCCTTATGCCGCCCAAAATGAACAGTGCGCCGCCTTATGCTGCCCAAAATGAACAGTGTGCTGCCTTATGCCGCCCAAAATGAACAGTGCGCCGCCTTATGCCGTACAAAATTACTTTGCCTCCTGACACACTTTTCCACATTCAAGGTGGTGCCTCAGCCAGCCTTTTTGGGTTGTGCACACTGGGGGATTGAACCCATGGTCCCTGCACCATTGGTTATTGTCTTTACTGTTGTGCTACGGCTCTGTTCCTATATGTGCCCAACTGCGCCCCACTTAGCCTTCCCACGCGCTAATGTGGGCCCCGCACATTAACACGACACACACACGTACGGTCGTTTTTTTTCCTTTTTCGGCCTGAACCGCCCACTCCTTATATGGCACAGGCACACTACCGCGGCCCCGCACATTAGGAATGTTTAGTAAACATGCCCCTAAACTACGGTAATGTTACAGACCACTCGTTATGTAACGTTAATGCTCGTTAGGTAACGTTAACGCGCAGTATGTAACGTTAACGTGCGTTAACGTTACTTAACGATCTTTAACGTCCCTGGCTGGGGTAAACACCACAGAGGGTGGAGAGAGGGCGGGGGGAAGGGGTCAATGGGCGGGGAGTGGGTGGGGAGAGGCTCCCTGCACACTAACACGCTGAACTGAAGGGCTGAATCCTACCGCGAATGAAAACCTGCCGTTAGATGCACATTTGCAGGAGAGAGAAACCATTTTAGTGTCAGCAATGTATAGCATAGACAGGGAGCCCAAGAAACATGATAGTAGTGCTCCATGTCCAGCACCAGCATAGTGCCCAAATATGAAAGGCCACTATGGCAATGGTGCAAGTGGGGCATAAGAGGCTGCAGGCGGGACATGTAGCGGGGGCAGCAGGGGCACAGGGTGGACTAGGCGGGCGCCTAGGTGGAACATAGGAACATAGAAACTGGAAATCATCATGACAGCAGCTGACAAAGTCCAAAAATAATCCACCTACATCTACTTGGTCCACCCGAGCTAACAGTTGCCAGGGCACTGACCTGACATCCCCCCAGCCAACTCTCCCCCATGTGGAAAGAACATACTATTGGTAGGCGGTGATGGGGGGGATGTGAGGATGTGAGGATATGAGGATGTGAGGATGCTCATGTATGCCCCATGCCCCAGACCCTGCTCCCTAGGTGACCACCTACCCACACAGTGGATGGCCTGGGGCTGCGCATTACCAGCACCGACAGCATATGGCCATGTCAGCATGGCAGGGGAGTGTGCCCATGCTGGAGGGGGCAGTGGCACCTGCCTGCAGTGGACCTAGGCCATGCCCTGTACCAGTATGTTGTGTGCAGTGCAACATAAAAGGTCTGGCTGAGGAAAGGTACAGGCATACCCAGGGACCACCACGCACCTGTGGCAACAGTGTGGTGCAGTACACCCAGTAAGTGTATCCAGAAGCAGAGGGTCACAGGTTCAAGCCCCAGCTGTGGTTCCTGCCAGAGCATGTCCCTATGTTTTACCCTACAATGCAGATACAACAGCAACCTGTGCAAAGCACAAAGCAGAGGTGAACAGGGGTACAAATACCCACTCACACAGGCTCCACAATCCAAAGATGCATGGAGAGTCAGGCTGTTGGCCCCAGCATTGAGCTGCAGTTATCACCAGGGCACTAGTACTACCTCCTGCACAGTTTAGCAATGTCGGCACTGTGATCAGGACCAGTGTGACAGGCAGGGTTGCCAATCACCCCTATCTGTGCACAATGCTGCAATAGGAGTGTGTGTGTGTATGTCTATCCATTGTTTTGTGGCTGCCCACACCTCACCGGGCCCACAATGTACCACTGTTACCAGCGTTAGCCTGAATATGTGCATAATGAGGAGCAAAGTGTTGTGGGTACGGCGGCCTGGACAGGGCGGATTGGCCAGGATGCATCTTCACTGGGTGAGGGGCAATGGCTGGGACACTGTAGTGCCTGACCACCGCCTGCATGGACAGGGTGGCCACAGCATGGCATGCTGGGAGGGCACTCACTCTGACCGAGCAGTGACCATGGCATGTCTAGGTTCCCACATAGCACATTATCTTATCTGCCTCTAGTAATCCTGTTGTATCCCCAGTGCTGGGGCCCCAATCACTGAGATGCCTGCTTGGTGCACATAGTTCTTCTGTGAGCATGCACTATGGATTGTCTAGTGGTCTGTCTACAGTTAGACTGTGCATGGTCAGAACACCTATATGGTACAGTCTGACTGTGCTGTCTGCTGGTGACTGGCAAACAGTGGTGTGAGGCAGTTGGGGTTTTCCAGAGTTAACTCCATCATTGCTGCTGGTCTGCTGCAGGTATGGCTCTACCCACCAACCCTGGAGGGCTGTCACATACCAGCAGGATGGAGGTTGCTTCACAGGGTCTAGGGCACCTGTTCCTTACCTACAAAAAGGGGCAATGTGTGCTCTTTGGGGTGTGTATGTATACCACTTTGAACTATCAAGGCACTACTACACAAACGTCATGCAAGTTTGGAAACCCCTCTGCCCTGGTAACAAGTGCCCATGTCACCCAGATCCTAACATAGGGTATACACTAATCTGGGTGGTGTCTGGTCCCAGAGAACCACATGTGACTGCAGGATACAGATGGACACCAAATTACCTTCAGCTGCACTGCAAGGAACACCTGTCACACACTGGCAGTGATGGGGATATACAGCAGGGTCTTTCTCTAGCACCACATCTACTGCAGACCTAGTGCTGGGCACCCATCCTATCCCTCAGGGAGAACACAGAACCTGCGCAATGGCATGGTCTGTAGCTACTCTGTGCCAGTATCACGCACTGACCAACCAGAAAGCAGGAAAACATGTCAAGCTAGGCACACAGTCAAACAACGTGATGAGATACCAAGGACAGGAACATTTGTCAATAAAACTTTATTAAAAATAGGCACAGTTATGCCAACCCAGGCACAAATTTGCCAATTAATGGTGGGGGGCAGCTGAGCATTTCCAGGCCTGGCGTCTGTCTGCTATTGTGTTATGGATGTGTACCGCTCTGTCTGTTCCCCAACAGGACTGGGGTTGATGGTCCTCTCTACTGCTACCATTGCAGGGAGGTAGACTGTGGATCTATTGGTGGGTGATCCTGTTTCCAACCCTGAGCCCCAGAGGGTGGGTTGTGTGGTGGTACATGATCTGCCTATGGGTCCATACACCCCGCCCCCCCTTCTTCACCTACAGCAGGTAACCATGGCACCAACACAGGATATGCACTATTCTGGGTGCATCATCGCCCATAGGGACTAGACATGACTGGGACATACAGCAGAGCACAGATGTATCCTAGGTGTGTCTAACGGAACTACCTATCACACACTGATGGGGACCTGCAGCATGGCATAGTTCAAGGCAACAAAGGGCAAGAGTCGTTAGTGGGTGTAAACAAATTTATTAACACCTACGCGTTTCGGCCATAGCCTTCTTCAGGGGGCACACAGCTAAATGACATACAACATAAAAAACATATAAATATATTAAAAATATATTAAAAATCATATTTGCCTTATATCAATGGACCAATGTTATAAATATATACATAAAAAACGTATTCGTGTACAAGTGCTCAATAGATTAATATAAACTCACAAATCCCAAAATTATTAAAAAAACACATACATTTATAATAAACGAAGAAAAGCAGGGTGGAATAATGGGATAAATAAACAATGAGTGTTCAAATAAAATATTATGTTTAAAAATATATATATATATATATTGTACCACCTTTGTATATAGTTAACCATGATATCTCTTGTCAGATAACACACCTTTGTATATAGTTTCCCCTATTTGCCAAGTTTATACTTCCTGTTAAATGTAATGACCAGACATATGTAAATTGTCGGATGTTTTCTGTTCAATGTAAACCGCGCTGATGTCTAATAGTGCGGTATATAAGAATTGTTAATAAATAAAATAAATATGATAGTAAACTTGTTATATGAAGTAATAGGACAGAGGGAGGGATGGGGAGGGAGGAAGGAAAGGAGGGAAAGAAGGAGGAGGGGGGGGAAAGTGTGCCCCCTGAAGAAGGCTACGGCCGAAATGTGTAGGGGTTAATAAATTTGTTTACACCCACCTACGACTCTTGCCCTTTGTTGCCTTTCTGTGTTCCTGCAAGAGCAGCTGCTCCCCCTTGTTTTCGCATGGCATAGTTCAGCCATGAATGGTGCTGTGGACCTGGTGCTGGGCGCCCCACCTCAACCTCAGGGTGGGCACAGTGCCCGCACAATGTGACTGTCTGTGGCTACTCTGTGGCAGTGCCACACACGGTCTGTTCCCCCTACCAGGCCGAGGTGCAGTGGGGGGGAATACCCAATCCTGTGCCCATCTCTCGACTGCTGATTTGCATGTGCAGTGCATCATGGGTACGGGTGGGTTAACCCTATCCTGGTAACCACAACAGACAGTTTGTGTGGTGACGTGCAGTTCTTCTGCAGCCAGCCAGGGCTTTGTTCACAGCCTTATAAGGTGTCCTATAAGCATATGAAGACAGACTTAAAGACCTTAATATGTATTCTTCAGAGGAAAGGCGGGATAGAGGTGACATGTTTGAGACGTTTAAAAAGCTCCATGGCATAAATGCACAGGAGGAAAGTCTCTTTTGATTGAATGCAAGCTCTGTTACAAGGGAATATAGGATGAGGGTGAAAAGGGATAGACTCAGGAGTAATATGCGGAAATATTTCTTTACGGAAAGAGTGGTAGATGTGTGGAATAGTCTCCCAGTGGAGGTGGTAGAGATGAGGACAGTATCTAAATTCAGAAAAGCATGGGGCAAACACAGAGGCTCTCTAAAGGAAAAAAGGGGACTGTTGTAGTGATTGATATTGAAGGGCAGATTAGATGGGCCATGTGGTCTTTTTCTGCCGTCATGTTTCTATGTTTCTATTTATATGTGCCTGTTCTAAAATGCTACTTTTACCAAACAAAAAGACGTGTTTAAATAGGAGAGCTAAAGTTATCAAAATAATTACAAACCTCTATTTAAAAAGGATAATACCCCAAAACATCCAAAATTATTAAAAAAGAGTGAAAAAATCATCAGAATGGAGTCAGGGATGGCCACTCAAGAGACTTGGCTCCAATGGGCAGCAGCATGTCACCTGTTACTACCCTTATCAATCATTGACTCAATTTCACTGTGCAAAATCCCTTTCCACCATTGTGCTATATTTTTTGCTATTTTAGTATTTTATAAAAATATATGTGAGTTTCAAATATTCTGGTATTTTTATCTTCCTTTGCTTTTTACTGAAATACAAGTAAAGCATAGCATGAAAGTCATCATGGTTCCATCCTTAATAGCACTATAAATAATAGGTCTGATTAACAGAGGATGAAACTGCTGTAGTATAACATTTCAACTGAGCATTTTTTGGGGGTGATGTTGCTATTAAGGATGGTGCTCTAGTATAACCTATATCCTCTAATATACTCCCAGGCATATAACCAATTAATAGTTGTGTGGTCACTATTGAATGTTTAAATAGGAACTCTTATACACAATATTGTTGAACCAGTTTCAAACTGAATGGTCTCAGATTATCAAGGTACTTAATCAGGAACTTAATTTTCCGTTGTACCTATTTTTGCATCAATGACCTCAGCTCAGTAGATTATATTCAAAATCACTTCAAAGATGAAAAATGCTTATCTTATTTCGTTGTCATATTCCCCAACGCCATATTTCGGCACCGTGTTTGCGTTTCACTAAGTCACGTTTCATCAGGGGGTTGAATCTTGCACTTTAATGTCGTTTGAATAAGACTTGCAATTGTCACTCACAACCACTGTTCCCTCTAAGCTGTGCGCATGTGCGCGCGCACACACCTCGCCGAGTGAGCGCACATACTTTACCACAGAGCGCACAAAAATTACGGTTCTGATTCTGACATAAAACACAGACATTCTTAAAATTGAAAAGTTGTTGTGTATTTACTGTTTTCACAAGATCTACAATATTTTCTAGTGCAATCAATGTGGTGTACATACTGTATTCTGACATGTAGTCAAATTTTAAAATATATAACTCCGAGTGTCGTTATGTGGCGCACAAAAATTTAACCTTCCTTCAAAAGCTGCACCGCTGATATTTTATGCACACACAGCCTACAGAAAATTAGAGGGAACATTGCTCACAACGCCATATTTCAGCACCGTGTTTGCGTTTCACTAAGTCACATTTCATCAGGGGGTTGAATCTTGCACTGTAGACAAAAGACAACTTCCTTTGTAATGCCATGATTAACGTAGTTTCAAAACTGAATACTTTCATCTATCTCACACATACCTTTAATGTCGTTTGAATAAGACTTGCAATTGTCACTCACACGATCCCTGCTTGGCGTGTATCTACGAGCCATTCGGCTTCAAAAAGACGCCGCGCATGCGGATTGACTTGTATCTTCCCTTTAAATAGTGAGCCCAACCGACGGAAGGGCTACACATACAAGTTGACCAATACCATACATTCACGTGATGATCACATCTTTAGGGAAAACTTAACAATACTATTCCCTGCGTTGCTATCTGAACAATGCTGCTTTATGAATTAGATGCAACCCCCCCATTCAATGGCATTATTCAGACCTCCCGGGATAATTGTATCCAATCGATCTATCCATCGTTGTTCACGAATGAGCAGCGTCTGTTCTTTGGATTTACCATTCTGTCCCATCGTAACCATATCCAAACAAAAACATTTAAGATCATCAAAAGTGTGTTGGTGTTCTAAACAATGTGTCACAATGGGGGCGTCCAGCATCTTAGAGCGTAATCGGCTTCGGTGTTCATTCATACGAACTCGGAAAGGTCTAATTGTCTTGCCAATATACATGAGACCGCAAGGACATTTAATACCATAAACAACAAAACTGGAATTGCAAGAGGTGCTGTATTTCAATTTGTAACAGGTACCATGATACTTGAACTCCATAATGTCTTCAGATATGGAGCATATATTACACTCTCTGCATGCATGATGACCAACAGAAATTTCATCAGTACTCTCATGGATTGATCTCAGTACCGTCGGGCTAAGTTTCTCTTTAAGATTTTGATGTCGTGTCCATACACATCTGATCTTCTTGTGACGTAATCCTGGTAATATGCTTATAACATTCATATGACTCTTAATAATATGTTTGATCTGTTTACTGTAAGGAGAATATTTCGTTATCATATTAATGTTAGTATCATCAGCGCATCTTATTTTACTAGTCCGTAAAAGTAAACTCCTATTGTTGAAAAGAGCTCTTTTATATGCAGTTTTAACAATCCTTTCAGGGTACCTACGATGTCGAAAATCTTGCATCAATTTATGAGATTGTACTTTATAGTCCACCTGGTCAGAGCAATTTCTTCTATACCGTAAAAATTGTGAGAGGGGCAAACTATTATGTAGTTGTATCGGGTGTCCGCTACGGTAATGTAGAAAGGTGTTTCTGTCAATACTTTTCCTGAATAAAAAAGTTACCCATCCACACACACCTTTCTGGACTGTATCATCCAGAAAAGTTATGCTCTCCCCACTATACGTGAATTGTATTGCAGCATCTAAACCATTCAACCATGTAAAAAATTGTGATAGCAAATTAACTTGCCCCTTCCATAGCATAAAAATATCATCAATGTATCGCTTCCATAATACTAGATGTTCTTTATATGGGGAACTCTCCAACCAATGTCGTTCATACATATCCATACATAAATTAGCTATGGAAGGGGCACTGGTGGCACCCATGGCTACCCCTGATGTTTGTAAATATAACTGTTGTTCAAACAAAAAATAATGTCTAAATATCATAATTTTGGCTAATTTAGATATGAACGAAACTGTTTCTATTGAAAGATCACCTCTGCTCCGTAATGCTGTAACAATCACTTCATAAGCTACCCGTTGTGGGATACTCGTATATAGTGCTGATACATCCAGTATAACTAGAAAGATATCTCTATCGGATGCCCATGTCGGGTTAGCAGCCAGTGTTTGTAGAAAATGAGATGTATCTTTAACTTAGGACGCCATGTCCCCCATTAAGGGATGTAAAAAAGAATCTATATATATAGAAAGTGGCTCTAAAACAGAACCCTTGGTGGATACTATTGGATGACCTGGTGGAGATGTTAAATCTTTATGAATTTTTGGCACAAGATATAATTTGACCACTGCGGGACTTGGTCGATTCAAAAACTGCCACTCCTTCTTATTAATCAATTTGTCATTTAAAGCTTGTGTTGTAATTTGTTTAATACATTGTTGTATATCCAGGATGGGGTCCTCTGTTAATGCTCGATATGTATTAATATCAGATAGTTGCCGCGACGCTTCCAATAGATATTGTTCTCTGTTCATCACTACTATAGCACCACCTTTGTCAGCACGTCTGATCACGATATCCCGTCGGGCCTGCAGCTGTTGCATTGTCAATTTTTCTGTCCTTGTGAGGGCACTAAACCTGGGGTTACTCGATTTCTCTAATTGAGCTACATCTTGTAGTATTAACTCCTTAAACAAAGTAAGTGCAGGGGGGATTGGTCCTGGAGGATTCCATGTTGAACGTATCGGTAATGGTATTCTCCGTGGCAAGTCGGTATTTTCCCCTTCAGTGTGTTGTACTTCAGACGCAAAAAACACTTTCAAATGTAGCTTCCTTATTAGGCTTTCTAAATCTAATCGAAATTGAAAACTATCAAAAAATATCTCGGGTACAAATGAGAGACCTTTATTCAATATGTTAAGTTGTTCATCTGGTATTGATATACCCGATATGTTAACCACTAGTGATGTTGAATTTGAATGTGGTGATGTGGTATTAGTCAACACTTGATTTAAGAGCTTGCCCCATTTTTGTTGCGGTCCTCTGTTTTCCTCTTCTGTCTCCCCTTGCCAACAACCTTCTTTTTTACTTTATCGTTTCCTGCATCGGAAAAATCCCCTCTTGATTTCGTACTGGAATCCGTAGTGCTTGTGTCTTCCAAACTACTATCAAAATCCACTTGTTTCTTTGTTTTTTTCTGTTTTCTTTTTACATTCATCCAGGGATATACGTATCCAGATGTATAATCATCATGATCCCGTTTTAACTTTTTTGTTTTAATTTTCTTCACTTCTTCCTTTACATGTTGTACTGACTCATTAGACTCTTTTATTTTACTTTCAAAATGCTCAGTTGTTTCCTGATCTTTCAAGCTGGTGATAATCATTTCCAATTCCAAATTCATTTTCTCCAGATCTTTAACTGCTGTTTCTACAATGAGGACCATTAAATCTAGAGAGCATTTGTTTAAAATGCCATTCCACTTTTCTATAAATTCCACATTTGTGATAAACATCCTAGCCTCTTTGTACATTCTTAGGCCCCTAGGGATATGTTGTTGTCTAATATATTTGATCAGTGAAAGCTTATGCAATTCCAGTCTTGCTTTGCATTTTTGTAGTTTCACTAGTGCCTCCCAATCAGCGGTATTATTGAGAGCTTCATCAACCGTGAATGGTGTGGACTCTTTGCATAAATTCGTTATATAAGTATCCGAGAAACTAAAGGTTTCTGTCCATGAAATACGACCCTCCATGTTTGTGTGGTAACACTATAGATAATAGGTCTGATTAACAGAGGATGAAACTGCTGTAGTATAACCTATATCCTCTAATATACTCCCAGGCATATAACCAATTAATAGTTGTGTGGTCACTATTGAATGTTTAAATAGGAACTCTTATACACAATATTGTTGAACCAGTTTCAAACTGAATGGGCTCAGACTATCAAGGTACTTAATCAGGAACTTAATTTTCCGTTGTACCTATTTTTGCATCAATGACCTCAGCTCAGTAGATTATATTCAAAATCACTTCAAAGATGAAAAATGCTTATCTTATTTGGTTGTCATATTCCCCAACGCCATATTTCAGTACCGTGTTTGCGTTTCACTAAGGAGCATGTTTACTAAACTGCGTTAACGTTACATAACGCACGTTATGTAACGTTAACGATTGTTATGTGACATTAAAGCGCATTCTGAGACGTTAACGATTGTTAACGTCTCAGAACGTGCGTTAACCGCATGTAACGATCGTAAAGCTCCGCGGCGCGGTAAAACACCGCAGAAGATGGAGAGAGGGCGGAGAGAAGGGGTCAATGGGCATAGAGTGAGTGGAGAGAGGCTCCAGGCACACCAACGCACTGAACTCAAGGGCTGAATCCTAACGCGAATGAAAACCTGCCGTTAGATGCACATTTGCAGGGGAGAGAAACCATTTCAGTGTCAGCAATGTACAGCATAGGCAGGGAAACCCACAAAACGTGATAAGTGTGATACATGTGCACGGAACAAAAGGGCAAATAAGCAGTGAAAATGACCAGAGGAAACGAGGAAAAGAACATAACCAAGCTAGCCAATAGTGATATCAATGGGAAACAGCAATAAATACCACTGAGAAAGCCACAGAAAAAGATATTAACTGTGGAAAGGTGTATGCTCTGTCCCCATAGAAGGTGAATGATGCCACAGTGAAATAGCGCAGATCAGGGCTTCCCCTTGTTAGTGGACAGGTTCCCCATGGCGTGCACATGTTCTGAAACAGCAGGGTGGGCATGTCGGAACAGGCAACTGGGCAGATGCTGGAAAAGGGGATACAGAGGGCTGCAGGCGGCACATGCTGTGGTGCAGCTGGGCCACAGTGGGGACTAGGGTGATGCTCAGTTGGCCCATAGGAATGCATAAACTGTAGAGCCAGACTGCAACTGATGAGGACCCAACATGGGCACGAGTGTGTCCCCCGCAGTGTCACAGGGGACAGTACCCAGCAGCTACCCTTAAGGGCACAGAACAGTGGCAGGCGGTGCTGGGGTGAAGCGTGGACGTCCATCCAGGCAACCCTACCCCATTACCCACACCATAGGCAGCTGCCTACCCACACACTGGATGGCCCGAGACTGCGCACCACCAGCACCACCAGCAGAATGGCATGGCAGCATGGCGGCGGAGGGGTACCGGTGGCGGAGGGGGCAGTGACATCTGACCATAGCAGGCCACGGCCCAGACCCATGTAGGTGGGTGCTGTGCACTGCAACAGACAGGCTCCGTATGACAAACAGTCATGGTACCTCCAGGGAATGATCTGTCCGTGTGGCACAGTAAGTACAGCCAGTGTGCTCAGGAGCAGAAGGTCACAGGTTCGAGCCCTAGCTGTGGTCCCTGCCAACTCTGTCCCCATACATTTTACCAGTAATAAACCGTGGTAAGAAAGATGGAACCTTTTATTGCTGATAGAATAAACATGCCTGGAACACCTACATTTTACTCTACAGAGCACAGACACCACAAACAGGCACATTACCTAGAGCAGAGTCTGCCAAATGCAGCCCGGGAGGGCTACAAATCATGTAGGTGTCATGCTGTCTCCAATAGAAGGACATGTTAGCATGGTGGCGGAGGGCGTACAGGTGGTGGAGGGGGCAGTGGCACCTGGCTGCAGCAGACCATGGCCTAGCCCGGTCTAGGTGGATGCCGTGCACTGCAACAGACAGGCTCCGTATGACAAACAGTCATGGTACCTCCAGGGAACGATCTGTCCGTGTGGCACAGTAAGCACAGCCAGTGTGCTCAGGAGCAGAAGGTCACAGGTTCAAACTCCAGCTGTGGTCCCTGCCAACTCTGTCCCCATACTTTTTACCAGTAATAAACCGTGGTAAGAAAGATGGAACCTTTTATTGCTGATAGAATAAACATGTCTGGAAAACCTACATTTTACCCTACAGAGCACAGACACCACAAACAGGTGCATTACCGAGAGCAGAGTCTCCCAAAAGCAGTCCCGGAGGTCCAAACAACATTCAGGTTCCATGCTGTCTGCAATAAAGATGCCTGTGCTGTATGTCAATGTGCCGCCCCCATGGTATGCAGATGTATCTCATGCATATTCATCAGGGGCAGCATGAAAACCTGAACATGGTGCGGCCCACCAGGACCGGAGTTGGGAAACCCTGTCCAAGAGCAGTGACCCACAGGGGCGGAAACACCCGCACCCACAGGCCCCATTAGCCACAGCTTCCTGGAGAGGCAGGATGTTGGGCCCTGTGTGCATCTCCCAATACTAGCACTTGCATACCCTAGCAATGCCACCCAAAACCCGGGAATACAGTACACAGATAACAAAAGGTTGCTATGATAACTGGCACATAGCAATCCCTAAGGTTAGCACAAGCTGCCCAGTGGGATGTAGCATACCAACCTCTGTGATGTCTGTGGAGTGTGTGTCACGTCTGGTACCTGACAGTGTCCACCACCTTGGGGAGAGACCCCAACAGTACGGCATACCATAGCCATGCCTGCACTGTGCCCAGGACTGGTGCGATGTCCTGAGCTGCCAAAAGCCTATATAGGTGCAATATGCTGGCATAGGTGTGTGGGTGTGCATCAGTCCATCCAGTGTGTGGTGTTTGCCAACACCCTCTGCAGCCCACACTGCTAGCACTGTTGCCAGTATTGGCCTGCCAATGTGCATAATGAGGGGCAAGGTACTGTGGGTATAGCCGGACAGGGTGGCCTGGGCAGGATGCACCTGCACAGGGCCCAGGGCAATGGCTGTGACATTGTAGTGCCTGCCCATCACCTACACGGACAGGGTGGCCACGGCATGTACTGCTGGGAGGTCATGTTCACCCTGACTGTGCAGTGACCACGGCATGGCTGGGTTCCCCCACAGTACTACATAGTGTTCCTCTGAAGTGAAATATATGGGCTCTGTCCTCTGGAGCCCAATCACTGACCTGTCTGCTTGGTGGGTGGGTGTACATCCCAGGTATGGGTGCACACGTCACCTCCAGTAACATGCACTATGGACTAGTAAGCAGACTGTCTGCAGTTAGTATGTGTGTGGTTGGAACACCTTGCAGGGTGCAGCGGCTGGTGGATGTCAGATAGTGGTGTGGGGCAGCTGCGCAGTACCAGGTCTACTGTCTGTCTGTCACTGCCCAATGTATGGAGCCACAGAGGATGGGTTGGACGTTGGTATGTAAACCGCCTATTGGTCCAACCCGCCCCGCCAACCTGAAATCATGTGACCATGGCACCCACACCGTGTATGCACTATTCCGGGTGCATCATAGTCCACACTGGCAAGACGTGATACACAGATGGACACAGGCAAATGCTAAGGGTATCTGCAGGGACCACCTATCACACAGTGGCACCGATGGGGACCTGTAGCATAGCTCAACACAGCAAAGCCAGGTGCTGCGGAAATGGTGCTGGGAACCCCACCTCACCCTCAGGGTGAGCACAGGACCCGTCCACTGTGATGGACTGTAGCCACTCTGTGGCAGTAACACACACGGTCAGTACCACCACCAGGCTGAGGTGCTGTGTGATTGCACACGGTCAGTTCCCCCTACCAGGCCGAGGTGCTGTGGGGGTGCATACCCCATCTTGTGTTCATCTATGGACTGCAGATCTGCATGTGCAGTGCGCCATGGGTGTGGGTGCGTTAACCCAAATCCTGGCCACCACAGCAGACAGTTTGTGTGGTGACCTGACGTCCTTCAGCAGCCAGCCAGGGATTTGTTAGTAGCACTAGTGATGTGGCCCACTAGTTACTTCACTGCCTGTGGAGCCAGAGGTCATGGGTTTGATCCCACAGTGGGGTTATTTGGTAGGGCTATCTGAGGCATTTTCTTTTTTTAATTTAAATTGGTGCTGCCAGCAACAGACCCTCACAGTGCTGTCTCCTTATGGTGCCTCATCAGGCGCCCTATACAGTGCCCTATGAGGCACCCTATACTGCACCCTATAGGGTTCCCCATAGGGGACATTCTAAGGTGCCTTGGCGGACAGTGCACTTTATAATGTGCCCTCTGGGGAGCCTTATAGGGTGCCTTATGCGGCACCTTAGGTTACGGCCCTGTGAGGGTGTGTTTGCTGGCAGCACTAATTAAAATTAACAAACAAAATGCTTCAGACAGCACTGATTTAAAGTAAAAGGTGATGTCTCAGCCAGCTTTACTCATTAGACCCACAGTGGGACTTGAACTCACAACCCCTGCACCATTAGTCAGTGTATTAACCATTGCGCTACAGCTCTAGATGCCTTGCTAGCCACCTTATCAAACGCCTTATGGGCGCCGTACAGGGCGCCTTGCGTGGCGCTCTACACGATGTTTTTTAACGCTCGTTAGGCTATGGCGCCTGGTAACGCGCATTATCTGTAACGATGTACCGCCCATATCCTTATTTGGGATTTCTGCCTGTACCGTGGATCCTAACGCGAATCACACTAACACAGTTTAGTTAACATACCCCTATGTCACGTTTCATCAGGGGGTTGAATCTTGCACTTTAATGTCGTAGTCTAGTAAAATAAGATGTGCTGATGATACTAACATTAATATGATAACGAAATATTCTCCTTACAGTAAACAGATCAAACATATTATTAAGAGTCATATGAATGTTATAAGCATATTACCAGGATTACCTCACAAGAAGATCAGATGTCGTGTATGGACACAACATCAAAATCTTAAAGAGAAACTTAGCCCGACGGTACTGAGATCAATCCATGAGAGTACTGATGAAATTTCTGTTGGTCATCATGCATGCGGAGAGTGTAATATATGCTCCATATCTGAAGACATTATGGAGTTTAAGTATCATGGTACCTGTTACAAATTGAAATACAGCACCTCTTGCAATTCCAGTTTTGTTGTTTATGGTATTAAATGTCCTTGCGGTCTCATGTATATTGGCAAGACAATTAGACCTTTCCGAGTTCGTATGAACGAACACCGAAGCCAATTATGCTGTAAGATGCTGGACGCCCCCATTGTGACACATTGTTTAGAACACCAACACACTTTTGATGATCTTAAATGTTTTTGTTTGGATATGGTTACAATGGGACAGAATGGTAAATCCAAAGAACAGACGCTGCTCATTCGTGAACAACGATGGATAGATCGATTGGATACAATTATCCCGGGAGGTCTGAATAATGCCATTGAATGGGGGGTTTGCATCTAATTCATAAAGCAGCATTGTTCAGATAGCAACGCAGGTAATAGTATTGTTAAGTTTTCCCTAAAGATGTGATCATCACGTGAATGTATGGTATTGGTCAACTTGTATGTGTAGCCCTTCCGTCGGTTGGGCTCACTATTTAAAGGGAAGATACAAGTCAATCCGCATGCGCGGCATCTTTTTGAAGCCGACTGGCTCGTAGATACACGCCAAGCAGGGATCGTGTGAGTGACAATTGCAAGTCTTATTCAAACGACATTAAAGTGCAAGATTCAACCCCCTGATGAAACGTGACTTAGTGAAACACAAACACGGTGCCGAAATATGGCGTTGGGGAATATGACAACGAAATAAGATAAGCATTTTTCATCTTTGAAGTGATTTTGAATATAATCTACTGAGCTGAAGTCATTGATGCAAAAATAGGTACAACGGAAAATTAAGTTCCTGATTAAGTACCTTGATAATTTGAGACCATTCAGTTTGAAACTGGTTCAACAATATTGTGTATAAGAGTTCCTATTTAAACATTCAATAGTGACCACACAACTATTAATTGATTATTTGCCTGGGAGTATATTAGAGGATATAGGTTATACTACAGCACCATCCTTAATAGCAACATCACCCCCAAAAAATGCTCAGTTGAAATGTCTAAGCACACCATCAATTTCAATAATGTTGCAAGGAAAAAACACTACTTAGCTGATAGAAATGGTTCATATTTGTTGCCCAAATTCATTCACAGGAGCTTGCCAATCCTCTACATGGCCAAGCATGTCCTCCACAGACAAAAACGCTTCCTATCTCCTGACCTGCCCATATGTTTCGTTTTTCTGCTTCAGGGACTCGGCATTTTTTTCTATAAAGCAAAAAATATCAGGGACAAAAAGGCAACAAGGAAACATTCTCTGATAATGCACTATTTAAAAAGCTGCATCAAGCTTCAATATAATTCACCATGACCTTCCGCACATTTAAAACACAGCATGTCAGAGCTCAGTACTGGAATGTAGTTTTAATAGCCCATATATGGCTTCTCCTCTCACTATCAAATGCCAGCACCTGGACATATAAGTTGTCGGAATTCCGAAGCCAAGTTTTCACCTGTATGTTTGTGAAATAGTGTCTCCTACCGCACATGGATGTCCATCCCAGTGCATTCCTGCATCTCCTTTGATATAACACAAATGTTGATGGTGAGGAGTAGAGATATATCAATTCTGCATTGGACTTACATGTGCCCACTATGTCTTCTAAGATTAGCATAGATTTACAGAGGATTTTACTTGGACGTCCCTGCAACCACATAATTAGCCTTTCAGAAATCGGCCTTTCTATGGATAGTGCTATTTATTATTCTAACAGCCTAGGCAATATTTGGATAGTGTCAGGGGGTCTGAAACGGACCAGAGGCAGAACAGAAAGCTATCCATATAGTTGCCATTTCCATACCACTATATGGAGAGCTGTGCGGATAGCTTAGGACAGCAAAGAGCCCTAAATGGCTAACTGCATAGCTATCCATACAGCGGTGCTGAATATTGCTGGAGCTGGTGCTGGTTGCAATCCAGATATTCAGCACCAGCCACTATCTGGATAAAGCCACTGAATATCCCGTTTTAATTTGGCAACAGCAGCCAGCCTTTTTCAAAAAACACTGATCACCCCGGCTAAATAGTGACCTATTAAATTATTTGCGTTGTGGTTGAATATTGCCCCACCCCAAACCCAGCCTATAATTAAACAGACAATATCTGTTCTATCATTCAATCATTCAACATACTCTACCACATCTACGCCGATGATGTGTTACTGTACACTCCATTCCTCATTGACAAGCCGGACTACTCATCCATAACTGAATGCTTCAACGTAGTCTCAGAGTGGCTCATGACACACAACCTGAAGGTCAACACCAATAAGACTGAGGTCTTATTCATATCCAAAGACCCCACATTTACCCCACCGCCCTTCCTCAAAGTGAAAGACTTTAACCTCAAAACCAAACAAGAAGTCCGATACCTGGGTGTAACAATCGACCAACGCCTGTGCTGGGAGACCCACATTCAAAATATTACCAAAACAGTCTACCACAAACTGAGAACCCTCCGGCACTTAAGTCCACTCCTCGAGTCCTCAAACTTCCGCTCAGTTGCTCAAGTGCTCATCCTCCCTCATCTGGATTACTCCAACATCATCTTTCATGGTATGTCAAAGCTCACACTGCAGCCACTACAACTCGCCATGAACACAGCTGCCCGCACAATCCTATCTGCATCCAGATACAACCACATCACTCCGCTTCTGATGCAGCTTCATTGGCTCCCCATAGCAAGTCGCCTGACGTACAAAGTGCTACTCACTTTCAAGGCCCTGCATGTCAGCAATCTCGCTCTCAGAACTTATACAATGAATGCCAGAGAACAGGATCAGAAGAACATGCAGGACAAACTCTCTCAAGACTTCCTCAACAGTAAGAACCTGTACCCAATCAAATAGGAATCGTGCCTTCTCTCTATTTGCACCAACTCAATGGAACGAACTACCACCAATGATACGGGCCATCCCGGATCTTATTTCTTTTAGAAAGGCCTTGAAGACTTACCTCTTCCAACTAGCCTTTAACCTTCCACCCTAGATCAGCCATACATACATCTGACACAGCCGAACACCAATTTAATCCTGTTTAATGTAAATAAGTTCCTGCAATGTAAGAATGTTCCTAGGTGTACCACAGCCGAACACCAATTTAATCCTGTTTTAATGTAAATAATGTAAATATGTTAAATAGTTATAGGTAAACCTAGTTCATATGTTTTATGTAAACCACACTGTTCTGTAGCGGTATAGAAAAACAAACAAATAAATACCTGGCTGTTCAACAATATAAATAGCCTATATTCTTCACTTATCTTTTACAAATACACAGATAAGCCAGCTCCTGTTGACCAGCAGCTGGTGAATGAGTGGGTTTGAGGATCAGTCTGTATATTTTTAACTACCTATAGTTATTTGGTGGAAGGCTAAATGCCTGAAAGCAAAGACTGAGACAGACTGAGAAGCTGGGTAATCATCCATCAAGTGGAGGTCAGAGAGGTCTCCCCTTTGCCATAACCATTGCCCTCAGGACTGACTTTACACACAGATCCCTGGGAACCTGCTACATATTGCTGATCCCTAGCTACACCGTAAAAAAAAAAAGTTTAACTAGCTTACAATAGCTATTTATTATCTTGCAATATAATTTCAAAATGGAGTTTAATATTTAATTCTGCTACTTAATTATGATGTGATTATACCTGGATACTGAAATTCTTCATGTCTAATAAAGCTATCTATATTAATGCACATCTCATTTACATTTTTTGGGCACAGTAGTACATGCCTTATGGCAAGCTAATTAGCTGGCATGAAACTTGAGTGTTACACAAATTTTTTGCTGTAAAAATCTTTAATTGTATAATTCTGTTAGCTAAAGCATCAACTGTTAGCATTTGCTGCTAGTAATTTTTATTTTGTCCTGGAATCTTCTTCCTGCTTTGAGTTTCTAGCTCAGCAGAAGCCAGCTTCTACTAGGATTTATTTATTTATTTAATTTAAACAGGTTTTCTATACCACCCCTTCCAGAGATCAGGGGTGGTTTACATTTAAACAAACCAATTACATAGAACAGTTTTACAAACCGAAATGGTTTAACTATTTACAGTTACATGAGTATGTGAAACATAAATATAAATACAATAAACTATGTACAAAGTGAGTTTCTGGATCATGAGATTAAACAGCAATGGTTAACATAAACTTGAATTTGAGGGTTGCGGGTGGGCATGGGTGACAATATTGCCTCAGTCAATGTTGTTAAAGTATTCGGTAAAAAGAAGAGTCTTTAGCTCTTTTCGAAAGGTCTGCAGGTCTTTGATTGACCTGAGGCAGTCTGGTAATGAGTTCCAAAGTGTCGGTGCGGTGTAAGTAAAAGACCCTGTTGCTGGTTGTTTGTTTGTTTTGTTTTACGGACTGAGGAAGGTATTGCAAGTATGTGTTGGTTACTTTCTTCTGTTCCTAGAGTCTGTTTGCGGTTGGATTCTAGATTCTAGGAGTGGAGGAGTAGCCTAGTGGTTAGAACACTGGCTTAGTAACCAAGCAACCAGGGTTTGATTCTCACTAGCACTCCTTGTGGCCTTGGGCAAGTCACTTAATCCTCCATTGCCTCAGAAAAAAGGCCTGACAATCTACTTCTGGTGACACTGCCAAGAAAACCCAGGAGCTTCTGGGTCACCAGGAGTCAGGACTGGCTCAAAGGAACACATTACATTTTTTCTAGATTCTAAACTGGAGTGGAGGAGTAGCCTAATGGTTAAGAACACTGGCTCAGAGACCAGGGTTTGATTCCCACTAGCACTCCTTGTGGCCTTGGGCAAGTCACTTAACCCTCCATTGCCTCAGAAAAATCCAAGTTATCAATGCCTCTGTTTAATGTATATTACCAAGTTTAAATTTCAATGTAAACCACTTTGATTGAAATGATAAAGCAGTATATAAAACCTGTTAAATAAATAAATAAATAGATTTAAGGAAGGAGGGAGAGATGTCATTAATTAGTTTGAAAGTGGTAATTATTGTTTTATATTTTACTCTACTTGTTATTGGAAGCCAATGTAGATTTTTAAGCACAGGTGTGATATGATCTGTTAGGTGAGTTCTTGAAATAATTCTGGCTGTCACATTTTGGGCAAGTTGTAAGGTGCTGATGTTTTTTTTTGGGAGGCCCTGTAGTAAGATGTTGCAATAGTCCCAATGGGGAGTTATTAGCAGCTGGACCACAGTTTGGAAATTGCTGGGTTTAAGGAGAGGTCTGAGGTTCTGGATGGAGCTTAGTTTGAAAAAAATGGTCCTAGCTGTTTGTTTTATTATTATAAATCTTTTTATTAATTTTTGAACATATTATAACATAAAAGCAGCTTACATGTTGAAACATTACAAACATATTAAAATACTGTAAGCAGAATACAAATTAAGACATAAAATTATAACCCAATTCTGAAAATAATCAGTACTTATATCTTCTTACACAATTATACCCAATACCATCCTTCCCATTTCCCACCTTTATCTCCCTTCCCCCAAAACCACCCAACCCTTTATTCCCTCCCAATTCCCACCATGTTCTCCCCCTTCCCACTCCCACCCTTATTCCCAACCCATTCCATTCTTAAATCCTAATTATGCCAACTTAATCACTTAGTTCAAAGTTATACCAAATTACACTGTTAAAATATCATTTCTTGCCCTGGCCGACAACTTTTCAAGATAAGGAGACCATATCATTAAAAAATTTGCTCTTCTACGAACATGTTTCCTAGAGGCCTCTCCCTCCCATAATACTAATTGATGCATTACATTCCTCCATTCCCAATATTCTGGACCTCCAGAATCTCTCCATTTTCTAAGAATACAATGTTTTTGCAAGCAGACAACATTTCCTTATTAATAATCTACTCCCTAAAGAATAAAGTCCCTGTAAAGGAGCATCTAAAACAACAAAACCTGAGGTTAAATTCAAAGTTTGCCCTAAAATACCTATTAAAAATTTTTGAATCCTATCCCAAAATGTTTTTTACTCGTTTACATCCCCAGAACATATGCCCCAAATGTGCCCGCTCCAATCCACACCACGGACAATTACCATGCTGAGCAAAACCTGCCTTCCAAGCTTTATAGGGAGATATATAAGCACGCTTTATTATTTTAAATTGCATATCATGCAATTTAGCTCCTATAATTATTTTTGGAATACTCCCAATAGTTTTTTCCCAATCATACAATTCAAGATTAATTCTAAGATCTCTTTCCCATTTCAAACTCAAATGACTATAACTCTGAACTTGTGATATGTTTCTCAATGCTTTACTATATTCTGCTACTGAAATACGTTCTTTATCTTTTATCATAAACCATTTTTCTAATTTATCAAAATTTTCCCGTCTCAAACCTCCTATCACATCTTTCATTGAAATCAAATAATATTTTAAATGTAAATAAACATGAAAATGTCCCTGCGATAATCCATAGAGTTTTTTTAATTCATTAAAGGGTTTAAGAGCACCCTCATCATTTATTACTTGCCACAATTGTTTTAAAACCTTTTTTCTCCCAACCCTTTAAAAAAGTAGATGTTATACCTTTTTGAAAGGCTAAATTGCCTTGCAAAGACAAAAATCCAGAAATTTCACTCGAAATATCCAATTGTTCACAAAGTAACTTCCAACTCCAACGAACCCCTTGCCATAAAATATTATTTTTAAAATCTTTTGGTAGTTTTATATTTGTTACATGTAACACATATAAAAGTGAATATGGAGCTACTAACGCGGATTCAAAATCATAAGGTGTATATATTGATGTCCCTATTAACCAATCTCTTACAAGACGAAACTGACAACCTAGATTATAATGTTCTATTTTTGGCAACCCTATACCACCCTGATTCCACGGCCCATATAATTGATCAATTTTTAATCTTGGTTTTTTCCCACTCCAAAAAAAATTTTGGAGTAAACTTTCCATTTTTCGAACATCTTGCCTTAGTAGTCGCAACGGAATAAGTTGCAAGACATATAAAATTTTTGGAAAAATCATCATCTTGTAAGCAGCCACTCTACCACCTAAAGATAAAGGCAATGGTGTCCAAAACTGCAATTTGTTTTGCATATCATGTAGAAGCATCCTAATATTTTGCCTATACAGATGATGAGGATCTTTAGGTAACCAAATCCCTAAATATTTAAATTTATTTTTTGCCCAGCGTAAAGAAAAATCTGTACCCCAATCATTTTGTAAATCTCCAATAATATCTAATGCTTCTGATTTATCCATATTTAATTTAAAACCAGCTAACCGTCCATAACGTTCAATCACATCCATTAATTTTTTAAAAGAATTTCGTGGTTCAGTCAACATAACTAATAAATCATCCGCGAAAGCAAACACCTTAAATATACAAGTCCCAACCTTTACACCACGTATTTCATCACATGCATTAATCATTCTTAGCAAAGGGTCTAATGATAACACAAATAACAAAGGAGACAATGGGCAACCTTGTCTCGTTCCTCGAGCTATATTAAAGCTATTCGTGACCAGCCCATTAACTCCCACAACTGCTTTTGGATTCTCGTATAATCCTCTTATCCCTTGAATAAAACCATCTCCTATACCATAAGCCTTTAAAGTTTCAAACAAATATGTCCACCCCACCCTATCGAAAGCTTTTTCAGCATCAAAACTAATTAATATTGAAGGACTAGCAAACTTCCTTACCCAGCTTAAAGCACCCAATATTTTCCTTACATTTTTAGTAGGATAACAACCTTTAACAAATCCCATCTGACAACCATGTAACAAATCTGGGAGATATTCAGCTAAACGATTTGCCAATATCTTAGCAAACAACTTAAGATCATAGTTGATTAAAGATATAGGTCGATAAGACCTAACTTCTGTTACATCTTTCCCAGGTTTTGGTAAAACCACAATATGTGCTGTATTGCTATTATATCTAAACTTCCCTGTTTCCATCCATTTATTAAACAATTTCTCTAACACCGGTGAAACTTGTGTCTGTAACAATTTATAATATTCAACCCTAAAACCATCCATACCTGGTGCCTTACAATTTTTTGCATTATCAATTCCTCTTTTTACTTCATTCAATGTTATGGGAGACGCCAAGTTACTCTGCTGATCCTGAGTTAGATGTGGTAAATGTACCTCAGACAGAAAATGTCTAATGTTCATTATGGGAACATCTTCTTTCAAGTATAGCTTATGATAAAATTTTAAAAAAATATTCCCTATTTCAGTAGCATCCTTGTGTATTACACCTTTTTCATCTTTTAATAATGGCACAAACCTCGATCTTTGATTGCGAGCCAGACAACGAGCTAAGAGCTTCCCTGCCTTATCCCCAAATTGATACAAATGATACTTATAATAAAATAATGACTTTTTTGTTTTCTGATGAATTAATGTATTCAAAGTTGCCTGGGTAGTAAGCAGTTGTTCTTTATTAGCAATATTTGGCCTATTAGCTAAGATTTTACGTTCTTTACAAATTTGTTTTTCTAACCTCAGGATCCTTGCAGCTAACATTCTTCTCCAGCGAGCCGTGTATGCAATAATTTCCCCCCTCATAACCGCTTTTGAGGCCTCCCAAAATAGCTCTGGATCACATTTATGAGCACGATTATGATAATCATAACATTTCCAAATGACCAGTAAAACCTCTTTGAACTTAATATCATGGCATATATCAAGTGATAAACGCCAGAGACTTTTTTTACCCCCAGATTGTCCCTCCTCCCAATCTACCCATATAAGAGCGTGATCAGAAATCTCATAAGGTCCTATTACCGCATCCTCAATCAATGGAAAAAATTCCTCTGAAACAAAGAGAGCATCCAAACGAGAGCTTGTGCCATGTTTGTTTTATATGAGCGGACATACTGAGGGACTTGTCCAGGATGATGCCCAAGTATTTCACCTCCTGCTTTACAGGGATCATGATGTTTTGAATGTTGAATTCGCAAGGTGTGGGGGGGGGGGTAATATCTGGATTTCCTGTTGTGATCATAATTTCAGTTTTGTTCTTTAAATTAATTTGGAGGTTGCTTTTGGCGAGCCAGGATTGTGCTTCCAAAATGCACTCAATTATGCTGCTCTAGATGGGACTTTTTATATTTGCTGGTGTATACAACATAATATCATCGGCATAAATAAGATACCCTATTTTCTGCTTCTTAAAAATTGAACAGATTGGTTGTATGTACAGGTGGAAGAGGACTAGAAAGGGGGACTGTTACTTCTGGAGAGAAATCTGCAACTGTGAGTATATACTTCTGGTAATTTTCTAAAAAGAATTCTTTGTATTAAAGCTACTTAATCTGTGAACCCACTGTTTTTTGTTGGATCAGTTAGGGCCTAGTAGCAGCAATTAAAGTTTGAATTTAAAACACAGAGGAGAACTTTCTGGTTACATTTCATACCCAGCAGAGAGCTTGTAGTTTAAATTTAATAGTCACTCAGGGCCAAGTAACAGCAAAGTACTTTTAGTTTAAATTTAACACACAGAAGAGAGCTTTCTGGTTACATTTGGAACCCAGCAGAGTGCTTGTAGTGGACATTTAATAGTCACTCAGGGCCTAGCATCAGAAAAGTACTTTTAGTTTTAAAAACCAGAAGAGAGCTTTCTGGTTAAATTTAGAACCCAGCAGAGAGCTTGTAGTTTAAATTTCATAAGAAGTTAGAGCCTAGCAGCAGCTAAGAGCTATAATTTAAATCAAATCAGAATTTAGCTTACCTCAGCAGCACAAGACAGGGTACTGTGTAGCAGCCCTCTTTTAATGGAGAAAGGTGAATAGTGGTGTACCCCAGGGATCTGTGCTGGGTCCGCTGCTTTTTGACATATTCATAAATGACCTGGAAAGTGGAATAACGAGTGAGGTTATCAAATTTGCAGATGACACAAAACTATTTAAAGTTGTTGAAACCCAAGAGGATTGTGAAAAATTGCAAGAGGATCTTGATAAATTGCAAGACTGGGCATCAAAATGGCAGATGAAATTTAATGTGGACAAGTGCAAGGTTATGCACCTAGGGAAGAACAACCCAAACTATGGTTACACGATGCAAGGTTCCACATTAGGAACCACCACCCAGGAAAAAGATTTAGGCGTCATTGTGGATACCATGTTAAAACCCTCGGCCCAGTGTGCAGCGGCGGCCAAGAGAGCAAATAGAATGCTAGGTATGATAAGGAAAGGAATGGAAAATAAAACAAAAGATATTATAATGCCTCTATATCGTTCCATGGTGAGACCGCACCTTGAATATTGTGTGCAATTCTGGTCGCCGTATCTTAAAAAGGGTATAGCGATTTTAAAAAAGGTTCAGAGAAGAGCCACCAAAATGGTAAAGGGGATGGAAGGATACTCCTATGAAGAAAGGCTAAAAAGGTTAGGGCTCTTTAACCTGGAAAAGAGATGGCTGAGGGGAGATATGATAGAAGTCTATAAATTAATGAACGGAGTGGAACGGGTAACGTAGATCGATTGTATCAGAATATAGAAAGACTAGGGGACATGCAATGAAGCTACAGGGTAAACTATTTAAGACTAATAAAAGAAAATATTTTTTCACTCAACATATAATCAAACTCTGGAATTTGTTACCGGAGGATGTAGTAAAGGCTATTAGTGTAGCTGGGTTTAAAAAAGGTTTGGACAAGTTCCTGGAGGAAAGGTCCATAAACCATTATTAAGAAGTGACCGAAGATATCAATGCTTGACCCAGTACAAGCATTGTGGAACTTGTGTCTCTTGGGGAAACTGCTAGGTACATATGACCTAGATTGGCCACTGTTGGAAACAGAATACTGGGCTTGATGGACCTTGGTCTGACCCAGTATGGCATATCTTATGTTCTTATGTTATGAGGGCAGATAATGCAGAGCTTTGAGGGATTCCTTGTTCCTGGGGAAAGGATGAGGAGGATTCTTGGTTGATTCTTACAAATTGGCATCTGTTGGAAATGCATGATATAAACCATTGTAAGGCAGTACCAGATGTTCCTAATTGTGCTAGTTTAGAGATGAGTGTGGGGTGATCTACATTGTCAAAGGCAGAGGCAATGTCAATGAAAACAAGTATATAAGCTTGATTAACATTATCCATACCACGGATGAGGGAATCAAATTAATAAAGTTTCTACACCATGGTATGGGCAGAAACCATATTGGTGGTTGTCTAGGGGTGCGTTCATGTCTATGAAGGATATGGTCCTGAGACTTCATTCCCAGCAGCTGGGATATTTCCTCCATTTTAACCTTCTCTTCTCCACCTTCTAGGACAGTGATTACTACCCTCCATAACAACTCAAGTCCTGAATGCCCCAAAAAGCAGGAACTAGGACCAGAAATTCAATACAAGTCTCCTGCCTTGCAGCAGACCTGCTCGCATTTTCAATTTATTTCAAAAATAGAATCACGCAATGATCTCCGGGGTAGAACTTTCTCTCAGCCCACACTGGCCAGCAGTTGTTTCAAACTTTGGCCACCATGGGTAAAATAATCCAAATAATCAGCACTGATATCCAGATACTGGCCAGTGCTGTTATCCATATTTAGTAGTCAGTAGTGGCATTATCCAAGTAGCAGTGATATTCAGCTGCTATCCAGACAGGCAATCCGCATAGCATTTAGGACAGTATTTTTGATGTCCTGAAAACTGCTACTAACTGGATAAATGTTGGCTCCCCCTCAGCTCTGCCCATGGATTGCTCCAGCCCTATCCAGAAAGAGCTGAAATATTCAACTTAGGGGTATGTTTACTAAACTGCAGTAACGTTACATACCGCGCGTTAATGTTACTTAACGATCGTTAACATCCCCGGCCGTGGTAAACACCGCAGAAGGTGGAGAGAGGGCGGAGAGAAGGGGTCAATGGGCGGAGAGTGGGCGGGGAGAGGATCCTTTCAAACTAACGCGCTGAACTGAAGAGCTGAATCCTACTGTGAATGAAAACCTGCCGTTAGATGCACATTTGCAGGAGAGAGAAACCATTTCAGTGTCAGCAATGTACAGCCAAGGCAGGGAGTCCAAGAAATGTGATAGTAGTGCTCCGTTTTCAGCAACACCATAGTGCCAAAGTATGAATGGCCACTATGGCGATGGTGCAAATGGGGCATAGGGGGCCGCAGGTGGGACATGTAGCATGGGCAGCTGGAGCACAGGGTGGACCAGGCAGGCGCCTAGGTGGCACATAGGAACATAGAAACCGGAAATCAGGAAGATAGCAGCTGACCAAGGCCAAACACAATCCACCTATATCTACCTGGTTCACCCTAGCCAATAGTTGCTAGGGCACTGACCTGACATCCCCCCAGCCATCCCGCCCCCATGTGGAAGGGACATAATAGTGGTAGGCAGTGATGGGGGGGGGGGATGTGAGGATGTCCATGTATGGCCCCCACCCCGGGATCCGCTCCCTAGGCGGGCACCTACCGACACAGTGGATGGCCTGGGACTGCGCACTACCAGCACCGACAGCAAGTGGCCATATCAGCTTGGCAGGGGGGGTGTACCCGTGCTGGAGGAGGCAGTGCCACCTCCCTGCAGTGGACCTAGGCCATGCCCTGCATCAGTACGTGGTGTGCAGTGCAACATACAAAATCTGGCTGAGGAAAAGTACAGGTAGCCCCAGGGACTATTGTACATTTGTAGCAGCAGTGTGGTGCAGTACACCCAACCAGTGTGTCCAGAAGCAGAGGGTCACAGGTTCAAGCCCCAGCTGTGGTTCCTGCAGAACATGTCCCTATGTTTTACCCTACAATGCAGATACAACAGCAACATGTGCAAAGCCCAAAGCAGCGGCGAAAAGGGGTACAAACACCCACCTACACAGGCTCCATAATCCAAAGATGCATGGAGAGTCAGGCTGTTGGTCCCAGCATTGAGCTGAAGTTATCACCAGAGCACTACTACTACCCCCTGCACAGTTTAGCAATGTCGACACTGTGATCAGGACCAGTGTGGCGGGCAGGGTTGCCAACCACCCCTATCTTTGTACAATGCTGCAATAGGAGTGAGCGTGTGTGTATATCTATCCATTGTTCAGTGGCTGCCCACCCTTCACTGGGCCCAAAATGTCCCACTGTTAGCAGCATTAGCCTGAATAGGTGCATAATGAGGAGCAAGGTATTTTGGGTATGGCCCAGACAGGGCAGATTGGCCAGGATGCATCTTCACAGGGTGTGGGGCAATGGCTGGGATACTGTAGTGCCTGACCACCATCTGCATGGACAGGGTGGCCACAGCATGGCATGCTGGGAGGGCACTCACTCTGACCGAACAGTGACTATGGCAGGTCTAGGTTCCCACATCGCGCTCTACATTATCTGCCTCCAGTGATATATTTGTGTTCTCTAGGCCTGGGGTCCCAATCACTGAGTTGCCTACTTGCTGCATATAGTTCTTCTGTAAGCAGGCTGGTGGACTGTCTGCAGTTAGACTTTGCATGGTCAGAACACCTTTAAGGTACAGTCTGACTGTACTGTCTGCTGGTGACTGGGAGACAGTGGTGGGAGGCAATTGGGGTTTTCCAGACCTAACCCTAGCATTGCTGCTGGTCTGCCACTGCCCCAGTCATAGGTATGGCTCTGGCCCACCAACCCTGGAGGGCTGTCTCATACAAACAGGATGGTGGCTGCTTCCCCAGGGCAGGGGCACCTGTTCTTTACCTACAAAAAGGATGATGTGGGCCTTTTGGAGTATGTAGTATATACCACTGCAAGAACACAATGAGGCAAGAGATATGGATGATCACACGTGCCTTTATTAAGTCCCCTACGCGTTTCGGCCAAAGCCTTCCTCGGGGGGATATACTTAAACATACAAACATAAAAAAACATTAAAAATCATAAATAAGCATAAAATCAAAACAGGCATGTAACACATAAACACATCAATCTGGATAATAATGTGTACAAACATAAATTAATAATAAAATCATACATGCCTGTTTTGATTTTATGCTTATTTATGCTTTTTAATGTTTTTTATGTTTGTATGTTTAAGTATATCCCCCCGAGAAAGGCTTTGGCCGAAACGCGTAGGGGACTTAATAAAGGCATGTGTGATCATCCATATCTCTTGCCTCATTGTGTTCCTGTTGGAATAGCAAGAGCATTCTGCTCTCTTTGTGCCTAGTATATACCACTGCACACACCTCATGCAATTCTAGGAACCCCTCTGCCCTGATAAAAGCTGCCCATGTCAGCCAGACCCTAACATGGGGTACACAGCGATCTGGCTGGTGTCTGGTCCCACAGGGCCACATGTGACTGCAGGATACAGATGGACACCAAATTACCTTTGGCTGCACTGCAAGGAACACCTGTCACACACTGGTAGTGATGGGGGTGTACAGCAGGACCTATCTCTAGTACATCATGTACTGCGGACCTAGTGCTGGGCACCCATCCTATCCCTCAGGGTGAACACAGATCTGCACAATGACATGGTCTGTAGCTACTCTGTGCCAGTATCAGTCAGTTCGTCTTTCCAAGCTGAGGTACTGGAGAGGTGCAGACCCCATTTGGTGATCAGCTGTAGACTGCTATTCAGCATGTGCATTGCATCATGGGTACTGGTGGGGTTACCCTATCCTGGCACTCAGAGCAGACAGTTTGTGCGGTGACCTGCTGTCCTTCTGTACCCAGACATTGCTGTGACATACACCATGGAGGTATAGCCTACTGGTTAATACAATGCCATTCTTGGCAATGTTCATGGGTTTATTTATTTATTATTTATTTATTTATTACAATTTCTTATATACCACACTATTGTCAGCGCGGTTTACATACAACAAAATGACCATAACAAACTGCTTGGCTTCACATAGAACAGGAGTAACAACTTGGATAACATGTTTTGCTTTACAGAGAACAGGAGTAACAACTTGGATAACACGGGGGATGCAAACTGAACTAATTACATATGTACAATGAGATTGAGTGCTGAGAATTTAGGGTGTTACATGTGTACAGTAGGGTTGAGATGTTATCTTGAGGAGGTAAGAGGAGAGGCAATTAGGTAGGGGTTAGGTTAATCTGGTAGTACTGTTCCCTCCTCTCATGCCTGTCCTACTCGAATAGTGTGCATGCCTGTAGAGGTCATATATTTGCAGATCTGTGCTTCCAGCCCATAATACCCTCGCCACAATTGCCAACATTCCCTCGGTCCGTCTGTCAGCTGTGTAGAGTCCTGTCTGCCAGTGTAGGCTGCCACCCCATGTCATGCCCTGCTACCCTTTCCTGCATTGCGCCTCTTCATGCTTGCCTCACCTGTGCCTGATCTGCATGGCACCATCACTCCTCTGTCTACCCATCATTGTAACTATCCTGCCACCTCCGCCTCCACTGGGGGACACGTATTCCCATCATCTGCCACCAACTGTTTTTCCGGTACTTTACATTGCCAACACCCTGTGCTGTGGTACAGCTGCCCCACCATGTTTGTCATCAGTACTAGCAGGCACATGGGATGCCCGCAGATATGGCAGGTCCAGCGGCTCCCACTTCTCCCTGTTCATTGCCTTTCCTAAGTGCTCTATCTAGTGTTAGGGCGACATCTGTCTCTGTTCCGTACAGGTCATGCATGTCATCCTGAGGCACCTTGCAGTCCCTAGGGCACAATAACCTAGGACACCATAACCTTGTTAGGCCACCCTAACCTATGATTCTGTAGCCCAGGGTGCCTTCTGCGGTGCCTTGTCCAAGGGTGCCTAATATGGCGCTTAACCTAGGAGGCCCTATAGGGCACCTTATGAGGCACCTTACAGGGTACCTTACTAGGCACCTTACATTGCACCTTACTGGGCGCCTTGTAAGGCACCTTGCAAGGCACCCTGTATAGCGCCTTACAAGGTGCCTTGCAAGATGCCTTACAGGGTGTCTTATAATGCTCGTTAGTCTACGGCGCCTTGTAACACGCGTTAGCTGCTACAGCTTGCTGTAACGATGCAAAGCCCACACCTTTATATGGGCATCTGTACCTTTACCGCAGAACCTAACATGAATGACATTACCACAGTTTTATAAACATACCCCTTAGTATTCAGAGAGTGCTGCTGGATATCCCTCTCATCAGGGCTTATCCGACTAGCAGGTCCTTCCAAATGGATAAATATTGCCACCATCTTTTAGAAACAATAGTTGTGCATTCTTCATAAAGTACTTCGTAAAACAGGAAGAAGGTTCCAGGATAAATACAATGTTTAGGGTAAATGTATTAAATTTATCCTTGCAAAGCAAGATTAGAATGTAAAATTACTTTCCTTTTATATGGCTGGATATGTAACCTGTCAATATTTAATAAATGGCAAAAAATATATATATACAGGTTGCCATGAGACTCTGATAGATGAATAAACTAAAAGCTCATCATTGTTTTTATAATCTGTATTTATTCATGCATTATGTTTAACTATTTATTTCAACTTCCAGTGAGTAATGGATCACCAGTAGAATAGTGTGATGTCCAAACTGGCATTCAGGGCTGTACCAAGGGAAGATCGTGCCCTGTGCGACTTGCACATCGGGTGTGCGGCCCCCCCCCCCCCCATGGCGGGAGAGAAGAGGTGCGCCTGATGTGCAAGTCGCCGGCCTGCTAAGAAGATCTGTGCCTCCCTGCTCTTGCAGGGAGGGAAAGATCTGCTTAGCATGCCAGCGAGAAGGTTTAAGGTGCATTTAGCTGTCCTGCCATTGCCTGCCGCCGCTGAGAGAAGAAAAGTGGCGGCGGCAGGCAACAGAAGACAGCTAAAATGCGCCCCTTAAACTTTTGCGCCCTGTGCGGCTGCACCGCTCGCACAGGGCTAGGTACGGGCCTGCTGGCATTACATTACTTCAGGAATGCAATGTAAACAAAACAATTCTTCTCTTTCATGTCTTTTTCTGTGCTACATACATCTGGAGTGCACAATACAAAAAATAATATTACGGTTATTCTCGTGCACATAACTTTAAAAATCCTTTAAAAAATGACAGTGTCAATTACCTCTAGCCTTAGGCATTATTAGATGTGCACAATAACTGTAAACTTGAAATTTTTATAAATATATATAATATAGCCAATGAAATAAATTTATTAGGATAAATGATAATTTGGCAAGATTATCTATATCAGTTTTTCTTAAATCTCTCCAAGAGGAGCACATATCCATTTGAGTTGTCAAGATTCCAACAAATGAATATGCATGAGATAGACTTGCATACACTAAGGTCTCCAGTGTATGCAAATATATCTCATGTATATTCAGTCCAACACCAGAAGCACAAGAGACCATGCAAAGTCCAAGAACACCAAAAGAGAGCAAGTATCTCAACCAAAAATCTTTTACTAAAGACACAACATGGTAAGAAAACCACAGGATACCAAAGCACTTAACCCAACATGGCCAAGTTTCAGTGGGGCCTTCCTCAGGGGTTAAGACCGAGGACAAGCAAACACATAAAAACATTATAATCAATATAATGCAAATATAAAAAAATAAAAACATATTAACCATCAATAATTAAAAGACAAGGCATAAAAGGATAATGTAGATTGTAGACAATAACATAATATAAAAAATATATAAATAATCCTAAATGGTAAAATGCAATAAAAATAGAATTTTGTGCCATGAGGAATGACTATAGTACTGTCCACACTGTACACTTTTGACTAACCTTCTTTTTTAAGAGGAACTATACAAAATTAGATGTAAAACGTAACAGTATACAAGTCCTGTAATAAATTAAGAACTATGTGCTTATCAGTGAAATCAGAAACTCATAGAACACCTGTGGGATGCTAACGGTAGAACCGGGGAGGGAACTCCAAATTGTGCATACTTCAGCCAAAATTAAAAATGTTAAATACAATAATAATACTTAATGAAAAGGGAGAAGAAACTCGTGTAATAGTATTATGGGACTCACCAACAAGTATTTAATTGTATGCCAAATGATGCGGTGCCACTAATTCAAAAATGGCATTTCTATACAGCTGCAAATAGAAGCAAAGTCAGAGAAACCACAGGATATGGTAAGTAAAAAAATGCATTGGCCAAACCACATACTCACATAAGGGAAATATATATGTTAGGAAATACATAGATGTTGAAAAGTATAAATGATAAGACAATGCTACTTTCATCAATGTGTCCCTTATGGACTCATATGATATCATATCCAGGTTTATCTCTGGGAGGACGCAGCCAGAAGTATTTTAACAGGCTGGACAAGCTAATCCTGTAACCACCCAAATAAACATGTATGCTGCTGCTTAATAGACTTTGTATAAGCTTGTTACTATCTTTTAATGAAAAGAGCAGAGCCGTTCAAGAACCATTGAAAAATTGTTGTACTGCCTAAATATCCACAGCGTTTCCTTGTAGGTAACCAGGCAAGCCAGGAAAGTAAAGGATGCCAAGTCGGCATATTTAAAATTAGTTTGGCGCCAATGGGGGTCACTATGGCAATCAATACACTATTAGGGCAGTCAAGCAATCAATGAGAATAACATCAGGGCAATCAAACTTTATATGGAAGTCTCACAACCACAAAGCTACCCAAAACCTTATTGGAAGAAGAGAGTAAGACATTGCTAAGGTGGGCCTAAGAAAGAAAAAAGTTAAACATTAACTCTCATGATCTGAAAGAGGGAGCATTAGAAGAGACCCAAAAATTTTTTTATTCTGAATTGCAAAGTATGACTTATGATGTCATCCTATACTAAAACTGTGCAATGAAATAAATATAAATATATATTAAAAAATATAAAAAATATGTAGAGATGTATAAAAGACTAAGGGGTATATTTATTAAACCGTCTTAATGTTCCCGGCGCTAGCTCCAGCGATAATGTGAAGAATGCCATATAAGGAGTGGGCGTTCCGGTCCTAAGGTAGCAAGAATCGGTATCGTGCGATAGTGAGCGCCATGGCACGTTAACACGCGTTAACCCTAAGTTAATGCCAACGCAACGTAAGAAGGAATAAAGATGTAGCCCACTGGTTACGGCAATGACTGTGGAGGCAGAGGTCATGGGTTTGATTCTGCAGTAAGGTTATGTAAGAAGGCTGTCTGAGGCATTACTCTTTAATTTAAACCAGTGAAGTCTGAGGCATTTTCTTTTTTAATTTAAATTAGTGCTGCCAGCAAAAACACCCTCACAGTGCCGTAACCTAAGGTGCCGCATAAGGCGCCCTATAAGGCACTCCAGAGGGCACATTATAAAGTGCACTGTCCGCCAAGGCACCTTATAATGTTTCCTATAGGGTGCCTTATACGGCGCTCTATAGGGCGCTTTATAGGGTGCCTTATGAGGCACCTTAAGGTTACAGCACTGAGAGGGTGCTTTTGCTGGCAGCACTAATTTAAATTAAAAAAGGAAATGCCTCAGACAGCCTTCTTACATAACCCCACTACAGAACTGAAGCAATGACCTCTGCCTCCACAGTCAGTGAAGTAACCAGTGGGCTACATCTCTATAGTTACAAACAAACCCCTGGCTGGCTACAGAAAGACTGCAGGCCACCACACAAACTGTCTGCTGTGGTTACCAGGATAGGGTAAGCCCACCCATACCCATGATGCACTGCACATGCAGATCAGCAGTCTACAGATGATCACAAGATGGGGCATGCAATCCCACAGCACCTCGGCCTGGTAGGGGGAACTGACCGTGTGTGTTACTGGCACAGAGCAGCTACAGACCATCACATTGTGTGGGTACTGTGCTCACCCTGAGGGCGAGGTGGGGCGCCCAGCACCAGGTCCGCAGCACCTGGCTTAGGTGAGATAGACTATGCTGCAGGTTGCCATCAGTGCCAATGTGTGATAGGTAGTCTTTGTCAACACATCTAGGATACACCTGTGTCCATCTGTATTTCCCAGTCACATCTAGCTCTTGTGGAATATAATGCAACCAGAATAGTGCATGTCATGTGTGGGTGCTATGGCCACATGATTTAAGTGAAGTGGGGTGTTTGGACTCACAGGCAGATTATGTAGCACCACCCAACCCACCCTCTGGGGCTCAGGGTGGGGGAAGGATCTCCCACCAACAAATCCACATTCTACATCCCTGCAATGGTGGCAGTAGAGGGGACCATCAACCCCAGTCCTGCTGCAGGAAAGGCACCCTACTGCACCATCAGTGCAGATCTGTATGCATCCATAAGGCAAAGCCAGACAGCCACATACTAACTGCAGACAGTCTGCTAGCTAGCCCATAGTGCATGCTCCTGGAGAAAATGTGAGCACACACACCAAGCAGATAAGTCAGTGACTGGGCCACAAAAAACAGAACCCATAAATACCACTTGAAAAAAATGCTATATAGTACTATGGGGGAACCTAGCCATGCCATAGTCACTGCTTAGTCAGGGTGAGAGTGACCCCCCCCCCCCCAGCAGGACATGCTGTGGCCACCCTGTCCGTACAGGTGATGGCCGGGCACTACAATGTCCCAGCCATTGCCCTATGCCCTGTGCAGATGCATCCTGCCCAGGCCACCCTATCCGGGCCATACCCACAGTACCTTGCTCCTCATTATGCACATTGGCAGGCTAACACTGGAAACAGTGCAGCCACACACACTGGATAGACAGACACACACTCCCACGCCTATGCCAGCATTGTGCAAATATAGAGGCTTTTGGCAGCCCTGGCCACCACATCAGTCCTGGGCACAGTGCAGGCATGGCTATGGTACGCAATACTGTTGTGGTCACTCCCCGGGGTGGTAAACACTGTCAGAAACCAAAACTGAAACACACTCCACAGATATCAGAAAGGTTGCTATGATGCAGCTCTGTCAACAAATCGTGTTTAACTTAGGATTTGTTGGCTGACATTAGTCATAGCAACCTTTTGATATATGTGAAACGTATTCCCAAGTTTAGGGCGGCATTGCTAAGGTATGCAAGTGCTAGTATTGGGAGATGCTGCTGCGTGCAGGGCCCAACAGATTGACTCTCCATGAGGCTTTGAATAGTGGAGTCTGTGGGTGTGGGTGTTTATGCCCCTGTTGACCGCTACTCTAGGGCAGAGGTTCCCAACTCTGGTCCTGGTGGGCCAAACACTGTTCAGGTTTTCATGCTGTCCCTAATGAATATACATGAGATACATTTGCATACAATGGGGGCGGCACATACTAATGCAGCACAGGCATATTTATTAAGGACAGCATGAAACCTGAATGGTGTTTGGCTCTCCAGTACTGCAGTTGGAAAACTCTGCTTTAGGGATTGCACAAGCTTATGGTGTCTGTGCTCTGTAGGGTGAAATATAGGTGTTTCAGGCATGTTTATTTTATCTGCAATAAAGGTTCCGTCTTTATTACCACAGTTTAGTACTGGTAGTACTGGGGAAAATATGGGGAAAGGGTTGGCAGGAGCCACAGCTGGGACTTGAACTTGTGACCTTCTGCTCCTGAACACACTGGCAGTGTGTACTGCACCACACTGTTGCCACAGGAACAGCTCATTCCCTGGGGATACCATGACTGTTCGTCAGACAGACCCTGTCTGTTGCATTGCACGGCACCCACCTAAACGGGGCTAGGCCATGGTCTGCTGTGGACAGATGCCACTGCCCCCTCTGCCACCAGCACCCATCTGCCACCATGCTGCCATGCTATTATGCCGGTGGTGCTGGTGGTGCGCAGTCCCAGGCCATTAAGTATGCCGGTAGGCAGCTGCCTATGGTGTGGGTTCTCGGTTAGGGGTGCCTAAATGGACATGCGCGCTTCCCCCCCGCCGCACCGCCTGCCAATGTTATGTGCCCTTGGGGGTACCTGCTGGGTAATTTCCCCTGTGACACTGTGGGACATGCACTCGTGCCCATGTTGGACCCTCGTCAGTTGCTGTCTTGCTGCTTTACATTTTCGGCATTCCTATGTGCCACCTAGGCATCTGCCTAGCCCGCACTGTGCCCCAGCTGGACCATAGCATGTGACACCTGCAGCCCCCTGTATCCCATTTACAGCATCAATACAGTTGCCCTTTCCTACATGCCCACTCTGCTGTTTCTGCACATGTGCACGCCATAACAAAGCTGCCCATTCTAAAGGGCAGAAACCCTGATCAACGCTATTTCAATGTGGGATCATTCACTTTGTAGGGGGACAGAGCATAGTCCCTTCCAAACATGATATCTTAATTTATACGCTTTGTCAGTAGTGTTGCTTTATGTTTATCATTAATATCACTATTGGCCAGCTTGGTTATTGGGATTTTAGATGTGGTTCTGGTCCTTTTATATGTTTATTTGCCTTTTTGGTCCCTGCACATGTATCACAACTACCACTTTTCTGGGTTCCCTGCCTTTGCTGTACATTGCTGTCTGAAATGGTTTCTCTCTCCTGCAAATGTGCCTCTAGCGCGAGGTTTTCACTGGCGCTAATTTTCAGACCCTGATTTCATGGCGTTATTGTGCATGGAGCCTCTCCCCGCCCACTCTCCGCCCATTGACCCCCTTCTCTCCGCCCTCTGGGAAGCTTTACTCCACCCTTCAGGCCCAGATTTCGCAGCATTAGTGTGCCTTAATGCTGCCGCTGCATTATCGCGCGATAAGTGACGTTATCGCACGATTTATTTATTTATTTATTTAGACAGTTTTATATACCACCTTCTCCTTCAATCAAAGTGGTCACAACACAATTGAGGGATACATTTAACATGAGGGGATATGAGACACAGACACTAATACTTACAGGGAACATGTGCTATGGAGGGTTAAGTGGCTTGCCCAAGACCACAAGGAGCACCTGTGGGACTAGAAACCCCAGTCCTTCCGGCCCAAGGTTGCTGTCCTCTAGTGGGATTTGATAATACCACCGCTGCGACGTTAAGACGGTTTAGTAAACATACCCCTAAGAACGACCATTCAAAGCAATGCCATTAAAAATGAAATGATTGTGACATGAATTTATAATAAACAATAAATTATTGTAAATATTTCTAACCCAAAATGAAATGAACACTATAAAAGATACTACATATTGAATAGGGCAGCTATAGGCCTACTGCACATAAAGAATCATCACCTATTTGTTAATAAACATAAAAATGGCCTGTGCAGTATATGAGGAACCAGACATAAAAAGCAAGGTAAAAGGCAACCTTGAGAGTCAAGATATAATTGCCCAAAAAATAAAATAAGAATACAAGAAGACCACAACCCATAAAACGTATATGGAATTAATCAAAACAGTGGTTCATTATGTACAGATAAAAATTGAATGAACAATAATTAAGTAAAAGTAAAAATTGGAGGTCTGAATTGCTAAAAACGGTAGTGGTAATCTAATATTTATGAAAAAGCTAAAAATAACATGTGGGAGATAGGAGGAACCCAGGCAAAATAAGAGACAACCATAAACGCTGAAGTAAAACATAAATAATCCATAACAGTGGTGTCCTTCAGATCATTGTTAAAATAATTAAATAATACCTGGGAGAAGATAAAAATGAACTGTATGATGATGTTGTTGTTGTTGTTGTAAAGTGCCGTTGAGTCGGAGTCGACTCATGGCGACCCTTGGGATAGCTATCCTAAATTGTGTTCGGTCTTCAGTCAGGCGGCTCATTGTTGACAGACTGGTACCCGTAGCTGCTGTTATTGTAGCGATCCATCTCATTGCTGGCCTTCCTCTTTTGCGTTGACCTTCTATCTTGCCAAGCATAATGTCTTTCTCTAATGATCTCTCTCTTCGCATGATGTGTCCAAAGTATGAAAGTCAAAGTCTTGTCATCTGAGCTTCTAAAGAAAGCTTAGGTTTGATTTATTTATTTATTTATTTATTTAACACTCATTTTTATACCGCATCTTCCAGAGATCAGTTGCGGTGTACAAATAACAACAATTAACAAAGCTAAGTTTGTTTTACATAGAACATCTTAATTTTACATAGAACATCTTAAAATATCATAAATTAAACAAAGAAGTTTACACTAGAACCATGTGAAAGCAATTTAACTAACAAAGTGTAGTGTCTATATACATAAGACAGTACATAACTGATACAACTATATACATGCGTAGGTATTAGGGCATCTCCTCTAGTACCGACTGGTTTGTTCTGCTGGCAGTCCATGGTATACACAGTATTCGCCGCCAGCACCATAATTCAAAGGCATCAATTTTCTTCCTATCTGTCTTTTTCACTGTCCAGCTTTCACATCCATATGATGTTATTGAAAATACCATGGCTTGAACAAGTCAAATCTTTGTATGGCGAGAGACATCTCTGCTCTTGAGAATCTTATCTAGGTCTTTCATAGCCATTCTGCCAAGAGCAATGCGTTGTCTGATTTCTTGACTGCTTGTTGCTTCTTTATTGATAGTTGATCCAAGTAGGTTAAACTTGTTCACAATTGCAATTTCTTCTCCTTCAATAATGAACCTGTTGATTATGCCAGTTGTCATGGTCTTTGTCTTCTTTACATTAAGGTGCAGGCCCATTTTGAGACTATGGGGCATGTTTACTAAACTCCGAAAATGTGCGGGTCCCCGTTAGTGTGCGTGTGCCATATAAGGAGTGGGCGGTCCAGGCAGAAAAAATAAAACGGGAGAAAGCGAACGCACATGTGCGTGTGGCGTAAGTGTGCGGGGCCCACATTAGCGCGTGGGAAGGCTAAGTGGGGCGCTGCTGCTTAACCAAACAACAGAGCTGTAGTACAACGGTGAAGACACTGACCCATGGTGCAGGGGCCATGGGTTCAAGCCCCCATTGTGCTCAATGAAAAAGGCCAGCTAAGGCATCAAATGTAGTTGGAAAAAGTGGTGTAGGAGGCATATTAATTTTGGGCGGCAAAAGGCGGCGCACTGTTTATTTGTAATGGCATGAGGCGGCGCACTGTTTATTTTTAACGGCATGAGCAGCGCACCGTTCATTGGGGGCGGCAGAAGGCGGCGCGCTGTTAATTTTGTGCGCCACAAGATGGCGCGCTGATGGTTACAAGGCTGCGCGCTGATGCTCAAACACAGGAACAGAGCCACAGCACAATGGTTATGACACTGACCAATGGTGCAGAGGTCAGGGGTTCCACCCCTCACAGTGCCCAGTGAGCAAGGTTGGCTGGGGCAGTAAGTATGATGGTGAGGTGTGCTGTAGGAGGCCTTACGGTTTTATTTTATTACCCACTACCAGTAAACCCGCTCTAACAGCGTGTTAATATATGGAGGCCCGTAAGGCACATGTTACAGTGCACAGTCCGCAAAGGCACCCTAGCAAGTCCCCTATAGGGCACCATGTATGCTGCGCCACAGGATAATGTATAGTGCACGCAATATGGATGGCAACCATAAGGTGGCCTATTGGGCGCCCTATAAAGCACCCTCAGAGGCACCCTTATGGGTACAGTATGCCAAGGGTGTGTTTGATGCCATAAACATATGTCCAGTAAAAAATGACAATGCTCTGGACAACCCTATCACAGAACCCTTCTGTGGACTTGAACCCATGACCTCCTGCTATAAAGGCAGTGACGGAACCATTGGGCTACAGCACTATAGCTCTGAGTAAGCACCTGTCTGGCTGCAGAGAGCCTGCACGTCACCCCACAGACAGTCTGCTGCTGTAGACAGGACGGGTTAGGCCACCTGTACCCATGATGCACTGCACATGCAAATCAGCTGTCCACAGATGCACACAAGATGGGGAATGCACCCCAAAAGCTACCCGGCCTGGTAGGGGGAACTGTCCGTGTGCACCCACACAGCACCTCGGCCTGGTGGGGGGCCTGAGCGGGAGGACTGCCGGCGAAGGGTAGCTACACACCGTCACATTGTGCGGGTAATGTGCTCACCCTGCGGGTGGGAGATGGCGCCCAGGACCAGGTTCACAACACCAGCCATGGCTGAATGAGGCCATGCCAGAGCTCAAGAACAGTAATAACCTGTGTGATAAGAAGGTGTTGCAAAAACATCATGGATACCCCTTCTGCCTCCCATCAACAGATCCCCAATCCTTCCCCTCCCCCCCCAATGGCAGTAGAGTGGGCCATCAACCCCTGTCCTGCTGGGGGACAGACACCCTACAGGGCAGTCCGAGCAGCTCCACACACATCAATAACACACTATCAGACAGACAGTAGGCCTGGATATTCAGGGGTGCACCCCAGCACTATCTGATATTCTCCTGCAGCAAGCCATCAGCTGCTACACCCTGCAAGGCACTCCATCAAGACACATACCAGCTGTGCAGAGTCTGCTGGATAGTTCTGATGCAATTGCATGCACCCCAAACTGGGGTGGCAGCACACACAAGCAGATAAGTCCATGAAGAGGCCCCAACAGGAAACCCATATATATCACAGGAGAGAAATACTATACAGCACTATGCGGGTGCCTAGCCATGCTGTCATCACTGCACGCTCAGGGTGAGTGTGATCCCCCAGCGGCACATACAGAGGTCACCATGTCTGTGTAGGTGGTGGCTGGGCATTACAATGTCCCAGCCAGTGCCCCATGCCCTGTGCAGATGCATCCTGGCCAGCACACCCTGTCTGAGCTATACCCATGGTACCTTGCTGCTCATTATGCGCATTGTCAGGCCAATACTGGCAACAGTGCTGGCAGTGTGGGCTGTGGAGGGTGTTTGTAGCCAACACACACTGTATAGACAGACACCCCCCCCCCACACCTATGCCAGCATTGTGCTACTATTGAGGGGTCATTCGACGTGCCCACCACACCGGTCCTGGGAAGGGTACAGGCATGGATATGGTACACAGTACTGCTGGGGGTCACTCCCCAGGGTGGTAAATACTGTCAGGGGCCAGACCTGGGGCACGCACCGCAGACAGCCGACAGCTTGTTCTGCTGGAGCACAAGGAGCAAACAGTGCTGAGCGTAGGACTGTCTACCTGCCAGTACCCACATCAAACGTTTGTGGGCTGTGTACCGTGTACCCAGGTATAGGGTGGCATTGCTAGGGTACGCAGGAGCTAGATCTGGGAGATGCCCCCCCAGGAGGCTTTGCCAATGTGGCCTGTGGGTGTGGGTGCGTCTGGACCTGTTGCCTCTTGCTTTACGGCAGAGTGTCCCTACTCCAGTCCTGGTGTTCCAGACACTGTTCGGGCCTTCATGCTGTCCCCTATGAATATGCATGGGCTACAGTTGCATACCATCTGTCTTAGGGGAAGCATGGAACCTGAATGGTGTTTGGCCCTCCAGGACTGCATTTGGGAGACTCTGCTGTAGATAATGTGCCTGTTTATGGTGTCTGTGTTTGGTGTGGTAAAAGATAGGCGTATTGACCATGCCTATGTTCTCAGCAATAAAGGTTTGTCCTTACTACCACGGTGTAGCTGTGGGGTGCATATGTGGACAGGGTTGGCGGTAGCCGCAGCTGGGCTCTGAACCTGTGACTCTCTGTTCTTGCACACACTGTCTGTGTGCACTGCACCACCGTGTAGCCACTGATTGGCTGCAATCCCTGGGTGGTCCATGACTGTACATCCGACAGGGCCTGTCTGTTGCAGTGGACGGTGCCAGCCTGCACATGGCCTGGCCACTGTCCTCTGTGGCTAGCAGCCACTGCCCCCTCCACCATCTGAACCCTTCCGCAGACATGCTGGCATGTCCTTATCCTTGCAAAGGCATATGACCTGATTGCGTAGTGGCACCCCAGGACTGTATTTGGCTCACATGGTATAGCGGTCTAGCTGTTGTTCTTTAGCAAGGTTTTGGGGAACGTGGGGCACCCATTACGTGATCATGAACCAGGGACACAATTGGCCCTTGGCACGTGGGGTGAGGGCATGTACAGGCACATCTGTCATACATAACCTCTACCTACTTAACCTCTACCTACGTGTCCTTAGCCCCTACAGTTGTGGCACTACAGGACTGCATTTGGGGGACGCGACTGTTGGTGATGCTCATTGTGCTGGTGTGTGTGTGGTGTAGGGTAAAATATGGGTGTTTGCAACATGCTTTTGTTCTGTGCAATAAAGGGGTGTCTCTGCTATCTCTGTTTAGTGGTGGGTAAAGTATTGGGATTGTGCTGGCATATGCCACAGCTGGGATTTGAACCTGTGACCCTCTGGTCCTAGAGGTACTGGCTCTGTCCACTGCACCACAGAGACAGTGCACTCCCTGGAGATAGTAGACCTGGCAGGGTGGGGTTGCAAAACCTGCTCTGCACATTATTACTGTGAGCTCCTTCACCCTGTCTGGTGACAAACGTGCAAATATAACACGGGTATGACGTCGGAACAGAGGGGGATAGCATATTCCCCAGCTGGGCAACAGTGCTATTGATGGGCAACCATAGGGAACACTCCCAGGAAGGGCCAATACACGGAGACGTTTTTGGAGGTGTCTCCGCTCCGTGCACCTTTCCAAAATTATTTTATTTTATTTTTTTGGAGCTTTGCTGGGTGTGTTTTTTACTTTTGCGCATTACTATACCTGTTCCCCAGCTGATTTACTATTTTTAATGCTTTTGTTGTGGTCATTTCCTATTTTTCATTGCAGTTTTGTGCTGTGCACATGTATCACACTGCTGACGTTTTGCAGGTTTCCCCGGTTTTCCTGTACATTGCTGACGGAAATGGTTTCTCTTCCCTTTAAATGCCCTCTACCGCGACTGTTTCACTCGCGCTATTTTTTACATGGAAATTCTGGCCCGATACTGTGCGGGGAGCCTCTCCCCTCCCACTCTCCACCCATTGACCCCGTCCCTCCGCCCCTCCGGAGCCTTCCTCCGCCCTCCTTTAGCCGTTCCACGCCTCTATCGGACATTTGCGGGCCCGCACTTGTACGGGGCCCGTTAGTGTGCCGCGTACCTGTGCGGGGATGACACGCACGTGTGCGGGGCATTTAAATGTGTTTCTGCGCGTTTCAATGCCGCGTTGCCGTGCGCTATTTTGCGGCGCGCAGATTTGCGGACTTTAGTAAACATGCCCCTATGTTCTTTGATTGTGAGAAGCAAATGTTTCAGATCATCTTCACTTTCAGCCAGTAATGTGGTATCATCAGCATAGCGAAGGTTGTTGATGAGTCTTCCACCAATCTTCACACCTCTGTTGTCTTCATACAATCCTGCTTCTCTGATGATTTGTTCTGCATATAAATTAAACAGGTAGGGGGAAAGTATGCAGCCTTGTCTTATACCTTTGTTTATTTTAAACCATTCTGTTTCTCCTTGTATGATGATATTGATAAATAAATGTGTAAAATATGTATATATAATAAATATGAATATAAGGGGGAGGTAGTGGGAGGGAAAGGGAGGGGAAAGAAAGGGGGAGGGGGGGAGGGGAAGGGGAAGGAGGGAAAGGGGGAGAGGAGGAGGAAGGGGGAGGGGAAGGAGAAGGGGAAGGGGAAGAAGAGGGAAAAGAGGGGAGGGGAGGGGAGGAGAAGGAGGGGAGGAAGGGGGAGAGGGAAAAAGGGGGAGGGTAGAAAGGGGGAGAGAGGAAGAGGAGGGAGGGGTAGGGAGATCTGCTAGGATTATAAATTACAATAAGGAACCATGGAGAACTAAATGGAGACTGTGCCTAAAGATAATCAGAAAAATCTATATCTTAAAGGCCATGAGGAGCCATAATGTTGAACTGGAAGATATATTTCTGTTCCATTCTCAATAGTGTCTTGTCTATGCCCTCTCTGCATCAATTAGCTTTAACAACCTTTAGCTCAAAAAACTTTAGGTCAGAAATGAGATGAGCCTTCTCTACCCAATGTGTGACTAGGAGCTTGTCCGGTATTGTCCTAGAAAGGCAACTTCCATGTTCGATAATTTGAGTGCGAAGAGCCCTCTTGCTTTTGCCAATATATAGCATCTTACACAAACACATAATAATATAGATTATATTCTCCGTGGTACAATTAGAAAAATCTGAAAGAAAAATCTTCCTCTTAGACATCAGATGTATAAAAAACTCCTTAATAGAGGGGGCGGTCTCAGTCATTCAGGCAACTTGGAGGGCACAAGTAAATTAGCCAGGTTAGGATTCCTCTTATGGGCAATTATGGCTTGCTGATATTCAAATGTAGGAAAAGTCTGAACATTATCAGGGAGGAATGGCATATATTTCAGATCGCCGCGCATTAGGGGACATTTCCAAAGTAGGAAATGTTCTGTATGCATCCATGGTCTGTTCCTCTTCTAATTCTGTTATATCCTTTTTAAGATATGGTGACCAGAATTGCACACAATATTCAAGGTGTGGTTGCATCATGGAGCAATACAGAGACATCATAATATCCTTTGTTTTATTCTCCATTCCATTTTTTTAATGATTCCTAGCATTCTAGTTGCTTTCTTAACCATCACAATCGCTGGGTAACATTTGCTCTGGTAGGCTATAGGAAAGATCCGGGTCGGTGTGTGGAACAGGTGATTGAGAACTGGTACCAGGTGGCTTCTTTGGCACTGGAAGAGGTGGTGAAGACCCACAGAGCCTTGGTGTGGAATGCTTGATGGAATTCCTGTTCTCCCAGAAACTCTGGGTTCTATTCTGTCCCTCGAATAGCTCTTTTGGCTTGTCCTTCTATGCTTATGCTGATGATCTATAGATCCTGATCCCCCTGAATGGGGACATGAAGGCAGCAATAGGCTGAATGCCTGCTATCTCACAAGCCCATGATTGGGTATGGGCAAGTGGTCTCGTCCTTAATGTAGATAAAACTGTTTGCCTGCACTTTGGGATGGTGCCTCGTTCAGATTTTTGGCATTGGCTCACTATCTCCTGGTTTGAGATCCCATGGACAAAGGAATTGTGTTCTCTGGGCATCATATTGGAGCTGACCAGGGTTAGGGTGAAGCAAATCTCTCATGTTGTTCAGTCCACTGGGAGTAAGCTTCAACTGGCCCAGCAGCTGAGATTGTACTTTAACACAGAGGATTTGTGACTGATTGTCCAGTTCCTGGTGCTTGGTACTCTTGATTACTCTAACGCCTTGTACATTGGGCTACCGCAGTGGGCTCTTTGATGCTTGCAGGTTATTCAGAATGCAGCCACATGGCTCCTGACAGGGGCTCAGTGCCGGGAGAGTGTATGACACTCACTGGTCCAGCTGCATTGGTTGCCAGTATGGCGACACAGGCGGTTCATATTGTTTGTGGTGGATTTTAGGGTGTCGCGGGATTCACACCTAAGTTATTTGGGGTGCTCTTGGACTGGGACTCTCCACCTCATTCGTTAGGGTCATCCCAAGCTCAGTTGTTAGTGGTGCCAGGGCTAAAGTTCGCATGTAGTTTCGAGTTGAGCTAAATCATTCGGGGTGGTAGCTTGCGAATTGTGGAATGCTCTTCCCCAGGAACTTCATGCTCGGTCCTCTCTAGTAGCTTTCCATAAGCTCTTGAAAACTTAGCTATTCTCTGGTGGTTGAATGGTGGAGTAGTTGTGGAGGGAGGCCTTTTTTGTGTCAGTTGTTTTGGGAGACTTGCTGATTGGTTTGGATAGAAGGTTAGGAGGTGGGTTATTGGAGAGGGTCTGAGATTTATTCTGTGCTTCTGTAGGTTTTGATAATGTTGTTTAATGTTAATCTCATTTTGTATGCCCTTTTGAGTGAACATTTGTTCAGAAAGGTGGCTAAAACACTTGTAAATAAATAATAAACCATAACGGATGTCCCAACCCTTCCCTCATGGGCACATGGCCCTGGAGACACATTTTCAATGCTGGTATTACATCACATGGAGAACAGGTCCTAGCTACACGATCACCTCCTACCACACCAAGGTGATGCTCTCCTTTCAGATGACCTCTCTCCTCCATGGCAGCACTTCTCTACTATATCCCTGTAGGTCTTATCTATGTATCTCTCTGTCTGCCTCAGCTCCTCCAAGTCTGCCACTCTAGCCTCCAGCGATCAGACTCATTCCCTGAGAGCAAAGAGCTCTTTGTATCTAGTGCACACATAAGATCTCTCACCAACTAGGAGAAAATCATACATGTAACATTCAGTGCAAAAGACTTGATAGCTCCCATCTGCTTTCTGCTAACTGAGCAAATGGGAATGCTTTTTTCAGTTTTAATTTGAGCGATGGATTTCTAAATGGGGAAACTGCTAGGTACGTATGTCCTAGATTGGCCACTGTTGGAAATAGGATACTGGGCTTGATGGACCTTGATCTGACCCAGTATGGCATATCTTATGATCTTATGTTCTTAAATGGAGCACTTGCCAATATTCCATAGCTTCAAACAGCCTTCCATAAGCACCAAAATCTGGCACCAAGCCACAAACACACACGTTTATAATTTGCCTTCCCAGCCTCTTTTCCTGCGTATGATGATCCAGTTTAGTATCACAAACTCTCTAACATGGAGTTCCTCCTCTGCCATGGCCATAGCTGCAGGGTAATCCCCAGGTTCCTGATCCTTTTACCTCTTTGACTTCCCAGTCTCTTTTCCTGGGTCCAGTGATCCAAATGTAGAGTAAAGTTATCTTCCTAAGATGGCAGCCATTATCATGTGGCCCAGGGGCAGACTACATACCTCTGACAGAGTATGAAACGGCAGCCTCTTCGTGTGGCATAGCAAGAAAAAACAAATATAGATAAGGGTATGACAAAGGGAAATGTGTAATGTATAGTGCCCTGTATGACTGCAAAAGCTCTCACTTGTTTGTACCAGGTTATATATATCCTGGAAAGTTTTAGCTGTGCAGACTGGCTGTGCTGTTTGGTTTCTTTCTCCTGTCTCCTTGCAATTCCTCTTAATTTTTTGTTATTGTCTGTAATAAACCCACAGAGGGGAAGCTGTTATCAACTCAGTCTCTCTGGTGATTTAGGGAATTTTAGTGAGAGATTTCCCCCTGAATGGGAGGGGGATTTTGACACAAGTTTGCACTACACTCTCTCTCCAATGGAGTTCCTTCTTTGCCCTAGCCACTTTCAGATCCTTGGAGAAGAGACTCCCCCTCCTGCCCCTCAGAGTCTACTATAACATAAATAGTTGGTTAGTAATTGTCATGAAGCTAGTTCAGCATGCAATACTCTTTCATTTTCATTTGATAAAGGCCTTGACCGTGCCCTACCCCCTGCCCCCCCCCCCCCCCCCACACACACACATTGACCCGGCCTAGAGCTTGCTCTCTCAGATCAGCAGGAAAAGAAGGCAGAAGACAGTTTCCCTCCAAAATAACCTAAAGGAGCTTACCTACAGTTATGGTCAACATCATTAGCACTCTTGCAATTTAGGTATGTTGTGTACAATATATTGAGAAATAACTGGAAATATTCCAACTGTATGTCATCATAATATTTTAGTAGTATGTTCAAAGGTATACAACAATAACAACAAAAAAGATGTCTGTGCAACGTAGACTTAGTAATTTCTGAGAAAAAAAACTAAATATGACTTGGATATAGGATTAATAGCAGCCTTCACTAATATTTAGTTGCACAACTCTTAGCAGTGATGACAGCCTCCTAATATTGCCATCTATAAGTTTTGTACATCTGTCTGCTAGTAGTTTCTCCCAGTCTTCAACTGCAATTTGTTTCAGCTCATGAATATTTCCAGGATACCTTTTACCAATGGCAGACTTCAGCTCTTTTTAAAAGTTCTTGCTTGGATTGAGATCAGGACTCATTGCTGGCCAGTTTAAAATAGTCAATTTTTTTCCTTTTTAACCATTCTTTTGTATTTTTAGATATATGTTTTGAGTCATTGTCCTGCTGGAGGACCCATGACATTCGACCCAGACCAAGCTTTCTGACACTAGGGGGTATGTTTATTAAACCGTCTTAGGGGTATGTTTACTAAACTGTCAGATTGCCATTGAGCATGCGCTGGCGTTTTTTCAGCAATTCACATATGGACTTCTTCTGATGCGGTAGCTTGAGCGTTGAAGCAGGGCGAAGACAATTTTGACCGCCCGCAACGCAGTGCTGTGTCCGCGCTATTATTGTTGCATTGGATTACTAGTCCTTTTTGAAGAAAAGAAGGTTTATACAGCACGATTTTAAAATCTTATTGTGCTAACAATTTTCAACAACGGAGTATTCAGATAAGTGACTTCCGTGTGACATTAGATTGTTAAGCAACATATCTTGTTGTAATTCCTTTTCACAAAGACACAAAATATTTTTATAATATTTATTTATTTCAATTTTAAGGGTTACACTTTAATGGTGGTGTTTTACCTTGTTTTTTAGCTCCTTTGGGGGCTCAACATTTGAGCAAAATGGAATTGATAGCTTCAAGAGGTGCATAGAATCTCAAGGCTACGCTTCCGACATTTCATTGCACATTACTATACTCACAAATGTTAGCGTTCAATCTTGTTTTCTTTCTACTTATTGTTTTGTGATTTATAGGGTAGAAATTGGTGTTAGGTTGTTTGTTTGAAACTGTAAAGCAGCAAGACAGCAACTGACGAGGGTCCAACATGGGCACAAGTGCGTGTCCCACAGTGTCACAAGGGAGATTACCCAGCAGGTACCCCCAAGGGCACCTAACATTGGCAGGCGGTGTGGGGGGGGGGGGGGAAGCACGCATGTCTATGTAGGCACCGCTACCCGAGAACCCACACCATAGGCAGCTGCCCACCAGCATACTGGATGGCCTGGGATTGTGCACAACCAGTACCACCGGCATAATGGCATGGCAGCATGTTGGCGGAGGGGTGCTGGTGGCAGAGGGGGCAGTGGCATCTGCCCACAGCAGACCATGGCCTAGCCCCGTTTAGGTGGGTGCCGTGCACTGCAACAGACAGGGTCTGTCTGACGAACAGTCATGGTATCCCCAGGGAATAAACTGTCCCTGTGGCAACAGTGTGGTGCAGTGCACACAGCCAGTGTGTTCAGGAGCAGAAGGTCACAAATTTAAGTCCCAGCTGTGGCTCCTGCCAACCCTTTCCCCATATTTTACCCAGTACTAAACCGTGGTAATAAAGATGGAACCTTTATTGCAGATAACATAAACATGCCTGAAACGCCTATATTTTACCCAACAGAGCACAGACACCATAAACATGTGCAAAACCTAGAGCAGAGTTTCCCAACTGCACTCCTGGAGGGCCAAATACCATTCAGGTGTCATGCCTTCTCTAATACATATGCCTGTGCTGCATTTTATGCGCCACCCCCATGGTATGCAAATGTATCTCATACATATTCATTAGGGACAGCATGAAAATCCGAACAGTGTTTGGCCCACCAGGACTGGAGTTGGGAACCTCTGCCCTAGAGCAGTGGCCAACAGGGGCATAAACACCCATACCCACAGGCTCCACTATCCAAAGCCTCATGGAGAGTCAGGCTGTTGGGCCCTGTGTGCAGCAGCATCTCCCAATACTAGCACTTGCATACCTTAGCAATGCCGCCATAAAACTGGTGATACGTTACACATATATCAAAAGGTTGCTATGATTATTGGCAGATAACAATTCCTAAGTTAATCACAATTTGCTGATAGAGCTGCATCATAGCAACCTTTCTCTTATCTGTGGAGTGTGTTTCAGTTTTGGTTTCTGACAGTGTTTACCACCCCGGGGAGTGACCCCCAACAGTATTGCGTACCATAGCTATGCCTGCGCCGCGCCCAGGACTGGTGTGGTGGCCAGGGCTGCCAAAAGCCTCTATATTTGCACGATGCTGGCATAGGTGTGGGAGTGTTTGTCTGTCTATCCAGTGTGTTGTGGCTGTCTACACCTTACTCAGCCACACTGCTTGCACTGTTTCCAGTGTTAGCCTGCAAATGTGCATAATGAGGAGCAAGGTACGGTGGGTATAGCCCAGACAGGGTGTCCTGGGCAGGATGCATCTGCACAGGGCATAGGGCAATGGCTGGGACATTGTAGTGCCCAGCCACCACCTGTACGGACAGGGTGGCCACAGCATGTCCTGCTGGGAGGTCACTCTCACCCTGACTAAGCAGTGACCACAGCATGACTAGGTTCCCCCATAGTGCTATTTTTCTCAAGTGATATTTTTGGGTTCTGTTTTCTGAGGCCCAATCACTGACTTATCTGCTTGGTGTGTGTGCTCACATCCCCTCTAGGAGCATGCATTATAGACTAGCTAGCAGACTGTTGGCAGTTAGCATCTGTATGGATGGAACACCTTGCAGGGTGCAGTGGCTGGAGGCTTGCTGCTGGAGAATGTCAGATAGTGGTGGGGCAGCTGAGCATTTCCAGGCCTCCTGTCTATCTGCCATTGCCTTATGGATGTGTACAGATCTGCCTTGACTACCCTGTAGGGTGCCAGTTCCCCAGCAGGACTGGGGTTGATGGTCCCCTCTACTGCCACCATTGCAGGTATGTAGAATGCGGATCTGTTGGTGGGAGATCCTGTTCCCCATTGGGCGGGTTGGGTGGTGCTACATAATCTGCCTATGGGTCCAAACACCCCCTTCATTTAAATCATGTGAACATGGCACTCACACAGGATATGCACTGCTTGGGGTATATCATAGTCCACAAGGGCTAGACATGACTGGGAAATACAGATGTATCCTAGGTGTGTCTGCAAGGAATACCTATCATACACTAGCACTGATGGTGATCTGCAGTATAGCCTATCTCCGCTAAGCCAGGTGCTGCAGACCTGGTGCCGGGTGCCCCACCTCGCCTTCAGGGTGAGCACAGTACCCCCCACAATGTGATGGTCAGTAGCTACTCTGTGCCAATAACACACACGGTCAGTTCCCCCTACCAGGCCGAGGTTCTGTGGGGGTGCATTCCCCATCTTGTGATCATCTGTAGACTGCTCATCTGCATGTGCAGTGCATCATGGGTACGGGTGGGTTAACCCTATCCTGGTAACCACAGCAGACAGTTTGTGTGGTGACCTGCAGTCCTTCTGTAGCCAGCCAGGGGTTTGTTGGTAGCTATAGAGATGTAGCCCACTGGTTACTTCACTGACTGTGGAGGCTGAGATCATGGGTTTGATCCCCCAGTGTTGTTATTTGATAGGGTTGTCTGAGGCATTTCCTTTTTTAATTTAAATTAGTGCTGCCAGCAAACACACCCTCACAGTGCTGTAATCTTAAGGTACCCAATAAAGTGCCCTATAAAGCGCCTTATAAGGCGCCCTATAGGGAACATTATAAGGTGCCTTGGCAGACAGTGCACTTTATAATGTGCCCTCTGGAGTGCCTTATAGGGCGCCTTATGCGGCACATTAGGTTACGACACTGTGAGGGTGTGTTTGCTGGCAGCACTAATTTAAATTAAAAAAGAAAATGCCTCAGACAGCACTGATTTAAAGTAAAGGTTAATGCCTCAGACAGCCTTACTCATTAAGCCCACTGGGGATCAAACTCATGACCCCTGTTTTATCAGTCAATGTATTAACCATTGTGCTACACCTCTATTGCATTGCTTCCAGGTCAGCGCGCCTAATTAAGGCTAACGCGCATAAACGTGCCATGGCTCCCTCTATCGCATGATAATGGACTTTATCGCGCGATAATCCAAAATGCTACCTTAAGACCAGAACGCCCACTACCTTATATGGCATTCGTCACAGTAAGACTGCAACTAATGCCAGTAACATTAAGACGATTTAGTAAACATACCCCTATGGGTAATGTGAAGAATGCCATAAAAGGAGTGGGCGTTCCAGTCTTAAGGTAGCATTTCAGGTTATCGCGCGATAAAGTCCGTTATAGTGCTACAGAGGGAGCCATGGTAGGTTAATGCGCGTTAGCCTTAATTAGGTGTGCTAACCTGGAACCACAGCAACAGAGGTGTAGCACAATGGTTAATACATTGACTGATAAAACAAGGGTCATGTGTTTGATCCCTCAGTGGGCTTAAAGAGTAAGGCTGTCTGAAGCATTACCCTTTACTTTAAATCAGTGCTGTCTGAGGCATTTTCTTTTTTAATTTAAATTAGTGCTGCCAGAAAACACACCCTCACAGTACCGTAACCTAAGGTGCCGCATAAGGCGGCCTATAAGGCACTCCAGAGGGCACATTATAAAGTGCACTGTCTGCCAAGGCATCTTATAATGTTCCCTATAGGGCGCCTTATAGGGCACTTTATGGGGCACCTTAAGATTACAGCACTGTGAGGGTGTGTTTGCTGGCAGCACTAATTTAAACTAAAAAAGGAAATGGCTCAGATAGCCCTATCAAATAACAATACCGTGAGATCAAACCCATGACCTCTGCCTCCACCGTTAGTGAAGTAACCAGTGGGCTACATCTCCATAGCTACCAACAAACCCCTGAATGGCTACAGAAGGACTGCATGTCACCACACAAACTGTCTGCTGTGGTTACCAGGATAGGGTTAACCCACCCGTACCCATGATGCACTGCGCATGCAAATCAGCAGTATACAGATGATCAAAAGATGGGGTATGCACCCCCACAGCACCTCAGCCTGGTAGGGGGAACTGACCGTGTGTGTTACTGGCACAGAGTAGCTACAGACCGACACATTGTGGGGGTACTGTGCTCACCCTGAGGGCGAGGTGGGGCGGCCAGCACTAGGGTCCCCAGCACCTGGCTTAGCTGGGGTAGGCTATGCTGCAGGACACCATTAGTGCCAGTGTGTGATAGGTAGTCCTTGCAGACACACCTAGGATATACCTGTGTCTATCTGCATTTCCAAGTCATGTCTAGTCCTTGTAGACTATGATGCACCCAGAATAGTACATATCCTGTGTGGGTGCCATGGTTCCATTATTTACGTGAAGGGGGGTGTTTGGACCCATAGGTGGATTATGTAACACCACCCAACCCACCCGCTGGGACTCAGGGGGGGGGGGAAGACAGGATCTCCCACCAACTGATCCACATGCTACATCCCTGCAATGGCAGCAGTAGATGGGACCATCAACCCCAGTCCTTCTGGGGAACAGGCACCCTACAGGACAGTCAATGCAGATCTGTACACATCCATAAGGCAATGGCAGACAGACAGCAGGCCTGGAAATGCTCAGCTGCCCCCCACCACTACCTGACATTCTCCAGCCACTAAACCCTACAAGATGTTCCAGCCATACACATACTAACTGCAGACAGTCTGCTATCTAGTCTATAGTACATGTTCTTGGAGGAGATGCATGCACCCAAAACTGGAATGCCGGCACACATACCAAGCAGACAAGCCAGTGATTGGGCCCCAGAAAAGAGGACTCATAAATATCACCTGAGAGAACTGCTATATAGCACTATGGGGGAATCTAGCCATGCCGTGGTCACTGCTCAGTCAGGGTGAGAGTGACCTCCCAGCAGGACATGCTGTGGCCACCCTGTCCGTGCAGATGATGGCTGGGCACTACAATGTCCCAGACATTGCCCTATACCCTGTGCAGATGCATCCTGCCCAGGCCACCCTGTCCGGGCCATACCCACAGTACCTTGCTTCTCATTATGCACATTGGCAGGCTAACACTGGAAACAGTGCAGCCACACACACTGGATAGACAGACACACACTCCCACACCTATGCCAGAATTGTGCAAATATAGAGGCTTTTGGCAGCCCTGGCCACCACACCAGTCCTGGGCACAGTGCAGGCATAGCTATGGTATGCAATACTGTTGGGGTCACTCCCTGGGGTGGTAAACACTGTCAGAAACCAAAACTGAAACACACTCCACAGATATCAGAAAGGTTCTATGATGCAGCTCTATCAGCAAATTGTGCTTAACTTAGGAAATGATATCTGCCATTAATCATAGCAACCTTTTGATATATGTGTAACGTATTCCCAAGTTTAGGGCGGCATTGCTAAGGTATGCAAGTGCTAGTATTGGGAGATGCTGCTGCGTGCAGGGCCCAACAGCCTGACTCTCCATGAGGCTTTGGATAGTGGAGCCTGTGGGTATGGGTGTTTATGCCCCTGTTGGCTGCTGATCTAGGGCAGAGGTTCCCAACTCCGGTCCTGGTGGTCCAAACATTGTTCAGGTTTTCATGCTGTCCCTAATGAATATGCATGAGATACATTTGCATACCATGGGGGCGGCACATACGAATGCAGCACAGGCATATTTATTAGGGACAGCATGAAACCTGAATGGTGTTTGGCCCTCCAGAATTGCAGTTGGGAAAATCTGCTCTAGGGATTGCACATGTTTATGGTGTCTGTGCTCTGTTGGGTAAAATATAGGCATTTCAGTCATGTTTATTTTATCAGCAATAAAGGTTCCGTCTTTATTACCACGGTTTAGTACTGGGTAAAATATGGGGAAAGGGTTAGCAGGAGCCACAGCTGTGACTTGAACCTGTGACTTTCTGCTTCTGAACACACTGGCTGCGTGTACAGCACCACACTGTTGCCATAGGGACAATTCATTCCTTGGGGACACCATGACTGTTTGTCAGACAGACCCTGTCTGTTGCAGTGCACAGCACCCACCTAAACGGGGCTAGGCCATGGTCTGCTGTGGGCAGATGCCCCTGCCCCCTCCGCCACCAGCACCCCTCCGCCACCATGCTGCCATGCCATTATGCTGGTGGTGCGCAGTCCCAGGCCATCCAATATGCCGGTAGGCAGCAGCCTATGGTGTGGGTTCTCAGGTAGGAGTGCCTACATGGACACATGCGTGCTTCCCCTCTCCCCCCCCCCCCCCGCCCCCGCACCGCCTGCCAATGTTATTTTTATTTTATTTATTTATTATATTTACATTCTCTTATATACCGCGCTATTCTGCATCAGTGCGGTTTACATTGAACAAACTGAAATTACATTGAACAGGGCATTATAACTTGGAGATAACTATTTTACAGGGAACATGGGCTATGGAGGATTAAGTGGCTTGTTATGTGCCCTTGGGGGTACCTGCTGGGTAATATCCCCTGTGACACTGTGGGACACACACTCATGTCCATTTTGGACCCTCGTCAGTTGCTGTCTGGCTGCTCTACATTTTCAGCATTCCTATGTGCCACCTAGGCATCTGCCTAGTCCGCACTGTGCCCCAGCTGCACCACAGCATGTGCCGCCTGCAGCCCTCTGTATCCCATTTCCAGCATCTGTACAGTTGCCCTTTCCTACATGCCCACTCTGCAGTTGCTGCACATGTGCACGCCATAACAAACCTGCCCAGTCTAAAGGACAGAAACCCTGATCAGCGCTATTTCAATGTGGGATCATTCACCTTGTAGGGGGAGAGAGCATAGACCCTTCCAAACATGATATCTTCTTTTTTATGCTTTCTCAGTAGTGTTTCTTTATGTTTCTCATTAAAATCACTATTGGCCAGCTTGGTTTTTGGGATTTTAAATGTGGTTCAGGTCATTTTCTATGTTTATTTGCCTTTTTGTTCCATGCATATGTATCACTACTATCACGTTTTTGGGTTTCCCTGCCTTTGCTGCACATTGCTGACTGAAATGTTTTCTCTTTCCTGAAAATGTGCCTTAACGCGAGGGTTTCACTGTCGTTAGTTTTCAGACCCGGATTTCACAGCATTAGTGTGCCTGGAGCCTCTCCCCTCTCTCTCTCTGCCCATTGACCCCTTCTCTCTGCCCTCTGGGAAGCCTTACTCCACCCTTCAGACCCTGATTTCACAGCGTTAGTGTGCCTTAACACCGCCGCTGCGTTATCGCGTGATATGTTACATTATCACACGATAACGTCACTTATCGCGGGATAATACCACCGCTGCGACATTAAGATGGTTTATTAAACATACCCCTTACACATCCAAGTCACACCCTCCCCATCAAACAAATAGAAAAATTCAAAAATACTCTCATTAGAGCATTTTTTTAAAATTTCCATAGTACATAACTGATCTCAATTTTTTCTCTGAGAGTGAAATAAGGAGTCCTTTCGCACCATTGAACCCTGGGACTTCTATCTCCTCTAAGGGGCACTCACTCAATTAAATGCAAACATGCTCAACCATAAAGATAATCTGGATAATTACTTTATATATTACCATAATTCAGAAAATCACAGCTCGTCTTTGTCAGATATTTTAAAAATAAGGTACTTCTTGTACCTTACTGACATTGCACATTTTTTTCAGGTTAAATGCATAGCACTGCCATCTAGTGGTCAATGTTGGTATTTACTTAAAACCCCAACATTCAACACGTCTGAACATTTCCACAAAAAGAATAGCACTATCTTCTTCATCATAAGTGCTAATAGCAAACCTAATTGTACATGAACTAAGCAGCATGAAATCCTTAATGACTAGTTAACAGAGGGCAGACATAATGGCTTTGTGCCTTCTTGGTAACCACATGTGTTGCTTCCTTCTCAGCAACTGTAGCCATTGTTTAAGCCACTCATCCAGGTGTGTTTCCACAAAATAAATCAAACTCAACAGTAGATAAAGATAATTCATACTGAAATGTTCGCACACATATTTTTGAACCATAGCTTCAACACGTGACTACTGAGTCAGTTTCCTTGGGTCAGATCCCCACGGCGCACACCACAGATGGTCTCATAACTCCATTCAACAAATCTTCCTTGGACAACAGACTGGGCAATCTCAAACCATTGGCCTTTCTGAGGGACTCCACTATCTAACATGGAGTCAACATGTGCTCTAGTTACCGAGTTTTAATTGCTCTTCATTGTTAAAAACAATTATCTATCATAGTTATAAGGAATCCTCTTGATTTACACACAAAAAAATGGGACATCTCTAGGGCAGCTTACCTGACTTTCACTCCAGATCTCCTGTTTGTCACATGCCTCTACCCACTCAGCCAAAATGGGTGGTGTAGATAGTGGCCTCCCAACCTTTGCGGCCGTGGAAGCTCAAGAGACTTCTATAAACGTTTGGCTCCTCCCTATATGTATTTTAGGTAATTCAGGGGAATTTTTGAGGGATGAACTGACAGGGGATTCCAAATCCTGCAACTGGGGCTCTAGTGAACACATGAACTCCTCTGATAATGAATCTGACTTGTGCCCGAGTCTGGGCCTTGTCCACTTCCACAATCGTGCACTCTCTGCCATACATCTATGGCTCACTTCCAAGTCTCCTTCCCATACCACATAATAAAATGCTTCCAACTTCAGTGATATGAACGTCATGTGGCTTTCACATGGACTTGAAGCTCTAGACTTCTGATATTCCATGGCCATTGGTGCCTTTTCCCTGGATCCTGGAAATGTGCCCATCACCTCTCCACTCTCTCCAATTACATGGTCTCATCTAAATCTACTGGAGAACTTGAGTCATCAAGTACCTCAGGTGCAACAATATTGGAGGAGTCCTCAAGTAGGAAATGGGACTCCTCCAATAACATCTCTGGTGTATCATTGTCTCTGCTCACCACTGATTAACATAATATTGTTTCTAACTGGCTGTTGAGTGATCACTTGCTCCATCATATTCCTCCATGTGCAGAGGCATTCTTCTTCCATAGCATCAGCTTTTCATGGCTTTTCCAGGGCATGAAAAACTGTGGCAGCCATCTTGGATCCATGGTACCCAGTGACATTCCTGCATTTTATGGCCAGATATCACCAACGCCAGTCATTTTAGCCTCCTGGTGCAACAACAGTCTTGGATCTCTATGAACAGTATTTCACAACTAAGGGGCAAATGATTCTTCATAGCTAGTCCCCCATGGCACCAAGCTCCTCTTGGTGACAGCCCATTGCAGTCTAAGGGTACCAACATATTTCTCCATTCTCCATAAGAACTAGCCCCATCTCTGTCGCATGACAGCAGGGGCAGCTCTATAATGAGGCCGAGTGAGGTGGTGGCCTCAGGTGGCAACATTTGGGGGCAGCAAAAATTGCCCCCAAAAAGCCCGCCTCACTCGGCCTTAAAAAAAAAAAAACCCCGATGAGAGGAACTGCTGTCGCTGCCACCACAGCAGCGGCAGAATGACGTATGCCACGGCTGTAGCCTCCCCGGCAGAGCCCTCCTATCTCCCTCAGCGCCAGCTTTTCAGAGCTGTGAAAGGAGAGTTTCCCTTTCTCACGACTCTGTAAGCTCGCCAGCGCTGATGGGAAACAGGAGTAAGAAAGTAAGAGTGCTTAATTTTCCCTGTATTAGCTTATTATCTCCACAAATATTGTTTAGAAAATATTTGAAGGATGTGCTTCTCCTCCCTACTGCAGACTCTCTTAAGTTTAATAAGTGTTATTATATTTCTTCTAAGTTGCAAAGGTGAATGCGGAGGGAGGGGAATTAGACGCCCTTGAGGATAAGAATATCTTTGACTTAACTGCTTTTTTAGAGAATACTCAAGATGTTATTTCTAGTAGGGCCACATTGTTGGTGACCCGAGTCTCTGAGGGGGATAAAATAGCTATTCTTAAAGCTTATTTTAGGAAAAAGGATATTCCCTATTGTGGTGAAAAATTGACCATCTTCCCGGACATTTCGCATGTGACACAAGTAAGGAGGCAGTCCTTTCTTGACTTAGGGCTAGAGTACTTGCTTTGGGTGCTATCTTTTTCTTGCAATATGCATGCAAGTGCCTGGTTTCTTTTGGGCAAGATAAATATGTTTTTCTGTCTCCTTTAGAATTAGAGAAATTGCTTGTTGATAAGGAAAGGAGTTGATGGGTATCTGTAAGTTAGTTTTAGGTGAAATGAGGCTATTTGATTTTATGGTATTGTATAAATTGAAATGCTTAATAATAATAATAAAAAAAGACAGCGCAGTGCCAGAGTTACCTTCTCCAACGCCAGGGTCAGGGTGCCTTTTTAAATGTATTGCTGCTGTTGCATGGTCCAGAGAGAGGCAGCAGCATGGCAATGAGCACAGGGACAGGAGCAACAGCAGTACTGGGAATGAGATTCATCTAGAGCAGTGGTGGACAATTCCGGTCCTGGAGGGCCACAGACCAGTCAGGTTTTCATGATGTCCCTAATGAATATTCATGGTCCTATTTCCATACAGTGGAAGGCAGTGGATGCAAATAGATCTCATGAATATTCATTAGGGACATCATGAAAACCTGACTAGTCTGCGGACCCTCCAGGACCGGAATTGCCCACCCCTGATTTAGAGCCCTTTATACTCTTGCACCGGCCCTGCCTCGGTGTTTATCCCTCTATGCTGATTAAAGGCAGCATGCCTCTGAATGAACACAAAGAGACACTTGGGTCACGTATATGTTGGAAAGCATTATCATGCATATGTCTCAGCATTCTCTCTCTGTGTATTACTATTTTTATTCCTTAGATTTCCTGCTTGTTAGAACAGTAAAATCTCATAGAGTGATGGCAATCATGGCAGTCTGGACCTTCACAGAACTTAAGCACAATGCACATCCATTTAGCTCTGCAGAATACCATTTCCCAAAGCTACAATATGCTGCTATGTAAACTTTTGATTTCATTCTTTTTTTTTTAAATGATTGTAAAAGGAGACGTGTGTTATCCTGTGGTTTAAAAAAATTCCAAAGGGGAGGAGTGATTGCACTACTTTTCAGTGTCTTACTGCTTTGATGGATACGAAGCCTAAGAATTAATCTGATTTCTAAGGGGTATGTTTACTAAACCGTCTTAATGTTACCGGCGTTAGTTGCAGTCTTGCTGTGACGAATGCCATATAAGATAGTGGGCGTTCCGGTCTTAAGGTAGCATTTCAGGTTATCGCGCGATAACGTCCGTTATCACATGATAGAGGGAGCCGTGACACGTTAACGCACGTTAGCCTTAATTAGGCGCGCTGACCTGCAATCACAGCAACAGAGGTGTAGCACACTGGTTAATACATTGACTGCTGATACAGTGGTCATGAGCTCGATCCCTCAGTGGGCTCAGTTAAAAGGCTGTCTGAGGCAATCACATAACCTGCTTGTAACAGTCAGACACATCCCAACAATCTGCACTGCCAGCCAAAAAAGCCTCACCCCAGTGCCGCAACGTAATGCACCTTTTAGGGTGTATCATAAAGCACCATGTCATCTAAGGCAGGTCATAATGTGCCCCAGAGGGCAGCAGGAAAGGTTGACACCCTCCAAAACAGCATACAAGGTACCCTACAAGCTGGCCAAACCTAAGGTGCTGCGAAAGATGCCCCGGGATACTAAGGTGACACAGGAGAGGGTGCCCAGGGGCACAAAGGTGCCCCAAAGTCACAAGCATGAAATGTATGGCTCAAACACAGATGTAACCATAACACTGCACAAAGCACCAAGGAAAGGCAATGAACAAGTGATGGAAGGAAGTAGTTGACGGAGCTCATGGACCAGCCAAATCTACGTGCAGCCCATTTGGCAGCAGGTAAAGTGGACAAACATATCGTGGGCCATACCGATGTACAGGGTGATGGTAATGTACAGTGCAACAATGACAGTGTGTGGCAGAGGATGGGGATATGTGTCCACCAGAGGAGGTAGAGGTGACAGGATAAGTGCAATGACAGGAGGACAGAGGAGAGCAATGCCATGCAGAGCAGACACAGGAGAGGCAAGCATGAAGAGCCGCAATGCAGAAAAGTCTGCCAGTGCAGGACATGGGGTAGCAGCCTGCACAGTAGGGTAGGACGCCCAGAGCTTGCAGACACAGATAGACTGACAGAAGGATGTTTGGCAACAGTGATGAGGGTATAATGTGCCAGCAGCACAGATTGTAACAGATAGGACTGTAACAGGAATGCAAAGTTCGTGTGGACGAGAGGCATAAAATAATTAGAACAGAGAGGAATCAAACCCATGACCAGTAGCACAAATGGCAATTCACAAACCGGTAGGCTACAACACCAACATGAATGTCACAGCAAAGGCTGCATACAAGAACACTGGAGGGCACCACACCAAAACACAGCTGGCTGCCAGTCACGAAGATGCAATGCACATGAAGAACCGGTGTGTACAGCTCATATCACAGTCAGTAATTGGGATGACAGCCACATATAAACACATGCACACCCACACACAATGAAATGTTATGCAGTGGACATAGCATGCAAAAGAGCAAAGAAGCTAAACCCAATGGGCAGCAGGGGATGCTCTGTGGAGCAGGGCAAAATGCGGAACAGAACGGAAAACGAGCATGTGAGACATGAAGAGATGGAAGGGTATGCAGAGAGGTGACCAGTCGTCAGGCAGCTCCTGGTCAAGTTAACACCAAAAAAGGGCAAAGAGAAGGAACATGTGGGACTTGAACCTGCAACCTATGATGCACCAACACATCCGCAACCACTACCCCAAACAACCACAGCAAGCACATATGTCCCTTCAAAGGGAATGTCAGTATGGAAACACGTATCACCCTGTGATGTGTCAGACGGCTGCCACATAGCCAGCTGCCACCGTACAAGGATGTGAGCACAGGTGGGCCATGTACATTACCAGAACATAACGAAAGACATGTGTCAGTGTGGGCAAGCAGCAGCAGAGAGAAAGGTGGGTCAAACACATAATTTTATTGTGGTCACCAGTAGACATACCGCCTGTCATCATATCAAGGTGGTTGGTTTACAGTGAACAAACTGAAAACACATTGAGCATGCAAGCTACCCACATGTCACCCCAAAGTCACTGGCACGTCTACAGATGATGGGCAGGAGAGATAATGTGCCATAGCTGCATGGTGTTCACTATGCAGTATCCCCCCACCCCCCACTTGTTTCTGCACATCCCAGATGCCCTAGTCGCATGAAGACACTAGGCAGTGCATGATGAGGGATCAATACCCACCCTGTTAATTACATGTAGCTAAATTCAAATGTATATAGTTTCCCCAGTTAATCCAAGTTCAAATCCCTGTTTTCTGTAAACGTAGGACTATTTGTACGTCCAAGTGTTTATTGTTTCAATGTAAACCGCACTGATGAGAAATAGTGCGGTATATAAGAATTGTCAAATAAATAAATAAATACACATCAGTCAGGAATTGTCCCCAAAAACATATCCATCTGCCAATACAGGTGGCAAAAGCCTAAAAAAAGCATAAGTAGCAGCATGTAAGCCAGTGTACACACAGATATATATATATATATATTTCACAGCTGCCCCAGAATGCATGATATAGCAATGAAAGCATCAACAATGGAACCCAAAACAAAGGCCAAATGCAAAATGAGGATAAGGTAACAGGTACAAGAGGCACATGATCCCAGAGAAGACCAAAAAAGGAATCTCACAGACATGCAGAGATATCACCATGCAGCAGGTCCCCTGCAATGGGTGGTGTGGATACATGAACCGTACACATAGAGCACAGTACATGGGATGCACAAATGAAGGACGAAAATGGACAATCACACTGCCATGCTGCAAATGTCATGGGCGAAGGTGAGTGACGGAACGTCAGGGGACAAAGAGGACTGTGCAGATATGCAATGCTATGTTTGTAAATCAATGTACAACAGCACAGCTATACAGTAGCCAAACACAATGACCTGTATATGGAGTGTTAAAGAAAGGTCAAACATGGGCCAGTACCCCACACAGAAGCCACACTGCCATATGCCCTTGTGTACTAACATATGCAGTCACATGCACATGCACCATGTAGGGTGAACCATGACACAGTGATGCCCCACATGCACTGTAACTCCCTTGGTGAGGGCAAACATCAATCCAAAATGTTGACGGCCATTAAACTGGTGTGATGATAACAACTGTGTCATGTCCAAGTGCAGGGTAGGCCGACATATACAAGAGTACGTATACAATGTTGCCTCTGTGCCACACGCATGGCTGTATGCCCCCGTGACCTCAGCAGATGAGGATATCTTGTGGTGCATGTTACACACATGGCCAACACACACTAACAAAATGTCAGATGGATGTAGAACATACAGCAACTATTCCAGTCCGTGATGCACACATACGAACCAGTACACAGTGTCCACAGTGCAAAGGGCGTCTGCAACCCCACATGTCCCATTAAGACTGTCCGTGAATCACTGGGCATGCATAGTCAAGTGTGATATCTCAATGTGCCACAGTACTCGAATGGTCATGTGTGTCTTGCGCAATCAACAGGACACCCAGCCAGATCACGGTAGCAACGATGTGTTGGACAGGCCTGTTATATGAAAAGTAGCAGTCCAACAGTAATGTTCATCAAAGGCATGTGTCCCACTCACATAGGTCAAAATCCTAGGGCACCATCTCCCAGGGATATTTGAATGGTGTTGTTGTGTCCTGCAACAGGTGGGTGATGTCGCCCGCAGATGCATGTTAAGTAGATGTGCTGTGTGTGTCCACTGCCCTGTGTCAGAATAAGGACAAACACTGTCATGGTATGCTGGACGCAACAGTAGGGCACATTGCAGCCAGTCAAACATCAGTACCGACGTAATTAAAAGGCACACAGGCAAACATAACATGATCACAACACAGAACACTGTGCATGTTGTGGACATTTGGAAATGCAACCGCAGACGAGCATGTCCCATGGATATAGTCATGTCCATGCCCAAGTAACACAGGCGTATCACAGCTGCATCCCATGTCCATTAACTCTGGTGCACAGAGACCCAACAGGAAAGGTCCATAAAACAAACAGCAAAAAACAAACATATAAAGGCTGATGTTACACCCAAACGAGCCAAGGTGCTACCTACTGTGTGTCTGCAGCAAATGTCTGCTTGGGATCCTCACAGGCAGGCAAAGTCCACAACACGTCTCAATAAAGGCAGAAGATGTCATCAACATGTGTTGAATAACCATGTCCCCATGTCCAGCTGCTGTTGCCGCATGTCCAAATTATGGTGATATCTGGGATACATAAATGCTGTCGTGCAGTGGTCTGTCAATACACATGAGATAAGTCAACCTACAACACACAACACACACGCACACTGTGCACAAGGTTAACACCAGTAAGGTAGAGATTGCACACTCACCACCGCTCTGCAGGTGTGCAGACTCCGCCCACCACATGATAATGCAAAATGCATGCACACTGTATCATAGCAGAGCCACCCACAAACACACACAGTATGAGAAGGTAAGCGTGGCTCCAGTAACATACGGCCTGTATGTGCACAATTGGCGAATAGTGGAGATAAAGGCCTGGCGAATGCTATGATACACTGCTGTTGGTCGATGCTACAATGTCAGGGAAGGGTGTAAGTGTGGCCCACCACCAGAACACCTAGGACCTGTAGACACACGCAGCCCTGTTGGATGTGTCCCAGCTACAGTGCCAGAGAAGACAAACTGCGCACGAACACATGTGGATATGTGTGGCCAACATCAACATATGGGGTATGGGGGAGCACGATGAATAGGTCACCCACAACATATGTGCAGTAGACAGATAACCTGTGACATGTGTTGCTCCTGACTGTTCACACACACAAATCACCTATATGTCCACCTACCCCAGTGTCCTGCACGTTGAATGATGTGCACACAGCTGCCACTGCACTACAGCAACAGGAACGTCACAAAGCATGTCCTGTGGATTGAGAAACACAAGGGAAACATACATACGTCATGTTGGAGCTGTGCAACAAACACACCCGCTTCACGTCCTCATCTCTCATAACCCCCTAGATCCGTCACAGTCTGGTAGTTTGTCATGACACTGTACCTAATTGTCCCCACCCAAACATGCCACTGACGTGTTCTTGGCCAGGTCCAAGGGCCTGCAGCCTGTCCATCCCTTTTGGGACCTGTCTGCTGCCCCCAAGATCGTTGACCACAACCGTTACCATGCTACCCTGTACGTGCTTAGCCCAAAGGTCTCGGTACAAGCCTGCCTCCCCATATGTCTCCCATAGCACCTTCAGTGTGTGTTCCTGTGGGTCCACCTCCCCTGCTAACCCACTCCCAGGTGCTGTACAAAAGGGATATATGCAGAGGCTGCTACATTCCCCTGGCCCCATACCCAGTCCCCTGGTGCAGCAGGCACATCCTCTGGCTATCACCAGCAGCTGTACGCTGATGTGTCCCAAAGATATCTCACCACGCATGAACTATGTTGGGCAAACCACACCCCGACCTCAGCTTGCTCCCTGACATTGGTGGCTGCAGGTACCCCCGCTGCATGAATTTAGCATGGCCAAGACCGGACATCTGGGCATCGCCCCTAAACCCTCTCCAACCTTTACAGTGTCTGTATAGGTTGGATACACCTTCTGTCTATGTGTTCGTCAAGGTAGCAGGTCTCTATGACCCCTCGCTCCCCTTCCCCACACATTCCCATCATGTAGCTAAGGCCTGCAGTGTCCCCCCTAGCAGCAAGATTCCTGCTGTCACCCCAGAACACACAAATAAAGCGCTAATGCCCCCCTCCATGACCCGCCATCCTGGTCACTGTAACCCACACCTTGCTGGTCTGCCTCAAAATCATCTCTGTCCGCCGCAATGTTTGCAACACTGCGCTGCATGGCTAAGCTACCGACAGCCTCAGTATGACAATAACACCCCACCTGTCACGACACCTCACAGGCCCCAGGCGAGGTCAAGACACACCTGCTGATCTGTACATGCAGGCACACTGTGGTAGCCCTGTACCTTGACTCACATAAACCAAGTACTACAAATACTACTACTACTACTGAGCATGTAAACAGTGCTAACACCTGTATGCATCGCCATACCGAAACATGTAACACACAGTCCATGCTCATCAGAGCATACAATCCAAGCAATCCCCTCATATCCCCAAAATGTCATTCCCACACGTCAAGCCAACTGGTCCTATCTATGGGCCGCTCCCCCACTGTTAATGCAGGACCACACACCTGTCACCTTGCAGCACTCAACACCTGGAACTCACTCCCTGTGGCTGCAGGGCAGTCACCCTCACCAACCATTTCAAAATCCTGTGTGACAGCCCACCACATCTCCTAAGCCTAATAATCCTGATCACATTAATCACCTCCACCCGCTGTTGTCCCCTGCCCACACCTTCTATGATAGCAGTTGGACTACATTGTAAGCTCGGATGGCCAGGCATTGTGTCAGCAAAGTTAGTGCAGTGCTGCGTATGACTGGTAGTGCGATATCAATGCTCAGTAGTAGTAGGAGTACAGATATCTATACAAATGTTTCATTCAGAAGCATCCAGTACTCACATGAAAATAGCTCCTCAATCAGCTGGTGCCTGAGTGCTGCGCCCTCACGTGTGTCACCACGGGCATGTACAGGAGGACACGTTGGATCGTCTTCCAGATCCCCATTAATTTCGACATCGATATCGTGCCTGAGAGCAATGTTGTGCAGGATGCAACAGGCAATAACGATCTCTGCCACTGTCACGGGTTGGTATTGTAAGGCCCCGCCAGTCCTATCCAGACACCTGAAGTGACTTTTCAAAACGCCAAAGGTACGCTCGATGATGGAGCAACTGGTGGCATGGACCTCATTGTACCTCATCTCTGCACATGTCTGTGGTAGACACACAGGGGTTAGCAACCAGGGCCGACACCCATATCCTGCGTCACCTGCAGAAAGAAATGTTGAACGTTAAAACAGTAGCTGATGTCCACACACATGAACACATGAATGTATGTGCAGACCAACAGCACCTACAAGTCAGACAGAAACATAGGGGAACACATGATGGGACACAACACCTATGCACCAGTGTCTGGAGGTGTGAGGTACAGAGCACAGGGGAGGTAGAAGGAGTGCAAACAACATTAACCTGAACCCACAGCAGACACATGGGCAGACACCAGAGGCCAAAAGGTAGTAGTGCCAGGCCTGAACACATCAGAGACACACATGCAATGCACCCTGGACAAGGGCAGAGATGCACACATGTGCAAGCATGTGACGGTCATGCTATTCCCCACACACAGATGATGCGACAGGAACAGTTACCCCACTGTCGCAGGCAGGATGGCATAGACAACACCACACTGTTGATACACAGGAAGCATACATGTGTGTCGTACCATGCCAACCTAAACACACAATGCCAAATGGCATGAAACGTCAAATGTCAGTGTGCCACCAACACACAGCACCGCAGCACAGAAGACCTGGCGTATTCCCCCCTCCCCCCCCCCCCGCCCCTGGCAGCTCCCACACACACAGATGACATACACACACAACTCGGGACACACGTCAAAGACAGACGTGTGCAGACGGATAGCAGGGGTATACGATGTGCATGTCAGAGATGACAAATACCCACCCAGCAGTATACAGTCCTCAAATTGACCGGCCTCAAATTGTCTGTACAGTGCCGAGTGATGCAGGATATAGGAGCCATGGTGGACCCTGAAAACCGCGGGACCACATTCAGAATACTCATACCTGCATCACATACAACCTGAACATTCAGGAAGTGGTAGTGTTTGCGGTTGCAGAACACTGCCTCCCTGTCTCTAGGCAGGACCAGGGCAACATATGTGCAATCAATAGTTCCCATCACGTGTGGTAACCAAGCAAATGCCTCAAAGGCCTGCTTCACGGTCCCCCACTGTTGCCTAGTGTTGGGAAATGCAATGTAATTCCCAACCCGGCTGATCATAGCACGCAGTACTTGATGGAGACAGCATGAGAAGGTGGGGTGGCTCATGCCACCCACTGCGGCCACAGATGACTGGAAACAGCCAGAGGCAAAGAAATGTAGGGCACCAAGGAGCTTGACGAAACCCGGTATGGCATGTGACCAACCAGTCAGGGGCTCGAGGTCAGGTCTTAGATCCTCATAGAGCTCCCTAATAGCCGCTGTGCTCAGGCGGTAGAGGGAGATGACCTTGTCCTCATGCATGCCCTGGAGCTGGGCCCTGGGCCTGTAGAGGCGAGGCTGGTGAGCCTGCAACTCGGCACATCTCCTGTGCCGTGCCAGCACAGGCCCTGCCTGGCCTGCCCCCACAACTGCAGGTCGGTGTTGGAGCGGGCCTGCACCCCCGCCCCGTGCCCCAGCCCCATGGAAACCATCTCCCTCGTCAGGTAACCGCAAGCCCTGCACATCCCACAGTGTACAGGAAGCAACCACAAAGGCCGCCATAGCGGACACTATTAACCCAACCCCCCTCACCTCCCCACCTCACGCAAACTCTGTCAGTCACCTCCTCCACCACACACCACACCCACCACCCACACACCACACCCACCACACACCAACTCTGCCACCCACCACCCACCACGTGTCACCTAAATCCCCAGCACATACCAACCCAGCCACACGCCTCCCCCAGCACTCACCAAGGCCGCCACTCACCTCTCCCACCACCCACTAACCTACCCATCAACCCAGCCACACTGCACGCCTAACCTGCCTCTGATCCTCCGTTCACTACACCACCAAAAACGCATGCCGTCAAACTTGCTCGTCTGCACTAACCCTCAGCGTGTACCAGGTGTGCGTGTTAATTTATGGACCTTTGGATGTCTGCACATGTGTGCGCGTGTTGCGCATGTACACAGTCGATGTGCAGGGTGCATACACGGAATCATGCACCGCACATGCGCCAAACGTGTACATATCTGCGCATGTGCGGTGCACAGTTTTGCTGACATCTGTCGCCTGTGGGACGGACACGGAACCAACCACCGCACATGCGCATGTAGACTACGTATTTGCATTGTGGAGGCATATGCATATGCGGCGACATCATCTCACACCATGCCGTTCATTATGGCCTGCACATATCCTGGCGCTGCACATGCGCAGATACATACATGTCTTGCGCATGTGCAGCGCACAGTTCTGCTAACCCTTAGCGCCTGTGGGACAGCCGCGGAACCATGTGCCACACATGTGCAGATACGTACACACCTTGCACATGTGCGGCACACGATTCCGCGTATGCACCCTGTGCATCGCCTGTGCGCATGCACAACGCGTGCACACACGCGCATACATCCAAAGGTCCATAAATTAACGCGCACACCTGGTACACGCTGAGGGGTTAGTGCTGGCTAGCGAGTTTGAGGGCATGCATTATTGGTGTTGAAGTGAAATGAGGAGCCGAGGCAGGTTAGGCATGGAGAGTGGCAGGGTTGGTGACAGGTGGGGGAGGTAGGTGGCTGGGTTGGTGAGTGGTGGAGGTGACAGGAGGCAGGGCTGGTGAGTGGCTAAGGTGGTGAGGGCTGGTGAAGGTGACAGGGGAGGGGGAAAGGGCCACATGAGGTAAGACAGGTCCGGGATGCAGAGAGAGGACAGGGAGAGCAGTGACATGCTGCGGCTGGACATGATAAGTGGGGTGTTCGGGGAAACGGCAGGGCCACAATCCCCAGAGACGAGAGGGTTGGTTCACCCTGAGTCTGAGGTTGCCGGCCCATCGGGTATGTCTGACCCAACCCAGAAGCAGCCTGAGGGACATAGCACAGGCAAGCATAGGCGGATGCCTGTGCCGGATGGGAGAGAAGGAGGGCGATACGATTTAGCCAGCAGGAAAACCACAACCTGCTGGCAAGTGTCCTCGAATACTATGAGGAGCTGTATGGGTGCAAGAGCTCACACACAACTGTTAGTGTACGGACCCAGGTGTGGGTGGAGGTGCAGGGGGCCGTGTCACAGGCTGGGGGGCCACCAACCCTCCATAGCCCATGTTCCCTGTAAAATAGTTATCTCCAAGTTACAATGCCCTGTTCAATGTAATTTCAGTTTGTTCAATGTAAACTGCACTGAAGCAGAATAGCGCGGTATATAAGAGAATGTAAATAAATAAATAAATAAATAAAGGACCTTGACAGCCTCCGTAAGAGGTTCAATGATATCAGGAGGGGGGTCCGTGCACACATGACTGCAGAACACTGACATGCTAATGGCACTGGCGGGGGCGACCCCTTCATCCCAAGCCTCACGCCCCTGGAGCAGCAGCTAGTTGAGCGCCTAGGTCCCATCTATGTCCATGGCCTCTCACCGGTGCTGGACACAGCTGACCCACAAGCAGGTATGTTTGAGACATGCAGCACACATACAGCTATCTACCACACAGACGCTGGGCATGCCACGGGGGTAGTGGGCCCATGTCCTGGGAGCAGGTGTGTGCAACCTAGGAAAATATATACCTGAGGCCACACTCCCCGTTAGTGTTTGCATGTGGAAACTATAGGGGATAGAATCAAACCTCCTACCCAAAACCTTCCACATATCTGTCTGACAATATGAGCTCTTTCCTATTACCCATTCATGCCTTGGGCAGATGTAGGCGTGGATATAGGTCAGGATGTCCCTGGACATATCTGAGATGTGGTGAGGACATCCAAGGTCTGTGAGTACCCCACACATGCGTACTCCACACTCCCAGTCAGACTTGGATGTCCGCACCCCAGATTTGGGTTATTAAATGGGGAAATTCCATCAAATGGGTTAGTTATGTGCATACAATGTGTGGTGGAGGAGAAACAGGGGGTGAAGAGGGAGCAGGCAGTGGGGTTCCTGTCCCTAGGGCTGACCAAATAAGAGAGACAGAGGAAAGCAAGGTGTACATAAACAAATATGTGTCTACGTTACAATGTGCTCTATGTCTGTGTCTGTGACACCCCATATCTACTGTGTACCTTGCTCCCCCCCCCCCACCTAGTTAACATCCAGGCCATGGAGGCAGCTGAGGAGAACAGTGGTGGTGAGCCTGAGCCAGCGGAGGTCGACGAGCCACCGCATGCAGAGTTTGCCATCAGCGACGCCCCAGACACCCCATGGGTCGAGGTACTATGTGAGGAGGTGGCCACCCAGGAGGACGAAGGGTCACCCCAGCAGAGCAGGTACACAGGCACCACAGTGGCTGGGGAGGGGCCCAAGGATGTGGGGGTGAGCCCCACATTGCCACTGCCAGGGCCATCCACTGCAACAATGGGCAAAGTGCCTGTTGTCCTCTGGGAGCTGCGGGCACATATGGCATCGGCACGCAGGGATGCTGCAGGTAGGCAACTGTCAGGATGGTTGCATGTGCTGGTGTGGCACACCAACCCCAAGACACAGCAGTGGGGCCACACACACGCACGATGACAGTGGCCCTCCACACATACATATGCCCCCCTGGCCATGTCTGGGGTGGTGGGTGTGGCTCAGTGGGGAATGGACAGGTCATTCACGTTGGAGTCTGGGCAGCAGATGTCTCACAGGTCACCTTAATCCCCTCCCACAGGCACTCGCCAGGCGCTGATTGGTATATGGGCGGAGATGCATGGCCAGCAGCAGCTCCAGCATGCCCAATGCCAGGTGGTGTGGGCTCTCATGCGGATGGTGTGTGGGCTCCACAGGGATGTCAGGGAGCACAGCCTGGAGACACGGCAGCTGTGAGGGACTGCCATGGATATCGCAGCTGGCATAGGCCGGGTGGTGGATGCCCTCGAGGCCATGGCAGGACATATCTTGCGGTCTACAGTGGCGCCAGAGGCGGCAGCAGCGGCAGGAAGGGGTGTGGGGGGTTGTGGGAGGGGGCGTGGGTGGTCACGCAGGCCATAGGTGTTTGACTGTAAGTTGGACTGACCACCACATTAAATGACACATTACCTTTATTCACCGATGTGCATGTGTCCTTCTTTTGTGTTAGGGGTTCCCTGAGTGTGCAGTCCCAATTGGGGTACCATGGTCACATGTGCCCTACCATGTTACAGGCTGGTGGGGTATGTGCACCAGAGGCAGTTATGACAGAGCGGTCCACACATGCCCTATGTTCCATGCACCGTGCCATGTGTTAACAACCATACATATGCCTGGGGATACACCCCCCTCCCACTGACACCTACTCTATATGTCTGCTTGTTCAGCCCACATTGTGGGGTATATCCCCGCAAATCATCCACATCAGGCTATCTACACGGATGACCCGTCTGTCAGACATGCACCAGGGTCACCGTAGCATACTAAACGCACATGCTTGCTGGGCAGACACAACGTACAGATATACCTAGCTGCCATCAGTTGTTTACCCCCCTCCAGCACCTGTAGTGCACCGCTGCTCCTTCACTCCACCAAACCCCATCTTAATGAGTCCCACCGACTAATGCACTGACTGACACGTGGATCCCGGCATGCATCACATCTATGCTGCATCATGGGTACCACATCTGCATGTGCGTTCTGGGCCAAGGGTGCTGTTCCACACATCAACAGCACCAACTAACACACCACCAGGATGACTGCTGGACCGCTGTCATCAGATCTGATGCCTCCTAGGGATGGGGCAGGACTGTGGTACTCCGACTTCAGCAGCTACCAGTGCACCATGATGACTACTTGACCTCTGTGATCAGGTCAGATGTCTTCTTGGGATTGGCCAGAGCTAGTAATCTGTCATAGCATCAGCCACCATGGCACAGGGATGCCTAATATAGCCATGTCATGGGGGCTGCAAATCCTGGGGGTTGGGCAGAGGTGTGCACTGCAACAGGAGCAGCTTACATCACAACGCACTAACCTCTGCACCTCTGCTTTCATGTCTATGGCTCCTGGGGATTGGCTTACGTGCACACAGCAACATACAGAGATAGCTTGATCACAGGTTTGCCCACATACATGTGTCTCGCACATGTGGTGCATATCTTATGTGTTTTGACTGCTGGATATTGTGTTGCACACCTTCCTTTTAGTGACTTGTCCCCATACACTTACCTCACGTGGGTAGTATGCTACATGGCTAAAGTGCCTTGTGATGTGCACCCATGCCCTTCTGACGCGTTCCAAATCCTGGTGTTTTGAGGCGCCTGGGAAGAGCTGTGGCTGCCTGGTGCATATTAGGGCTGCCAGCTGTCATAGGTCGGAGCGGCTAAAGGCTGGCTTGCGGGATCATGTCGCCATTTTGGGGGATGCCCATGTGCTGATGACGCACGCACGCACGCCACGCATGCGCTGTATCGTGCATTTGCCGTGCCTCGCCCTACTATTCTGCGCACACGACGTGCACGTGTCACGGATGCCAAACAGAAAACTATCTCTGGGGCCGCATGACTACACGTCGAATACTGTGATTGGCAGCTACAGTGGCTGCCTTTAGTTTACAACATTGTATTACTTACGCCGTTTGGCCTGGACTGCATCTGCTGCGCCTCAGCTTTGGGCACCTTATGATGTGCTATTGGCAATGAAACGCCATGCCAAGCCTCTCTTTAGAGGCACGGGAACAAAGGTTATATTGCATTAGGCTTGTGGAGATGTGTCTGACTGTTACTAACACTCATCTTGTTGTTGGTGCAGTGGGTATTCGAACCCATAAGCAGTGATTCTGAGGGCATCATATTAACCAATGTGCTATGCCATTTCTCATAGCACAGGCTGACTACATAGCAACTGCAGGTCAACCCAGTAAATGTCAGCTGTGCTTACCGGGATCGGGTAGACCCACAGCTAAGGCACTCTACAGGGTACCTTAGGTTTTCCAGCTGAGGTGATGGTTCATTTTTGGTGGACACACTGATATTTGCTATGGGGTATGTGTACACCATCCTAATGTGGCCAGCGAAACCCCCAGCGATAACGTGAGCAATGCCATATAGGGAGGTGTGCGTGCCGGCGTCCAAGTAGCATGCACTGTGTATCACCCAATAGGAGGCATGTTGGCTGTTTAGTTTACGCACGGTAACCTTAACTTTGTGGCAGCACTAGGGGAAGGTGTATAGAGCTGTGGCCTACTGGCTAATACAATTACCTACAAGCCAGAGGTCATGAGTTCAATCCCTCAGGGGTCTCATCTGATGTGGCTGTCTGGGGCAATCTCTTTTGCTGCATGTAACAGTCTGCACATCTCTACAATCTGTGCTGCCATCACCTACTGCGCCCTATAGGGCGGGTGTCTGGACCCACATGTGGATTGGGGGCAGCACCTACAGACCTGCCCTCTCAGGGCCAGGGTGGGTGGGGGGGGGGGGGAAAGGATCTGCCACCAACAGCCCCACACTCTACATCTTTGCAATGGCAGCAGTGGAGGGATATGATGAAGGGCTGTGGGACCAGCTACCCCGGTTCTGCAGGGGAGAGGGCACCCTCCAAAGCACTGGATGCAGTTCTGTTTGTATCACACAGGGCACTGGCAGTAGTCCTGTATACGCTCAGATGCCCCCCACCACCATCTGACATTGAACAGCAGTGGGCACTGTCAGTTTTCACCCTGCAAGGTGCTCCAGCCATACACACGCTAACTGCAAACAGTCTGCTAGCTAGTACATAGTGCATGTTCCTAGAAGAACTGTGTACACCCAAAAATGGGATGTGAGCGCACACACACCAAGCAAGTATGTCAGTGACTAGGCCCCAGAACAGGGAACCCATAGATATCACCTGAAAGAAATACTGTATAGCACTATGGGGTATCCTAGCCATGCCATGGTCACTGCTCAGTCAGGGTGAGAGTGACCTCACAGCATGACATGCTGTGGCCACCCTGTCCGTGCAGGTGGTGGTCGGGCACTACAATGTCCCAGCCATTGCCCTATGCCCTGTGCAGATGCATCCTGCCCAGGCCGCCCTGTCCGGGCCATACCCACAGTACCTTGCTCCTCATTATGCACATTGGCAGGCTAAAACTGGATACAGTGCAAGCACTGTGGGCTTAGTAAGGTGTAGACAGCCACAACACACTGGGTAAACATACACCCACTCCCACACCTATTTCAGCATTGTGCATGGATAGAGGTGGTTGGCAGCCCTGGCCACCACACCAGTCCTGGGCACAGTGCAGGCATGGCTATGGTACTCAATACGGTTGGGGTCACTCCCCGGGGTGGTAAAAACTGTCGGTAACAAACACTGAACCACAATCCACAAATATCAGAAAGGTTGGTATAATTCATCTCTGTCAAAAAATTGCGTTTAACATAGGATGTGTTATCTGACATTAATCATAGCAACCTTTTGATATATGTGTAACGTGTTCCCAAGTTTAGGACGGCATTGCTAAGGTATGCAGGTGCTAGTATTGGGAGATGCTAGTCTGCACAGGGCCCAACAGCCTGATCTCCATGAGGCGTTGGATAGTGGAGTCTGTGGGTGTGGGTGTTTGTGCCGCTGCTCTAGGGCAGAGGTTCCCAACTCCGGTCCGGGTGGGCCGAACACGGTTCAGTTCTTCATGCTGTCCCTAATGAATATGCATGGTTACATTTGCATGCAATGGGGGCGGGGCATGTAATTACATCTCATGCATATTTATTAGGGACATCCTGACAACCTGAATGGTGTTTGGCCCTCCAGGCCTACAGGTGGGACACTCTGCTCTAGGGATTGCACACATTAATGGTGTCTGTGCTCTGTAGGGTAAAATATAGGTGTTTATGGCATGTTTCATTTATCTGCAATGAAGGTTCTGTCTTTGTTACCACGGTTTAGTACTGGGTAAAATATAGGGACATGGTTTGCAGGTGGCCACAGCTGGGACTTGAACCTCTGACCTTCTGACCCTGAGCACACTGGCTGTGCATACTGCACCACACTGTGGCCACAGAGGCAAAGCATTCCCTGGGGATACCATGACTGTACATCAGACAGATCGTGTCTGTTGCAGTGCACGGCACCCACCTAAACGGGGCTTGGCCGTGGCCTGCTGTGGGTAGCTGCCACTGCCCCAACCACCACCACCACCCCTCCACCACCATACTGACATGCCCTTATGCCGGTGGTGCTGGTGGTGCGCAGTCCCAGGCCAGCCAGTGTGCCTGTAGGCAGCTGCCTATGGTGTGGGTTATCGGGTGGGGTGCCTACATGGACATGCACCCTTCCTCCTGGCACCACCTGCCAATGTTATGTGCCCTTGGGGGTACCTGCTGGGTAATAACCCTTGGGACACTGTGGGAAACACACTCATGCCCATGTTGGACCCTTGTCAGTTGCTGTCATGCTGCTTCACAGTTTTGGCATTCCTATGTGCCATCTAGGCATCTGCCTAGTCTGCACTGTGCCCCAGCTGCACCACAGCATTGCTGCCTGCAGCCCTCTGTATCCCATTTCCAGCATCAGTACAGTTGCCCTTTCCTATGTGCCCACTCTGCTGTTGCGGCACAGGTGCACGCCATAACAAACCTGCCCAATATAAACGAGAAAAAACCCTGATCACCGCTATTTCAATGTGGGATCATTCATTTTGTAGGGGGACAGAGAATATACCCTTCCAAACATGATATCTTCTTTTTATACGTTGTCAGTAGTGTTGCTTTATGTTTATCATTAATATCACTATTGGCCAGCTTGGTTATTGGGATTTCAAATGTGGTTCTGGTCATTTTATCTGTTTATTTGCCCATGTATCACTACTATCATGTTTTTGGGTTTCCCTGCCTTTGCTGTACATTGCTTACTGAAATGGTTTCTCTGACCTGCAAATGTGCCTAGCACGAGGTTTTCACTGGCGCTAATTTTCTGAGCTTCATTTCACGGTGTTAGTGTGCAAGGAGCCACTCCACGCCCACTCTCCGCCCATTGACCCCTTCTCTCCGCCCCTGAGGAGCCTTCCTCCACCCTCTGGGGAGCCTTACTCCAACCTCGGCGCATCTTACCGCCGCAGCAGAGGTTATCACGTGATAATGCGCCATTATCACCTGATAACATCATGTATTGCCGAATAATGTCACAGCTGCAACGTTAGCGCCGTTTAGTAAACATACCCCTAAGAGCTTGGGGATGCCATGCTCTTTGAGTGACTCTTCAATCCATCTTACATATCAATAAAAAAAAGAAGCCATGCATTTCATCTTACTGTTGAATATCTTGCCCTAAACACCATCTCTATGAGTTACTGAATTACTGAGTTACTACACTACAGTTGGATTTTATGTAGGTTTTTTTCAGAATCTCATTTAAAATGAGAGATGAATTTAGTTGTTCATATCACCCCCTCTTTTATGTCTTATACAGTGCTTAGGTATTAGGATCAGTCATCCTTATAGATCATAATTCTTATTCATATGTGACATGCTGCATTTTAACATCTTGAAATGAATACCTTTGACCAAATGCTCCGTGTGCTTCCCCACTCTACCTCCCCACTTAATGAGGCCTGTGAGTCTCTAGGGCACACTCTTTATTAGATAAAGCAGCCACATATATCCAAAATGAAATTCCAAGCTGTACTATTGATAGCAAGCCAAATCAGAATACAAAATGCAAAAAATAAATGCAACGTGTTTGAAAGAAACACTTTATGTTTTCACTGTGTGACTTCTATTTTCTTGCCTGTGCAGATTCTTGCTAAATTGATGACTTATGATCCAAAATATTACTCATGAAAGTACAGTAAGCTAGATGGATGGTATATTCATCTTCAATATGCAATGCAAGATGTTCCCAGGGATGGTCCCAGAGTTGGTTCAAGGTGTTGATGCCCTAGGCAAACTTTAAGCCTTATACCCGCCCTGGCTGTTGGAATCTATTGAGTTTTGAAAGCCTTGCTCTTTGCCACCCCTCAGAAGCTGCCACCATAGGCAAATGACAAATTTGCCTAGTGGTTAGGCCAGCCCTGGATGGTCCTTTTAAGTTCAAAGTGAACTATCAACTTCAGGCAACCTCCTATAATAATAAACACTTTTGCAAGGGTCAGCTCAAAGAAACAGGCTCAGGATTTGAATCTGTATCTAGAAGCTTCAAATCAGAGATTTTTGACTTAATTTCTCACCTTTCCAAATCTTTGTTCAAATAGTTTTGCAAATTCAGCTACAGTTGGTAGGTACTTGTTTCAGAATGCTTAAAGTCTAAGAAGTTAACATATTACAACTGTGAAGTCACTTTTCATAAGTAAACTTCTTCACATGCAAAAAAATAAAAAACAGCCACAAATGAATTAAAAGCCACAATTCTGGTGTTCTACACATTTCTCTGCATTTCAACCTAATTTATAGCTTGACCAGCCAACTGAAAGGAGTGTACACATAAAATTAAATAAAACAAAAGACATAAACTACCTTAAAATAATTACAGAGAACTACAAATTGTAGCCAAATCTTTAAAAAAGCTTAATTATTCCCCCCATTCCCGCACAATAAAATCTTTCAGCAATTAAAAGAAAACACAGAAATCACATTAGGATAGCACCTTTGGTTTTCTCCAGATAAGCGGTCCAAAGACTTATCTTACTGGGCAGACTAGATGGACCATACTGGTCTTTATCTGCCGTCATTTACTATGTTACTATATTATAATGGATACAGTATAAACATTAGAGATCTAGGAAGGCCATCTTAAACATGTAGTAGGCCTTCTCGTACCATCTAAATGTAAGGAACTGTCCCTCAAATCAAGGTTCTTTAGCGTGGGAGTTTTACAAAGTAAGCACTGCATAAGAAAAAAAATCAGTTTGAAGGCACTAGCCCATCATCAATAACTGGAATACAGAGTAAGAAATTGCACTCTGGTTAGTAATGTGAAATCTTCTTGGCAAAGAGGAGCCAGAGGTGCATGAAAACCAAGGCTATACTGATCAAACACATCATTTAAACTACGATCTGAAGTTGAACAGAAGCCACGGTCACTTCAAAAGAATTGGAGAAATATGACATTTCATTTAAGAAACTATCCTTGCAGTTACGTCTGAATCATCTAACGACTATGTAGCATTTTCAAAGGAAGACTGGCCTGCAGTGAACTGCAATAGTCAACTGCTGGAGAAGCTAAAGCATGAACAACTGTCCTAAGCTGGTCAGCAGTCATAAATGGTTCAGGTTTCTAGTCAGACAAAACTTAAACCAAGCTTTCATGCAACAGGGGAAACATATATTAAAATCAGAATGAGAATCTAGGAAAATGCTTCAGTTATTTACCTGAAGTCTTATTAAAATAACTTCCTGATCCAGTTTAATTGGAATGTTAGGTGAAAATAATCCTGATCCTCTATAGCAGCTCAGACTTGGAGTCATTAACCCATTTTGGACAGCTCGCATATTCTTTCTCTGTTCTGGATGATTTATTAGATTTGTTACACTCAAACAACTATGAAATACCGGCAATAATAAAAAAATATTAAAACTTTGCAGAAAATAGAAGTTTCACATAGGGGTATGTTTACTAAACTGCGTTAGTGTGATTCGCGTTAGGAGCCGAGTTAGTGGAAGAAATGCCAAAAAAGGACATGGGCGGTACATCGTTAGTGATAACACGCGTTATAACGCGCCGCACAGCAACGATCGTTACAGGGCGCGTTACTGCGCATTAAGCATAAGAAGGCGCGCAGACACCCAAATACAGAAACAGAGCTGTAGCACAATGGTTACTACACAGACCGATAGTACAAGGGTCATGGGTTCGATTCCCCAGTGTGCCTAATGAATAAGGCTGGCTGAGGCATCATGTGTAACCCTTTGAAAGCCTACTATAATATTTTAATCCACAGTCTGCAGCCGGGTTAATGTTTGCATATGTCAGGAAAATTGTACCCGTCTTATTCAATATGTCCCAATAGTGACGTTCCCTCTGCCATGGTCATGTATTATATACCATTTGATAGGAATATTTAGGAAGAAGTTTGGATCCCGAACGTTTTGGGCTTGGCCTGGAAAGGGTTAAGTATTGGGCTGTGAGGAAGTTTAGTTGTACTGTAATAGTGCTGCCAGCAAACACACCCTCACAGTGGCGTAACCGAAGGTGCCACATAAGGCACCCTAGAAGGCACTCCATAGGGCACATTATAAAGTGCGCTGTCTGCCAAGGCACCCTATAATGTCCCCTATAGGACAGCATATAAGGCACCTTATAAGACGCTTTATAGGGCGCCGTATAAGGCGCCCTATAGGGCACCTTATGAGCCACCCTAAGGTGACAGTACCCTGAGGGTGGTTCTGCTGGCAGCACTAATATATAATAAAAATAGACAATGCCTAAGACAGCCCTATCGATGAACCCCACTGTGGGTTGTGAACCCATGACCTCTGGCTCCATGGGCAGTGAAGTAACCAGTGGGCTAGAGCTGCTAATAAACATCTGGCTGGCTACAGGAGGACTGCATGGCACCACACCCACATTCTGCTGTGGTTACCAGGGAGACTACATACCACCACCCAACCCACCCTCTGGGGCTCAGGGTGGGGGACAGGATCTCCCGCCCACAGATCCACTTTCTACCCCCCTGCAATGGTGGCAGCAGAGGGGACCATCACCCCAGTCCTGCTAGGGATCAAACACCCGACAGGGCAGTCAATGCAGAGCAGTATACATCCATAACGCAATAGCAGACAAACGGCAGGTCTGGAAATGCTCAGCTGCCCCCCACCATTATCTGACATTCTCCAGCAGCAAGCCTCCAGCCGCTGCACGGTGTTCCAGCAAGACACATACTAGCTGCAGACAGTCCGCAAGCTAGTCCATAGTGCATGGTCCTGGAGAAGATGCATGTACCCAGAACGGGGATATCGGCATACACACCAAGCAGATAAGTCAGTGATTGGGCCCCAAAAGGAAACCCATAAATATCACATAAGAGAAATACTATATAGCACTATGGGGGAACCTAGCCATGCCATGGTCACTGATCAGTCAGGGTGAGAGTGACCTCCCAGCAGGACATGCTATGGCCACCCTGTCCGTGCAGGTGGTACTGGGCACTACAATGTCTGGCCATTGCCCTATGCCCTGTGCAGATGCGGCCAGGCCAGGCCACCCTATCCAGGCTATTCCCACGGTACCTTGCTCCTCATTATGCACATTGGCAGGCCAATACTGGCAACAGTGCTAGCAGTGTGGGCTGTGGAGGGTGTTGGCAGCCACCAAACACTGGATAGACAGACACACACTCCCCACACCTATGCCAGCATTGTGCAACTATAGATGTGTTGGGCAGCCCAGGCCACCACACCAGTCCTGGGCACAGTGCAGGCATGGCTATGGTACGCAATACTATAGGAGTCGCCCCCCAGATTGGTAATCACTGTCAGACACAAGACCTGTAGCACACTCCACAGACATCAGAAAGGTTGCTATGATGCAGCTCACTCCGAAAATTGTACTTAACCTAGGAATTGCTATCTGCCAGTAATCATAGCAACCTTTTGATAGCTGTGTACCATATTCCCAGGTTTAGGGTGGCATTACTAAGGTATGCAAGTGCTAGTATTGGGAGATGCACGCAGAGCCCAAAGTCATGCCTCTCCAGGAGGCTTTGGATACTGGGGCCTGTGGGTGCGGGTGTGTCTGCCCCTGTTGGCTGCTGCTTTATGGCAGAGGTTCCCAACTCCAGTCCTGCGGTGCAAAACACTGTTCAGGTTTTCATGCTGTCCCTCATGAATATGCATGAGATACATCTGCATACCATGGGGGTGGTGCATAGAAATGCAGCACAGGCATATTTATCAGAGGCAGCATGGAACCTGAATGGTGTTTGGCCCTCCAGGACTGCATTTGGGAGGCTCTGCTCTAGGTAATGTGCATGTTTATGGTGTCTGTGCTCTGTAGGGTAAAATGTAGGTGTTTTGGGCATGTTTACGTCATCTGCAAGAAAGGTTCTGTCTGTATTAGCACGTTATAGTAGTGGGTAAAATATGAGGACTGGGTTGGCAGAAACCACAGCTAGGACTTGAACCTGTGACCTTCTGCTTCTGAATACACTGGTTTTGTGCACTGCACCACCATGTTATCACAGAGATGGTGCATTCCCTGGTGATACCATGACTGTTGGTCAGACAGGGCCGGTCTGTTGCAGTGCATGGCACCCACCTACACAGGGCTAGGCCACGGTCTGCTCTGGGCAGCTGCCACTGCCCCCTCCACCACCAGTATCCCTCAGCCACCACGCTGACATGCCCTTCTGCTGGTGGAGCTGGTGGTGCGCAGTCTCAGGCCATCCAGTGTGCGGGTAGGCGGCTGCCTATGTTGCGGGTTCTGGGGTAGGGGTGCCTGCATAGACGTCCACGCTCCCCCCCAGCCCCGCCTGCCAATGTTCCGTGCCCTTGGGGGTAGCTGTTGGGTACTATCCCCTGTGACACTTTGGGAAACCCACTCGTGCCCATGTTGGACCTTCAGCAGTTGCTGTCTGGCTGCTCCGCAGTTTCAGCATTCGTATGGGCCACCTAGGCATCACCCTAGTCCGCACTGTGGCCCAGCTCCACCACAGCATGTGCCGCCTGCGGCCCTCTCTATCCCCTTCTCCGGCATCTGTCCAGTTGCCGTTCCGACATGCCTGCCCTGATGTTGCGGGACATGTGCACCTGTCCGATGGTGTGGAAAACCCTGAGCTATGAGCTTGGTTATTGTTTTTTTCCAGTCTGTTGGGGTCATTTTCAGTGTTTCTGTGCCCTTTTGTTCTGTGCACATGTATCACACTTATCACTGTTTTTTGGTTTCCCTGCCTGGGCTGTACATTGCTGACACTGAAATGGTTTCTCTCCCCTGTAATGTGCCTTTAACGGCAGGTTTTCATTCGCGTTGGAATTCAGCCCTGAAATTCAGCGCGTTAGTGTGAGGGGAGCCTCTCCCCACCCACTCTCCGCCCATTGACCTCTTCTCTCCACCCTCTCTCCACCTTCTGCGGTGTTTTACCGTGCCGCGGAGCATTACGATCGTTAGCGCGTCATAACGCTCGTTATGATGCGCTAACGATCGTTAACGTTACATAACGCGCATACTGTGGGAATAGCCAGGATAGGATGGCCTGGTCTGGATCCATCTGTACATAGCATAGGGGAATGGCTTGGACATTGTAGTGGCCGGCCACCACCTGCACGGACAGGGTGGCCACAGCATGTCCTGCTGGGAGGTCACTCTCACCCTGACTGAGCAGTGACCACGGCATGGTTAGGTTCCCCCATAGTGCTGTATAGTGTTTTTCTCATGTGATATTTATGGTTCCCTTTTGGGGCCCAATCACTGACTTATCTGCTTGGTGTGTATGCTGACATCCCAGTTCTGGGTACACACATCTCATGCAGGACTATGGACTAGCTAGCAGACTGTCTGCAGCTAGTATGTGTCTTGCTGGAACACTTTGCAGGGTGCAGTGGCTGGAGGCTTGCTGCTGGAGAATGTCAGGTGGTGCGGTGGCGGCGGTGGGGGGCAGCTGAGCACTTCCAGGCCTGCTGTCTGTCTGCTATTGCTTTATGGATGTGTACAGCTCTGCCATGCCTGCCCTGTAGGGTGTCTGTTTCCAAGCAGGACTGGGGTTGATGGTCCCCTCTACTGCTACCATTGCAGGGAGGTAGCATGTGGCTCTATTGGTGGGTGATCCTGTTTCCCACCCTGAGCCCCAGAGGGTGGGTTGTGAGGTGGTACATAATCTGCCTATGGGTCCAAACACCCCCCCTCCCCCCTCCCTCCTCCCTCCTCCCTCCTCCCTCCCCACTCCCTCCCCCCTCCCTCCCCCCCTCCACCTCTCTCCCCACACCCTCACAGTGCCGTAACCTAAGGTGCCACATAAGGCACCCTATAAGGCACTCCAGAGGGCACATTATAAAGTGCACTGTCCGCCAAGGCACCTTATAATGTTCCCTATAGGGCACCTTATAAGGTGCTTTATAGGGCACCTTATAGAGCGCTTTAGAGGGCGCCTTATGAGGCACCTTAAGGCTACAGCACTGTGAGGGTGTTTTTGCTGGCAGCACTAATTTAAATTAAAAAAGAAAATGCCTCAGACAGCCCTATCAAATAACCCCACTGTGGTATCTAACCCATGACCTCTGTCTCCACAGGCAGTGAAGTAACCAGTGGGCTACAGCTACTAACAACCCCCTGGCTGGCTACAGAAGGACTGCAGGTCACCACACAACCTGTCTGCTGTGGTTACCAGGATAGGGTCAACCCACCTGTACCCCATGATGCACTGCACATGCAAATCAGAAGTCTACAGATGATCACAAGATGGGGAATGCACACCCACAGCACCTCGGCCTGGTAGGGGGAACTGACCGTGTACACCCCCACAGCAGCTCAGCCTGGTAGGGGGTACTGACCGTGTGTGTTACTGGCACAGAGTAGCTGCAGACGTCACATTGTGCGGGTACTGTGCTCACCCTGAAGGTGAGGTGGGGCGCCCAGCACCAGGTCCACAGCAACTTTTATGGCTAAAATATGCTATGCTGCTGGTCCCCATCAGTGCTAGTGTGTGTGATAGGTAGGTCCTGCAGACACACCTAAGATATATCTGTGTCCATCTGTATTTTTCAGTCATGTCTAGCCCTTATGGGTTATGATTTACCCAAAATAGTGCATATTCTGTGCTGGTGCCATGGTCATATGATTTAGGTGAAAAGAGGGTGTTTGGACCCATAGGTGGATTATGTACCACCACCCAACCCACTCTCTATGGCTCAGGGTGGGAAACAGGATCTCCCACCAACAGATCCTCTTTCTACCTCCCTGCAATGGTGGCAGTAGAGGGGACCATCAATCCCAGTCCTGCTGGGGAACAGACACTCTACAGGGCTGTCAATGCAGATCTGTACACATCCATAAAGCAATAGCAGACAGACAGTAGGCTTGGAAATGCTCAACTGCCCCCCACCACTATCTGACATTCTCCAGCAGCAAGCCTCTAGCCGCTGCACCCTGCAAGGTGTTTCAGCCAGACACATACTAGCTGCAGACAGTCTGCTAGCTAGTCCCTAGTGCATGTTCCTGGAGAAGATGCATGTACCCAGAACTGGGATGTCAGCATACACACCAAACAGATAAGTCAGTGATTGGGCCCCAAAAGAGAACCCACATATATCACATGAGAGAAATGCTAAGCGGCACTATGGGGGAACCTAGCCATGCCATGGTCACTGCTCAGACAGGGTGAGAATGGCCTCCCAGCAGGACATGCTGTGGCCACCCTGTCCATGCAGGGAGTGGCTGGGCACTACAATGTCCGAGCCATTGCCCTATGCCCTGTGCAGATGCATCCTGCCCAGGCCACCCTGTCCGGGCTATACCCATGGTACCTTGCTCCTCCTTATGCACATTGGCAGGCTGACACTGGCAACAGTGCAAGCAGTGTGGGCTGAGGAAGGTGTTGGCAGCCACCACACACTGGGTAGACAGACACACACTCCCACACCTATGCCAGCATTGTGCAACTATAGAGGCTTTTGGCAGCCCTGGCCACCGCACCAGTCCTGGGCACAGTGCAGGCATGGCTATGGTACGCAATTCTGTTGGGGTCACTCCCCAGGGTGGTAAACACTGTCAGAAACCAGACCTGAATCACACTCCACAGACATCAGAGAGGGTGCTATGATACAGCTCAATGAGCAGATTGTGCTTAACCTAGGGATTGCTATCTGCCAGTAATCATAGCAACCTTTTGATATATGTGTAAGATATTCTTAGGTTTAGGGTGGCAGTGCTATGGTATGCAAGTGCTAGTATTGGGTGATGGTGCTGCACGCAGGGCCCAACATCCTGCCTCTCCAGGAGGCTTTGGATAATGGCGCCTGTGGGTGCGGGTGTTTCTGCCCCTGTTGGCTGCTGCTCTAGGGCAGAGGTTCCCAACTCCAGTCCTGGTAGGCAAAACACTGTTCGGATTTTCATGCTGTCCCTAATGAATATGCATGGATACATCTGCATACCATGGGAGCGGTGCATAGAAATGCAGCACAGGCATCTTTATTAGGGACAGCATGACGTCTGAATAGAGTTTGTCCCTCCAGGACTGCATTTTGGGAAACTCTGCTCTAGGTATTGCACATGTCTATGGTGTCTGTGCTCTGTAGGGTAAAATATAGGCATTTCAGGCATGTTTATGTTATCTGCAATAAAGATTCCCTCTTTATTACCACGATTTAGTATTGGGTAAAACATGGGGACTGGGTTGGTGGGAGCCACAGCTGGGACTTGAACCTGTTACCTTCTGCTCCTGAACACACTGGCTGTGTGAACTGCACCACACTGTTGCCACAGGGACAGTTCATTCCCTGGGAATACCATGACTGTTCGTCAGACGGGTCTGTCTGTTGCAGTGCATGGCACCCACCTAAACGGGGCTAGGCCATGGTCTGCTCTGGGCAGCTGCCACTGCCCCCTCCACCACCAGTACCCCTCTGTTGCCATGCTGACATGCCCTTCTGCTGGTGGTGCGCAGTCTCAGGCCATCCAGTGTGCCGGTAGGCGGATGCCTATGGTGTGGGTTCTGGGGTAGGGGTGCCTCCATAGACGTCCATGCTTTCCCCCAGCACCGCCTGCCAATATTCTGTGCCCTTGGGGGTACCTGTGACACTGTGGGAAACACACTCGTGCCCATGTTGGGCCCTCATCAGTTGCTGTCTGGCAGCTCTACTGTTTCAGCATTCCTATGGGCCACCTAGGCATCACCCTTGACTGCACTGTGGCCCAGCTGCACCACAGCATGTGCCGCCTGCAGCCCTCTGTATCCCCTTTTCCAGCATCTGTCCAGTTGCCCGTTCCGACATGCCCACCCTGTGCATGCCATAGGAAACCTGTCCAATAGAAAGGGAAAACCCTGATCAGCGCTATTTCACTGTGGGATCATTCAGCTTGTATGGGGACAGAGCATAGCCCCTTCCAAAATTGATATCCTTTTTTGGAGCTTTCCCCGTAGTGTTTTTTGATGTTTCCCATTAATCTCACTATTGCCCAGTTTGGTTATGTTTTTTTTCCAGTTTGTTCAGGTCATTTTCAATGTTTATTTGCCCTTTTGTTCCGTGCACATGTTTATGTTTATGTTTATTTAGCTTGATATACCGTTCTTCATTACACCAGGGCGGTTTACAAGTATTACAGGGATGGGCACAAGCCCTCATTTCAAGGAAAGGAAATACATAGCTGGACAGGAAAGAGGAAGGGAAAAGAGAGTACATAGGAAAAACAAAACAGAGGGGGAGACACGGGCAAACATGTATAAACCAGGTCAGCTAGATGCAGCTGGGAGATGAAAGACAGAGACAAAGAGATGTATTTTTAGTAGGGACCAGAAAGTAAGATAATTTTCTTCCAGACGAAGAGGAGTGGGTAACAAATTCCACAGAGCTGGACCATAGAAAAAGAAGGCAGAATGGCGGGTGGATTGTAAATGTGCACGGGACGGTGGGGGGAGATGAAGCCAGTTAATATGAAGAGAGCGAAGACTACGTGTGGGAGTGGTAAAATGGAGAAGATCAGTAAGATATTGGGGTGTATGCATATAAAGGGCACGGTGAACTATATCTTAAATGTATCACACTTATCACTTTTTGTGGGTTTCCCTGGCTTTGCTGTACATTGCTGACGTAACTGGTTTCTCTTCCCTTTAAATCTGTTCTAACGCGAGGGTTTCACTCGCGTTAGTTTTCAGCCCAGGAATCCACAGCATTAGTGTGCAGGGAGCCTCTCCCCTCCCAAGCTCCACCCATTGACCCTCTCTCTCCATCCCTGGGGAGCCTTCCTCCGCCCTCCGGGAGCCTTTCTCCGCCTTCAGCACTCGTTTGCACCGCTGCGCGCATTAACGCGCGATAAGGCGCCTTATCGCCCGGTAAAGCACCATTATCGTGCGATAAGGTGCCTTATCGCGTGATAACATGACAGCAGCACAAATAGCGCCCTTTAGTAAACATACCCCTAAGTAACTTGCAGTTATCTAAACCTATTTTCTAAAGTCTACAAATACTTTTATTTGCAAAATAGTAGCTATTACAGCATTATAAGCTACTTACTATTTTTTGTGATCTTTTAATGTTGAGCCGCCAGTACCGTCAAAATCAGCAAACTTCGAATACCTATTAAACTAACTAGATCTCAGATAAAAAATCAGTATATAATGCTTTTTGACATAACGATAATAACTAAACATAGTTCCATTGAATTTATAACCATTAATTAGTAAACATTTGAGTACTAAGTATGGAAATCTTGGGGTATGTTTACTAAACTGTCTTAGCGTCGCAGCAGTGGTATTATCGCGTGATAAGTGACGTTATCGCGTGATAATGTAACATTATCGCACGATAACGTCACTTAGCGCACGATAACACGGCTGCGGCATTAAGGCACACTAAAGCTGTGAAATCCGGCTCTGAAGGGTGGAGTAAGGCTTCCCAGAGGGCGGAGAGAAGGGGGTCAATGGGTCGAGAATGGGAGGGTAGAGGCTCCAGGCACATTAATGCTGTGAAATCTGGGTCTGAACACTAACGCCAGTGAAAACCTCACTTTAAGGCACATTTGCAGGAAAGAGAAACTATTTCAGTCAGAAATGTACAGCAAAGCCAGGGAAACCCAAAAACGTGATAGTAGTGATACATGTGCATGGAACAAAAAGGCAAATAAACATAGAAAATGACCTGAACCACATGTAAAATCCCAATAACCAAGCTGGTCAAAAGTGATATTAATGATAAACATAAAGCAACACCACTGACAAGGCTCAAGAAATAAGATATCATGTTTGGAAGGGTCTATTCTCTGTCCTCCTACAAAGTGAATGATCCCACATTGAAATAGTGCTGATCAGGGTTTTTTCACATCTATATTGGGCAGGTTTGTTATGGCATGCACATGTGCAGTAACAGCAGAGTGGGCACGTAGGAAAGGGCAACTGTACTGATGCTGTAAATGGGATAAAGAGGGCTGCAGGCGGCATATGCTGTGGTCCAGCTGGGGCACAGTGCGTGTTAGGCAGAGGCCTAGGTGGCACATAGGAATGCTGAAACTGTAAAGCAGCAAGACATCAACTGACAAGGGTCCAACATGGCTATGAGTGTGTGTCCCACATTGTCACAGGGGAGATTACCCAGCAGGTACCCCCAAGGGCACATAACATTGGCAGGCAGTGTGGAGGGGGGGGGGGGGAAGCGCACATGTCCATGTAGGCACCCGCACCTGAGAACCCACACCATAGGCAGCTGCCTACCAGCATACTGGATGGCCTGGGACTGCGCACCACCAGCACCATCAGCATAATGGCATGGCAGCATGGTGGCGGAGTGGTGCTGGTGGCAGAGGGGCAGTGGCATCTGCCCACAGAAGACCATGGCCTAGTCCCGTTTAGGTGGGTGCTGTGCACTGCAACAGACAGGGTCTGTCTGACAAACAGTCATGGTATCCCCAGGGAATAAACTATCCCTGTGGCAACAGTGTGGTGCAGTGCACACAGCCAGTGTGTTCATTTATTTATTTATTTATTTCAGTGCTTTTCTATACCGCCCCTTCCAGAGATCAGGGGCGGTTTACAAGGAACTTAAACAACAATATAGCAGAACATTGCAATATTGAATTACATTAAACATTAGTTGAGTAAAAACAAGGAACTTAAACAACAATATAGCAGAACAGTGCAATATTGAATTACATTAAATATTAGGTGAACATAAACTAGGTTCATGAGCAGAAAGTCATAAGTTCAAGTCCCAGCTGTGGCTCCTGCCAACCCAGTCGCTATATTTTACCCAGTACTCAACCATGGTAATAAAGATGGAACCTTTATTGCAGATAATATAAACATGCCTGAAACGCCTATATTTTACCCTACAGAGCACAGACACCATAAACATGTGCAATACCTAGAGCAGAGTTTCCCAACTCCAGTCCTGGAGGGCCAAACACCATTCAGGTTTCATGCTGTCTCTAATAAATATGCCTGTACTGCATTCATATGCGCCGCCCCCATGGTATGCAAATGTATCTCATGCATATTCATTAGGGACAGCATAAAAACCTGAACGGTGTTTGGCCCACCAGGACTGGAGTTGGGAAACTCTGCCTTAGAGCAGCGGCCAACAGGGGCATAAACACCCACACCCACAGGCTCTACTATCCAAAGCCTCATGGAGAGTCAGGCTGTTGGGCCCTGCGTGCAGCAGCATCTCTCAATACCAGCACTTGCATACCTTAGCAATGCCGCCCTAAACCTGGGAATATGTTACACATATATCAAAAGTTTGCTATGATTAATGGCAGATAGCAATTCCTAAGTTAAGCACTATTTGCTGATAGAGCTGCATCATAACAACCTTTCTGATATCTGTGGAGTGTGTTTCAGTTTTGGTTTCTGACAGTGTTTATCATCCCGGGGAGTGACCACATCAGTATTGCGTACCATAGCCATGCCTGCACTGTGCCCAGGACTGGTTTGGTGGCCAGGGCTGCCAAAAGCCTCTATATTTGCACAATGCTGGCATAGGTGCGGGAGTGTGTGTCTGTCTATCCAGTGTGTTGTGGCTGCCTACACCTTACTCAGCCCACACTGCTTGCACTGTTTCCAGTGTTAGCCTGCCCTTGTGCATAATGAGGAGCAAGGTACTGTGAGTATAGCCCGGACAGGGTGGCCTGGGCAGGATGCATCTGCACAGGGCATAGGACAATAGCTGAAACATTGTAGTGCCCGGCCATCACCTGCACGGACAGGGTGGCCACAGCATGTCCTGCTGGGAGGTCACTCTCACCCTGACTAAGCAGTGACCACGGCATGGCTAGGTTCCCCCATAGTGCTATGTAGCATTTTTCTCAAGTGATATTTATGTTTTTTTTTTCCTGGGGCCCAATCACTGACTTATCTGCTTGCTGTGTGTGTGTTTGTGCGCTCGCATCCCAGTTTTGGGTGCACACCTCTTCTCCAGGAACATGCACTGTGGACTAGTTAGCAGACTGTCTGCAGTTAGTATGTGTATGGCTGGAAAACCTTGCAGGGTGCAGCAGCTGGAGAATATCAGATAGTGGTGTGGGGCAGCTGAGCATTTCCAGGCCTACTGTCTGTCTGCCATTGCCTTATGGATGTGTATAGATCTGCATTGACTGCCCTGTAGGGTGCCTGTTCCCCAGCTGGACTAGGGTTGATGGTCCTCTCAACTGCCACCACTGCATGGATGTAGAATGTGGATCTGTTGGTGGGAGATCCTGTTCCCCACAATGAGCCACAGAGGGTAGGGTGGGTCGGGTGGTGCTACATAATCCATCTATGGGTCCAAACACCCCCTTCACTTAAATCATCTGACCATGGCACCCACACAGGATATGCACTATTCTGGGTGCATCACAGTCCACAAGGGCTAGATGTGACTGGGAAATACAGATGGATACAGGCATATCCTAGATGTATCTGCAAGGACTACCTATCACACACTGGCATTGATGGCAACCTGCAGTATAGCCTATCTCAGCTAAGTCGGGTGCTGTGGACCTGGTGCTGGGCGCCCCACCTTGCCCTCAGGGTGAGCACAGTACCCCCACAATGTGTCGGTCTGTAGCTACTCTGTGCCAGTAACACACACGGTCAGTTCCCCCTACCAGGCCGAGGTGCTGTGGGGGTGCATATCCCATCTTGTGATCATCTGTAGACTGCTGATCTGCATGTGCAGTGCATCATGGGTATGGGTGGGTTAACCCTATCCTGGTAACCACAGCAGTTTGTGTGGTGACCTGCAGTCCTTCTGTAGCCAGCCCGGGGTTTGTTAGCAGCTATAGAGATGTAGCTCAGTGGTTACTTCACTGACTGTAGAGGCAGAGGTCATTGGTTTGATCCCATGGTGGTGTTGTTTGATAGGGCTGTCTGAGGCATTCCCTTTTTTACTTTAAATTAGTGCTGCCAGCAAAAACACACTCACAGTGCTGTAATCTTAAGGTACCTCATAAGGTGCCCTATAAGGCGCCTATAAGGCACCCTATAGGGAACATTATAAGGTGCCTTGGCGGACAGTGCACTTTATAATGTGCCCTCTGTAGTGCCTTATAGGGCGCCTTATGCGGCACCTTAGGTTACGGCACTGTGAGGGTGTGTTTGCTGGCAGCACTAATTTAAATTAAAAAAGAAAATGCCTCAGACAGCACTGATTTAAAGTAAAGGGTAATGCCTCAGACAGCTTTACTCATTAAGCCCACTAGGGGATCAAACTCATGACCCGTTTCATCAGTCATTGTATCAATCAGTGTGCTACACCTCTGTTGCTGTGCTTGAAGGTCAGCGCGCCTAATTAAGGCTAACGCATGTTAACATGCCATAGCTCCCTTTATCATGCGATAACGGACTTTATCGCACAATAACCCGAAATGCTACCTTAAGACCGGAACGCCTGCTACCTTATATGGCATTCATCACAGTAAGACTGCAACTAACGCCGGTAACATTAAGATGGTTTAGTAAACATACCCCGTTATGTATGTAAAACATACGCTGGTCCAAAATGGGAGAGATTGCTAACAGTTCATTCGAGGAGACTGGATTTTCTATTAAGGTTACTAAATGTCTCCAATTTTGAGAATTGTCTCCAATTTTAGAGATGTGTCCCCGACTCCAACCTGTTTCGCAGCCTTCTGTCCATGATTCCAGCAATGGGGACAGAGTTGGTAGAAAAACAACCTTATTTTCAATTTAGTGATTTGAATATATTAGATTTTAGAATTTACATCCATTATTTTCATATTTTGCACAGTATGGGGAAAATGCATTCATGTTTTTATTACTCTTTTGATTTGCCTACTTGAAAGTGATATTTTTGCTGTCATGGGATGGCTGGTGGGGAGGGGGGGGGCGTTGGGCAATGTAATGACTTCTCTTCCCTCCTCCATGCTTTTTTGCTCACACCTGGAATTAAGATGCCTTTTCCTCTCTCTTCCACCACCACCACCGCCACACTTTGGATAAGTATCCCAGATTTGCCTGCAAAAAATCTTGTAACCTTAGCCAAAGACACCATCCACTCCAGCTCCCACACACAACCTGCAGTGTTTTACAGAGGTGCTCAGAGATGTTCACTGGAAACACCAAGGTTGATTCTGCTCTGGAGTAGACATGTGCTCTTGTGAAGTGAGCTTTGACTACATCCCGCACCCATTTACCAGCCAGAAGCTATGATGACCCAACAGCCTCCTGAATCCAATGTGAACTCACAACCAAAAATCAGGTCAGTCACAGAGTGAATAATAAAATGAAAAAACACAGGCCACCAGAGCGTTTCTCTAAAGGCTTCTTCAAGGGAATGCCCCACCCATATAGTATTCAGTATGCTATGAGAAAGAACAAACACAAAAACTCAAACTTCAGTACCAGTACCGTCAGTAAAAGCAGACCTCTAAACCCCCCATACGCCCAAAACAAAAAGAAAAAACAATAAAAGGAACACACCGATTTCAACTGGCATCATAGTATCCAACGAACACACCACCAGCACAACCATTATCATTACAGAAAATGCCGCACATGCATCGCACTAAATAGGAGATGTCCTTGACGTTATCCAATGATGTGTCAGCAAATCCCCTTGTCAATCAAACCAGCAACTAAAAACATGCACACCTCCACATACACCAAAACTGAAACAAGATAGCACATTAAAAAAAACAACTTAAAAACACCTACCTTGAAAAGATCACAGCAATTTATTTATTTAGACAGTTTTGCATACCGCCTTATTCTTCAATCAAAGCAGTCACAACACAATTGGGGGATACATTTAACACACAGGGATATGAGACACATACACTAATACTTACAGGGAACATGGGCAATGGAGGGTTAAGTGGCTTGCCCAAGACCACAAGGAGCATCTGTGGGACTAGAAACCCCAGTCCTTCCGGCCCAAGGTTGCTGTCCTCTAGTGGGATTTGAACCCCTGACCTTCCAGCCTGAAGTACCTTGCCCCAACCACTAGGCTACTCCTCCCTATGTCGATGTCCCTATGTCAATGTCCTCCCTAGCAATGTCAGCCAGACACACCACACAGTCCTATTAAAAACACACGCCACCCAAACACATTACGTTAACAAAACTGAAGCGCCAAGCACTCCACCTGAACAAAATCAAAATCTAAGACCCAAACTCACAGGCAGACATTCCAATCCCCCCCGGGGAGACCGTTCCTAAATGGAAAATCCATTTTTGTTCACACAGTAGAAGATTCTCATCTTTGCTACGATTCCCTTGCCCTTTAAACACTTGATCAATGCAAAAACAGCACAAATCAATGAATGAATGACCCAAATCCAAACAATGCTGGACTAAAGGGGCTTCCCACTGCCAACATTTCAACCTATTCTTATACTCCTGAAGCCATAGCTTAAGAGACCTCACAGTCTTACCCACATAAGCCAACCCATCCAGGCACTGGATAAAATACACAACATAACTAGATGTACATTTGGTGTTACAATGTATCACGTACCAACAGCCATTATAAACAAATTAACTGGTTTCCTCAGATACCTCACAGATAGTGCAGCCACCACAAACCATATGCCCACCAGGAGTATCAGACCGCCGAATGTGGGAACGCAACAAAACTGGACTCAAAAGTTCCTTCAAGTTGTGATTCCTAGTCTAAACACATCGTGTTTTTTTTACCCTGTAAACCTGGGACAACCTGAATGTGAAGCTTGAATTACTTTACCTCATTGGATTCTGAGGTTCTTTTCTCCTTTCATGGATACAAGTTTCGCTAGTACCTGATGTGATTTTTGATACATTGGTGGAGTGATTGAAACATTTTTTGTTTTGTCCTGAATCCAATGGGCAATAGAGGACTTGGTCACTGCAAGTCCCTTCCTCAAACCTCCAAGGAGAACAAAAAGATGAACCGACTGGAAGAAGAAACAAATAAATAATCTCCAGGTATCTGATCAACAACCTCCAAACGTCTATCGGATGCAGTCCATCTGAAGATCCTCCTCTGAGAAGGAGAGTAGAATGACAGTCTGATTAAAATGAAAATCACCTATGGGATAAAAGACAGCACAGTTCACAAGGAGACAGAAGCTGTCCAGGTAACTAGGACATGCATCTGGAAGACACTAGCCAACCGGAAAAACATCTCAAGGGCCAAATCCTTGAAGGAAGCCTTATGACCAATACCCTTTCAATACCATCAACACCAGAGAGAGATTTGACTGAGGTGAAGTAGGGTACACAGGTCAACAGAACTGCTTCCTTTTCTTGAGGAAGCGAGAGACATCAGGAGAGCGGGGCCAAAGAAATCTTTTGGATGTGACACCTTGTAGCACAAGAGGGTCACTACCTGAATCTTGAGAGTTCAGAGCCAAGCCTAAGTCCAGGCTGGACTGCAAGAAGGACAAAATAGCAAAAATACCTGTCTTTCTGGCCTTGATGTATTGAAAGTAACACCATCTCGCAAAGCTTTCCCAACTCGCACGTAAGCTAAGGATGAAGAGGCTCACCTGGGCCTTAAGTAGGATGTCTAATATCATTCCTAAGTAGCTATTCTTGGTGAGCATATGCCTCTCAATGGCCAGGCCATAAGTGAGGAGAGACTGGGATCTTCCATTACCAGCAACCTCTGCCACAGGAGGCCCTTCTCTTGACGTAGTAAGAGGGGGACCCCTCCAACAGATATAAAAAAATCCACATATCATGGCCTGCGAGGCCAGTCTAGGATGAAAAGGATCAGCAGGCCTATATGGGCCTGAAATCTGCTCAGAAGACAGATCACCAGGGTCCAAGGATAGAGACATACACTATCCCTCCTGAGGCCACTCCTGAAGTAGGGAAACCAAGTCCGCCATCTGGGGATACTTCCCATAGCTGAAAAGTTCCTCACTTTGCCATTCTCCTGAGTGGTCATCGAGATGACACACATGACGGCTGAACTCCCACTCACCTGGATCCACAGAGCTGCAACTCAGGAAGCGGCTCTGTATGATCTAGATACCTGTGACAGACACTGTGGAGAGATAAATCAGATGCTCTTCCACCCAACAACAAAGCTATGTGACCTCCAAGAGTCACTCTGACATTGCAAGTTCCACCTCATTTGTTGACATATGCCACCACCATGGCATTGTCCAAGAACATCCAGACACTCTACCCACTAGAAGAGGTCTGAATCTCTCTAGGGCCTGACAGATCTCTTTCGCCTCCAGACACGCAATGTGTACCACAGCCCTTCAGACTGGCATCCAAGATTATAAGTACTCAATCTGGTACTTTCAACAGCATCCTAGCTCATAGTGCAACTACCATTTCAACTGTTCCTTGATCTCCTGGGAGAGAGGAAGGGTCTGGTTGAACAATGCAAACAAGGAGACCAGAGGGTGCAAGAGTGTCTTGGTGCAAGAAACTGGCTCCAAGGTCAATGTTATGGATACAAGGAATTGGAGGTACTCCCAGGCCCATGGAGCTGACTGAGCACAAAATGCCCTGAGGTGGCTCTAAAATTTGAGGGATTTCTCTGCTATGAGGAAAACTCAACTCAGAAAAAAATGAAACTGAGCCTCCAGGTAGTCCAAGTTCTGGGATAGAAGAAAGCTACTCTGGAGACAGCTGATCACCAACCCCAGCCTCTTCAGACAGCAAATCACCAAGTCTGTGTCATCTCTGGAAATCTCCAGCAAGTCTGATTGGATTAGCCAAATGTCCAGGTATGGGTGAACCCAGATTCCCTGCTTAAACAGAAATGCTGCAGCCACCAGTTTTACCTTGGAAAAGGTAAAGGGAGTCTTGGCCAGGCCAAAGGGCAGGGTTGGGAACTCGAAATGGCAACCAAGTATACATTTACTCCACTAAAATTGATCCCACATAGAAATGTCACAATACACTTTGGTGAGGTCTAAAGAGGTGAGGAACTCGCCTACCTGGCCAATGCAGTGACAGACCCAATAATCTTCATATGGAAAAAGGGAGGCAGAGTTTGGCTACGACTGCCTTTAAATCAAGAATATGCTAGAAGGAAACTCCTTTCCTAGCACCACAGTGTGGATGGAGGTATATCTGGTCCTGTTCTGCAGAGGGCATGGGTAAAACAGCCTGCAATTGCAGGAGATGCTGAAGCATGCCCTTGAATATCACCTGCCAGAGCGGGGAGCCACAGTAAGACTTTACAAGGTGTTGCATAGATGCACTGCTGCACCTCAAATATTTTACATCTTACTTCTCAGGCTGGTCTGAACCAGTGACTTTAGGGTTAGAAGGCAGTTATCTTGTAAGAGGAACTAATAGGGAGGAGTGGCCTAGTGGTTGGGGCAAGGTACTGCAGGCTGGAAGGTCAGTGGTTCAAATCCCACTAGAGGACAGCAACCTTGGGTTGGAAGGACTGGGGCCTCTAGTCCCACAGGTGCTCCTTGTGGTCTTGGGCAAGCCACTTAACCCTCCATTGCCCATGTTCCTTGTAAGTATTAGTGTATGTGTCTCATATCCCATTGTGTTAAATGTATCTCCCCCCCCCCCCAACTGCTTTGACCTGGTTAAAAGCAGGATATAAATGCAGCTGAATAAATAAACTAATACATTTCCAATGTTGACTGAAAACCACTAGTCTGATGTGTTGTAGATCAATTCAGAGAGAAACATTTGGAGCCACCTTCCAAGCAGCTGCCCTCAGGAGGGACCATCAGAACCCACTGTGGAGAATCACTGGCTCCCAAAAAAAGCTGTGGTGGAGATTTGAGCACAGTGATGCTCCAAAAAGACTCTTTCCTGGACTGAGACCCAAAAGACATATCCAGGCTCAATGCATGGTCCTATAAGAGGCATTCCTGTACCTCTAGGCCTATGTCAAGTAATCTCCATGGGTGAGTGTCCTCAAGGAATTTCACACTATGCCCACTCCAATGAGTAACTGACCCTTAAGGAGTGTTTGCTCAGCCACAGCTTGGAGGCAGCATCTGCCAATTCAGCACAAAGACCAAGCCATTGTCTGTCTATGTCAACTTGGAAGAAATTCTATTAAGGTCTTAGTGGGCACCAGTCACCTACCAACCTCAGGCCAGTCTGCAGCAGCTAAATCCATTGTCAGAGGGCTTGACTCCAGGCCTGCACACAGCAATGGCTAAGAGCCTAAGATGGCAGCTGCAAAGGCATTCTTAAGGAAGGGTCTTGATCCTCCCAATCTGAGAGTCCTTGAGCACAGCATCTCCCTCCTCAGGGATGGTCATGCACTTTGTCACACCCAAGATCCAGGCTCTCACTTCATAGAGCCTGTAAGGCTGATCCCACTCACTCTGGGGGCAAGGGTATAGCTAAGACAGGACCTTGGGTTCCTTATGGCCCATTTCAGGGTTTTCCCCCTACAACCTTATATGCTGCTAGATAGGATCAGATAGAGGAATGAAAGCAACAGGAAGCCAGATACCCTCCAGGAAAAAGGGGAATCCATCTGCAAACTTCACCAGAGAGCAGACTCCACTATATGCAGAGCTGCCATAGCATGCTGAAAGGGCCTAAAAAGGACCTATCAGTGAAATAAACATATCAAGTAGAACCTAGTCTTTCACCAGGGAAATCACCTCAATCTCCTCAAACTTACCTACTGGCAAAAGGTTTTTCTCATGAGCCATTCAACCTTACCCTTACCATAGTGGGTAAGGTTGGACTCCAGAGGAACAGATAAAGCACAGTGGGGATCTTGACCTCACTATCAGCCTATGACAGAGGTGCTTGTGAGCCACAAGTCCCCTGTAGGGGAGGTCTGGGCCTCAGACCCCCAAATGTGGCTCTCAAGAAGCTAGCAGAGACTGGAGACAGCCTGTGCACTGTTTAAGGTGCTGCAGTGCAAACTGGTTGAAAAGGAGGGCCCAGGGTATTGGAAGGTCCCAAGGGTCAATTGGCTTGTGACTAGGGCCACCCCATCAGGCTCCACCTCTTCCAGGCCCAAGCAACCATTTCAAATGGCCACAGTGCTCACCAGTGGAAAAACAGAGTGAAGGAGTGGCAGGGACTATAACTATGGCTTCAGGTCCTAGGCCCCTGTTGGGGAGGTCCAAGAATGCCAAAAAATGGGTGACCCAGGCATGCCAGCCACAATCAGGGAAAAAAAGAGGCAGCCACAGAAAAGTCTACTGGGGTTACAGGTTACATCAGGCTGCGTGGCTGAGGACTGCAGCAACTAAATTTAAAAAAGACCACCAAAACAAGAAGCAGGACTGTGGCAAAAAAGGAGTCCCAAAAAAGGAATCCCAGCACCTGTCAGGCTAACCAGGAAAGTTCAAGCAGGGAAGCTCCAGGCACCCATGCAGGCCTGGGAGGTCTAACTGCTGATCAAAGCTATTTTTAAAAAATAATTGGAGCTGCTTTATATGCAAGCAGCAAGAGAGCTAAATACAGCTCATTGAAAACAATGGAGGAAACCACATCATCAAAAAAAAAAGGCTAATGCCAAAAAACATGCATATCAAGGACAGCAAGAGGGAAAGGGGCTTGGGCCTGAATTACCAGCAGCTCTCGGGAGCCCCATGGGGTCTTCCTGCTCCTTTTCAGCCTACCAAATGCTAGACAAACAGTACTAGACACAGGATGGCTGCCAGCTCCAGAAGTCAGGGGCATACAGTATCAGAGCTCTGAGCAACATTGGATCTACAGTTCTCAGTCACACAGACCACAGCACTGTGGTGTGGGACATGGGAAACAGGCCTATCTGCACTGCAGCACCAGTCCACTTTGCCACCTGCAGGAGGCAGAAAATACTGGTTTCTCTCAGTGCTGCACAAGCATATATACTGAATGATGACATCACTGAGAGTTGTTCAAGTCTGCCCCCATCTGCTGGCAAAGGAGTATAACACTCATCTGGGCTAGTTTAGTAGTATAATAAGGGATGTTCTTTTTCAGAAAAGAAACCCCAAAAGTCATTACATTCCAGGACTGAATATTATAAAACTAAGAAGTGAATTAAAGGGGGGGGGGGCATTCTCAACCACCGAGAGCAACTAACAAGATACTCTGTCCCTATTACCAGCCTTAGAGTGAATAAATGTGAAAGAATGTAAGTAAGTGAGAAAAAAATATAAAATGAGTTACCTAGGGTTCCATTCAGTGAATGGAGAAGACAGGAGATGTCTCAATGAATCTGCAGCAGGTACTGAGCTTAGGGAGGTAGGCGATGATATTCTGCACAGCCTCACCCTCTCCTCCATTCTGGTTGCGGCTCCTGCTTCTTACAGAACTGCAGCTGCAATAGTGATAATTTAAAATCAAACTGAAACTGGTGTGGAGCCTTATAGCCCTATGGAACCCTTGCTGCTGCATCCCGCCCCCTCTAGCATAACTTCCTTTTGAGGGTGAGACGCAGCAACAGGGGTTCCGTAGGACCGGAAGGCTCTGCACTGGTTTTGGTTTGATTTGAAATCATCACTATTGCAGCAGCAGCTCTGTAAGATGCAGGAGCCACGGTTGCTTGGGAAAGAAGGTGACAGGAAGGGACTGACACAGGGGAGAGGAAGGAAGTAACAGGAAGGGAGCTGACATGCCGGGGGAGGGGGGTTGGATGGGAGCTGACATGTGGGGAAGCTGGGGGCTGGAAGGGAGCTGAAAGAGGGGGGAAGGTGAGGACTAGAAGGGAGCTGACAGAGGGATGAAGGAGGTTGCTCGAAGGGAGCTGACTTGGGGGAAGGTAGGGGCTGGAAGGGAGCTGACATGGGGGAAGCTGGGAGCTAGAAGGGAGCTAACAAAGGGGGGAAGGTGATGACAAGAAGGGAGCTGACAGAGGGATGAAGGAGGTGGCTGGAAGGGAGCTGACATGGGGGGTAGGTGGGGGCTGGAAGGGAGCTGACATGGTGGAAACTGGGAGCTAGAAGGGAGCTAACGGGGGAAGGTGGGGACTAGAAGGGAGCTGACAGAGGGATGAAGGAGGTGGCTGGAAGGGAGCTGACATGGGGGGAAGGTGAGGACTAGAAGGGAGCTGACAGAGGGGGGAAGGTGGGGGCAGGAAGGAAGCTAATGGCATAGGAAGGAGGTGGCAGGAAGGGAGCTGACACAGGGGGAAGGTGGGGGCTAGATGGGAGCTGACATAAGAAGGCTGTGCACATGCAGCAGGACAGCTTCTGGCTGCGATCGGGGCTGTCAGTGGCCATGGTGGGCCCGAGTTGGCCCTGGGCACAGGTGGCAGAATTGAAAAGTGAAGCACCACAGAAGGGAGCTGATGCTGAGTGAGTCTGGTGCTAGAGGAGTAGCCTAGTGGTTACAGCACTGACTTGGATAGCCAAGAGACCAGGGTTCAATTCCCACTAGTACTCCTTGTAGCCTTGGGCAAGTCACTTAACTCTCCATTGCCTCAAAAGAAAAGCTGTCCAGTCACATTGCCAAGAAAACCCAGGAGCTGATGGGTCACCAGGAGTGGACATTGACTCAAAGACACATATTGCATTGCCTAAAACCTGCAAGCTCTGACATTTTCCATCTCCTACAGATCTGAGGCCCTCTCTGGCTTGTGGGTCCAGGGCAACTGCCAGATTGCATCCCTCCTAATGCCAATCCTCACATCTGCTGTCTTTTATTTTGTACAGTACAGGGGAAATGCATTTCTATTTCTCTTGCATTCCACTACATGCAGCGTCTGGCTTTCTGAAGTTTTAGTTTAATTTTTGTCTATATATTTCTCTTTTCATTTTGTGCTCATTTATTAATGAAGGCCTGTCTGTATTGTGTGTGTGTGCACAACCAATGCTGACTATTCTGTTAGTATGGAATTTCTGTTTAAGAATGTACAGCAATCTTGCTTGTTCAGTTTGCACATTGCCCTCTCTGCAATTATTTTTGGGGGGCAGGGGGCGGGGCAGGGGGTGGGTCAAGGATGGGGTGGGGCAGGACTGGGGGCAGGGAAAGAGCAGAGCTGGGGTAGGCATGGGCAGGGCATGGCTAGCCACAAGTATCGGGTTTTTCTCTTTCAAAAAGTTGGCAACCCTTGGAACTCGCTCCCCCGAACCTCTGCCTAGAGCCCTCCCTCAAAACGTTCAAAGCAAACCTAAAAACCCACTTCTTCTGTCTAGCTTTTGACCTTCCCCCGCCCCCTCCCCTCTCTCTCTGCCCCCCCCCCCACCCCCACCCGGTGATGTCCACTAGCCTGTCTTTCTTCTGCTGTTTCTCCTATCTTTCTCTCTATAGTCTATCCTATTCTTTCCTATCCTATAATATAATGGCATTCCCTTCCTTTCCTAGCAGCCTTTTTGATGTACTTTGTAAACTGTCCAGATGCTGTTGTGATGGGCGGTATATTAAGCAGCCCAATAAACAATAAACAATACTGCAGCAGGACCTAGAAATGTTTTGGGAATCATTTGGGAGAACATGTCCGTGATTTTTTTGTGTGATGCATGGATTATATATTAAAAGAGTAAATTGTATTGAAATTAGATAGCCATTTCTACTTTAGGGAAAATTCAAAGTTCCTCAAAATTATAAACTGTAGAGCTTCGAATTTTGAAGAACCCAAGTCAAAAATGATGCTAAATGTATGACATGCATTGGTGGAACCCCCAGATGAGAGGGGGTGAATGGGAAGGTCACCTGTTTACAGTTAGAGAGAACAGGAGACGGTGAAGAAGTCACACCTATTTTTGGGTGCTGAGAGTCTGAACTTGGAATTCTGAATAAAAAATACAGGGAAATTAATTAATTTGGTTGGCAGGAAAAAAGAATGTGATAATAATTTATCTGAATGGCCCAGAGTATTTAGCTACTTTAGGAATGCAAGAAGTGTGCAACAGAGATTCTTTGAAGCAAAAACTCAATTCTGCTGAATTCAGGAGTAGTAATTGGCCTTTGAACAGTTCAGTAAAGCCTATTTATCTTAAAAGTGGTCTTGAGTTTGTGCAAGGTGTGGATAAGTCCTGAATGAGAGGCAGGCACAGGCCATGAAACAGTTTTAACAATGCTTAGGAGCTGGTTGTTAAAAAAATGCTACTCTGAAAATTGAGAAATGCATTGAAAGAAATTAAAGATTTTTGAGAGATGTGAGTGTTTTGCTGGACTGAAAATAGTCTCCATTAGACAGGGGGAGCACGATTAGTTTTTATATTTTATATATAAATAGGGACAGTACAGAATAGAAAAAGAACTGTTCTAAGGTTCTAGGGAAATTAAGTAGAGAAAAAGGATGTAAAAAAATCAAGCCCTCTAATAGAATAGAAAGTGTTTTCCATTTTTTATTTATTTAAAGAAAGGTTAGTGGGTAATCATTTTTGAGAGAGGAAGAAGAAAGACATTATTTCTGTTATTGTTTTGGTTTTCTTTGACTGAATGCTTTAGGAAATGTGAGGAAAATGCACCCACATAGAGGCACATGCATACAGAACAAAAATAGAACCTATTCACCTGATCTTGCAGAAGTCAATAATCTGATGTTCCTGAAAGAAGAAAAGAAACTAAAGAATCAATACTCCTTGAAAGCAAAACACTAAAGTAACACAGTAACTTAATGGTAAATGTGATACTAAAGAGGTACCTATCTAATGTACTTGCCTGTGCTAACTTGAAACATTGTTCGTAGAAGGCTGCAAGAAACAGAGAACAAATTGCCATTCTAAGGTTATAAGTTCATTTGCTTTAAAAGGAAAATGTTCATTCCATTGAATACTCATATTTTAAAGAAGAAATTATACTGATAAGGCAGTATATCAAGAACTTAAAAAGCTATAAATAAAAAAATAATTTGTGCAAATAACAATAAAGAGAATCTATTTCTATGAATAACTTTAATTTGCTCTATGCTGTCAAGTCAGTGCTGACTCTGGATTTTCTTGGCAATGTATCACTGGAAGTAGATTGCCAGGCCTTTTCTTCTGAGGCAATGGAGGATAAAGTGACTTGCCCAAGGTCACAAGGAGTGCTAAGGGGAACTGAACTTTTGATTCTCTGGGTATGAAGCAGGTGCACTAACCACTAGCCTACTCTTCTTTCCCTCTTTAGGGTGCCATCATTTAAAAATATATATATTTGTGAGATCTTCTCTAAGGGGCATGTCTATTAAACCGCTGTTAGCTTGGAAAACTGCATGGCAAGGGAAAAAAAAAACCTGTGGTATCTGCACGGGGCATTCCTGGGTTAGCCCCTGCATATACTGAAACAATGCTTGATTTCCCATGGAGACCTGAGTTATGTGCCTTGGCAGGTATCACGGAAAGGTCCCGTGGTGCCTGCTGAAGCAGGTATCATAGATCCTCATGATAAATTCAAGGGGAGGGATGGTAGTGATTGCCAATGCACTAATGGCAGGGGGATGGGTACACACACACCCAGAGTTAGCATGGGCCTCCGCACTAGTTTTGCAGCTCAAATGAGCACTATCAGCATGCCCTTTAGTAAACATGCCCCATAGTGTCCTTAAGAACCATGCCTATCCCTCCCCCTCATTGCCTTGACAGCAATAAAAATAGCCTAGAGGCAGGCATGAGCTAAAGACGTTTCTCAGACTCAACAAGCCAGGATTCAGTCAGGCACAAGATATCTGCACATGAGTCTATTAGCATATCAAAGACTGTATCACGCTTACCTTTAAATGAGCAAGCATTTAATAGAGCAAATTGCAGATAAAACCCTTTTCACTGAACAACCATTATGCCTGTCTACATTTTTCATTCCATACAAACCTACATGTAATTTGCACTCCTCTCAAGTTGCTTTGCTAATGTTGCCTTCTCTCTCTCAGATCTGATTAGACTGCACGCAACCTCATTTTCGTAAACAATTACTGTACTCACCTTCCACCAACTACCCTTCCAATTCCATGGTCTGACCATAAAATTCTCAACTTCTATATACTTACTGATGAGCCCCCATACCAAGACCACAACCTTCCACCACCTACACAGAGATTTAAAAGATGGGATAAAGAAAACTTCCTTAACACAATCCTACCACAGCTAGATACAAATTCCATGGATCTTAATGACTTAGTACAAACCTGGAACACTATAAGGAGCTGCAATTGCACCACAACTAATAGAACCAATCCAAAATACCATTCACCACCTGGTACACCACGGAACTCAGAAATATCATGCGAAAACTCCGGAAAATAAAAAGAAAATGGAGGCATTCTAAGGCCAAACTAGATCACAATATCTACGTGACCATTCAACTAGATTACCAAAAAAGAGTAACAAAACTAAAAACGAGTATCACTCAAAAATTATTCTAACCGCTATCAACCAGCCCAGAGAGCTCTTTAGCACAGCAAAAACAATCCTACGTAACCCCACTCAGAATTCCAAACCTGAAACCTCGTCACTAGCTCTACATTTCCAAAACAAAATTACCAGAGTGGACACATTGCCTTAGCCCTCAAAGACAAACCCCCACTCTCCACCCTTGGAGTGAATTCCACCCAATATTCCCAAGACCAACTGGAAATGTTATATCCAACTTGAACACAACAACCTCCCCATTAGATCCATGTCCGATGAGTTGGATCAAAATAGCTCGCACAGAACTCGCTTCCAAATTGCTTGAAATTATAAACTTGTCTCTCACTCAAGGCTACATGCCACCTAACCTAAAAAGAACTTCCATGAGTCCAACGCTCAAGAACCCTAAATTAGATCCTGCAACACCAAGCTCATACCGTCCAGTATCCAGCCTACCGTTTTTAGCCAAGGTCATAGAAAAAATGGAGAACTACAATTTCAGGACCATATCAACCCCATGCTCCCCTGGACCCACAACAGTGTAGCTTCAGAGCCAACCACAGTGTAGAAACCCTTATCACCGCCCTCATCGATCAGCTGACATTGGATATTCAAAAATTGTATCAAGGCTTTGTTCTCATTTTCTTGGACATAACTGCAATCTTTGACTTGGCACCATATAAAGCACTCCTGCACCGCCTGCGATCAATTGGGCTGTAAAACATGACCCTTAAATGGTTCACATCATATTTAATCCAGCACCAGCAACAAGTAGGAGTTGGCTGTATGACTTCTACCCCATCCGAGATAACTCAAGGTGTACCACAAGGATATGCTCTACCTGCTTTGCTATTTAATATATTCACACAGTCAATCTGCAACATCATCAAATCACATAATGTGCTATACCATATCTATGCCGACAATATTATGCTGTATATCCCATTCTCAACACTGCAAACTGTATACTCCTCACTGATTGAATGCTTTACAGCTCTTTCTCAATGGCTGGATACACATAACTTATCTATAAATCACCAAAAGATAGAAGTGTCTGATAAAACAAGAGATGTAAACTTCATACCACCAACCCATATAGACATACCAGGTGCACAACTGCAAGTAAAATCTGAAGTACATTATCTGGGAATCATCTTAGATCAAGTTCTAACACTCTAACAGCACATCAATAATACCATTAAACTTACCTATCAGAAAATAAAAACAGTTTGGGCCTTTCAACCACTCTTAGATCATCATGATTTCAGAACAGTATTCCAGCCCTTGGTACTGCCACATCTAGACTTTTGGAGTATCATACTCCAGGGTCTACCAGTTCACTCAATCCACCCCATACAAATGGCACAGAATACAGCAGCTAGAGTCCTCACCAGTGCATCCAAGCACAAACATATATCACCAATACTCAAAAACCTCTACTGACTCCCCAATTGTAATTTTTGTAAGCATTCATTTTTATTGGTGATACATGATTTTGTCACAATGTGGCTGGATTATTACAATAGTTTATACTGCACCCCTCCTAGATATCAATTGAGATGATTTTAATATGGCAGTGAAACTGTTGACAAATAAAACATCTGATCATATTACTCCATATCTCGCTAACCTATATTGGTTGCCTATTGTGGCCTGTCTCGTTCGTTGTTTAGTTTATCAAGCTTAGTATGGTGAGGGATCAACCTATTTGAAATTTCTTCTCCAATATTATGTTCCAAGTCACTATGTTCTTCACAGCAGTTGTGTTAACTGTGCCTGGAGGGCATTTGCACTTCAAAGACCCTGTTGATAGAACATACTGCCTCAGCCCTCTGTAGGAAAGAGTCTTATATGACTTTTTGAAAAAAGGTGAAATCATGGCTTTTTGGTGGTGGAGAGGGAGGTGATTGCTGTTTTAACTGCTTATTTCTATGTGATGTTGTTTGTGTTATGTATGTTATATTGTACTTGTTACTTGCCTTGATTACAATGAAAAGCATATGTATCAAATCTGTGAAAATAAAAAATAAAATAAAGAAAATCTAGATTTTATAAATTGCTGATTTTGAATATAATTTTAGATTGTAAACCACCTAAATATATTTTTGATTGGTAGTTTAGAAAATGTTGATAAAAAATAAATAATAAATAAAATGGCCTCCCTATTGTTTGAGATTAAAATTGACATCCCTCAATCTTAATTGGACATTCTACGTTCAAATAGTTGCTGGCCTTTTCTTTAAATTCCAAATCTGGACCTGTTGGTGAGCCAAGGTGCTGTTCTTTTATCCATGTTCAGTTTAAGATGATTGGTCTAGTGCCAGGCAGCCAACCTTTGAAAAGACGAAATTAGATTTACCTGCTAATTGTTGTTCCTTGACCATCTCCAGTTCAATCCCGCACATCTGGGTAGTACACCTCTTCCAACAGCTTGGAGACTGAGCATGTCATCTTTTGATGACACCAGTATTTATTTATTTCCAAGCTTTTATATCCACCACTTCCATAGATCAGTGGTGGTTTACAATGAAACACAACCAAGTGACATTATAACATTCATGAACTTATGTACAAATAACATGTTTAGTAACAAAGTAACTAATTAACTAAACATTGTATCAACTTTATACCATAGGATCTGCCCACCATATCCAGTAACCTATTGACAAAGCAGACTCACAGGAGCAACAAATAAGCAGTTATGCCCTAACAAACATACTAAACTAATAAAAATTTAGAAAAATTTAGAAAATTTGGAAAATTTAACACTCCCCTTCCCGATCAGAGAAGAGATTCCTTCTTCCCCTCCCCCGACCAAGAAGGCTTAACCGAAGCCCCCCTTGGGCCTAACTGGCAACACTGAGCACGAGACAGACCATCACTGTGGTTCCCCTCAATCTCCCCCCCCCCCTGTATCCAGCCTACAGATTCCTCCCAAAAGTCTTCTTAATCATGGAGAGAACCGCTTCAGACCTCCAACACCGTCAACCGGTATCTGGGGTGGGATTTGGGACTGGACTGGAGATTCTGAAGGAACAACAATTAGCAGGTAAGTCTAATTTTGTCTTCCTTATCTTCTCTCCAGTCCAGTCCCGCACCTCTAGGATGTAGCAGAGCAGTAACACTACTGGGAGGGAGCTGCCAAACTGGCCTGAAGCACCACCCAATGAAAGTGGGCATCCCCGCCTACCTGGATGTCCAGGCAATAGTGTTTCACAAAGGTATGAAGCAAAAACCAGGTTGTCACCTTGCAAATCTCCCTCGTCAGCACCAGACCATACTCCACCCATGAGGCTGCCTGAGCCCTCGTGGAATGAGCTCACAACCCCGTTGGCACCTGCCGACCCTTCAAAAGATATGCTGATGGGATCACCTCTCTGATCCATCTAGAAAGTGATGCCTTGGCTGTGGCCTCTCCCCTGTGCGGCCCTCCAAACAACAAAAACAAGCGATCCGATTTTCAGAAGGATGCCATCCTCTTCAAATACCATTTTAGCACCCACCGCACATCCAGACGCCGCAGCCGAGGACTAAGGACAGCCAAACTCTCTGAGTTTCCTAGGACTGGCAGGGACACTGTCTGAGTCAAATGGAAGGCTGAAACCACTTTTGTCAAGAAGGATGGCACTGGACGCAACACCACCTTCTCCCTTGAAAAATAGAGAAAAGGCTCCCTGCAAGACAAAGCCTGAAGCTCCGAGATCCTGTGCACAGAGCATATCGCCACCAGAAAAACTGCCTTGAGCGTCAAATTCTTTATTGAGGTGCAATTCAGTGGCTCAAAGGGTTGATCACATAGCACTTCCAAAACCATATTAATATCCCATGGTGGGACCACCGATCATCATGGCAGTCGCAAATGAACTGCCGCCCTCAGGGACTGCACAACATCTGAGTGCAATCCCAACACAACCCCTTGGACCTTTCCGCGATAGCAGGAAAGTGCTGCTAGCTGCACTCTCAAAGAACTAGCTGCCAGCCCCTTGTCGAAGCCAGCCTGCAAAAAGGCCAAGATATCCTTCAGCGAAGCCGCACTAGGCCAAACCTGCCAGTCTGCGCACCATGACTCAAAAATGCACCACACCTAATATAGGCCAAAGAGGTAGAGATCCTTCTTGCCCTTAGCAACGTCACGATCACTGGGGCCGAGTACCCTTTCTTTATCAACCGAGCCCTCTCAAGAGCCAAGCCATAAACGAGAACTGATGTGCCTGAAGCATTAGCACCGGCCCCTGCATCAAGAGGTCCTCCTGCTCTGGGAGCTGCCAGGGATGATCCACCAGGATCCGTACAAGGTATACATACAATGGACGTCAGGGCCAATTGGAAGCAATTAGCATCACCAGACCTCAATGGGCCTTGATCCTCTGTACAACTCAGCCTATCAGCGTCCACAGCAGGAACACATACAGCAGCCCTTTACACAGGCCACTGTTGCAATAGGGCATTGAGGCCTTCGGACATCCTCTCCCTTCTTCTGCTGAAAAAGCGGCTTGCCTTTGTCAACTCAAACATCACCATTAGATCCATGATTGGTGTGCCCCAGTGCCATACCATCTGATCAAAGATGTTTTGATTGAGGCTCCACTCTCCAGGATCCACGTGTGCTCGACTCAGGTAATCTGCTGTGACATTGTCTACGCCCGCCACATGTGCCACTGACAATGCTTGGAGATGGTCTTCTGCCCAGGTCAACAGCACTTCCGCCTCCAAAGCCATGCCTCCTGTGCCGCCCTGTCGATTGATGTATGCTACTGTAGTTGCGTTGTCAGGAAGTATTCACATTGCCTTCCAATGCAACCAGGCTGTGAATGCTCAAAGAGCCAGGGCTACCACCTTCATCTCCAACCTGTTTATCTGTCAACCAGACTCCTGAATGCTCCAATGCCCCTGCACAATCTGACCATTGCAATAGGCTCCCTAACCATACAGACTCGCATCTGTCATAAGCAGAACCCACGACGGTGTCTCCAGCGGCATTCCCTTCTCCAAATTTCCCAGACATAGCCACCACTGGAGCACCTTCCTGGCCTCCCGAAGACACAGGAGCTTGAGAGACAGTGGCTTGGACTGGTGCGACCAGCACCAAAGCAGAGCCCTCTGCAGGGGGCACATGTGCGCCCTTGTCCATGGGACCAGCTCAAGCATGGTCACCATGTTCCCCAGGACCTGCAAATAGTGCCAAGCCATCTGTTCTGTTATTCTCAAGAACTATTCCACCAGACTTCGAAGCTCTAGAGTGTGCTGCTCTGGGAGTAAAACTCTCCCCTCCCAGGTATTGAAGCATGCCCCCAAGTACTTGAGCTCCTGGCTAAATTGACCACCCAACTGAGACTCTGAAGAAACTCTACCACTCTCGCTGTCGCCCGCAGACTTTCTTCTTGGGATTTTGCCTGAATCAGTCAGTCGTCCAGGTATAAATGAACCAATACACCTTCCTTGTGTAACACCGCTGCTACCACCACCATGACCTTCGTGAATGCCTGAGGTGCTGTTGCCAACCAAACAGCAGTGCCCAAAACTGGAAGTACCTCAACGGCACCGCAAAACAGAGAAACCTCTGATGTTCCACCCGTATGGGAATATGTAAGTACACTTCCATCAAACTGAGTGGCATCAGGAACTCTCTGCTTCTGACCGCCACTTTAAGTGAAAGTGCAGTCTTCGCCAAATAGAAGCTTTCCCCTAAAAGACAATTTGCTTAAACGGGACTTGGAGGAAGCATCTGATGCCCAGTTCCTCAGCCACAAATAGCGGCGCGCTGCCACCACTGAAGCCATACTTTTTGAAAGTCCTCTGATGAGAACGAAAGAGCTCCTGATCTTGGACTGACAATGGATAAAAGCATGCCAGGGTCCGTGACCCTTTGAGACCCACCTCCGCTGATCCCACTCATCCTGAATCATCTGTCTGACCACTCTGTGCACCAGAAACACTTTCTGTGTTTTCTGTACCACCTGTAGCAATGGGTCCTCACAAATGATTTTCTTTTTGTTGGGCAGCGCTGAGGGTGGATAATACTTCAATTAATCCACACCAGTCAAACACTGCCCATTTTATTCATTAACAATGTGTCTAAGGGGTATGTTTATTAAACGGTGCTACCGTCGAAGCAACGGAATTAGCGCGCATTAAGTGACATTATCGGGCAATAATGGCACGTCATCACGCGATAACGTTACTTATCACGCGATAACGCACCTGCATCGTTAAGGCACCCAAACGCTATGAAATCCGGCGCTGAAGGGCGGAGAAAGGCTTCCCAGAGGGCGGAGAGAAGGGGTCAATGGGTGGAGAGTGGGAGGGGAGAGGCTCCAGCATATTAACGCTGTGGAATCCGGGTCTGATCACTAACACCAGTGAAACCCTCGCGTTAAGGCACATTTGCAGGAAAGAGAAACCATTTCCGTCAGCAATGTACAGCAAAGCCAGGGAATCCTAGAAAAAGTGATAGTTGTGATACATATGCAAGGCAAATAAACATGGAAAATGACCTGAACAAAATTTTAAATCCCCATAACCAAACTGGCCAATAGTGATATTAATGGGAAAATAAAAAAACACTGCTGAGAAAGCTCCAAAAAAAAGATATCATTTTTGGAAGGGTCTATGCTCTCTCCCTCTACAAGGTGAATGATCCCACATTGAAATAGCGCTGATCAGGGTTTTCCCTTTTTATTGGACAGGTTTCTTATGGCGTGCACATGTGCAGCAACAGCAGGGTGGGCATGTCGGAAAGGGCAACTGTACAGATGCTGTAAAATGGGATACAGAGGGCTGCACGCGGCACATGCTGTGGTGCAGCTGGGGCAAAGTTCGGACTAGGGAGATGCCTAGGTGGCACATAGGAATGCTGAAACTGTAGAGCAGCCAGAAAGCAACTGCTGAGGGCCCAACATGGGCACGAGTGTGTTTCTCACAGTGTCACAGGGGATAATACCCAGCAGGTACCCCCAAGGGCACAGAACATTGGCAGGCAGTGGTGGGGGGGAAATGCGTACATCTATTCAGGCACCACTACCCCAGTTCCCGCACCATAGGCAGCCACCTACCGGCACACTGGATGGACTGACACTGAGCACCACCAGCATAAGAGCATGTCAGCATGGTGGCGGAGGGGTACTGGTGGTGGAGGCGGCAGGGGCATCTGCCCACAGCAGACCATGGCCTAGCCCCGTTTAGGTGGGTGCCGTGCACTGCAACAGACAGGCTCTGTCTGATGAACAGTCATGGTATCCCCAGGGAATAAACTGTCCCTGTGGCAACAGTGTGGTGCAGTACACACAGCCAGTGTGTTCATGCACAGGAGGTCACAAGTTCAAGGCTCAGCTGTGGCTCTTGCCAACCCAGTCCCCATGTTTTACCCAGTACTAAACCATGATAATAAAGACAGAACCTTTATTGCAGATAACATAAACATGCCTGTAACGCCTATATTTTACCCTACAGAGCATAGACACATAAACATGTGCAATACCTAGAGCAGAGTTTCCCAAATGCAGTCCTGGAGGGCCAAACACCATTAAGGTTTCATGCTGTCCCTAATAAATATGCCTGTGCTGCATTTGTATGCGCTGCCCCCATGGTATGCAGATGTATCTCATGCATATTCATTAGGGACAGCATGAACACCCGACCAGTGTTTGGCCCACCAGGTCCGGAGTTGGGAACCTCTGCCCTAGAGCAGTGGCCAACAGGGGCATAAACACCCACACCCACAGGCTCCACTATCCAAAGCCTCATGGAAAGTCAGGCTGTTGAGCCCTGCATGCAGCAGCATCTCCCAAAACTAGCACTTGCATACCTTAGCAATGCCGCCCTAAACCTGGGAATACATTACACAAATATCAAATGGTTGCTATGATTAATGGCAGATAGCAGTTCCTAAGTTAAGCACAATTTGCTGATTGAGCTGCATCATAGAAACCTTTCTGATATCTGTGGAGTGTGTTTCAGTTTTGGTTTCTGACAGTGTTTACCACCCCGGGGAGTGACCCCAACAGTATTGCGTACCATAGCCATGCCTGCACTGTGCTCAGGACTGGTGTGGTGGCCAGGGCTGCCAAAAGCCTCTATATTTGCACAATGCTGGTATAGGTGTGAGAGTGTGTGTCTGTCTATCCAGTGTGTGGTGGCTGCCAACACCTTATTCAGCCCACACTGCTTGCACTGTTTCCAGTGTCAGCCTGCTAATGTGCATAATGAAGAGCAAGGTACTGTGGGTATAGCGCGCACAGGGCGGCCTGGGCAGGATGCATCTGCAGGGCATAGGGCAATGGCTGGGACATTGTAGTGCCCAGCCACCACCTGCAGAGATAGGGTGGCCACAGCATGTCCTGCTGGGAAGTCACTCTCACCCTGACTAAGCAGTGACCACGGCATGGCTAGGTTCCCCCACAGTGCTATGTAGCATTTCTCTCAAGTGATGTTTATAGGTTCACTTTTCTGGGGTCCAATTGCTGATATATTTGTTTGGTGGGTGTGCTTGCATCCCAGTTTTGGGTGCACACATTGCCTCCAGGACCATGGACTAGCTAGCAGACTATCTGCAGTTAGTATAGCTGGAACACCTTACAGGGTGAAGCAGCTGGAGACTCACTGTGCTGGCTGCTGGAGAATGTCAGATAGTGGTGGGGGGCAGCTGAACATTTCCTGGCCTACTGTCTGTCTGCCATTGTATTATGGATGTGTACCAATCTGTGTTGACTGCCCTGTAGGGGGTGTGTTCCCCAGCTGGACTGGGGTTGATGGTCCCCTCTACCTCCACCATTGCAGGGATTTAGAATGTGGATGGGTTGGTGGGAGATCCTGTTCCCCACAATGAGCCACAGAGGGTAGGGTAGGGTAGGGTAGGGTGGGGTGGGGTGGTGCTTCATAATCTACCTATGTGTCCAAACACCCCACCCCCCTTCTTTTACTTAAATCATGTGACCATGGCACCCATGCAGAATGTGCACTATTCTGGGTGCATCATAATCCATAAGGGCTACATGTGACTGAGAAATACACATGGACACAGGTGTATCTGCAGGAACTACCTATCACACACTGATACTGATGGGGACCTACATCATAGCCTATCTCAGGCATGCCAGGTGCTGCGGACCTCATTCTGGCTGCCCCACTTCACCCTCAGGGTGAGCACAGTACCCCCACAATGTGACGGTCTGTAGCTGCTCTGTGCCAGTAACACACACGGTCAGTTCCCCCTACCAGGCCTAGGTGCTGAGGGGGTGCATACCCCATCCTGTAATCATCTGTAGACTGCTGATCTGCATGTGCAGTGCATCATGGGTATGGGTAGGTTAACCATATCCTGGTAACCACAGCAGACAGTTTGTGTGGTGACCTGCAGTCCTTCTGTAGCCTTCCAAGGGTTTGTTAGCAGCTATAGAGATGTAGCCCACTGGTTACTTCACTGCCTGTGGTGGTAGAGGTCATGGGTTTGATTCCCCATTTGTGTTATTTGATAGGGCTGTCTGAGGCATTTTCTTTTTTATTTTAAATTAGGGCTGCCAGCAACAACACACTCACAGTGCTGTAACCTTAAGGTGCCTCATAAGGTGCCCCATAAAGCACCCTATAAGGTGCCCTATAAAGCTCCTTATAAGGTGCCCTATAGGGAACATTATAGGCTACCATGGCGGACAGTGCACTTTATAATGTGCCTTCTGGAGTGCCTTATAGGGCGCCTTATGCGGCACCTTAGGTTATGGCACTGTGAGGGTGTGTTTGCTGGCAGCACTAATTTAAAGTAAAAAAGAAAATGCCTCAGACAGCACTGATTTAAAGTAAAGGGTAATGCCTCAGACAGCTTTATTCATTAAACCCACTGGGGGATTGAACTCATGACCCCTGTACTATCAGGCAGTGTATTAACCATTGTGCTTCACCTCTGGTGCTGTATTTGTAGGTCAGTGCGCCTACTTAAGACTAATATGTGTTAACGTGGCACAGCTCCCTCAATCGCGCCATAATGTGCGCGGCACACTTTATTATGCAATAACGCGTGATTGCTACGTTTAGACCGGAACACCCACTCTTTTTATGGCATCCTGCACATTATCGCTGGGCGCACATTAAGACAGTTTAGTAAACATACCCCTAAGTCTCATGCCGATACTTATCTGTATCACTTATCTGTATGCAGAAAAATCACACGCTCGACATGCGCGTTTTGGGGTGCCATCAATGCAGGGGTAGCGGCACCCCAAAACGTGCATGTCGTGCATGTGATTTTTCTGCATACAGATAAGTGCTTTAACGACATATGACATGGATTTTCTAAATATCGGCATGAGACTTAGGGGCATGTTTACTAAACCGTCTTAATGTGTGCTCTGACATGTTATCGCACGATAAGGCGCCTTATCATACGATAATGGCGCATTACTGTGCGATAAGGCGCCTTATCACGCGCTAACGTGCGCAGCGGCGCTCAGCGGCGCAAATGAGCGCTGAAGGTGGAGTAAAGGCTCCCTGAGGGCGGAGGAAGGATCCCCAGGGGCGGAGAGAAGGGGTCAATGGGTGGAGAGTGGGAGGGGAGAGGCTCCCCACACACTATCGATGTGAAATTCGAGGCTCAAAACTAACGCCAGTGAAACCCTGGCATTAGAGCTGATTTAAAGGGAAGAGAAACCATTTCTTTCAGCAATGTACAGCAAAATCAGGGAAACCTTCTAAAAAGTGATGTGTGATACATGTGCACGGAACAAAAGTGCAAATAAACATTGAAAATTACCCCAACAAAATATAAAAAAACCATAACCAAGCTGGGCAATAGTGATATTAATGGGAAACATAAAAAAGCACTCCCAAGAAGGTTCCAAAAAGAAGATATGAATTGTGGAAGGGTCTGCGCTCCGTCCCCATACAAGGTGAATGATCCCACAGTGCAATTGCGCTCATCAGGGTTTCCCTCTCCATTGGACAGGTTTCCTATAGGGTGCACATGTTCCAAAACAGCAGGGCGGGCATGTCGGAATGGGCAACTGGACAGATGCTGGGAAAGGGGACACAGAGGGCTGCAGACGGCACATGCTGTACTGCAGCTGGGCCACAGTGCGGACTAGGGTGATGCCTAGGTGGCCCATAGGAATGCTGAAACAGTAGAGCAGCCAGACAGTAACTGATGAGGGCCCAGCATGGGCACGAGTGTGCTTCCCACAGTGTCACAGGGGATAGTACCCAGTAGGGACCCCCAATGGCACAGAACAGTGGCAGGCGGTGCTGGGGGAAGCGTGGACACCTATGCAGGCACCCCTACCCCAGAACCCGCACCATAGGCAGCCGCCTACCCGCACACTGGATGGCCTGAGACTGCGCTCCACCAGCACCACCAACAGAAGGGCATGTCAGCAGAGTGGCAGAGGGGCACTGATGGTGGAGGGGGCAGTGGCAGCTGTCCAGAGCAGACCGTGGCCTAGCCCTGTGTAGGTGGGTGCCATGCACTGCAACAGACAGGCCCCGTCTGATGAACAGTCATGGTATCCCCAGGGAACATACTGTCTCTGTGGCAACACAGTGGTGCAGTGCACACAGCCAGTGTGTTCAGGAGCAGAAGGTTACAGGTTCAAGTCCCAGCTGTGGTTCCTGCCAACCCAGCCCCCATCTTTTACCCACTACTAAAATGTGCTAATACAGACAGAAACTTTATTGCAGAAGACGTAAACATGCCCAAAACACCTACATTTTACCCTACAGAGCACAGACACCATAAACAGGCGCATTACCTAGAGCAGAGTTTCCCAAATGCAGTCCTGGAGGGCCAAACACCATTCAGGTTCCATGCTGCCTCTAATAAAAATGCCTGTGCTGCATATCTATGCACCACCCCCATGGTATGCAGATGTATCTCATGCATATTCATGAGGGACACAAAACATTATGGCCTTGTATTTTTGAACGAACGAACAGTAATCTGTAAAAGGAACTCGTTCACTGTAAACACTGTATGGATCAGAGGTAATCTCTTATTCCCTGAGGTCTCAGTTAGAAAAGAGCACTGCTACTAAGACTCATGTCTATATGTAGCAAAGTGCTTTATCACATCAATGACCTCATAAAATAAAAACAGAAATCTAATCATGTCGGGACTCTCCAATTGACAATAATAATCAAGTAAAAACTTTAAAGCTCGACTTCCCAGATTAGATATATCTGTATCTCTCTTTGATCCCTTTGATCATGTCGGGACTCTCCAATTGACAATAATAATCCTGTAAAAACTTTAAAGCTCGACTTCCCAGATTAGATATATCTGTATCTCTCTTTGATTATTATTGTCAATTGGAGAGTCCCGACATGATTAGATTTCTGTTTTTATTTTATGAGGTCATTGATGTGATAAAGCACTTTGCTACATATAGACGTGAGTCTTAGTAGCAGTGCTCTTTTCTAACTGAGACCTCAGGGAAAAAGAGATTACCTCTGATCCATACAGTGTTTACAGTGAACGAGTTCCTTTTACAGATTACTATTCATGAGGGACAGCATGAAAACCCGAACAGTGTTTGGCACACCAGGACTGGAGTTGGGAACCTCTGCCGTAAAGCAGCAGCCAACAGGGGCAGACACACCCACACCCACAGGCTCCATTAGCCAATGCCTCCTGGAGAGGCAGGACATTGGGCCCTGCGTGCATCTCCCAATATTAGCACTTGCATACCTTAGCAATGCCACCCTAAACCTGGGAATACGGTACACAGCTATCAAAAGGTTGCTATGATTACTGGCAGATAGCAATTCCTACGTTAAGCACAGTTTGCTGATTGAGCTCCATCATAGCAACCTTTCTGATGTCTGTGTAATCTGCTTCAGGTCTGGTGTCTGACAGTGTTTACCACCCTGGGGAGTGACCCCCAACAGTATCGCATACTATATCCATGCCTACACTGTGCCCAGGACTGGTGTGGTGGCCAGGGCTGCTAAACACCTCTATAGTAGCACAATGCTGGCATAGGTGTGGGAGTGTGTGTCTGTCTATCCAGTGTGTGGTGGCTGCAAACACCCTCCACAGCCCACACTGCCAGCACTGTTGCCAGTATCGGCCTGCCAATGTGCATAATGAAGAGCAAGGTACCATGGGTATAGCCCAGACAGGGTGGCCTGGCCAGGATGCATCTGCACAAGGCATAGGGCACTGGCTGGGACATTGTAGTGCCCGGCCACCACCTGCACAGACAGGGTGGCCACAGCATGTTCTGCTGGGAGATCACTCTCACCCTGACTGAGCAGTGACCACGGCATGGCTAGGTTCCCCCATAGTGCTATATAGCATTTCTTTTATGTAATTTTTATGGGTTCTCTTTTGGGACCAAGTCACTGGCTTATCTGCTTGGTGTGTATGCTGACATCCCAGTTCTGGGTGCACGCATTTCCACCAGGAACATGCACTATGGACTAGCTAGCAGACTGTCTGCAGCTGGTATGTGTCTTGATGGAACACCTTGCAGTGTGCAGCGGATGAAGGCTTGCTGCAGGAGAATATCAGATAGGGGTGGGGTGCAGCTTAGCATATCCAGGTCTAATGTCTGTCTGCTATTGCTTCAAGGATGTGTACAGAGCTGCACTGACTGCCCTGTAGGGTGTCTGTTCCCCAGCAGGACTGGGGTTGATGGTCCCCTCTACTCCCACCATTGCAGGGAGGTAGAATGTGGATCTGTTGGTGGGAGACCCTGCTTACCACCCTCAGCCCCAGAGGAGGAGGGTGGTGGTACATAATCCTCCTATGGGTCCATAAGGGCTAAATCTGACTGAGAAATACAGACATATCCAAGGTGTGTCTGCAGAAACTACCTATCTCACACATTAGCACTGCTGGGGACCTGCAGCATGGCCTATCTCTGCTGTGGAAACAAAACCAGGAAGCGGCAGATTCAACACCCAATAAATTTATTATAACCAAATAAGTGGCCTAAGCCCAACACAGGCCGTGTTTCGTATACAAACTTCCTCAGGGGCTATCAGGACACACTAAAAAATAAATTGTAAAGCCATATTAGTATGAACAAACAATAAATATACCAAAAAAGAAGGGTTAAAAAATATATGAAAAATAGAAACTTATAGCACGAATATACAATATTCATAAAATAGAGGCGAAAGGACTACATCAATTGACTTGCTAAGAAAACTCATCAATAATAATCAATTAAAATCATAGAAAACCATATACAGTCACTAAAAGCAAATCCTAATCTATTCAATAAACTGTACTATGGATCTAATGATATATAAGTCTATACAATAAACTGTTCTATAGATCTGATGACATATAAATATGTATACATACATATGTAAAAATACATAAATAGAATAAAATAAATAAATAATTAAAAATGCTAAATGGAATCCAATAAAAAATTAAAAATTACAAAATTAAAAAATTATCAGGCAATTTGTAATCATACAAACATATACAACAGAAAATATAAAAAATGCCATATACAAACATTAAAAATTGAATCCTCACATATTAAATAAATTATACTATAAGTCAGTTAACATATGAATATGTATACATACATATACCTTAAGTATATAAATAAAAAATTATCAAATAAATAAATAACTAAAAATACTGAGAGGAATACAAAAAATGAAATCAAACATTTATAATTGTACATGAATATACCAAAAATGTGAAAAAGTAAAAAACAACTATGTACAATCAAAGATGAGAAGGGATGAGGAGACTAGAGGAGTAGGTCTAATTGAATAACAATTATGTTAATACTAAAAAACTATATGTAAAATTGAACATTACCTGTGGGTGTGATGTGCATAGACAACACCAAGCTCAAAAGAGACAATGGAGGTCGCCACTGACAGAAAAACTTCTGAAGATTAAAAATAGCGGAAAAATTACGCCAAAATAGACAATAAAAAAATAATAAAATCATATACGGATATTGCACTTGTAGGAAATTTTGATTTAAAGTCTGCCTTGGGTCTGCTTATATATGTATATATTGGCTTTATATGACTGAACTCTTGCCTGGTGAAACTACACAGGAGGATGGATGGCACAGAAGACAAGAAGACAGACAAGAAGACAATAGCTATATGAGAGTATATGCTTGCCATAAGAAAATGGATGCGGCCTGTTATGGAGGATTCTGGGTAACCATATTCTGCATAGGAGTATGCTAGAATAATGGGCCTGGCATGAGGTTACAGGTCAAGCAGAGAATTCAAACAAATGAGCACAAAATACTCTCTGCCTGCTCTCTGCCTGGTTTCAATTAGTGCCAGAAGAAGAAAATACACAGGAAGGGTCAAAGGTCACAAGCCATACATAGATAAATAGACCTAAAAGCATTCCCAAGCATTTCCAGATGTATAGAGGTCATAGGCCATGTATAGATAAGCAAGTCTAAGTGCAGGTCCAGATGTACACATGTAAGGAGATTCTCCCCTGGGAAAAGTGTTGCAGAACCCTGAGGTCCTGCTGACATCTAAGTAGTAATGATGGATTACTGAACAGACATTTGATACAGGGAAGAAATGTATATAAGGTGGTTATTTTAGGAGAAGGGCGGGCAGTATTTTCTTCCCCTTCTCAGAGAAAGAAAGTACTGTCTGCCATTCCTATAGACAGACCTTGCTGTTCTGCAATGATGCTGGAAATAAAAGTCTTTGTAGATAAAGCAACTGCTGTCTAAGTAATTCTTTGATTGGTGATATTTGGGCAACCGTTGTGGGAACCAGAAGCTACACACTCTACCTTAGAAGAATAAGAGCAGTTAAAAAAATATAAAATATAAATAAACAATAAATAAAGAATATAATAGATAAAAATATACTACTATATACTGGGGAATAGAAGGTGTTGGATACTACCCCCATAAAAATATAAATATATTTCTAATTGTAAAAAAAAAAAAAAAAAAAAAGTACCCCCATTCAAAATACATAGGGGCATGTTTACTAAAGTCCGCAAATCTGCGCGGCGCAAAATAGCGCACGGTAACGCGGCATTGAAACGCGCAGAAACACGTTTAAACGCCCCGCACACGTGCGTGTCACCCCCGCACAGGTACGCGGTTCAGTAACGGGCCCCGTACAAGTGCGGGCCCGCAAATGTCCGATAGAGGCGTGGAACGGCTAAAGGAGGGCGGAGGAAGGCTCCGGAGGGGCGGAGGGACGGGGTCAATGGGTGGAGAGTGGGAGGGGAGAGGCTCCCCGCACAGTATCGGGCCCGAATTTACATGTAAAAAATAGCGCGAGTGAAACACTCGCGGTAGAGGGCATATAAAGGGAAGAGAAACCATTTCCGTCAGCAATGTACAGCAAAACCGGGGAAACATGCAAAACGTCAGCAGTGTGATACATGTGCACAGCACAAAACTGCAATGAAAAAGAGGAAATTACCACAACAAAAGCATTAAAATAGTAAATCAGCTGGGGAACAGGTATAGTAATGCGCAAAAGTTAAAAACACACCCAGCAGAGCTCCTAAAAAATAAAATAACAGTTGTTTGGAAAGGGGCACGGAGCGGAGACACCTCCAAAAACGTCTCCGTGTATTGGACCCCTCCTGGGAGTGTTACGTATGGTTGTCCATCAATAGCACTGTTGCCCAGCATGGGAATATGCTATCCCCCTCTGTTCGGACGTCATACCCGTGTTATATTTGCACGTTTGTCACCAGACAGGGTGAAGGAGCTCACAGTAATAATGTGCAGAGCAGGTTTTGGAACCCCACCCTGCCAGGTCTACTATCTCCAGGGACTGCACTGTCTCTGTGGCCACAGTGTGGTGCAGTGGACAGAGCCGGTACCTCTAGGACCAGAGGGTCACACGTTCAAATCCCAGCTGTGGCACATGCCAGCACAATCCCAATATTTAACCCACCACTAAACACAGATAGCAGAGACACCCCTTTATTGCACAGAACAAAAGCATGTTGCAAACACCCATATTTTACCCTACACCACACACACACCAGCACAATGTGCATCACCAACAGCCGCGTCCCCCAAATGCAGTCCTGTAGTGCCACAACTGTAGGGGCCAAGGACACGTAGGTAGAGGTTAAGTAGGTAGAGGTTATGTACGACAGATGTGCCTGTACATGCCGTCACCCCACGTGCCAAGGGCCAATTGTGTCCCTGGTCATGATCACGTAATGGGTGGCCCACGTTCCACAAAAACCTTGCTAAAGAACAACAGCTAGACCGCTATACCATGTGAGCCAAATACAGTCCTGGGGTTCCACTACGCAATCAGGTCATATCCCTTTGCAAGGATAAGGACATGCCAGCATGTTGGCGGAAGGGTTCAGATGGTGGAGGGGGCAGTGGCTGCTAGCCACAGAGGACAGTGGCCAGGCCATGTGCAGGCTGGCACCGTCCACTGCAACAGACAGGCCCTGTCGGATGTACAGTCATGGACCACCCAGGGATTGCAGCCAATCAGTGGCTACACGGTGGTGCAGTGCACACAGACAGTGTGTGCAAGAACAGAGGGTCACAGGTTCAGAGCCCAGCTGCAGCTACCGCCAACCCTGTCCACATATTCACCCCACAGCTACACCGTGGTAGTAAGGACAAACCTTTATTGCTGAGAACATAGGCATGGTCAATACGCCTATCTTTTACCACACCAAACACAGATACCATAAACAGGCACATTATCTCCAGCAGAGTCTCCCAAATGCAGTCCTGGAGGGCCAAACACCATTCAGGTTCCATGCTTCCCCTAAGACAGATGCCTGTGCTGCAGATGTCTGCACCACCCCCATGCTATGCAACTGTAGCCCATGCATATTCATAGGGGACAGCATGAAGGCCCGAACAGTGTCTGGAACACCAGGACTGGAGTAGGGACACTCTGCCGTAAAGCAAGAGGCAAAGGTCCAGACGCACCCACACCCACAGGCCACATTGGAAAAGCCCCCTGGGGGGGCATCTCCCAGATCTAGCTCCTGCGTACCCTAGCAATGCCACCCTATACCTGGGTACACGGTACACAGACCACAAACGTTTGATGTGGGTACTGGCAGGTAGACAGTCCTACGCTCAGCACTGTTTGCTCCTTGTGCTGCAGCAGAACAAGCTGTCGGCTGTCTGTGGTGCGTGCCCCAGGTCTGGCCCCTGACAGTATTTACCACCCTGGGGAGTGACATGCAGCAGTACTGTGTACCATATCCATGCCTGTACCCTTCCCAGGACTGGTGTGGTGGGCACGTCGAATGACTCCCCCAATAGTAGCACAATGCTGGCATAGGTGAGGGGGGGGGGGGGTGTCTGTCTATACAGTGTGTGTTGGTTACAAACACCCTCCACAGGCCACACTGCCAGCACTGTTGCCAGTATTGGCCTGACAATGTGCATAATGAGCAGCAAGGTACCATGGGTATAGCTCAGACAGGGTGTGCTGGCCAGGATGCATCTGCACAGGGCATGGGGCACTGGCTGGGACATTGTAATGCCCAGCCACCACCTACACAGACAGGCTGACCTCTGTATCTGCTGCTGGTGGATCACTCTCACCCTGAGCGTGCAGTGATGACAGCATGGCTAGGCACCCCCATAGTGCTGTATAGCATTTCTCTCCTGTGATATATATGGGTGTCCTGTTGGGGCCTCTTCATGGACTGATCTCCCTGTGTGTGCTGCCACCCCAGTTTGGGGTGCATGCAATCCTATCAGGACTATCCAGCAGACTCTGCACAGCTGGTATGTGTCCTGATGGAGCTCCTTGCAGGGTGCAGCAGCTGATGGCCTGCTGCAGGAGAATATCAGATAGTGCTGGGGTGCACCCCTGAATATCCAGGCCTACTGTCTGTCTGATAGTGTGTTTTGGATGTGTGTGGAGCTGCTTGGACTGCCCTGTAGGGTGTCTGTCCCCCAGCAGGACAGGGGTTGATGGCCCACTCTACTGCCATTAGTGCAAGGGGGGGGGGGAAAGGATGGGGATCTGTTGATGGGAGACCCTGTTTGTCATGGGGGGGGGGTAGGTATGTTGCCCACCTATGGGGGGGGGGGATAACCACCAACTAAGACAGAAGGGGTATCCATGATGAGTTTGCAACACCTTCTTATCACACAGGTTAATACTGATGTTGAGCTCTGGCATGGCCTCATTCAGCCATGGCCGTTGATGTGGACCTGGTCCTGGGCACCACCACCCACCCTCAGGGTGAGCACATTACCTGCACAATGTGACGGTGTGTAGCTACCCCTCGCCGGCAGTCCTCACGCTCAGGCCCCCCACCAGGCCGAGGTTCTGTGTGGGTGGACACGGACAGTTCCCCCTACCATGCCGTGTAGCTTTTGGGGTGCAGTCCCCATCTTGTGTGCATCTGTGGGCAGCTGATTTGCATGTGCATTGCATCATGGGTACGGGTGGCCTACCCCGTCCTGTCTACAGCAGCAGACTGTCTGTGGGGTGACGTGCAGGCTCTCTGCAGCCACACAGGCGCTTACTCAGAGCTATAGTGCCGTAGCCCAATGGTTCCGTCACTGCCTTTATAGCAGGAGGTCATGGGTTCAAGTCCACAGAGGGGTTCTGTGATAGGGTTGTCCAGAGCATTGTACTTTTTACTGGACATATGTTTATGGCATCAAACACACCCTTGCCATACTGTACCCATAAGGGTGCCTCTGAGGGTGCATTATAGGGCGCCCTATAGGCCACCTTATGGTTGCCATCCATATTGCGTGCACTATACATTATCCTGTGGCGCAGCATACATGGTGCCCTATAGGGGACTTGCTAGGGTGCCTTTGCGGACTGTGCACTGTAACATGTGCCTTACGGGCCTCCATATATTAACACGCTGTTAGAGCGGGTATACTGGTAGTGGGTAATAAAAATAAACTATAAGGCCTCCTACAGCACACCTCACCATAATACTTACTGCCCCAGCCAACCTTGCTCACTGGGCACTGTGAGGGGTTGAACCCCTGACCTCTGCACCATTGGTCAGTATCCCAACCATTGTGCTAAGGCTCTGTTACTGTTTGCTGTGCACATCAGTGCGCCACCTATGCCGCCCACTATCGGACTGCCCCCTCATACATCAGCGCGCCGCCCTCTGCCCCCCAAACCTAACAGTGCGCCGCCCCCTGCCGCCCCCAATGAACGGTGCGCCGACTCATGCCGTTAAAAATAAACCGTGCGCCGCTCTCTGCCGCCCAAAATTACTATACCTCCCACAACACTTTTTCCCACTACATTTGATGCCGCAGCTGGCCTCTTCCATTGAGCACAATGGGGTGTTGAACCCATGGCCCCTGCACCATGGGTCAGTGTCTTCACCATTGTACTACGGCTCTGCTGTATGTTTATGCAGCAGCGGCCCACGTAGCCTTCCCACGCGCCAATGTGGGCCCCGCACATTACTGCGACACGCACAGGTTTGCTCTGGTGTCTGTCTATGTCCGCCCTGAAACGGCCACTCCGTATATGGCACCAGTACACTAACGGGTACCCACACAGCAACCTTCTTTAATTAACATCGCCCTTATTATTGGCAGTCATTGCAATGTGAAAGCTATAGCACATCACATCATACAGAAGCCAAAGAACCATTGTGTATGTGTTGATAGGTTCAAGACCCAAATGTGTATACACATCAACATTCGAAAATGGTGTTCAGTTCCATAAGATAAATGACACACAACAGTGTATATGTAATGTGTGTCGCGCAGGTTCTAGCGATAAACTTTTCTGTGCGCAGTTGCACGTGAAATATTGCAAACATGCGCCAGCTGCGTAGGCCACATGCACGTACTGCGTTCGGTGCGCACATGGACGCCATACGTGTCTGAACTGCGCCATATGCGTGGCGCAGGTGCACGTAAATTTGCGCGTCAGGTGCCCTACGCATGTGCGTGATGCACGCTGCGTCCAATCAGGTGATAATATCTGAAAATGGCGCCCAGAGTAAGGAAGCCCTCCTTCAACCTCCGAGAGCTCAGGCACCTGTCCCGGCTGATCGCACCACGCCAGCACAAGCTCTTCCCAGGGGCCACCGGGCACAGGGACAGCTCCAAGGTCCTAAGGGCGTGGCAACGTCTACAAAGACGGTTCAATAGTGAAGCAGACTACCCACGTGAGGTAAGTGTATGGTGCCTGTACCTCAAAATGAGATCTGTAGCCTGTGCTAATTGCAAATGTACATGCTGTTGTTATGAGGTACTGTGAGTCGGTAATGTGCACAAGATGAGAAGACATAGCAAAATGTATCTGTGTCATTTGTGAGTGTGGTGACCTGCACCCAGGTGGTGATGGACATGGTCATAGAGGTGTCCATGCTACCCTTGTGGCATGTCAGCTGCTGCCATGGCTGTGCCACAACATACTGTAATTATGCTAGACCCTAGATCAGCAGATGTAAATAGAAACAACAACATATGGATATGATGGGATCAGTACCTGTAACAAAGCACCCTGGGACAAGCACAAGGATAAGTGAAACGTAGCATTGATGGTATGTCACACACCCAGATGAGATGGGCAGTGTTGGCCATGTTGTTCAATACACACGCCTATCTGCATGGGTCCACAGCGCCCATCACAGTGGGCTAGCAATCACCCTGGAGAAATGCTTGTGCGTGCCCATCCAATTTCAGGCATCCACCCTATCACAAGGAGGACAGAGAGCCCATCACAGTGTGTTTGCTGTCAGCCCTGTGATATTGGTCTGTGTGCTGTCAGAGCCCCAAACACTTCCCCTAACTGCAGAGGTCCATAGAGCTCATCCCAGTAGGCTCTAAGAAACCCATGGAAAATGCTTGTCTGTGCATGGGCAGGTTACACATACACCCTATCCCCTGGATTCCATGTGGACAATCGCAAGGGCTCATCTGGCACCATGGAGATATGGTTGTGTGTGCTCTAACAGTTTTGCTGAATGCTCCCTATGCCCTGGAGGCCAGGTATGCCACTACAGTGGCTCATCTGGCACCATGGAGATATGGTTGTGTGTGCACTAACAGTTTTGCTGTATGCTCCCTATGCCCTGGAGGCCAGGTATGCCACTACAGTGGCTCATCTGGCACCATGGAGATATGGTTGTGTGTGCTCTAACAGTTTTGCTCTATGCTCCCTATCCCCTGGAGGCCAGGTATGCCACTACAGTGGCTCATCTGGCACCATGGAGATATGGTTGTGTGTGCACTAACAGTTTTGCTGTATGCTCCCTATGCCCTGGAGGCCAGGTATGCCACTACAGTGGCTCATCTGGCACCATGGAGATATGGTTGTGTGTGCACTAACAGTTTTGCTGTATGCTCCCTATGCCCTGGAGGCCAGGTATGCCACTACAGTGGCTCTTCTGGCACCATGGAGATATGGTTGTGTGTGCTCTAACAGTTTTGCTCTATGCTCCCTATCCCCTGGAGGCCAGGTATGCCACTACAGTGGCTCATCTGGCACCATGGAGATATGGTTGTGTGTGCACTAACAGTTTTGCTCTATGCTCCCTATGCCCTGGAGGCCAGGTATGCCACTACAGTGGCTCATCTGGCACCATGGAGATATGGTTGTGTGTGCTCTAACAGTTTTGCTCTATGCTCCCTATGCCCTGGAGGCCAGGTATGCCACTACAGTGGCTCATCTGGCACCATGGAGATATGGTTGTGTGTGCTCTAACAGTTTTGCTCTATGCTCCCTATCCCCTGGAGGCCAGGTATGCCACTACAGTGGCTCATCTGGCACCATGGAGATATGGTTGTGTGTGCACTAACAGTTTTGCTGTATGCTCCCTATCCCCTGGAGGCCAGGAAGACCATCCCAGTGTCTAATCTGGCACCATGGGGATATGCTTGTGTGTGCCTAACAGGTTATATGCATTCTCCCTATCCCCAGGATTCCTGTGAGCTGCGCAATGCGTCGTGTTAGTCACCCTTTTGCTAATGTGTGTGCAGCTGATGAATTGTGGTAGGACAACCAGCCCACAGGGGGACAGATCAGCAATAGCTATGGTGGGTATGTCAGTAAGATAATGTGTATGTTCATGGCAGGTAGGTTGGACCTATACCATAGTTTGTGAAGTGAATATCTCATCACACATGTCTGTGATGTCTCCAGATGATATGCTAGCTGCAGAGGTTAATGTGTGTAACAGCACCCCATCCCCCTTAGCCATTATATGTGTTATCAGAAACCTGTAGCAGAGACATGTCCCCATACCACCATGCAGATTGTGGTTCAAAACCTTAACACCTAAGATAAATCCAACAACATCAGACACATGGACATCACTGATGGTGTTTCAGTGACACATGCAACTGATGTTGCTGGATAACACATACATAAACCCACACATGAGCACTGGTGCAAAGAGCCGTTATGTTGGTTTGGCCCCTGTCGATATTGCTTCCACAAAACACCTTCTGTCAGCCCAGCTGAACCAGTGAATATGAACATAACAACATAACCTAGGCCATACAGGAACAATACCCACCCCTACCCCTACATTACGCTGACATCAACTGTGTGCAACGTAGGTTGCACATAGCCAGCAGCTTGCCCATATGACACACCTCCCACAATGCAGCCAGTGGTGCAAGCATTGATATTGTTGGCCCTGTCAAAGGTGAATGTTTATGTTAGTGTCCCCTGTCACAGTCAATAGGGCCACCCACACAATGACTCCTCTCACCACACTCCGCCAATGATTGGTTGCATATCAGTTTGCCAGTGGGGTTGAGTACCAGGATGTCTAAAGAGAATCTCAACATAGATGTGTGTAACACAGCACATGCAGTGTAACTGTGACTAGCATGGACAACATCATTGGCAACAAACTGTGCAATGTTGCTACAAGGTCATGCAAGGGTGCGATAGGGTATGTACAGGATGTGCTGAGGGAGCCATGTACACTGGCCACAGGTGTCACTGCACACATGTGCACAGACAAAGCAACTAATGCAGGTGGTACTGTGACCCCCGAATGTTCTGTGAACAAAAGGAGGTAGGCCTTCCATGTGTATCTATATTGATGAAACCCCAGGATGCATGAGAACACACCCCAGTGTCCATTTTCAATGACATCATAAGCAAACTAATGTGTATGTGTGTTGTGATGTTGGCCGTGCAATATGGCTCTTCCTAGGTCATGGATTGCCAAACATCAAGCAGGTCACTGTGTCTGTCATTGCATGACACTAGTTATTGTAGTGAAACACGTGTGGCAGTGTATGTTTATTTTGTGTGTCATCTGACCTATATGTCACAATGTACACAAATGGAGGTTCCATAACCCCCCACACACACGTGAGCCATGAGATAACAGGAGTATGTCACTTTGTAGGTTTCCCCCCGTTTGCCAATAGGCCATAATGAAATATGAATACCTAAGACGCCTTGCTGGCCACCCCCCACGAACCATGTAAGCTTCCCTGAAGGCCCTTCCAGGCATGGCCGGTTGGGCTGACTGCCCTGGGCCACACCCAAATGATGTCACCCACTTTTATCTGACACTCACACAGGATGCTATAGAAAGAGGTGGGGAAAAAGAAGGCAGCCACAGTCCATCAGCACACCTGTGAAAACAAACTAGCATGTACATATACTTTGCAGCCAGGTGATAGACCATGTTATGTGTGTATCTGGTGACAGCATAGCCAAACCCCTGTCAGAGTTTACCTGGCGTAACAGCAGCATGAGGACATAACAGCCCCCCCACTCCCCGGGGGGGGGGGCCCCACTCCATGTCCGTGTCACTCTCACACGTGTTTCTCAATGTTGATCCCTGTGTAAGCTGTATACCTCACCTGAGAGAGACATGTTGGACAGGGGAGGGGCAGTGCATTCACACTGTGGGATGCTGACACACACCGTCACAAGGGATGAGGGTCAGCTGTGACACACAGGCTCCCTTGTCACCAGCGGAGAACCCATGGCATGACATATGCGTGTTGCCCATGGAACTGCCTGCTGACAGGTGACAAACTATGCAGTACATGACACACACACACACAGCACTGTCGCAGAAGCAGCAAGACCCTGTGCACAGTGATGTGTGTGTGTGTGTGTGTGTGGGCAAACCAGCAGAAGGTGACCAGTCACTAATGCCCTCACCTTTCCTTTGCATATCCACAGATCGAGGATCTCCGGAAGAAGGGCAGGGAGCTGCGCCTCCACCATGCTGCATACCTTCAGCGCCTCCAGGGTGAGAACTCACAAAAGGGTGATGATGTATAATAATGAGAATGTCACGTATTTGTAACTTATGTCCCATTATCAGAGATGCCTTTGTGTTACCTGCCTATGTAGATGTGCTATATTTCTGACAGAGAAACGTGCTGATGGCTGTCATGTTCCACAGATGGTGATGGCACCGAGGATGAGGCCACCACCTCTGCACACCTCTTCCGCAGGACACCAACACCACATGATGCAGAGGTGGTGGTCCTGGACACCACAGAGGAGGAGGAGGAGGAGGAGGAGGAGGAGGTGGACGAGGATGATGAGGTGGAGGTGGTGGAGGCGCAAACACCTGGATCACCTGAAGAAAGGACACAGGAGGGCCAAGAAGGACATTCTGAAGGGGTGTCTGTGGGGGAGGCAGGGTTGAGGGTGGCTGCAGGTGATGTGGAGGGGGGGGATGTTTGGGAGGGATCAGGGGTGGAGGAGTTCCCAGAAGGGGTGTGGGAAAGTGATGTTGAAGACAGGGCATCACAGGGCACTGTGGCCTCCCCCCAGCCACTGCAGTTGCCTCCACCATCCAGGGCCACAGACAGGCCCTATGCAGATGCCACCACACAGACAGCATTGACAATGTGTGTGTGTGGTGGCATATGCGTGGACCACCTGTCTGTGGCCTTGGATGGGATGGAGCAACGCATACATGAGATGTGTCACTCTCAGCAGTGGCTGGCGGGAGTGATTGAGAGGGTGGTTGCCGAGGTGGTACGTCTGCCATGTCGGCAAGCACCCCTCAATGGCGTCACTGGCGTCAGTGATTGTGCTAGTGACGTCACCACATGTGCCCTGTGCTGCCCTGTCTTCCATCAGTGGGCATGCTGGGGGAGGGTGGGTGTCACCTGTGTGTCTGTTTTATGTGTGTGTGTGTTTTATATTTGCGTGTGGGCGTTTGCGGGGAGGGGAGGATGTTTGGGGAGGGGGGGAGGGTGATGGTATTTTCCCCTGTCCCACGTCTGTAAAGTTTATCCCAGTTCTGTTTTCCCTCATAAAATATATTTTTGAAAAAACCTGTAATGCTCACGTGTCTGACCTAGGCAAAGTGTGCGGATGTCAGCATGTGATATGTGTGGGTGCACATATGTTTCTGTGGTGCAAACATGTGTGTGAAACCAACAGCACCCCCCAAATAAGGTGTAGATGTTCATAATTAGGGGTCTACAGTAACCAGTGCAACGTAGCAGCTGTCTCACTGATGTACATGGCACAGGAATGGTCCTATGTGGAACAAAGGTCTTCACATATCTGAGTCCCAAACATAGGCAGACCACCCATATCTGCCTCTGTCACAGGACGTACCTATGGTGTGTTGGGAGGCAGGAGATTATTGATGTGGTCAAGGGAAAAAGCCACATATATGCCACCAATGAGTGTTCTATGATGGGTTTCTCACGGCGATGAGTATGTGACGTAAACACGCCATTGGGAACATAGTCCCCCTGTGACCACATGGATGTCTGTGCACACTGTGCCGCTGCATCCCCAAGGATGTTGGGAAACAAGGTGCACGTGACACATCACATGTCTGTGCAGCATGACAATCGTAGCTGACTCTGTTGAGGTATTTGCAGCAGGGAACCTGTGTGTGGGTCATCTACTGTACCCATCACTAGATGACGTGGGTGCAGCTCATTTAGGGTTTTCACAAACACCCCCCGCCTCCCTGATACACATGGGACAACATGGACACTCATTGGACACACACACTGTATGTATAGTAATACAGCTGTTTATTGTCACAGAGTAAGTCTCATAATTAGCTTTCCATATACACATGGCTATTCTAATGTGTGTGCGTTACACATTTAAGTGTTACCTGACACCCACACAACATATGATCTGCATATGTAAGCTATTGACATGACACACATAACAAACACCTCAAAAACATGTTGAACTGGATACATAATTGCTCTAACTGAGCATTGTAAGATCAACATAAACTAGGATTATACCATGTTATTGCATATATCATGTTTCATTATTTGCGACGTGGTCGCCCACGCCTGACACGTCGGGCCCCCTCCCCCCTCCCCCGGCCACGACCCTCGTCTCAAACCCGTGCTGGTGGTGGTGCAGGAGCAAGTCGGCGCATAACATCCAGCATGCCCTCAAGGGCCTCACATATCCGGGTGACGGGCATGTTTTGGACCGCCTCATGTAATTGATGGATCTCACCACACACCTGCCTTGTGTTTTGCTCCACTGCAAGGCGTATCCGCTCCAGAACACGTCGACTGCCTGTGCATGGGATACAGCGTGTTATATTCCATACATCTCCACTACTCCAACGCCATACACAAACATTTAATGTACATGCCACACGATTGGTGATGTGATAGGGCGGACTCAATCACAGAAATGGAGAGGGCCAATATACATAATGTCCACAGTAGTATATGGCAGGCAGGACAAACCCACAGGGCACATCACACGACGTAGATGTGGTATGCCCTCACAACGATTTACAGGCTGTGGTGAAACACCCATATACTACAGCTGTGGCAACAGGATTGGCCAATGACAGCTCTCACATAACCATCGTGTGTAGGGGAGCTTGCGCATGCACGCGAGCCACAACTATATCAGCTGGGACACCAACGGAGATGAACACAGGAAGGTCGAGATTATGACATCACAATTGATGACACATGTGGAGGGAAAAAACACATTCTCTGACAGGGACATGTGTTATGTTAATGAAGCAATGGGATGTCTGGTAGGCACAGGGATGATGACACACCTTACCTGTACATGTGCACCTCTGCTGCACATATGTGACTCCTGAGTGATACATGTGCACCCTCACTGTAACACAGAGGAGGGTCCTTGGTCAGATAATGTAGGCCATGTAACAAATGTGTAGTTATTTAGTTATTTAGTTAATTTACATGTTTTCTATACCGCCTTTTCCTTAAATCACAGCGGTTACCAAGACACAAGAGGGGAGAAGAGAGAACAGAGACAGGGGGCATACACTGACTAAACTTAAGAGTGAAGGTAAAATTGGGATACACAACATCAAGGAACTGTTACAGTAAAAACACGGTTACATGCAGGCTATAATAATAGAGACTGTTAGATGTCTTGCTGCCATAGTACTCAGTGCAGAGTACAAATGTCAGTTGTTTTCTGAACTCCATTAAATCATCCATGGATCGCACATCGGGAGGGAGAGAAGTTCCATATAAGTGGGGCCGATAAGGGAATTGCCCTTTGTGTAGTACATTTACACGCTTTTCTGTTTGGACAGAGCAGGGGAAGCAACAGAGGGGGACATCAGAGCTCTACAAAAGACATGGGCTATGTTTCCCGCTACCCGCAAATGCCAGACATTGAGGAATGGTCATATAGCTTAACATATGCTCATTAACACAGCAGACTATGGCTAAGTTGTCATCCTGCTGTGTACAAGACATTTGGGTATCTGCAGAGCGGCACAGGATTGTAGCTTTCCCAATGTCTGTATCAATTATGTTGTCATAGAGTGCTGGGCCGTCAGACACATTCCTCATATGTCTTCTTCCATGTGTATCAACCTGAATATACACTATTCTATTTGGTGTAGAATGCTTTGATTTCAGGTTACCTAAAAGCTTTGGTTATCACACATCTAAGGTAATCATGGATAACATTTAACGTGTTGAGGTAATGTATGAACAGCCACCACACACACACCAACTGTGGGACTACTGGTGTGTGGGTTGTGGTTTGTGACAGTCTATTGTCACCCACCTTCAGCATCACGATGTGATGATGCACCATAGGCCCTCATCTCTGCCATCATCAACTCCCGGGAGAGGGTGTAGGTGTTGGTTCTTCTGCTGGCATGGGTGGTTGGCTGGTCTCTATTGCTGCTTCACGCAATGGTGTCATGGCGCGCACGTGTGGCTCCAGGGACTCATCGCCAGCACTTGTGCTGCCCCAGAGACAGCAGCCTCTGCCTCCATCAGACTCATAGGGGCTGCAATGTAGACCTCCCCCTCCTCCTCTTCCACCACCGCCTCATCCTGCTCCTGCTCCTCCTCTGCCCCCTCCACCTCCTCTTCCTCCGCACCCATTTGACTGTAGTCACAGGCATTGGGAGGACATCAGAGAGAGCACACATATGTTTCAGCAAACCACATATGTATACATGTGTGATACATAACACACAGACAGGATGTTTTGCATCCGTTCATGTGTGCTGCATACCAGACACCGGACACACTCCCATACGTGTGTGTCACCACCATGTGTCTGGGTAAGGGACACATGTGTGTGCTGTGCCCATGCACAGGTGGCAGATCGCCCTTCTCCTGTTCATGGTCACATTGCACATGTTTGCCCATAGCATCCCATTCCTCTGTTTTGTAACATATTTCCGCACATGCGTGTTACTGCCCCCACCCTAACACCTGCTTATGCAAATCACTGCATGTGTGTGTTGGTTTGTGAGTATGGGTCATATTTGTATGTCATATGATTGTCTCAGTGCTACATGTGACTCGCAAGTGACCCATAGTGCAGCGTATGGCAACTAGGCATCACCTTTGGCCCACTGGGGTGCACATGCAGCACTGTATTGCTGTCATGTCATACAAACATGCCTTGGAAATGACCAACACAGTCATGCAGTGTATGGAAATCACAGTTGTTTTGTGTCTGGTGACTCATGTGTGTGTGTGCTTCATTATGCCATATTCTCGTGGGATGGGTTGAGGAGGTATGTTTGGATGTGAACCCCAGACATGTCAAACAGAAATGGTGAGGTAAGGATATTGCACACACATATCACAACAGGATGGCAACATGATGTGGATTTTGTGGACACATATGGGAGTGTATTTGCATAGGACTGCCCTGTACGGAATATGGAGATTGTACATGAGAAAGAAATGATTAGTTAGTGTAACATACCTGCATGTGGATGTGCGCTATCCAGGGCCTCTGGCAGTCCACGAAGGTAGATGTCTCCCAGCCGTGCTGCAAGTTCTTGTTCCAGGGGCGAGAGTGTGGGTGTGAGGGGGGGTCCTCCACCTGTGCCCATAGAATGTTGTCTTACAGCAACCATGTGCTGACGGACACCTCTCTTGATGTCAGAAAACCTCTTTTTTAAGCTGTCGACATCACGTGTGGGGCCCCCTGCCCCACACAGTGCAGTACGCAGATCCTCCCACACTGCCATTCTGTTTGCAACAGATGTGCGTGTGCTCATTCTGCCAAATAATACATCGTAGTTGTCAAGGACATGGGAGAAGTAATATATGGTTTTCGCTGTCACTGAACTTTACAGCTCTCCTCCTTTGTGTTGCTGGCACAGGGACCCTTTTTCTTTTGGCCATTTGGCTGTAATGTGACGGCTGTCGCTCAGCAGATGGCCCTGGCCTGTTCGTGGCTAGGCTGTGCAGTCAGTGCCCTGGGAGACTCATCACCAACTGGCAGCCCCACATCCTCCGCCTCCTCACAATGGCCCTCTCTGTCACTGTCCATCTCCATCTCCAACTAGAACACACGCACCACTCAAACAACCCCCGTACAACAACACACAGCAGGACACAGCACCACACAACAGATAACAACAACACTACAATAGAGGACACAATACATTACACTGTAACTCTGGTGATGTGTCATGTAAATGAGCACTTGTTCACTGATACTACTGTGATTTTTTTATTTATCCTCTCCCTATATCCTGTGCCGTACCCCTTCCTCAGCATCTCTCTCTCAGACTCTGCTTCAATCTCTATATCCCGCCATCCTCAGACGTCTTTCCACCACAGCCTCACACCCTAATGCAAACTGAACCTTTAAGTCACACTCCTTCCTCAGGACTACCTCTAACCTATCCTCTGGCTCTGGCTCACTCTTTACCTCTGGGTCTGTTTGTGAAACTCCTCTAACATCCCTCACCGTGTGCCACGTGTTGACGCCTATTTATACGGTATTTGCACGTTTGATATCTGCACATGCGCATTTGTGCAGGCGTGTATTTGGTGGGACACGCTCGTGCGTCGCGCTCGTGCGCCGGTGAGTGTGACGTCATACGCATGGGCAGTTTGCAGGCGTTCAACACACACATGCGCCGAGGGAAATAGTGGTACGTATGTGTATGGTCACGCATACGCATTACGTGGAGTCCCGCATGGGCGTCTGGGTGCTTTTTGCGCATGCGCAAGGCGATGCGCATCATGCGTGTCACCACGCACATGCCGACACCCATGCGTAGAGTCGCGCCTGCGCGTGACTCTAGACCTTCGTCTGTGAGCAGATGCGCTCATGCGCATTGGGACGTCAAGGCAAGCAAAAAGAAATATAAGTGAGGTAGAACAGCTTGTCGACTTTAATGTTTGAATGCGGAGAAGAGTAGAATAGTGTTTGGTGATATACAGAAAGGGATTCCGAATAGGTGTATGAGAAGATTGTTTGGCAGGTGTTTGTATTGAGGATTGTATTGTCTTGTGTGTGTATGGTCTGGTGTGTCTTGTAGTTTGTACCAGTGCTTAGATAGTTTATTGTGGTGTGACATAGTTATTTTGTTTCTTAGTTTGGTGGGAGGGGTTTATGGCGCATGTCTATGCTGCTGCATGTGTCCTGTGACAGTGGGCAGATGCTTGGGTTGCCGGACACGGGAGATGGTGTCGATGGGGCTGGGGCACAGGGCAATGGGTTTAGTCCCGCAGCAACTCAGACTGCAGCTGTGGTTGGGGTCCAAGCCTGTGTTGTTTGTGTCACGGCGCAGGAGGCGGTGCCGAGGTGCAGGCTCGGCAGCCACGCCTCTTACAGGCCCCGTCCCCAGCTCTATGAATGCGAGAGGACCAGGTCATCTCCCTTTACCGACTGAGCACAAGGGCTATTAGGGGTCTCTATGAGGATCCTTAGACCTGACCTCGAGCCCCTGACTGATCGGTCCAATGCCATACCTGGTTTAGTCAGCTCCTGCTGCCTTACATTTCTTTGCCTCCGGCTGTTTTCAGACATCTGTGGCCGCAGTGGGTGGCATGAGCCGGCCCACCTTCTCACGATGGCTCCACCAGGTACTGCGTGCCATGGTCAGCCGGATGGGGGATTACATAGCCATACCCCACACTAGGCAACAATGGTGGACCCTGAACCAGGCCTTTGAGGCATTAGCCGGGATACCAAACGTGATGGGAGCTATTGATTGCCACACATGTTGCCCTGGTCCCGCTAGAGACAGGGAGGTAGCGTACCGCAACCGCAAACACTACCATTCCCTGAATGTTCAGGTGTATGTGATGCAAATCAGCATATTCTGAATGTGGTCCCTAGGTTTGCAGGGTCCACCATGACTCCTATATCCTGCATCACTCGGCACTATTCACACAATTTGAGGAGGGGACGTTTTGGCGAATGTATCTTGCTGGGTGAGTATGTCAGGGGCTTTTATTTCTGTATGTCATTATACATGTTTCTATTTGTGATCACAGTAGAGGTTTTATATAGTTTGACACATGCACTTTGCATATGATTGATGTTAGTCCCAGGACTGGTGTTGGTATACATTATTACATGTTTTTGTACGTCTGGTACGACTAGAAACATTAACCTACATCATGATTATCCTCACAGTCTCTGACCGTTATATGCACATGTTGTACATGTGCGGCCCCCTCAGTGCAGACATCTATGTTGTTGATGATGACCTCATAGTGCATGTTGGTAGCATATGCAACCATGGGGTGGTTGGTGGGGTGGTTTTGTCCACAACATACACCTGTGATGATGTTTAATTGCTGGATAATGTTTCTCCGTCATTTAACATGTCTGGTTCTGGATAACCCTAATAGTTACACACATGTCATGTGCGTGTCAGTTTGACACACGCACTCTGTGCTGGAGTTGTCACCCAGGGCTCAATATCTGACATGAGTAGGTGTATATAATATCTGATAGATGATGTTGAGGTTTCCAGCAGGGGAAACACGTGTTGCATATATTTGGCCAGACATATTGCCTATGTCACAGCAGACTTGCAACAATATGTAGTGTTTACAGTAGCCTCTGACACTGTAGTTGAGGGTACGTTTGTGTCATCTTGTCTGGCCATTCTCATTTCACATCACATTGTGTAAAATGTACAGTACAGCAAGGGGGACTACGTGGGTGCATACACAGCGGTATGGGAACCAGCTACACGGACGGTTATGTGCCTATGCATATGTTTTGGGGGCAAACTAATGACGGGTACAGTGTGCATGTGGGACGACCGCACCTTCAGAGGGATGTGTACAGGATGGGGACTGGGAAGAGTATGGCTATGACAGGCATTGGCGCGCAACAATACACAGTTTATTTTGCCTGACAAAATACACATCATATGTTGCCATTCATAAACAGGATGTCTACAGGTGATATGCTTTTCTTTCTTACCTACCACCATGGCATACATGGTGTGTATGTGTGCCACACGCAAATGGCTGTGTGTTTTCCCTTGGTTATTGATGAGACATACCCTGTGATTATGGGAGCATTGGATTGCTATTGTGGTGTCACCATTGTGGGTTTGCAGATGTGGACAGTAACTGCATCACCATATGCATGTAGCACACACACACACACACATTATTTAAGGGTGACTATGGTAGTTTGTGATATTTGATATGTGTTTACGGGCTGGATAAGCCATGTTTAGCTTGTATGTCATCATATGTATATCTGATAGAGCTGCATAGTTTGCAGCTGTATATTGTTGTCACACGTCTTAGTTGGTTTCGTTCTCATGTCGACCCAGCTGTCAGGACTGTGTCACAGGGACCCCTACATGAACATGCCACATTTCTTTCTGCAGGTGATGCAGGATAGGGTTGTCGCCCCTGGCTGCGGACTCCTGTTCGTCAGCCACGGACACGTGCAGAGCAGAGGTCCAATGAGGCCCCTGCCTCCAGCCGCTCGGTCATAGAGCGCACCTTTGGCGTGTTGAAGAGTCGCGTCAGGTGTCTGGCGAGGACCGGCGGGGCCGTTCAAGATGAGCCACGCCCGGTTGCCGAGTTAATCATGGCCTGTTGCAGCGGCACAACATTGCTCTCAGGCACGATATCCCTGCAGAAATTAATGAGGATCTTGAGGAGGATCCATTGTGCCCCCCTGTACGTGCCAAGTGGTGACACACGGGAGGGCTCAGCGTTCAGGCGGAGGTTGATTGCAGAGCTGTTCACATGTACGTATTAAGTCGCTTACGGACACACATGTGCTTATACAATGTGTGTAATGTTTATTGTGTTATGTGTTAAAGTTAACATTGAATCTGGATTACACACTGCAGTACCAGTTGAATATAAATGCCAACATTCACATATGTCCCCATGGGATGTTTGCCACAAATTAATGTGGGATTTGCACAACAGCAGTTGGTGGCAAGATGATGTGGGGGTTTGTTGGTTATCTGTGTGGTTTGGGCGGGGGGTTTGTGTTGGAGGGGTGCACTTCACAGGTAGTGTATGCTTCTGATATAAACAGCCTCGTTGTCAGACCAGAAGGGTGTGTAGCTTACATGATAGGTGTGCCACACCATGTGTTCAGCCATATGTGACTATGTGATACATGTTGGTCACGGTCGCATCCTTCTGTTGTCCAATTGTGGAGCGCTACGAATAGACACATTGTGATGGTTATGTTCGGTATTAGGGCTCCTGTGACATACCTATGTTTTGGGTGCTCTTCATGTGTGTAGCAAACATGTTCACATAAAGCACAATAAACATAGTTAATGTAGTATGGGGAGTATGATATAAAAAGTTGGGGTGGTATGTAGGATTGTCAAACATGACGTGTGTCAAAATGTATTGTTGATCAGGTAGCCATGACATGGATTGTGGTTAGGGATGGGGGCCTTTCTGCATTGTGGCCAGACAGGGGGTTGTGATAAAAAACACTTTTAACTTGGTGCAGCTACCTTTCACTGCAGTGATGGGGTATCTACCACACAATGGTGGTGAGGATGTATCAGCCAGATAACAGCAAAGGGTGTTTTACAATAGACAGTTGGATCACAGCATGTGGGTGTTGCTTGTCGTTATAGCAGGTATTTAATGGATTGGATGGCATTATCTTGCTGATGCTCTTGCAACCATTCACTCCATCATGCGTTAGCTACAGGCTGTGTATGTGTGTAGGGTGTAACGTGAAACACAGGGAACCATATGCAGCAAATAATCTTGCAGGACACAAGCAAGGCATGATTATGTTGGACTTACAATACACAGGACATGAGGTGCCAGCTATTTTATCAAGAGGTGCACATGTAGGGTATGCCATGTTTCAACGTGTCAGGAACTAACACACATTGGGATCGGCATGCAGCCCTCAGGGGTTTGTTCACATTGGCAGACATGGGCGTGGTCCATTTTAACCACATTTGCAACACAGTATGGCCTGTTGTAATTTTGTGCACATCATCATGCACATAACTGTTAATATTACAAGACGGTTATGAGATGTACAAAACCAGGATATGTTTATGATACGGGGAATACATTGAGGTGGGGAGCGCAGGATATCCAATGCTTTTCTATTGTAAGTGGATTAACATGTACAACTTTGGCACAACATTAAACAGGAGAATAGAGGAGTGCTTTTGTCACACATTTATGGTGCTAAAAGGTTTATAGTTGCACTCTGAGGGACTGAGACAAACAGCATGGTAGTGCGCATACCCCTGAAATTGCTCTGTGTGTACACGGACAGAAGAGAGTAAGGGAAGGGGTCGGAGACACTACAACCACACCTCAGGATCTCGTTGCTTAGACATCTCCGTGATGCCTTCTGAAATGTATGTGATCCTGTACATTGTGATAGGGGAGCAGTCATTAATTGAGGGTTCTTGTGGGGTGTGATAAGCTGGGGACATGACGGTTTGCAGTGTGGGAGTTCATGGCTATAAAAAAAAGGCATTTGTTTGCCTTATCGTGTGTCTCCAATGTGCAGAGGGACCATACGTGGTTGGGATGGTGTTGGTCTGGTGCTTTGCCTGTGTCTCTACAGTCAGCAATAATCATGTTTGTTTTGGTGAGGTGGTTTGTACATAGACATTGTGTGTGACCGCACTAATTGAAATCATATGTTTCCTATTGATCTGTCATATTGCACAGACATGATTTGTTTTCACAATTATTCTAGGTTTAGCATCAGTTAAAAACCATCTCTTGCTGGTTTGTCACTCATATTCCCTTGTGTCTTGGGTTAGGCATATGTTCCTCTACCACACGTTCACTGTGGACATGTGAAAAACAGACCTTGCATGTGTGTGTAGGTTGTTGTATTGTGATGTGTGGCTGCACGTTTTCTGTCCCCAAACAAGTTGTACTCTCAGGACCAACACCATGATATCATTGCATGGTCACTGGGCCCGTTATACATACAGATTCTACACCTGTGAACATGCAGGCCATGTGTTACGGATGTCAATGTTGACATTTGCCATACTGTGGGTGTGGTGGTATTTGTCGTTTGCCTGTGTGATGTTGCATTGCTCCGACATCAGAACTATTATTAATGTGCTGTTAGGGGTGTGTGACCTCTGGGTGTCTGTTGTGGACTATGCTACTCTTACATAGTGGTGTAAACGTGTTGTCAAACATTATGGACATGTGTTGTGTGCATTGAGAAACACATGTGTTCTTTGTTGGTCATTAAGCAATGGTCTGTTTTCATTTGTGTTTACAGATATGAAACATAAATCTGGACCGTCAATTCACACGTTGGTCTTGCCATGGTGAATCTCGCGCTTTTGCTGACATTGTTTCCCATTCAGGGTGTTCCTGATATTGTTCGTGTAGATGGCTCAAGCGATTGGCTAGAGCTACACCTGATGCACAACACCACGGTATGTGTATGGTTTCTTTTGGGGTTCATTTAAACTTCTGTCGTTCACTAGTTGAGGGATATAATGTTGTTCTGATGGGCATGTAACATTTTCTCTAGACTCAAATGACAAACAGCTGCATATGGTGTGTAGCTGCAACACACCTGTGTGGCCAGTGCCAGGCGCATGGACATTAACATATACATGTGACAACCATGTATGTGTTGAGGCATAAATGATGGTTGGCCACGCATGGTTATGTTTTCCATATTGCTATCATGTCCTGGTTTGACTGGCATTCCTTTCTTCAGCCATTTGCCCAGCTGGGGACGTTATGGGGAACATTTGTGTTTCTTTTCCAAAGGTGTTTGACGATTACATTACCTATCCTCTCCTGACACAGGCGACAGTGGACATACCGGGCACATCTTCTTAAACGGCAACTGTTGTCAACAACACCCACCACTGTTTGAGGACAGACCACCATTGCAAAACTCTTTTGCTATGACATTTTGCCATTGGATGTTTTACCTCTGAGAGTGCTAACACAAGACTGGGATAGACATTATGATTTTTGACTACTTACTGGCTTTCTTCACCCTGACAGAGGTTGGCGATAGCATGGCTGAGCCAATTGATTGGCAGGACGTGTACTCATTGTGGGGGATCACACTTGGAATTTCGAAGGACTATGGGATATTGGAATCACAGCCCACTCTGGCATATGCATGTATTGAGCCTCAAAAGACACTTTTAACCAGGGAGTTTTTGGCGATTCTCAGATACAATTCTGACGTTTCCGATGATCCCCCCTTGTGCAGCAGCAAACTGACATGGACATTGGAGGTTGTAATTTTGTCACAGTTGGGTGTCTCAGGTTTTGTCCCATGGATTGTGACACTGGCACCCGAATGATATTCTAAGGTTTTTCTTGTACAAACCACAAGCATACAGCCCATGTATTTGTCAGGTGGCCCAAAGATGGAGTGCTCCTCTGGTCTACGTAAACCGATTTGCACCCTGGGAAATGATCCCATTTAAAACTCCACACGTTTTCAAACACCAAACACCATCTTGGGATGATGTTTTCAGTGACCCATGGGGGTTTAAATGCATGTGTTGGCACTCATGTATCCATGTTGCCATGTGGCGGGTGCTGGTGCATATCACGCACTATGTTTCTGTGACACCAACCATGTGGACCTATGGAGTCGGTGTGGATTTCGGTGAGATGTTTGGTCCCATTATTTCCGTAGTTATATGCTGCTTCGGTGTGTGTGCGTTACTTTGCATACATGAAGGTTAGCAGGGGTCTGATACACACCTGCACCTTTTCAGTCTTCACGGGTCCAGGGATTATGGCTTGTGTTTATGCGGACACGCACATTGCCAACATTATGTTTGCAGTGTGGCAGTGTGTGGTTGTCAATCACTACTTGGTAATGGGGAAAATTCCATGTATACGGGTATATGTGACGAATTGCACTGTTCCCCCAAACCAACACTGCACTGTTGAACATCCGTTGGATGGTGTAATATGGGGAATATTTCTGCTGGTTGTTGATGTCTGGTATTATGTCTGTGTTAATTTTGTGCATGTGGTATTTGTTAGCAGATGCTTATTGTGATTTACAATGGATTGTTTGTGTCTATAGTGCGTGTGTAGATTGTAATCCCATATCGGGAACTTGGATGGTGAGTATCATCATTATTTTTCTGTATGTTTTTGAACATAAAAATCCTTTGCACCAAATATCTTTTTGGAAGTTAGTTCTGACCCCCTGTTTTGACAGTTGGCGTACTTTCTGAAGGGGACAGATGAGGTGTATAGGGTCTTCAGCATGAATCAATCTTATATGTAACAGTGCAGAAGCGTATTCTCATCATGTGGGTTGCACATTTGGGACATGCAGCAGAAAGGGGGGCCTTGGGGTTGGATGTCAGGTGCGGAGTATGCACCTGATGGCACATTTAATATCTGGTGTGGGATAATGTTGTTGGTCACACCACCAAGTTTACCTTTTCTGTAGGAGGTGGCCAGTTGTGGACAGGTTGCTAAAGGTTTGAGCACTGTTCCAGAGGTGATGCGGCCAGCCCTGATATTCTGCATGGCAATGTCTACACTATTGTGACATGCAAACCAAAATTAAAGTTCTGTATTTACACAATATGTGTGTGTGTCTGGTGTTTGAATTGTCAGGTACTATGTCATTCTATGATCAATGTGTGACTTTGTATCAGTCATTGACTCCTTGTGAAGCCCAGGATCCAGCATTGTCCTGTCAATGTCACAGGGTGGAGATGATGTTTTTGTTGTTGGCTAGGTGATGGTGGGTTAAAGATCCCCTGCCATCGGGCCACAAGGGGGTGCTTATGTGAATTGCTTCACTGTTTGTTTGGTGTGCACAGCCATGTTTCACCTTAAATATGTTTAGGTTCCTCCGGTATTTGCACATTACATCCCCTTTATGTGTTTCTTGTTTGCGGGACATGTACATGGTGTCACCTATGCTCAAATCCTGGTTACCGTGCCAGCTGTGTTAGAATGACAGCCCCATGGCCCTTCATGTCTATGTTACGGTTGACATCCACAACACGCCCTTTGGGATCCCTTTGTGTTAGAGTGTGCTCATTGATTGCTTTTTGTTACTGGCTATGGGTCATGTTGTGCGACGTGTGCTGTATGCCATGTTTTTTCCGCACATGTTTTGTTTTTAACATCGTGTAATTGCCTCACTCGGCCATGAGGTACCAAAACAGGTTACTCAGCTCTACACACACACCTTTTACTGTCTTCACTGGTAGAAAAGGGTGGCCATAAAGTGTGTTGCCTAGGCCCATGACATTTGTTGTGTAAAGAAAAACGGACCTCACACTTTCAGGGTCTTTACATCCTGTTGCATGTGGACCTTTCTTTTTGATGAGATTCAGGTGTTTTGGTGTGGCTATACCTTATTGCATGTTGAGGCTGTCTCCTGTTATTCTCCTGATTATTAACATGATCCATTTGGGAAAATCATATGATGGCGTTGTGTTTAAATATATCTGTTTTGCATGCTGTATTCAGTGCAGGACAATTTCATTGTGTTTTGTGCAGGGGTTGTTGGTTGCAAGATACAGGAGTGCAAATTGTTTCTAGGTAAATGGTGTATCTGATTGTTGCCTTGAGACAGATTAGTTGCTTTTTGTGTGTTGTTTGTCATGGAAGCCAGCCAGGCGGTGGTGTACTGGAATGGCGTTATTTTGGTTATTGGAGACGTTGTTTGTGCCTCACATGGGCGGTGTGTCGGCTTTACCATTTTAGGGTCTCACATTTGTAGTACTGGGTCGGTTTGTGTGGTTCGGTCTCAAGTGTTTGTATTTTAGTGCTTTGTCATTGCATATGTGCTTTGAATTAGTGTGAGAGTACATATGTGTGTAAATCAGTGCGCCTCCAATGGGCCACATTGTACCATTCAAAATGAGTGGTGCGACATCCTTAGGCATCCATCCTTTACTCTGCCAGCTATGTGCCATACTTACCCTGATGTGCATGCTGCCTAAACCAACGTCATCGACTTAACGCCACATTCGTGCATTGGCATCTCAAACTGCTTGCCCTTCCTGTGTGTGCTCTGCCTTAGCACATGGAAACTCCAACCCCCCCCCCCCGTTTAATCCTGGAGATATTCACATATTCTTTCCAATTAAGACGTCCCTGTACTACACACATCTGGACATCCTCTGGCTAACACTGGTCAGTGTAGCAGGGTACATTACCACTTTCAATCTGGCATGGATATAGCTGGCACGCCAGGATTCATGTTGTAACAATTTATGGGTGTCACCTGGCCTGAAGCTGCTTTCGGCAGCCCATCAACTTATGTAGGTCCTTCATTTAATTTGGATATTGTATGTATTCTCTGCTTTGTGCAGTGTTTGTGTTATGTGTGTGTTTAGCACATTCCTCTGTTTGCAGAGATTGGGGGATGTCACTGTTATTGGCTAAGCTTTCGGCTTTTTACATATACGTCCTTATGGCATGTTCTGGCACACCTTTGATTGACATAGGCTTATGATGGGGCCTACGATAGGGCGCCTGGGATTGGGGACAGCCTTTCAAACTGGCCTATGGAAATAGATTACAGTTCACTTTGGGACACAGGGTAGGTTTGTGATGTTACATATGCGGCACGCATAAAACGGTGCCAATAATATATGGGACACAAGGCGTGTGTTAAATGTGTCTTCAACTATGACAGGAATGGTTGCTGTACAATTGATCCACAGAGTGGGGAACCTACCTCACCCACCCTTTATTATTTTACTGGAGCAGAACCTGACCCCTGAAAAAACATCATTGCTGTATTCACCACAGGTTTTCTACATACATGACATAGGCGTTGGCGTGTGTGTATTTTCATCAGACCTTGGCTGCTATGGCGCTGTGTTACTCTGTGGATTTCCACTCTCCAGAGGTAATGGGGCAGGTTAATGGGATGATATTGACTTTGATTATGTGTTGATATGCGTCACTTGGGACTGTCTGCAGCCCCTCATTGGTGTGTAACTAATGAATGACCCAGGTATTGCAATTGAGGATCTCGGAGCAAAGGGCTGCAAGGGACAGGCCAAGGCTGAGGATTCCGCAATATGAGATTAACTCTGACACCCTGTGGATATAAGAAACCAGGGGCTGTCTGCAGTCCCTCACTGAACAAATAACATCTGCACGGAACTGTGTCAAGCACAAACTACTTAGGTTTTCCACTCCGTTTACAATGAAACAGTGCTAACAGCAGAAAGTAGGGCTGTGACCTTTCCCCGCCTCATAGGGCACCCTTATGTGGAGCCCCCCCCTCGGCCACTATTTCAACAAAACATTGTTGGGTGGAGTGGGGTGGAAACTGCATTTGGAGAATGTGGTCCTGTGGGTTGTGACTTAAAGGGCACGTTATGGTTACCAGTGCTCTGAGAGTTACATTTGCTGGAACCCACTTATTCCACAGATATGCGATAACAACCTAATGGGGCTATCTAACCCATAAACAAGTGATCGTCTATGGTTCAGACATGTTCATTTGCGATTGTGTGGGATTGCACACCTGATCCCTGGCACCATTGCACAAGATTGGGGTTTGGGGGCTTGCAAATCAAGACAACAACATTTACCTCTCCCAAATTATTATTCCTCAAAAAACAATTTGACACACACCGTCGCTGACCAGCACCACAGCACCCTATGCCTCAGCCAGCTGTCGGTAGTGTGCACTGCGGGTGTTCACAGCCTGAGCGAAAGGATGAGATTACACCAATGGTCAGTGTTCTGACCATCATGCTGGTTGCTCGGTTCTTCTGCTTTCCCATCATTGAGAACTTATGCATCCCAGTCATAAGAGGCCTCCAATACCATTTAGTGCGCCGCTTACG